>JALPQD010000282.1:1200000-2400000 GCA_023101885.1 Typhlomys cinereus | reverse complement strand
TCTTCACTAACCACACATCTGATAGAACTCTGCTGTCCAGAGTGCACAAAGAACTTAGAAAACTAAACACCAAGGAAACCAATGGCCCAATTAAAAAATGGGCCCTGGAACTTAAAAGAAACTTTACCAGGGATGAAATTAAAATGTCTAACAAATATATGAAAAAATGCTCCACTTCCTTAGCCATCAGGGAAATGCAAATCAAAACTTCCCTGAGATATCATCTCACCCCGGTCAGGATGGCAAAAATCCACAATACAAACAATAACAAATGTTGGAGAGGATGTGGAGAGAGGGGAACTCTCCTACATTGCTGGTGGGAATGCAGGCTCATACAGCCACTCTGGCGAGCCGTCTGGAGATTCTTAAAGAAATTAAAGATTGAAATGCCATATGACCCTGCTATTCCACTTTTGGGAATAACCCCCCATACAGCAGAGGTTCACCTCGATAGCACAAGCACGACCATGTTCATAGCAG
The DNA here is from genome assembly GCA_023101885.1 of Typhlomys cinereus. Taxonomy (NCBI): domain Eukaryota; kingdom Metazoa; phylum Chordata; class Mammalia; order Rodentia; family Platacanthomyidae; genus Typhlomys; species Typhlomys cinereus. The sequence goes on along the minus strand of JALPQD010000282.1, from coordinate 2,399,520 downwards.
CACTGTTTACAATAGCAAAGTCATAGAATCAGCCCAAATGTCCAACAGTTGACGAGTGGATAAGGAAACTGTGGTACATCTATACAATGGAGTACTACTCAGCCATCAAAAATGATGAATTACTGGAATTTGCCGGGAAATGGATGTCATTAGAAACAATTATATTGAGGGAAGTATCCCAGACTCAGAAAATTAAGCGCCGTATGTACTCCCTAATAGGTGGCTCCTAGTACCAAACCCACCCAGCCCACCTAGAGACAGTAATTCCAAGGATTATGAACAGGAGGGATGGGGTAGGAGGGCCACACCAGAAACAAGGAGAGAAGGGACCATGTTACAGCAGGGAAAATAGGCCTCCACCAAGGATCCAAATAAGTAATGAGACATCTGATTAAGTTCACAGACTTTTGTTCCTGATCATTTACTACTGAGGGGGTGTGATCTCACCAGAAGAGGAGGGCATATAGTTTGGCAGATAAAAAGTAACCATTTTGCAAATGGGTGATAGACCCCTCCCTTAGTATGGTTTCCCACTTTTATTACATCTACCTTTGAATGTGCTTTTATCACAAGACTCTAACAGCTTTTTGTCTCTGGCCAGGGGGTAACATACAATGCCCACCAGGATGGAGTGAAGGGCATTGCAGGAGCAGCAAAACTGCAAAAGAAAATCAACAAACCACAATCCAGAACTTCAGAGACTCTATATCAACCACCTAGAACTAGGCCAGCTTAATCTCTCCCCATCCTGAAGCTCAGGGAAATTTGCGGAGGAGGGGGCGGTAAGAGTGTAAGAGCAAAAGGATGGAAGGAGCAATGACATGTAAGATACTCCATACAAGTTAGGGCTGAAGCAATCATAATTGGACTTTACATGCCCTGCGCATTGTCCAACACACTATTGACCTCACAAAGTCTAGCATCTGCTAAAGGCACCAAGATCCTTGGAGGCAAGGGATTGGCAGCCACAGCAGTGTTCCTATACCTAAGGGGAACACGGGAAAGGCCACTGGGTCCTTGTACATCATCGGAGAGGAGGGCCCAGAGGAAAATCAGGCATGCACAAGAAAGGACTCTCTGGGAATTGGGGCGGGAGGCACTGAGGGATGGGAAGGGAGGGGGGTGGGGAGGGGGAGCAGGGGGTACGGGGAGGAGGAGGGAGGGAGGGAACTGGTGTACCTATTAAGTTTGTATGAGCTGAAATAATAATAAAAAATGTATTAATAAAAAAAAGTCATACTGTGTACCAAAACTCAGTGTTTGATCTGGATGTGGTGGCACATGTCTGTTGCCCTAGGAACATGGAGTTCAACGCTGGATGATGGAGAGTTCAAGGCATGCTTGGGCAACATCATAAGATATTCTGTCAGAAAATCAAAGTGTTGTGCTCATAGACATTTCTCTCATAAAATCAGGCATGGGCACACACTTCAATTTCTCCAAAATCTTCATGTTAAAGTGACTCTCAAAGCTTATGCAAAATTTCTTTTAGTAAACGAAGACATTTAAACACAAAATTAAGTGAAATTTGCAATGTAATTAATATCATAATATTAATTATTTGGTAGAGATTATTTGGTAGAGTATATCTTTCATGTTGTCTTAATTCAGTATATCTTTCATATTGTCTTAATAAATCTTCATCCCAATCTATGAGATATCCTGTTTGAAAATAGCTTTAGGCTGGCCAGATTGCTCAGTGAGTAAATATACCGGTATACATGTCTGATTGACTTGAATTCAATCTTTGGAACTCACCTGGCTGAAGGAGAGAATTGACTTTTGGAAATTGTTCTCTGGTATTCATTTATGTGCCTTAGCACAGGTATACTTGCATTTCCTCAAAATAAGCAAATATAATATGAAAACACATTAATTTTTTAGTAACATATAGAAAAGAACATATTTTTCTGGGGATTTTCTCATAAACTACTGTGTTTCTCATAAACTATTTTTAAAAATATTTGTTTTACTTGTCTATGTGTGCAGATGTGTGTCACTATATGTTCTGTGATGTGTTCCTCTAAACGAATAACCACCATTTTGGTTCTGGATTATTAAGATTGCATTTGTTGATGGTTATAATTCTGTCAGAAACAGAGTCTGGGCGAGATTAGAATGTCAACATGTACGTGCATGTGCCCATACATGTGCCCTCACCCGTGAGGTTGAGAGATGCCCAAGGAATTAACTGAGGAGGATTCGTTGAGTGAGTTCCATCTAGGTAGCCACGAGGAAGTTGTCAGCCATGCTGTGGTGAGTTGCCTGGGAATTGTCTCTGCTCCTGTCAGTAACCCTCACCCGAGTAAAGCCAGTAAAGGGGCTGGTTTATCGTTATTTTGGTCTGTTGTGGAATTCCTATCTGGGGTGAAAAGACGGCTGTGTGGCAGGTCCCCAGCAAAAGTGTTCACACAACAGCCTGCACGCGCACCAGTGTATGTGTGGGGGTTAGAGGACAACTTGCAAGCGTTGGTTCTCTCCTTCTTCCTTAGAGAATCTGGGGATCATACTCTGGTCATCGTATCTACATGGAAAGAGCCTTTCCTCACTGAACCGCGTCCCTGGCCCTGACATGTTCTTGTTATAATATCCATCTTATCTGTTAAGTTTTATACTTTTCCTATATTTCTGTATATGGGTTGTATGCATATATGTATGAAAATTTGCATATATGAGCATACATGTGAGTGTGCACATATGTGAAGACTTAAGGGTTGTATTGGGAATCATCCTCAATCATTTTCTGCCTTCCTCTTTCCAGTCTGTGTCTCTAATTACCTAGAATTTCCCAATAAAACTAATTTCCCTACCTAGCTTTCTATGGGAATTCCTAGGTCTGCTTTCAGGACTATATTTACAGGTGGGATGTCATGACCACCCAAAATTTTATGTATACTTGGGGTATATAAATTCTAATCTTTTAACTTGTGTGACAAGCAAGTTAACCACAGAGCCCTCTTCCAAGCTCTTAACAGTTATTCATATAATAAGCGAATATATATTCATATATATCTACATGAATAACTGTATATATATATAACTGTATATATAGAGAGAGTAGGTCAAATATCTCAAGTTTATCATGCTGAGACCTCTCTCTCACAATGAAATTTCCAGATAAAATCTAGGTGAACCTTTATCAAAACAGTGTTGCTATGCAACAATACTCAGACTAAAACTTAAAAGACAAAAGGGTATTTGACTTAGAGTTCCAGGGGAAATCAGTCCATTTGTGCTGAAAATTGCATTGCAGAAGGCATGGATAGAAGTAAAAGGAGGAGCCTAGTTCAGGACACCACAGCCATCATTAGACATAGTGAACTAAAATTAATAAAAAAAGAATCAGAGCTGGAAAACCAAACCTCAAAGCTGGTCTTATGACATGCCTTTCTCCAGTAACAGTGCTGTGACCTTGCCAAACATTAACGCCAGCTAAGGATTCCAACACATGAGCCTGTGGGAGGCAACTCACATTCAAGATATGAATAACCAAATAGTTTGCATGGAGGTATCATTAGGAAATTTTATATGCAAAATTACTTTTTTGTAACACTGTATGAGTGTGTCTGAATGAATAACTGTTTTCTCACCTTGATAAAATTTAGATAACAGGGCTTCAAAGATGGCTCAGGTGTTAAGCCTCTGTTTCACATGAAGAAGGTCCTGAGTTCAGACCGTGGATCTCATATAAAAATGCTGGGCAGAAATGGTGGGGGCATGCATTTCCAGCTCTGGAAAGTAGATGCCAGTGTAATAGCATCCAATCAAGGTATTTACCTTGAGAAAATTGGCAGGGCATTGCTTCAAAATCATTTTTGAGAACCTGCTAAAAACTCGAAATAGTATTTATTTTTGCCATTTACATTTCCAGTTTAGGAAGCAGCACACCTCACAGAACATCCTACACAATAGTCTGGGTGTGTTACAGAGCCATTGTTCATTCTGTACAAAATAACATATGCAAGTAAGGAAGTTGCCTCAATGGAGATTGAACTGACTTCTGTGGATTGACCCAGTGAACAAATGTGTCATTTTCATTCTTGCTGGATTAAACAAGCCATAGATTATGGACAATCTTTGAAGAAATCAGAATAAGTTTGCATTTTCTTATGAAATTCAAGTGTTAAATTGTCTCAGTTTGTCACTTAGGTTGTTTTCAGGCATATGTGACCCAGTGGTTCTACTATGGACCTCTTTCTTAGGCAGTTTTAGAAGAGAGTAGTCACGTTAGGAGGTCTTCAAAGGTCGTCTCCCACTGCTGGATTCTCCTGAAGTAACATACCCTGCCAATCAGGAGGAACTAATTCTAATTCTCCACAGAGGTAAGGTTGCCAACTTACCTGAAGCCTCTGTTGATGAAAGTTATAGAGATGGATTTTCACTGCAAATAAGCTAAGTTCCTCAAAAGAAACAGCTCAACAGGAGGTCGGCCACATGGTCAACTGTGCTGAGCCCCCATATGAACAGCCTAAGCAGATCCTAGGGAACTAAAAGAACCAACCAAGATTGTAGAAACTGGAGCTCACCCACAAGGAAAAGTCGCTTTCCCTGTGCCTACCTAACCCTATGAATACCCCTGACCTGCCAGTCATCTTTGGCTCTCTTGCCCCTGGTGGGATGCCATGTACAGAGTCTGTGAGTTTCTAATGGCTCCCCTGCCCCACACGGACTTCATGTCTGTGAGTCCCTTCTGGTTCCATTGCCACTCATGGACTCCATGCTTGTGAGTTATGTTCTTTTTGTCCTCTAATAAAATCTTCCTTAATCCATTATATGTGTTCTGGTGTCAATCTTCAACTCCCAAACACAAGAACCTGGACATAAAACAGAGAAAAGCTCAACAAAGGCCGAAAGAGGATGAAAAGTTGGAATTAGGCTTGAGGGGACAGTGTCTTTGGATTATCTCTGTCTGACTGGATAGAGAAGGATTCACAGCATGGAGAAAAGGGTCAAAATTGTGTGGTAATAAAAAAGGAGAGGGATTTTAGCTGTTGGATCAAAATCTGAAGAAGAAGGGTAAGTCAGGAGGGGTTTCAGATTAGGAAACTGTAAGATTTAAAAAACAACAACAATGAAAAAAGAAAGGGTGGATTCCCCAAGGCACAGACAAGGAATGGAAAAGATCTATTGATTACATAATGACATGACAAGCTGGACTAATTCTCTGAGGGAGAAGAAGTAGGATGTAAAGATGGAATGGAGATTTTTATTTCTGGGAATGTGGGTGGGGAGAAGAAGGGGAGGTCAGTCTTTGTCCCAACAAAGTATATGACTAAATTCAGGCTTTGCAAGTGTCTGCTGGCTATTGGAGGGAGTGACCAGCAAGCAGAGCTTTTGCTCTGAAGGTGGGATTTAGGGAACCAGGAATCCTGTCAGAAACTAGAACCATATGTCCAATAAATCTCTTTTTCTCCTTTAATTTGCTTAATTTTCAATGTTATCTCATAACAACAGAGAAAGTAATCCCTACAGAAATTTGTACTAAGAGGAAGGGTGTTGCTGTGAGACTAAGAGGATCTAGTGCCAGAAAGTGATTGCTGTGTTATGAAAGAACTTGGTATTGAGAAGTTGAGATGTATGGCCATTGCTGTGAAATGGCTAGTGTGCCTTTGGAACTATTTTTTGGGGAGAGATATGGGACTTGGACTATGTAATGGTTACTCTTAAACTATTGCTGTGAGAGACCACCCAAAGTCAAATAACTTAAGGAAGAAAAGGAAATTTATTCACCTTAGGGTTCCAGAGGGGAGATACAGTATTTCATCATGGCTGGCTGGCTGAAGCTGAAACAGGCTATGTTGCACCCATTGGAGAGGCTGAGAGCTATAATACTGGAAAGTCTCTCTTCTTCTTCTCAGTCTTCTGTTTCATGGTTCTTTTTATTTGGTCTGCAACTGGGAGGTTCCAATGGGATCTATGGAGGTTCCAGTCTGATCATAATCTCTTCAGATGGTCTCAGCCAATCTTAGTTAATGGTAGTGTGGTCTCAGCTGATCTTAGTTAATGCCATATATGGTCTAGGTTGACCTCTGTTAATGCCAGGTGTGTTAAGTTGACACCCAGGATTAACTATCATAGACTGGAAAAGCCTTTGTGTATTCAAGATGGGGCCCGAAAGGGCCATTCTTGTGAGAGCTTAGAAGAGAGTATTGCTGGGAGAGACGCAGACAGTGGAAGCTCATCTATAAAGGGCATTGATTGTAGAGTTGAAGCCTGAAATGCTGTTGAGAAATGAGGATGTTAGAGATGCAAGAGCCAATATGGAATATCTGTCAAGAAGAGTTATGCACCATAGGGAAATTCAGCCCAAGAGAGTAGGGACTGCTTACCCTGTGCCATTGTATGTAGGAAGCATATAACTTGTGTTATATGTAAAGCAGATCACTTTCACCAGAGAAAGGATGGCATTCAAGATTCTCTACTCTTTCTTTACTTTTTTTTTTTTGCATGTAGAAGTATAGGTGTGTGTACATGTATGTAAAGGGCACTGTATGTGCTTATGGAGGCTAATGAGTAACTTCAGCAATCATTCTGGATTGCTAATCTCCTTATTTCTTTGATTTAAGTTTCCAAGGCTTTACCTACCAGGGCCCAGTGTTTTTATATGGGATCTGAATTCAAGTTCTTTGGCTAGTGAGGGAAATGGTTAACCCCTGAGCTATCTTTCTTTTTTATTTACTTCCTTTCTTTCTTAATTATTTTCTGACTTACTTGCTTTCTTTTTTCCTCTTTTTTTTTTTTTTTAGTTGTGATCCTGCAACTGCAGGAAGAGCATATAAGTCTAGGAAAGGGTTAATCTTCTAAAAGAGATTAATATATTTGGCAATGAAAAGTTCTAAAAATGACATAAATATGATGAATATGTTCTTGTAACTTGGGTGATTTACATAGATAAGAGAGTGTAGTTGGAGGATGAGACTAGGGCTTCAGAATTCAAAAAATTAAAAAAAAAAAAAGAAAAAAAACGAGAAGGAAATCAGAATGTATTGACAATCCCAGAGACAAGGTCAGCACAGATGTGTGAAATCTCTTATCTCATTCTTATCCCACCTCTCTGGTCAACATTCACCCACATTTTCCTTGCAAAGATAGGAAGGGTTGGAACAGAGACTTGCTTTCAATCCTTTGAGATGGAACCAACTATGGATAGGAACAAAACAAGAACATGACTATCTGTTTTCAGATAACTGTGATCAAAGGAACACTTCTATCTGAGAACACCATGGTTCCAAGATCTAAGGGACACTCCTTGAAAGGCAACTTACCCTGTGGGTTCCAAGACTCATCATCTGTATCAATTGGTAGCTCTCTGTGCTACTTGGTTGTTAATAAAATATTCATTCACTGAAATACTTTTGTTTTTTTCCTTTCTTATTTGCTTTCCTTCTTTCTTTTTTAAAAATATATTTTTACATGTCTATGAAAAACAAGAGACAGAGTACACATATGTGATCACAGTGTATGTGTGATGTTAGAAGATTCAAGGGGCCCTTACTTGCTGAAGCATCTCACCTTCCTTGGACACTTGTCTTTTATTCACTACTACAGCATTTTCCTTGAAAGTAGCTGCAACACATGTCAAGCTGATTGACTAATTGGCACCTCAGTAATGTGAAGAAATCTGAAATGCTGCAGGTTCGGAGTCAGTTTATCCTGGGCCATCCTTAGCATCCTTAAGTCTATTACTTTCCTCTGTACATGACCTAACATCCTGGTATTTAATAGTCATGACTATCAGACACATTCTTCAGAATGTACAATTAGGCCATTGGTCTCCACCAACCAAAAAACTAAGATCATCTGGTAGCATCTACTTGTAATAGAGATTTCTCCACTTTGCTATAACCTGTCCAACTGATATTTCCACTGACAACTGAAGTTGTTCTGAGATTATAAAACATCAAAAAAAAACTGGAACATATGGAATTTGGACTAACCTGATCTATGTTCCTGGTCCATGATCACTCATGTTTGAATCTAGAATGAACTACATTTTGCCGGTTTAAGTGAGAATTGTGATTTTTCTATTTACAATTTTCAAGGCCTGGCTCAGTCCTTATATATTAACACGTCCAGACTCTGCACATGCAGAAGCTCCTAGTATGAACAGTTGGTTCTGTGCTACCTTTGAGAGAAATGTAAAGTTAACGGTTTTTTCTGATAAAACCTATGATAGCAAACTACCTTTATCATCCTCCTCAATGCTAAACTTGCACTTATTGTGCTCAACAGTGAGGTCTAGTTTCTTTCAAGTTACCTGTCTCCCCCAAAACTCCTGCTTTTTAAAGACCACATAATTGAAATAGCAACTCATCAATAAAATCTCCTGAAAGAAATAGTTACAACCTGCCCTTTCACTCCCTCTTTTTCTTAGATAATTGGGTTTAGATTGTGCAGTTGAATTCCAGCCAATGAAGAGCAGTCGAGTCTTCCCCTCTTTTGGTTCAGGAATAAAAGACCCCATCAAGATTCACTACGTGTATATATACTTTTTCCTCCATCTTTTGAGTGACTTGTTCAAACCTTTTTGATCAAAGTAAATGCTTTGCTGAGAAACTGACTGAAGTGATAGACCCCTCTTTGTGACCCCAGACCCATTTCTTATACTTTTTGGGTTTCTTCCTTGGCATCATTCTGTTCTCTGATTGAAAAGATAGCCCTAGGACCTATATATTTTGAATTCTGCTCCTAAAATCGTTGATGGTGAGATTACATCTTAAGTCATCAGGCAAAGTAAAGCAAGAAGCCTGGAGAAGAATGAGGAAAGAAAGGTCATGGAAGAGGGGTTTGGGAAATTGCCAGCTTTGAAATGGCTTAGATAGAAATCTGCTTCTGGGCTTTGTCCAATGTCCTTATCTAAGTGCATTATAAAATGCCTGGATACCTAGCAGTCAGTGGTAAATCAGCATAGACCAAATCCTCTCTCAACTCTAACTCAACCAGCTGTAAGAGTCAGTTAATGCCCAATGGGAAACCTATTGAAACTGGGCTTCTTTCTGCTGCTCTGCATAGAAACTGGTAAATGTTTGGATGTTGGTTTGATGGCAGCTAGGTTCTGAGACTCAGATGAACTCTGATATATTTTCAATCAGAGCCTGTTTTTTTGAAAACATATCATTATATCTATGAAATCTAACTGAGCTTCTGACAAATAAGATCCAGTTTCTAAAAATGAGGCTCCATTTCTGGCCACCTGACTTCATTCATCTCTTTATATCCACATATCTTTTTTTAATCCTGTTTTCCACTGTAGACTTGACCTGACCTTTGAGCTTTGTATATTTCCTAAATTGTGATTTATCTGTCCAGTGAGGAAGCACAGATTTCCAGTAACCCTGAGCAATATGCCATCTCATCATATCCTAGACCTTTATTCTAGGCTCTAGTAATTCCACGAAAGTTCTGTGTTCATTTACATATAATCAATGTGGTAAGACAGTACTCAGTTTCCCTTCCTGGCAGGCAGTTAGTTATTCCCTTGTCTGCTTCAGGGAGAGAAGCATATTGCTCTTGTGTAGGGTTGAGTTTTTTTGTTGCTTAGAGCCTATTATTAATGTCAAATCATGATGCTGCAAAGCTGTTTAGCATATTAAATGATCTTTCCTTTCTTTAGGAAGTAATAGTAATTCTATCTTTGTCTGCTGAGTAAGTCTTTCTCTTTCTTGCAGCTTTAGGTCTGCGATGTAGAGAATGTCCACTTTACAAAGGTAAGAAATGTGAACATGAAATGAAGACCTGCATTGCAAAAGTTGGTGAATCTTGTATGACTACTAGATTCTGGATTCCACCTTTCACTGGTAAGTGAAGGAAAACAATAGATATTCCACTTTTTCCTTTAAGACCCAAAACGTTTTTCTTAAGTCATGATAACTCCATGAATAGTATCAACTGAGTTCTGGTCTCCAAAGAATCTGGAATCCATCTTATGCTTAATGGGAACACAGGAAAGGGTTCTGGGAAATGCTACTGGGTCCTTGCACCTCATCGGAGAGGAGGACTCAGAGGAGAGTTTGGCATGCACATTAAAGGATGCTCCGGGGATGGGAGGGGGAGGCACTGGGAGATGGGGAGGGAAGGAGGAGGGGAGGGGGCACGGGGGATGGGGGTTGGAGGGAGGGGGGGACCAGTGTACATGTTAAGTTTGTATGAGTGGAAATAATAAATAAATAAATAAATAAAATCATGGAACTGAGGTTTTAATGAAAGAAAAAAAAAAAAGAATCTGGAACCCAGTAGATATGAAGCAAGTGCCTTGTTCCTGTCTACTACCATGTGATTCAGCATCTGGAACATCAAGCCACTCAAGCTAATCGATACTATAGAACAAATATGTTTTTCATTTAATCTGGTCTTAGATCACTGCTACTTGGATTTGCAGTTTGCATCCTGGCTATGAAAGCAACTCATTGACACTGCTTTTCTCTTCCACAGTGAACATGCCAATGACTGCAAAATCTGCATGCAAAAAAAATTGTGTCATGCGTGATTATGATCTTCCTCATATTTCAGTATTTACTACCTGCTGTGATCAGCATGATTTATGCAACGATCTCCTTTTTCCAATTGAAGACTAGTATTAAAGAATTTCCAGTTTGTGTTATTGTTTCCTTTATTTCTTTCTAGTTCTGTTCCTCCCTTAAATTCCATTTTCACTCTGGACTAAAGACTTTCCCATTGGAAATGTAGATGACATGCAACCTGATGACACAGGATTTTATTTGACTCATGATAAATCTTTTATTTTTCCACTCATACAAACTTGATAGGTAGCCCATTCCCCTCCCTCCCTCCACCCTCCCCCGGATCCCCTTGCTCTCTTTCCCCTTTCCCCCTTTCTTTCCCCCCTTCCCTCCCTTTATCCCAGTGCCCACCCCCCATTCCTGGAGCATCTTTAGTGTGCATGTCAAACTTCCCTCTGGGTCATCCTCTCTGGTGAGGTATAAGGACTCAGTAGCATTGCCGAGAGCTCTTTCTTGTGTTCCCCTTTAGTGTAGGAACACTATTGTGGCTGTTAATCTCTTGCCTCTAAGGATCCTAGTGCCTGTGATCCATGCTAGACTTTGGGGGGTCAATGATATGTTGGTCATTGCATAGGTCATGTAAAGTCCTATTATGATTACTTCAGCCCTAACTTGTGTGGAGTATCTTGCATATCATTGCTCCTCCCCATCTTTAGGCTCTTACAATTTCACCTCCCCCTCTTCCACAAATTTCCCTGAGCTTTGGGATGAGGAGTGATTAGGCTGGCCTGGTTCCTGGTGATTAATGTAAGGTCTCTGATGACTCATAATAATCTAAGTGATCATATAGTTCATTCTTACGCTTTGCATTTTCTGTTGAATTAATATAAATATAAATGACTCTTTGTTTCAAGATATTCTTTGATTATCCCAAGAGATGATAATATGAATTAGAGGCAAATACTTATACACTATAAAGAAGGGGAGGACAATTGATAAACAGAATAAGTAGATTTCATATATTTGTGCTTAAGTCCTAGGATGTCAACATACTATGTCCACTAAATAGAAGGATGAAGACAATAAATGTATTTAAGCTGCGTATGGTAGAAGGAGTAAAGATGGTGAGTCTGACTGATTAATTTGGGGCCACAACCTGAAGAATTTGTTCATGTGCATCACCTTTGATTTTCCTTCTAACCATTTCTCTTTCATCATTGTCACAGTTAGGCACAGGTGTCAACTTGACTGTTTTGGGTTTGAGTTCTGAGCACATTTGTAGAGAATTAGTAGTTGAGTTAAGCCCAGAGCAAACCTGCAGGAGATTGTCTAGCTGATGGGGAAGGCCCAGCCTATGGTGGGTGGCACCAAGCCCTGAACAGATGAATAAAATACTGAGAGTCAGTTGAGGAAGTTGGCATCCTTCTGTATACTTTGCCAGACATGCTGGTCTGGCAAGTAAGGATTGTTCCTCTCTCAGCCATTATGTGGTGATGGTGTGGCCAGTTCCCTCGCCCTTGTGTTGTTGTGTGCTCTTCTGTCAAGCTGGACTAAGAACTATAACCTAGTAATAATAAGAGAAAATAAACCCCTTGTTCCCTTAAGCCATTTGATGGTCATTTATCAGCAATTATGTAGGGAACTGTAACAATCACTTGCACAGTTACAAAGTATTTTTCATCATAGACAGTGCCAGTCATCAAATGTTTGTACCTGTAACTCTAAAGTAATTCACACTTGTTATGGTATATATGTTAGACTGTGATTAAAGCTTCATGCTTAACTAATGGTTATTGTTGTTTAGAAGATGATCCAAAGTCATTCACACAATGAAAATCATCAATGAGTGTAGAAATAGTTTCTCTCCCATTATGAAATTTGCTTCACATGTAGTATTTTCCTCTATAAAACTAGCCTATCCCTAAGGGGAGAATTTACTGGATATATATCTATTTCTTACAGAATTTCTTTTTCTCTTCTTTCTCCTTGATGCCAAAAATGTGATATGTACTACCAGAGAAACCAGGTAGTACTAGAAATGTGCTTTAAGCCTTGTGTAAAGATTTTCTGAGTAGAATGATCATAATCTGCAAGAGTTATCTTTCACAAATATAGACTTTCCCACCCCTGAAAGTAAAGTACTTACATTAGAAATCTGAAATGTCCTACTCATTTTATTAATGAAGAAGGAAAGTCATTCAGAAAAGCTTCTTTCCCTGAATAAAAACAGAGATGGAGACAATCAAAAGTACTATACCAGCACTGCAAGATCCATTCAAGTAGGAACCCTCTATCACTTTGCTGTACACTGCTGTTAGACAGTAGACACAGGGGATGCTTCATTCAATTTGTGAGGGTTCTTTCCTGAGCAGTTTTGACTGCTGTTTGACACTGATGGTGTCTAAGACCTCATGGAAGCCTGACTATTTTGGGAACATTACAAACACTATGGGGCACTCAATAGCTACAGAAAATCACTGTAGCCTACACTGGCTTCTGAAAATCTAAGTAAGACAAGACTCAGTGAACATCAGGACCATCATCTTTCTTACCCTGAAGCAATTCTCACCTGGATCAGAGAGAAGCACTTCGTCTAGCAGTCTAGCAGACATTACATGATTGGTGCAAATACAATCTTGTATTGTGATTGGTGCAAGCATGGTCTTTTGTGAATGAAGCATGTGGCGTGCACCTCTGATGCATCCTCTTTTCAGTCTGTATAAACAGGTTATTCTGCTCACTTTTTGAGCCACTCATGATATGACCACCAGTTTCAACATTAGGTCTAATAAAAGGATACTGCATTATTATCTTTCTTATCTACATTTAATTATGATCATTAGTAGAACAGATTGAGTTGGTAACACGAAGATGGAAGAAAGCAATAAAACAGTGGTAACAAAGGCAGACACAGAAATAACAGCAGTATTATCAAGAGTGAAGCTCTAGAATTCCATAAAACAGCTGGGGAGGAAATGACAAAGACCAGAACTGATAGAGAAAATGAAGGATAAGAAAGAGATAAGACAAAAGAGGAAAACAGATGATGCTGAAGAAAGATAGAAGGTTATGAAGAGTGAGAGAATAGAAACTACAGGCCTCGGTCTTTGAAAGAGTTGCTGCCGAAATCCAAGGGTAAAGAATATCAGACACCCTGAGACTGAAAGTTGTGACACTAGCTGCTGTCAAGTTTTAAGGTACCCAACTCAGCAAGAGTTGTAACACTAGTTGCTATAGATACTAGTAAGTGCTGTCTGCTGTTGTTGCTCACTATTGCTGAAAGCCAAGTTTTTCAATGGTTGCCAAAGTTTGACACAAGTGATTAAATACAAAAGCAATAAGACGCTAATATGAACATATAAAGTAATAATCCTTTAGCTCTTTTTATGAGCCTCTGAGACTTACAGTCCTTTTGGTCCTTGGAGACTCGAGAGCATAGGACTGCTAACATTGGAAGAGCTTCCTCTCATCTACTCACGATTTCTGTTCAAACAGAGCAAAAGAAAGCCAGCTGACTGATAAAACCGGGAGGTGTTCATTGCACAGGATGTACAGGGCAACTATTCAATCAAGATGTTGAATGATCAGTGATTACTTTCAAGCCTGCAGGGTCAGCTTACTCACTGTATATGCGATGAGACAAAAAAAAGTAGCTGTGATGTCAGAAATGAGATCAAGTCAATGATCTCAAAAAGCATATCTGCTTCTCACTTAATCTTACTGAATATTTGATTTTTTGAGTGTCTGTTATATCTAGGGCAAATCTTAATCTCATCATCTGGATGGTATAACTTTCCTATGATAGATCAATTATTCATGAGGTGGGAAAATGATGATGTTTGATTAATTAAACTCTAAAATGGATGGTGATTAAAATTCAGTGTGTGAGCTGCTTCATTGTTTCATTCACTCTGGAAACATCTAGAGCTAGGAAGAGGTGAATCTTCCATAGTGGCATACTAGATTAAGAAAGCTGAATGCTCTGAGGTTAGTGTGTTGAGCTACCTAATTCTTATGCACTGGTGATTAGCACAGACATGAGTGTTCAATTGGAAGCGAAGACCACAGACTTAAAGGGTTGATAGACCTAGGTAAATGAAGATCTCAGAGACACTAGAGAGTAAAATCTATTATTTCATTCCTGGCCCACTTTGATCAAAGTGCTACTACATTCTCTTGGCAAAGATAAAGAGGGTAGGGATAGAGGCCTATCTTCAGTTCTCTGAGAGTAGGTATAGCTGAGAGCAGGAACACAAGAATGTCTGTTTCCACATATCTCTGGGCATGACCAATCTTCATTGTCAACTTGGAGGATGCTAAGGACTGCCTCTGGGGCTGTGTCTGGAAAGGCATTTCCAGAAGCAATTTCTAAATGTGGTCATCATGATCCCATGGACAGAGGTCCAGGTGAAATAAAAGGGAAAAGGAAGAAAACTGCTAGAGCATTTATCTGATTTTCTCTTTTCTTTGATTCTGGGACTTTAACCATACTAGTTTACAATATCTTCCCAGCTATGACAGACTGAACTCTGCAAAACCATAAGCCGAGAAAATCCTTTTTCACTTAAATTGTTTCTTGTAGATATTTGTTTACAGCAAGAAGAATAGTAACCAATGTATCTCTGATCAAAAGTTTAAAACCATCAAATACAAGAGTGTCATCATTTCTAGTACTAAGGGACACATAATGGAAGGCAACAGATTCTGCGAACTCTAAGGATTGTTATGTGCCCTGCTGTAATCTCAATCCCCTTTTGGTCCTCAGTGAAATCTGGCTTCTGTAAGAATTCTACCTTCCATTCTTTAAAGTTAATCATTTTCAGGGCCTAGTATATCTCCACTATAAGCGTGTTCTGGATTTGCTTGTGTATGCATGGATCCTTGGTATGTCCACTGGACTCCAAGGTGATCTCTCATTATTTTCATTATAATAATTCTTTGGTTATTTGTTCTTTGGTCGGGAAGAAGGATGATTTGTTTACCACATCTAGAGGCCACACACAGTCAGACTCTGTGAGGACAATGTGAACTGTCTCAGGTACTTCTGAGCCTGGGGAGTGGGGAGGAGATACCAGGCAGGTGAGAAGGGCTTCCCTAACAGACCCCATGACAAGGTGGCAAGTAGTAATAGTGTTAGCATCAGACCAGCTGGAGTGTTGACTGACCAGGTAGGTTCCTGGGCTCAGAGACTGTAGAAGTGGTTTGGAGGATCTCACCACCCAATGCACAATTGAAATCCAGTAGAAACTGAGGCCAGAGTGGATCCTTAGGCAGGAGATCTTGGGCAGGTTCGTGGACTTGGTTCCTCATTTCTTTCATGGCCCTTCACGTAAAGTCTCTGACAATTATCACTGTGCTAATCATCTACGGTATGAGATAAAAAGCCCTTGAGTACTTTAGGACAAGCAAAAATAGAAGTCCAGGTGAATGTCATTTGTCTTGTGCTTTGACATCTCAAAGCTGCTGCAGTAGCCATTCCCATTTATTTTTAAGTACATATTTTTAAGTATATTAACAATGAGTTTATGTGTTTTCATTGCCTACTGCCTACCCCAACCATCCTTTCCCACTTCTCCTGTTCTCCCCCTCCCACCCATTTTCTTTCCTCTTCTCTCTAAATGTGCAAGCCCCTGGGTTACGTCTAGGATACCCGCACTAGTTAGTGCCTGGGCATCCATCTGTGGGTAAACTGCAGAATATAGTGGTTCTTCCTCTCATGAGACCTTCCCTGTTCCATGCCAAAGTGTTGTTGGGTCAGCCATTTTCATAGAGACACAAAAATATAAGGGCTTCTGATCCTTCAGCTCCCAATGCCCATGCCAGGTCCCCTGTGTGCATTGAATGTAAATGTACACAACCTAAGATTTTGCACCTGTGAAATCACAGCAACCTTCTCTACTTTTTTTTTTAGTTCACTTGTATTCTCTCTAAGAGGGAATTTCCTCCAGACAACAGAGAGAGAGAGAGAGAGAGAGAGAGAGAGAGAGAGAGCGAGCTACAGAATGCTTACCATTGAAGTTTTTCATTCTAAAATGTAATATTTCTGAGTTTCATCCAGTCACGACTCACTACAATTATACTTCACAGTCTTGCATGAAAATCTAGTTCATGGTACACCTCTATGTGTTGTTTGAGTTCAATCAAGTTAGAGACACAGAGAAATACTAGATCACTTTATCTGCCATCTTCCAATCCACTAGTAATCCAGTTTCAGAGGGAACATACAGGTCTTAAATGATTCTATTGTTGATTTATTTTTCAACATGAAAATGATTTAATGTAACATACAGATGAATCCTGGACTCATTCTACTTCCAACAATTAAAAAAATATCTGAGTATAATCTTCACTTGTGTTCAGTAGAGTAGATTATAGTAGACTTATGCCATCCTGGAACATTTTTTATGAAGAAAGAACCCTTGAAGCTGGACAGAATGTAATGGGCTTACATATTAGGTCAAAGGACCAGAAGGAGTAAGTTGGGAATACAAAGACAAGGAAGTGAGCAACATTGCATGTGGATGGATATATAGAAGAGTACACACACTATGGATACTCAAATGTATACCAACCAGGCACAAGAGACTCTGTACAACCAGTGGTCAAGACGACTTAGAAAATGCATGCTTTCTATAACATGGTCATCCAACTCACTGCCTAGACAAGGAGTCAAGGACCAAGTAGCTGTGACTGGACTAAATGACGGCATCAGTATCGATGGTTTCTCATCAAATTTGATCAAGCATCTGATGCTACTGTCCACTATATCCAAAATAAATCTTGATCTTAGGCTCTTGATAATGTATTTTTCTAGATTAGTACAACCAGTAGTTCATATAAGTTGATAGCACTGATCACCTTCACCCAGAAAAGGTGATGATCAAGATTCAGCTATGGACACTTGTTTATCGCCTCATTTCTTTCTGGCCCTTCACATAAAGTTTCCAGCACTGACAATTATCACTGTGCTAATCATCTACAGTGTGTATCAGAAGGCATCAGGGGAGCAGGAATATTCAAGGCTATCTGTTTCTTCTCAGATAAGAAGTCAGTACAGATACAAGCATGTAACAAGGGCTTCAGGATTTGACAGAAACAAGGAGCAGAAGTGAATAAGGTGCTAAGAGGCTATTGACAATTCCAAGAACAACAGGTAATGTATGAAACTCCTAATTTTGTCCCCAGCCCACACTGGGGGTTTCCACAAACTCAAATTCTTAGAAGAAAGTAAGAAATAACTGATATTATATATATATAAATATATATGTGTGTATATAAAAAACACTTCATAAAAAGTGTTCTAGGTTGGCATAAGTCTATTGTAACCTACTCAACTGAACACAAGTGAAGATTCTACTCAGATGTTATTTTTTTAATCCCTAAGAGTAGAGAGAGGCCAGGATTCATCTGTATGTTACATTAAATCATTTTCATGTTGAAAAATAAATCAATAATAGGATCATTTAAGAGCTGTATGTTCCCTCTGAAACTGGATTACTAGTGGATTGGAAAATGGCAGATAAAGTGATCAAGTATTCTCTATGTCTCTAACTAAATTGAACCCAAACAACATACACACACACACACACACACACACACACACACACACATATTTACATACAAGTCTTTGAGAGGAGAATCTGAAAATAGCTAGGAACAGAAGAATTATGCCTGTTTTTGAGGGTGATAGCTCAGACTTATAATTCTAGTACTTGAGATGCCAAGACAAGAGGATTTCCGTGAGATCAAAGCGAGGTTGGACTACATGATAAACTCCAGAACTTGTCTCAAAAGAAAAAAAGGAAAAAAAGAAAAAGAGGAGTTGAAATAAGATAAGGAAGATGAAAAAGATGATTTTTTCCAGAGCAAAATACTCTGGTCACCTAGCACTGTTTCCAGGAGAAGGGCACAATTCTAATCACAAAATGTTTTCCAAAGTCTATCAAATGTCATAGCTGGTATAATTTTCATTCCTGCGTGATCTTCAGTGAAATCTGGATCCTGAAGCAGTGCTGTCCCACATTCTTTAAACCTGACTATTTAGGCTCAGCTCATATTGACTGTTCTGAGAAAGAGTTTAGTGACATTTCTGTTAGGCTCCAGGAGTCTCTGGTGTATGTCCTTGACTCTGGGGTCATCAATCACAGTGTTTCTTAGGATCACTCTTGGGTTCTCTGTTGGAAGAGAGATGATTTGCTGATCTCCCTTAGAGGCCACACACAGCCCAGGACAGTGAAATAGGAACTTTGCATGGTGTGTCTGTAATTTCTGATAGCAAGATAACTCTTTTGTCATTTATACTTGGAACCAACTAGAACAAAGCAGTCTAGGGAAGGAAAGAACAAATAAGTCATGGAGGACTAGAGAGATGACTCAAGGGTTAAGACTCTGTCTCACAAACAAAAACACCTGAGTTTAGATCCCAGATCCCACGTAGAAATGCCAGGCAGAAATGGAAGCCTGCATTTCCAGCCCTGGAAGATGGAACCTGGGAAATCCTAGAGTGAAGCAAAAAGGAGGTAGAAGCAATCCAGGATAATTCTCAAAGTTATCCTTGTCCCTCCACAGGCACACCCAGTTGCCCTCTGATACACATACACACACACATACACACACACACACACACACACACGCACACACCACATTAAAAAAAAAGAAATGACCTTTATCTCTTAAAAAAATAGTGAAATATAATAGAGAAAAGATCTGTAGAATTGCCAGTGTTAGAGAACTGAGACTGAGAGCTGCTTCAGACCTTTCCTATACTCCCTGCCCCAGGTCCTTGTCTGACAAAATATGAAACTGTGAAACTTTGGAAAGTAACATCTTGATTGGATAGTTCTAAACCAAAGGGAGATTTGGAGGACAGAAGTTGTTTCCATTATTTCACTCATGATTCCTTGCATTCAAAAGTGATTGGGCACCGATCGCAGCAGTCATTGATCTGTAGTCACCCGACTCAAGGGTTCTCTGACATCCAAACCTGCTGCCAGATCTGCTAAGACTCAATGGGAAACCTACTGAGGCTGGGTCTGTTTCTACTCTTCATAGAAAGTGGTAAATGTTTGAGGGGTGGTATGATGATGACTAAGATAATAATAGCCTATGATTCTAACTCTGGCAAATTTTTAGACAGGGCCTGTGTTTCCCCATATTCTTGGCTCTTTGAGCTCCTACTAGGCTTATAGAGAATACAGTCTAGTTTCACCTAAAAGGTGACTCCGCCCTCTTGCTACCTGATCTATTCGGCCAGTTCACTTCCCTAACTCCTTCCCATTGTGTTCCACTGAAGACATGACATGATATGCTCTATGTACTCCCTAAGCTATAATTCATCAGGGAAGTGAGTAATTAGGGACTCCCATTCAGCCTGAGGACTGTCCTCTTATCATGGACACTTAGCTCAGACTCCGGAAATGTAAAGATGTTATTAGTTTTATATGCAATCTAACTATGGCAAATTAGAGGATGAACAATGGTAGTGTGTTACTGTGAGGAGGGTTCAGCCTCCTTTCCTGTCAATTACTTGTTTCCCTGTCTGCTCCTGGGAGAGAAGCAGATTATCTCCTATTTCCTCCTGCTGTGTGGTATTAGGACATGTTATTGTCTGGAGTTTATGTCTGAGGCAAAACCTTGGTGTAGCCAAGCCTTTGGGGAGTTTGGATGATCTCAGTTCTCTTTGGGAGCTGACAATGTCTCTCTTCTCCTCTCAACAAAGTCTTTCTTTTCCTTCTCCTCTCCCTCTTCCTGCTGCTTCTCCTTCCTATTCTTATTCTTCTTTTCTTGCAGCCTTCACTCTGTACTGTAAATATTGTGTAAACAATATCTTCAGAAAATGGGATCTGTGGGACTAGACTGACCAGATGCCTTGCAAAACTTGGCAAATCTCATATGATCTGTAGAGTCTGGATTGGGTCACGAAACTGTAAGTGTGATCTGATGAAAGCTGTTGGTATTCTTCTTACTCAGAGCATAACCTATCTTCCCTTAAGATATGCAAATGAGGACTGCATCTGAGCCTCTGAATAGCACCTTGACTGGACAATTCTACCATGAAAGGAGAGTCAACAGAGACTAGTTGCTCCCACCATTTCATTTGTGAGCCTTTCATGAGTCCCCTGAGCTACAACCACCCAGCTCTTCAGGAGCTAAAGGGTTTAAATCACTGAGTCTATAAATGTGCTATTTCTCACACTCTGTCTTGGTGGCCTCCGTTGCACTATTTCTTCGTTCATCTAATATCTTCTCAGCTTTGACCCACCTATCCTGAAAACTTTCCCCTTATGAGTCCACATGACTCTCCTCCATGTTTACACATATTCCTTCCACATTCACTTCATGACATTCATCCTCGTGTATTCTAATCACCAGTCCCCCCCTTCCCGTACCTGGTCCTTGAGAGCTTACTTGGTGTTGCTCTCCACCCACTCTGGTATTTATCACAGGACTGGAACCTAGCAGGAGTTTTACCTGAGAGGAAGGGACCAGCGGGTGTTTCAATACTCCAGCTCAGTACCAAGGGAATATTTCTGAAGAAGTAAAAGTTTTGGAAGAAGTAACCTTACTAAATATGGTTTAAGAGCATATGGCTAATTTTGGTGCCAATAGCTGTTATTGAAGAGTAATTCTCATAATTTAATATTATCTTGGGCTGGAGAGGTGGCTCAGGGTTAAGCCTCTGCTTTGCAGGCAGAAGGTCCTGAGTTCGGATCATAGACCCCACGTATACGCCAGGCGGAAGCGGGGGCGGCTTGCGTTTCTGGTCCTGGTGGGCGGAGCCTGTGAATCCCGGGGCAGAGTAAACAAGGAGGAGGTGGAGGCAGGTCCATAGTGGTTCCTGAATTCGTCCGTGGTTCTACACACACACATGCACACACACACACACACATGCACACACCATACATGCACAATTGAATAAATAATAATAATAATTAAAATAAATAAATAAATTATTAAGAAAATATTTTCTTGATTTACTCAAACTTGGTTTACTCAAACTTGAGCTTTTGTTTTGGCTGACAGAATGACATCTTGTTTTTCTTCCAGTGGAAACTCCACAGATGCAGAGTCCAAATGCATGGAAAACTGTAAAAACGAGGTCATCAAGTAATGCTGACACACTGCTGTAGATCTCATGACTTTTGTAATGACTTTAACGTGTCAATGCTGGTATCTAAAGATGAGCTACCTTTAGATAACCGGATTGTTTCCCTCCTTTCCTCCTAATCTCATTTCTGGTTCTTCCCCAGGTTTGAGGTTTTACACTATACTAAAGGCTTTTCCAAGCATGAGAAATTTGGGGTCATAAGCTTCCTTGATATTAGTCTAAATGATCACATACTCCACTTTTTATGCTTGGTGTTTTCTACCAAATCAATAAGAATATAACTGGCATCTGAATTCAACAATTGCTTTTATCACCTCCAAAAGAGATGTTAATATGGAAAAATGTATAAAATTCCTTATTTTGTAAAGAAAGCAACCTATGAGCAGGATAAGCAAATATTTACCATGTCCTTAGATCCTCATATGAATATTAAGTAGATGAGAAGTAATATTAAAGGTCCAGGATTTCAAGAATTGAGCCCGTATAATTAGTTGGGATCAGATTCTGAAGGACCTGCTCAAATGTATTTTTCTAACAATTATGCTCCCACTACATGCACATCTTTGAAGCATTTCCCTACATGGATCTTAAAGGTATTATGATGTCTCTCTAAAACTCTAAAACCACTCTCAGCTTCTCTCATATACTATCATAGAGTAGCTATGGGCAGAGTTCTATTGGATACCTGTCCGTTACTTGGATACCATCCTTTTCCCTTCCTCATCTTCAGTACCAGGGAGACCGTTCAAATCAAACACCAGGAATGTGCTTCAGAGACAAATGAATCAAGTAGCTGAAAAATATTTTAAAAGCCTCAGTGTGGAGGTTTCCTGAGATTATTACTGACTTTCATTTTAAGATAGTCATGTCTTTTATGGACTGGCCCTTTCAAGAATCAGTCATGGGAAGGGAACTCAACAGAGCCTACCACTATCTGCTGAAATATTGGCCATGAGTAGATTCTGGGGAGGGGATCATTATCTTTAGTAGTATACCCACTGATGAGCCCACTAAGCTCCAGTGGAGAGTTCTAAGCCCATTACCACACAGAGAAATTTGGTAAAACTCAGTGGGTCACAAAACAAGACAGAAAGACTTGAATGTGAGAAGGATTTGTGGGGATAAGGTGCAGGGAGGTTGATTGGGAAGAGGATGATAAAGTATATGGGATGATAGTAATTACATATATATGCATATATATGAAATTATCAATGAGAAAAATCAGTTAAATTAATATTTTTTAAAGAATGTAGTCTGTAAAGTTGGAATTGCTTATTGTGAGATCAAGACCAGCAACTCAACAATGAAGAGTCACATGTTTACCTCTATAGTCTCTTTGTTCCTTCTGTTCTGGTTTTCTCACCATGCCTTTAACCTAATGTATTGGTCCCTACACAGAACCAGATGTTCCTACCTTGAGAAAAGGTCACTGATTCTTGCTTATATATAATGTGCTGATAGTTTAAGATTCCTCTCAGAGGCAGGAGCTGCTTCAGTTTCCAAGTTATCTCACATGTGAATCCGACCTGTTTAAACACTCATTTGACTTCCTGGCTAGCCTAGAAATTTGCTAGTTATAATTGGTCTGACTCAATTTTGAATAATGGAACTTACATCATTCTTTAAAGATCTATTTAACTTTAAGTTATGTGATTATATACTTTTATATTGGTAAAATTAGAAAAATATGGGTAAGCCAAAAGACAAATTTCAGTTAAAAGATGGTTATATATCATCTGTTCAACATGCTTTTCTTTAAGGTAATATTTTGTAAGCACTTTTAATGATCATATTTGTGTATTTACACATATGTCTACCCTGCCATTTGAAATGCTACCTTTGTGATTTTGATTTTGTTTCTCTGCTTAGACTCTTGTTGTGTTAAATTCAGTAAAATTTGTTGAGTACCAACTCTAAAGAAGAAAAGGAAAAGAAAGGCTAGTTCTTTCGATGTGTTTTTCATATTTTATCAATGTATTTGTTTTCAGTTCATGAGCTGCTCTCCTTTTAAAGAAAAATGTTATGATGTTTTGAAGGGAGGATGTTAAAGATAGTTCAATTCCTCACCTTGGAACTTTGATAATTGTAGCATTATTACAAAGATAAAAAATAAGATTTGCCTTTACTTAAAGAACATACCATGCCCATAACATAACTCAATCAATAATTTAAATAGAAGCTGAAGCATTAACTAAGGAAAAACTAAAGTATACATGCTAGAATTTTTTTGTAATCCAGGTATGTACACATATATACAAACACAGGTACGTAGGTGTGTGCTTGTGTATTCATTTATATGTTTATTGTTTCATTTGCATAAAATCATTCAATAGCATAAATCTCACCGTTTAAAAATTCAGTTTTGGCTGGAGAGATGGTTCAGGGGTTAAAACTGTGCCTTGCAAGCAAAAGGACCTGAGTTAGGATGCTGGATACCATATAAAAATGCCAGGCTGGATGAGTGAAGGGAAGTGCCCATATCAGTGGGGTGACCTGAAGAGAGGTATGACACAGAGGACTGAATCCCCACAAGAGTAGATGGGTTAGGGTGAACCCTGGGGTCCACAGATACAGGCGGGTGGGAGAGTGAGAAGGAGTTGGAGGGATTGATGGGGGGAAGGGAGAAGATGTTGAGGGGGGCAATGGAAGGAGGCAGGGATGAATGCTCAGTATGCTTGTAAAAGTAGAAAAACCTGGCAACCTGCACTTCAGGCTCTGAAAAGCAGAGCCTGAGAAATTCCACAGCAAAGCAAAAAGGAGGTGGAAGCAATCCAGGCTGATTCCTAGAGTTACCCTTGGGCCTCCACAGGCCCACACAGTAGTACCCTCTGATACACACAGACACAGACAGACACATGCAAAAATAAATAAATAAATAAATAAATAAATAAATAAATAAATAAATAAATAAATAAATAAATAAATAAATAAAATAATCTGGTTTAGTGACTTTTAGTACATTCATACTATCATGCAACTACTAGCACTAAATTTGTAAATTTTCATCACCTAAACTGCACACCTGTTAAGTGTTCATTCTCCTTCTCACCACAGGCTTGAAAGCCCATTGCAGTGAAGCAGTGATTCCCTCTAAAATGCTTTTCTTTTTGCCTCTGATGATAGTCTGTGCTTCTGTAGTCCAGCTTGTGCTTCTGCAGTGGGAACCTGAGCCACCTGGGGAAGGCAGAAGGATCTGGGCTGCTTAGGTGGGAAAAAAAAAATCTCAAGACCTGGAAATCTAAATGCATGGGGCTCAACCTTTGGAGAGAATTCCCTATGTCCCTGCAAAAATAAACCTCGTTATTCTCTATGTCCAAGGGTATCTTTTCTCTGTCTGTCAAGTATTTCTCTTAACAATAACACATACTACTTCTGTGAGCTTATGCAAAGTTTCTTAACTTTATGCTTCCATTTCCTATTCTGTTATAAGGCATAATGACCATATTTATCTACTAAGCTGCAAAAATAAGCTTAAATGTTGGGAGATAGCTTAGAGGTGAAAGCTTTTGCCTTGCAAGCAAAAGAACCTGAATTGGGATCCCCAGATCTTATATTAAGTCTCTGCACTTCAGACCCTGGAAGGTGGAGCCTGGGAAACCCAGAGCAAAGCAATAAGGAGTTAGAGCATGATTCCCAAAGTCACCCTTGGCCTTGTACTAGTTACTCTTTGTGTTGCTGTGAAACACCACTGAGGTTCAAACAACTTAAAGGAGAAAGGGGAGATTTATTCACCTTATGGTTCCAGAGGGAAGAATACAGTCTTTCATGGTAGAAATGGCATGGCTGGTGGCCGAAGTTGGAGATAGGCTAAATCATGTCCTTCAGGGAGTCACAGAGCTGCAAAAACTGTGCTGCTAGAGCAGATCTCTCCTGGAAGGGTGGGACTAATCCACCTCAAGGCCCATCCCCTGTGACTGCCTTCCTCCAGCAAGGCTCCACCTCCTAAAAGTACCATGAGCTTCCCACACATCTAAAAATTCAAACACATGAGCTTGTGGGGGAACAACTCACATTCAAATCATGATAGGTCTCCACAGGAGCACACATTCAATTGTCCTTTGATACAACCACACAATGCACACACACAGATACATGCAGAAAGAAATGAGGCTACATACGTATTTAGTGTCTAGAAGATACTGTGAAGTCATTAACCCAGGTGTAAAAACACCTGAGATAGAAGGATCTGGGTTCTGAAAGATGATTTGTAGGCATGAAGGGTTCATCCCGTGGATGCTATTACATGTGAGTATGGATGCTATTAGACTTGAGTGTATGACTACTCAGCTACTAAAACACGTTTTGCACCTGCACACACATGAACATTCACACAGAGAACACAAAAGCATTTTAATTGTTGATTTTCTAAGTGGTGAGGAGTCCAAGTCTATCTGGTTCTATCTGAAGGACGCAACTGACTCCCTGTGACTGAGTCATTATCTCATGCTATCTGGAACTCAGAGCAGAACCCAGGAACAAAATTCAGTCAAGGAGTGACAAGCACTAGTTTGCATCTTACTTTCTATCTTGGTTTGGCTCAGTCCCACAACAGAATAAATTTAGCACTGGACAAGTGACTTAGCCTCTTAACCTCAGGTCCCTCACCTTTAAATAGGGTTAACATAAAATTATAGAAAGAGCTCATGAGTTTTCCATACACAGTCTAGTTATGATATTTATTAGAGCTTCCTGGTAACTTGCTTGGGTGTTACAAATGTCTTATCACAGTATGATCCTCTTTCCACCTACATTTGGATTGACTCCTAGCCAGAACAACAGATCCATATACTAGGACTGGTTGGTGGATCTGACATGGGCCCAGATGACGTTTTGAAGTCCCACCATCTTCCTTCTTTATCTATAGCTTATTTCTCTTAGGTCCCTTGACTCTCAGGAGACTGGGTTGGGGGAGTTGGGAGGGAAGGCATTTCTGAAATTTCATGCTTCAGGAAGGAAGGGACAGGATATGGCCTGGAAGAAGTCTCTGAAAAACCAGTTGAGAGCTTCAATAATTCTCTGGCAAGAAGAACATGTGGGGAATGGTGCGTTTTCTAGGCAAGCTGTTGCAGTAGCTTTCATTACAGCAGAAGAAGACATTCTTCTCCCAGTCAGTGAGGCGCACATATTCCACACATCTTCTTGGACAACCCAAGATGGAGTATTTGTACAGATATTCTGAAGAGAGAAGGAAAGTAACAAGCAATATTCCAGATTAAGACAGCAATGTAAATTGCAACTAAGCCGCCAGTACTTTCTTTCCAGTCTCCTGAAGAAAAACTTGAAGCCAAAGACTCCCCCACAAAAGGTTTCCTCCAAAGAGGACTCACCCTTGTCTTCAGCATACATATGCTTAAAGCAGAGGAGATCCAATCTGCTGAGTGTCACAGATAGACAGAATTTTGAAGATTACCAAATCACAATATAGGTGAGAATTACAAAATCGGAAGAGAAAAAACATGTCCAATACCACCACTGCCAATGCTAACCAGACAAGCAATTTCTGGTTACAGATCAAGCATTTGTGTTTTTTTTTTTTTTTTCTCCCAAGACTGAGTCATAAAGTTAGTTTCCCATTTCTCCCTTCCTCCTGCCTTCACCTTACCTCCAGTGTAAAGTCGAAAATAGACTTCTTTGGCCTGGCATGCAAAATCAGGATATCTGGGTTGACAGACACCCAAATTGCTTCTGCAGTTGTTACCAACAAATTCATCACAGGATGTGCAAGTGACAAGCTTCCTTGTAGGACCTAGATATTTTTGTCAGACCACAAGGTAAGACAGGGGATGTCAACAAATGAGAAGATGATAGGAGCACTTGAGATACAGGTATCTTCTGGAGGCTGGGATCCTGGGGCTCCCAGGAGTCCATAACTATACTTAGGAGGATGTCTGAGGACCCTTCCTTCGAGGTATACCACCTTACAGGGCCAGGCCTACCAGGGAATCTGATTTTAGAAGTCATGGGATCACCAGAAAATCCTCTCAATGCTCTTTTTTTTTTTTTTTTCTTTCAGTCTGGACTTGTAGTTGAGCTTTCTAATGTGGACACCAAGGTGGGCATTTTGTTGCTGCTTAGCTGAAGTAAGATTGAGTGGGAAGACTGGGATTCAGTGGGACAAGGAAGAAGGAAGTCCTTCTTCAGTTACTAATCAAGATCCTCGCTTGAAAGAAATGCTGCTGTTCCTCTTCTCATTACCTATCTCTAGATTGCCAATGATTCTTTCTTACCCTTTTCCTATAAAGCTTCTTCTCCACAAGTTTCCTAGAACAAAAGTTCGATGGAATTTGACTTCCAGGAAGAATTTCCATGAAGAGGATGAGAATTCACGCCAGCCAAAGATGCAGAAACCTGGGTCCAACTTTATCTTTGCAGCCTCTTCCCTTCCCAACAGGGATGCTCAGGACATTGCAGGCCCCATTGCTTCCCTGTCATGAGACTCACCTTTTATGTCAGATAGAGACTGGCCAAAAACCAGGAGGATTCCTGAGAGCAGGAGAAACGGGAACCAGTCCATGGAGCTGAAGAGGCCTCCTCCCTGAACTCCAGCTCTGTGAGTGAGTGAGTGGGCTATGAATGGTGCAGCTCATTTACGGGTCCTGGCAAATCCTGCCTTGGGCAGAGTGGGTGTTCTGCTTCCTCTCCCTATTCCATAGCCAATCAAAGGTATTGCTGAATAAACTAATATAGGAACAAGAAGATCCCAATTTTAAGGGAGGAAAAGATAGCATTAATGCACAGGTACACATGGGCATGGCACACACATATAGTGTAGATTCCCCAGCCCTTCCACATCATAACATTGGGCTGAAGAAGGCAGACTCTCATTCAGTGAGCTTGGGAGTCTAGCTCTCTTCAAAATTTTAGTACATTGGATAAGAACACAGCTGGAGAATCCAAATTCAATTTCCTCTGAAACACAATTCTAGCAAAGGAGGTAAAGATGACCGCATACCAGACTAGGTCACCTTCAGAATAGGGAATCTCAAAGGGTTATACTCATCAGCATCATAGCTGGGCCAAAGTGGAGATATCAATTTTACTGAAAAAAAAAAGCAATAGCATAAAAGATGTATTAAAGACAACATGTTATCTATTCAATAGACTATCCTCCTTCATTATTTAGTCTTTCTCCTCTTCTCATTCGCCTCTGACAACTCATTGATTAACTCCACTTTTGTCTGCCATTTTCTATTGATGAAATTAATTTTGAATGGTTTCTATGGATATAATTCAAGTCTAAGCCTCAATCTTATTGGCCTGTATAGAAGAAGCTGCTTTTGCTGATAGGTCTGCTTCATTTCAAAATATGTCTGCCTCTGGGCTGGAGAGGTGGCTCAGGGGTTAAACCTCTGCCTTGCAGGCAGAAAGACCTGAGTTTGGATCCTAGACCCCACGTATAGACTCCAGGCGGAAGCGGGGGTGGCCTGCGTTTCTGGTCCTGGTAGGGCGGAGCCTGTGAATCCCGGGGCAGAGTAAACAAGGAAGAGGTAGAGGCGGTCCATGGTGGTTCCCGAATTCGTCCATGGTTCTACACACACACACACATACATACACATGCACAATTGAATAAAAAAAGATTAAAATATGTCTGCTTCTAAGTAAATGAATTTAAAGTGTCTCTCCAGCCAAGAAGCCTATCCCAAGGTCCATGTTGCTGAAATGTTAAATGGCACATGACTATACAAAGGAAACCCAAATAGATAAACTCTGCTTCTCTCATTAGAAGGAGCAAAGAGCATCTAGTTTATTGCTTTAAAATATCCTCCTATGCCAGGAAGCAGGGAGAGGTGCAGTTTGATGATCATGACAGAATCTCAACCTCTCACGAACTCACTACAGAGTGTCTACTTCCACAAGACTGGCACAAGCTTTGGCGTATCAACATTACATCATGAAAGGGCAAAGATCTTAAGAGGCATCACACCTCCCTCAGAGACTAACAAATGTTGATGCTAAATAAGGGAGAAGGGAAGCCACTCTCCATAATGGTGTGTCTACCTGTATATCATCCTTGCTCCAGCAAGCACCCAGATGCTTTTGTTAACAGCAAGTCACACTCACAGAAAGACATGAGAGCAGGAGGGAGACTGATGGAAAAAGGAAACTTGTGATAGAAGAAAGTAGAGGATTTGGATTGGGTAATTAGTAAAAATGACAAGAATTCATTGAAAAGCCTTCAAAGAACACAAATAAGTTTTAAAAAAAATCCTCTTGTAAGCAAAACATTCTCCATTTAAGTCATCACCAGATCTCTTTTTGTTGTTGTTTAAGGAGAACAAGGGATTTTTTTCCTTTATTCTTTGAAACTGTCTTACATAAATATAATGAATGTATGTGGTTTGGCCCCCTCCTAACTCCCTTTTTTTCCACCCATCCCTTCTACTTCTCCATTCCAGCCAGCCGTCTTCCTCCCACTCCCATAGTCCTCTGTATGTGTGATCCACTGGGTCCCATTCGGGTCACCTGCACTAACTTGCAAGGGCCCAGGAACCCAGGATGGCGCATGTGACCCTCCAGAAGGCAATCTTACGAGTGGAGAAGTTCCCCTTCTTTTATCTGGTACCATCCCCCCAAATTCTCTCTGGTGCTATGTCTCCTAAGATTCTTGCTCAGCCATGAGAGATTGTTGAAATGCTAGCTATTGTGCAGGTCTAATTACCAGCTGTCTTAATTGCTCACTAATCTTGGAGAGCTAGTAACTTCTCTATTGGATTTCTCAGTGGTTAAATAGAGATAGTATCTACAGCTGATTGGGAGCAGGACGACACTGTAATGTGAAAGCTCCCACGGGGAATTGATTGGGCAGAAACATGAGACGCAGGACCAAGCAGCACTGCATAGTGGCTCATGCTGATGATCACATCACAGAGTTACTGGACTCTGAGGAGCATGTGACCCATCCTATAAACTCCTTTTGAGTCTAGGGACCAAGCCTTACATCCCCATTTACAGACAATGAAACAGCCATCTCATGAGAGAATGGCACTTGGGCCACGAGTCAGTAAATTGTTCTGCCCGTGTGCTTCACACTAACAAGAGACAGACAGATAAGACAGTCATGGTGAAAAGGCTTTGCATGCTAACTGACTGCCTCAGGAAAGTTGGAGTGAGCACACTAGAGGTAAGATCATGTGAAATTACAAAGAATCACGCTGATCTAGGACTCTGTCTTTGAAGGAAAAACACACCTGTCTTCTCAGGCCCTGATGGGAAAAGGTATCCAGAACTAGACTGCAAGAGAATCAACCATTTGTGTCCTGTGATTACTATTTCTATTTGAGGACTTGTGAGCATTGTTTTCTTAAGAAGTCCTTGCTGAGGACTGCAAGTAAGCAATGAGACATCTGGTTAAGTTCACAGACTTTCGTTCCTGATCATTTACAACTGAGGGGGTATGATCTCACCAGAAGGGGAGGGCATATAGGCTGCCAGATAGAAAGTAACCATTTTGCAAATGGGTGATTGACCCCTCCCTCACTGTGGTTTCCTACTTTTATTACATCTACCTTTGAATATACTCTTATAACAAGACTCTAGTTTAACAGCTTTTTATCTCTGGCCAGGGGGTGACATCCAATACCCATCAGGATGGAGTAAAGGGCATTGCAGGAGCAGCAAAACCGCAAAAGAAAATCAACAAACCATAATCCAGAACTTCAGAGACTCTATATCAACCACCTAGAGCTAGGCCAGCCTAATCTCTCCCCATCCTGAAGCTCAGGGAAATTTGCGGAAAGAGAGGACGGTAAGAGTGTAAGAGAACAAGGATGGGAGGAGCAATGATATGCAAGACACTCCACACAAGTTAGGGCCGAAGCAATCATAATTGGACTTTGCATGCCCTGCACAATGTCCAATACACTATTGACCCCACAAAGTCTAGCATTTGCTAAAAGCACCAAGATCCTTGGAGGCAAGGGATTGGCAGCCACAGCAGTGTTCCTATGCTTAAGGGGAACAAAGAAAAGGGCTCAGGGAAATGCCGCTGGGTCCTTGTACGTCATCGGAGAGGAGGACCCAGAGGAGAGTTTGGCATGCACATTAAAGGATTCTCCGGGGATTGGGGGAGGGGAGGCACTGGGGGGTGGGGAGGGAGGGGTCAGGGGAGGGTGAGCAGAGGGGTGGAGGGGGAGGAGAAGGGAGGGAGGGAACCGGTGTAGCTATTAAGTTTGTATGAGCGGAGATAATAAAAAATGTTAAAAAAAAAAAAAAAAAGTCCTTGCTGGGCTGGAGAGATGGCTCAGGGATTAAGATTCTGCCCCACAGGCAGAAGGTCCTGAGTTCAGATCCCAGGTCCGACATAAAAACACCAGGAGGAAAGGCCATGGCCTGCACTTCCCCTCTGGTGGGTGGAGCCTGAGAAATCCCAGAGCAAAGCAAAAAGGAGGTAAAAGCAATCTGCAATGATTCCTAAAGTCACTCTTGGGCCTCTATATGGATACACAATGCCCTTTGATACACACACGCACACGCACACACACAATAGACAGACAGACAGATAGATTGATAGAATTCAAGAGATGACCGTCATTGATTAATTTTAAAAAAGTTCTCACTGGGTTGGAGATACATACTCAAGGAAGGAAGGAGGGAGGAAGGAAGGAAAGAAGGGAGGAAGGAAGTAAGGAAGGAAGAAAGGAAGGAAGGAAGGAAGGAAGGAAGGAAGGAAGGAAGGAAGGAAGGAAGGAAGGAAGGAAGGAAGGAAGGAAGGAAGAAGGGAGGAAAATTCTTGCTGACAAGCTCTACCCTGACTCCCAGCTTTCACTGTTCTGTCTCTGAACCAAGGGATGGCAGTTACCAATGCACCAAGCACTACAAGTTGAAGATATTTCCATTTCCCATGAGAGAGCTAGGAGTTCTGAGAGAAATGCCAAGTATAGCAGGAAAAAGCCAAGCTATGGGTTAACATTCAAAGGGCTGAAAGCCCTGAGCTCTAAGGACAAGGGCAAGGATAGACGATGTAAGAACCACTAGATATCACAGGCTGACACTCAGTTATTTTATATAGATTTTCTTGTTGGTTCACAACCATATACCTATGAGGAGGTAATATGATGGTCACATGACTGAGGAAGTGTGAGAAGGTGTGACACTATACACTGACCAACTATATAATCTTCTGGCTCTTGAACATCATTTGGGGCCTGGGACATGCTCGCAGATGGATATGGCCTCCAAAAGGAGGCCTTGTATATTCCCTTGTGTGTCACCTAGGCACAAGCTGTCCCTCACCATCTCATTCCATAGATATATGGTAGACTCAGCACTAGAAAGGAGAAAAGAACAAATTGTCTATTTAAATGAAGGAGAAAGGTTGACAGTCTGGACCTTGGAAGACAATTTAGAGGCTGGTAAAATTGGTCAGCATGTAAAAGTGTCTGCATGCAAGCCTGAGTTCATTTCCCAGAGCCTATATGCATGACTTCTGCTCTCTGTCTCTCTGACTGCTCTACTGTCTCTAAAAATAAATAAAATATGTCTTTATTTCTTTAAAAGGAAGATAATTTATGGTTGAAGATAAAAATATGAGGTTTATCATGTTTAGAGACTACCTGGAAACACAAAGGGGGAGAGAAGGGGGAGCTGAAGACCAAGGATTGAACTGAGCAAACCGTAGGAACCATACCTTAGCTTTGTGCTATTCAATAAGAAAAATCTTAAACCTAAAACTCAAGTGGTCAGCAATTATTATTTTAACCATGTTGTTGTTATTATTGTTAATTTTGCATAACTGTTCTGTGAAGAATGGGCAGAATCCATGCAATTTTCTCCTGGTTTTCAAAACTGCCTAAGTTCTGACAGAGCTGACTGCTACTATTACTGAATGAATGGAGATCCATGCTACTCTTTTTTTTTTTTGAGGAGCATGTCAGAATGACAGACAACATCAGACAACAGCAATGTCAAGAAAGAAGCCCCACTACAGTCCCACGACTTCTATTTAGTCTATTTTCTGTTGCTAACATTGAGGTTTCTAAAGATAAGCACTTTATGAAATGAGATTGATCATTTTGTTCATGATTCTAGTATCCATTCCAAACAGCAGAGAACCAGAGTCCTGGAAGGGGCCTCCCAACTCATTACAGCAGGGAAGATGGGAAAATTAACAAAGGGGAAAACACACAGACTTAGGATTAGTGCATGAGTCAAGCTCACCCTACACAATACACATTTAAGGGAACTTTGTCAGTTCCTTCTGAGAGTGAGAGAGGCTGCTCCATACCACTATACCACCCCAACATATGCACACAGGGTGCAGACTCAGATCACATCTAAATCATATCACATCTTTTTAAAGCCAGACTGGTGGGACAGGAACTCGTGGTAAACAACAGAGAATCCAAAAGATCACTTCAAAGTTTGTATCCGCATAAAACTTAATGATGCTAATATCTTGACTACTGCATCAATTTGGGAGTAATGGAGAGCCAGGGACTTCATGGTATCGAAGACAAAAGTTCTCATAAGAACATCTTTAGAGCTGTATTCTACACCTTATTTAGGATAGGTAAGTGGATATGAAGATATTATCAGAATATCACTTTCTTTTTATTATGAAGTGTGGGGT
Source organism: Typhlomys cinereus (assembly GCA_023101885.1). Classification (NCBI taxonomy): domain Eukaryota; kingdom Metazoa; phylum Chordata; class Mammalia; order Rodentia; family Platacanthomyidae; genus Typhlomys; species Typhlomys cinereus. The sequence continues at coordinate 2,365,385 of JALPQD010000282.1, read as the reverse complement.
TTTATTTATTGTGTGTGTGTGTGTATTCGTGTGTGTGTGTGTGTGTGTGTGTGTGTGTGTGTGTGTGTGTGTGTGTGTGCGTGCGCATGTATCAGAGGGTACTATGTGTCCCTATGGAGGCCCAAGGGTGACTTCAGGAATCATGCTGGATTGCTTTCTACCTCCTTTTTGCTTTGCTGTGGGATTTCCCATACTCCGCTTATCAGCACCTGAAGTGCAGGCTACCACTTCTGCCTGGTTTTTTTACATGGGACCTGGAATCTGAATTCAGGACTTTTTGCTTGTGAGGCAGAATCTTAAGCCCTGAGCCATTTCACCCAGAATATTACTTTCTAGGACTAAGAATACAACTCAGTGGTCGAGAACTTGCCCAGAATATGTAAGATCCTGGTCCCTGGAGCTGAAAAAGTGAATTTTACTTTTTGATAGCACACATGAATATATTATGCCCTGAGGAAATTGTAAGATTTGGAGAACAGGTCATGTTCTCTTCTAACCTTGGCACTCCATGCATGTTCGGGCCTGTGGCATTACAGCAGCTGTTTATTTTTTTAATGCAGTATGATTCTATCTCCCGCACGCCTCCAGGCATTCCGGTGTTATTCAACTGTGTGATCGTGTTCCCTCTGTTCACATGGCTGAACTTTTATCTTTCCTGCTGTCCATCTGCATGGTTATCATCAAAGTGTCCTCAGTTCAATGTCTCAAGAAGCGGAGGTTCTGTTCCCCTGCCCCCCACGCACTGAATCCCAGGCTGTTTCTGGAACACTGGTTTGAGTGTCTGGAATGGTACCAATGGTACAAATGGTACCACTTCTTCAGGAAGTAATAAACTCATCTAAGCAAACATAAGAAAATCAAAAAATAAATTGAGATCTAGATCTGGATTATTGACTGGAAGATTCAATTGTGTACAAATATCAGTTTCTTAGAGATTTGGTAAAATCTCAAAAAGATCAGACTTTTAAAAAATATTTTTTCCATTTTTAGTTTTTCTACTTTAACAAGTGTATTATATATTCATCCCAACTTCCCTCCCTCTCCCCTCCCTAACATCCCCTTCCTTCACTTTACCTTTAAAAAATCTTTAAATAGCGTAAGAATTGCAAAATGTTAAACGAATAGTCTTTGTGTATCTTCCACTTGACTTTCCAATGATAACATCTTCCATCACCATAGCACATTTCTAAACTAGAAGACAGACATTACTAGAGTATTAACTATGGACCTTAATTGAGTTTCATTAGTTTGTACACATGTTCATGGTATGCACTGCTATGAAAATTTATCACATGTTTGGTTTGTGTAAAATCTCTAAAAGCAAGGTACATAACTATGGGGGCTGGAGAGGTGGCTCAGGGTTAAGCTTCTGCCTCACAAGCAGAAGCCCTGAGTTCAGAAACCAGAACCCCCCTAATAATGCCTGGCAGAGATGGTGGTAGCATGTGCTTTTGGCTATGGAAGATGGAGCCTGAGAAACCACAGAGAAAAGCTAAAAGGAGGTAGAACAATCCAGGATGATTCCCAAATCACCATTGTGGCTCCGTAAGTACACATGTGTGTGCGCGCACACACACACACACACACACACGCACACATGCATACACACAATGACTATTCATCTCCATCAAGAAATTCTCTGATGCTCTCGTTCGAAAGCCAGGTGAACATGATACCTAGCCTGAAGCTGTTTGATGAGGGAGCTTTTGTCCCAGTACAGAGGCAGGAATGGAACTTTGTTCAGATCTGGAGTTTGAGTGTGGGAGGCCGGTAGAGCCCCTGAGTTTGTGAACGCTGACCTGGACCTTCTGGTCATGAGGTCCTGCTAGTGCCAGGTTTTACTGGGACAATAACCCAGGTACTCACTCGTCTTTCTATCCCTAGGTTAAGTCTTTCTATGATATGCCGCCCTAATATAGGTTAAGTGATACAGAAAAAGTGAAATTACTCCTCCTATATGTTGAGAAAATACTCTTCTCCTACCCCAAATTGAGATTAAGTCTGCTTGAGGGTATTGGGGAGAAAGACTGTTTTTCACTAGCAGACTAGAATCTGAGCTTTTCTCGCAAAAGATTCTAGTTAAGATCTGTAAGGTTACAGCTAGTTTTATAGGAAAACAGTTCAACAAGGAAGGGCAAAGGGTTTGGGGTGGTAAGATAACAGTTTACAGCAGCTTTCACATTTCTCCAGAAATTTATGACAGAGTTCAATGATTCAAAGAGTAATGATTACTCTTTACTACTTCTGTCAGAGAGCACCCAAATTCAAACATATGGGAGAAAGGGAGATTTATTCAATTTACAGTTCCAGAGGGGAAATAGATACAGTCTTTCACAGCAGAGATGGCATAGCTGGCTGGCTAAGGCTGGCAGGCAGGCTAAGTCACAGCAGACTCCACGTGGCCTGAGCATTCCTGGATTGTCTCTCTTCTTCCTATATTCTGTGGTCCCCTTTATATGGTCCATGACTGAAAGTTCCTATGAAATCCATGGAGATTCCCATGGATCTAGGGCGGGTATAATCCCTTCGGGTGGTCTCAGTTGATCCTTCCAGGTGTGGCCTTAGCTGATCTTAGTTAATATGACACCCAGGAATAACTATCACAAATATGGTCCCTACAGTTTTACAGGGCCAGACTTGACATTCTTTCTTATCTTGTAGCTGTAGGGAGTTTCATGGACTCCCAGGCACTTAGTATCCTAGTTGAAGGTGAGAGACAGAGTGGGAATGACTCCCTTCCTTATGCTTCCAATGAGCAAAAGTTTTAACCTTTTCTTTTCTGTTTCATATCCACTTTAGGGCATCTGTTTTATTTCTGTGCCGCACTCAGTATTCTAGTTCCTTAACGTAGTACCTTTCTGTGTGGAAACTCAAGAAAGTTCCGTTGACATCTGTGCATCTTTTTGAAAAGCTCTTTATTCGAAAACATGTGATCACTTATGATTAGCTTGCTAGGTTACTTGGTTTTCATAATTGAATTGTAAGAGTTCTTCATATATTCTGGATATTCTTTATAAGATAATTTTAGAGATTGGGGATTTTTCTTTTATTTTTTAAATTATTGCTAGTCCAGTAATGGGAATTAAACCTAGCATCTTGGACATACAAGGCAAGTACTCTCCCACTGGACTTTATCTTCAGCCCTTTTCTTACTCTTTATTTTGAGACAGGGTTTCACTAAGCTGTCCAGACTGGCCTTGAATTTAGGATTATGCCCATCCTCCCACGGAGTTAGGATTACAGACTGATTCTCCATGTTTAATATCCTTTCTATTTCTTGGTGATGCTCTCTGAAACACAAGGATTTTAGATTTTTATGAGTATATTTTATCTGTTGTTTGGTTGTTGTGGCCGTGCCCTGGGAGGCTTATAATCACCCGATTCAGGGTCATGAAATTTTGTGACCATATTTTCTTCTGAGAATTTTAGAACTATAGTTCTTATGTTTGGGACTTTGATTTCTTTTTTTAAATGTTCTTTTTTAACATTTTTATTATTATTTCCGCTCATACAAACTTAATAAGTACACTGGTTCCCTCCCTCCCTCCTCCTCCCCCCAGCCTCCCTGCTCCCCCTCCCCTCACCTCTCCCCCATCCCCTAGTACCTCCCCCCCCCCAATCCCCAGAGAGTCCTTTAATGTGCATGCCAGACTCTCCTCTGGGCCCTCCTCTCCGATGACGTACAAGGACCCAGTGAGTCTTACTCATGTTATCAATCAGGAATTCAACATCATTCTTTCATATGTATTTCATATGTACCTAGTTTCCCTGGTATTATTTGTTTAAAAACAAATGATGTTCCACTGTTCAATATACATTTACCCTCTTGCTGGTAACATGTTATTAATATCTCAGAGAGTAAATGTAACTTTATGTTATATTTTTAGTTGAAATATGAAAATTTCAAAATTGCTCTTTTCAAATCAGATTGTTAGAGTCAGGGGACCATAGATTCTGGGTCCTTTGAAGTTTCATATGGATTTTAGTACCAGTTTTGCCAAGAGGAAGAGAAAGAAAAAGAAAGAGGAGGAAAAGAAAGGAGGGAGTAACTGAGAAATCAAAGGAAGGAAGGAAGGAAGGAAGGAAGGAAGGAAGGAAGGAAAGAAGGAAGGAAGGAAGAGAGATGATCTGTTTGTGTAGCTACAATTAATCTTTAATTGCTTATTGAAGCATTTCCTACTTATCATTGCTAAATTCTCTAATCCATGAACACAGGATGGCTTTCTATTTCTGTCTTTAAGTTCTTCCAGTGATTTACATTGAGTACAAGACTTATATTTCATTCACTAAATTTGCTTGTATTTTATTCTTCCTTTTTCATATTATATATTGATAATATATACAAATATAATTTATTTTTATATGTGATATTGTATCATTCAGCTTTGCTGAGTTGTTTATTAGCTCTGAAGGGTTTTGTATGATGAAATTCTCAGAATGGCCTATTTTATCACCAAATACAAGTAATCTTGCTTCTTCTTTAATTTGGAAGACTTTTGCTTATTTTCCTTGCTCAAGATAGAGCTGACAGTACAATGTGACTGGAACTGGAAAGGGTAAGCGCAGGCATTGCTTCATGCACTTGGGCAGGGCAGGAGTTCAAAGAAGGCTTCAGATACACAGTGAGTTCAAGGCAAGCTTAGGCTACATGAGCCCATGTCTCAAAAAGTCAAAAAGAAATCAAGAAAGGAAAGGAAAAGTAAAAGAAAACAAGAGATAAAGAGAAAGAAAAGAAGGAAGGGAGTAGGGGAGAGAGAGAGAGAGAGAGAGAGAGAGAGAGAGAGAAGGAAGGAAGAGAAGGAGGGAAGGAGGGAGGGGGAGGAAGGAGTAGACATCCACATCTTGTTCCTCATCTCAGGAGAAAAGCTTTCAGTTTTTCCCACTGAGATGTGGGATTTTCCTGGATGTCTTTTCTCAAAGTGAAGATGTTCTTTTCTATTATAGTTTGCTAAGTGCTTTTATTATAAAATAGTGTTGCACTCCTTTGAATATTTTCTCTGTTGAGGTATCCATTGGGCTACTATTATTTTATTTATATAGTAACCTATTAATGTGACATAGAACATTGGAGAATTTTTATTCTGGAAAAAACTGGTTGAAAAATCTACTTTGATTATGATTTATAACCCTTCTTAATGTGTTGTAATGAATTTGAGTGTATGGTATTTTACTAATGATTTTTAACATGTATATTCATTCATTAGTGATAACGATCTCTAATTTTGTTTTCTTCTATTTGTAGTTTAAGTATCAGAACAATACTTTATTCATAGAATGAATTAAGAAGTGCTTTTTCCTAGATATTTTTGAAGTATTGATGTTCATTTTTCCTTAAATGTGTTATTGATCTGTCCAAACATCATATTCTTCTTGAGTCAGTTTGATAATTTCCACCTTTTGATGACCTAACTTATTTTTGTACCCTTGTTAATAGTGTTCATTTATTGTGTTCTATTTCTGAAAGATAAGAAGTAATATACTATCTTTCATTCCTAAGTTTAGTAATTTTCTCTATCTCTTTCTCTCCGCCTAGCTAAAGTCTATCAATGTTGACTTATTCAGAGTCAGCTTCTGCTTTCAACAGCTTTTCTATTGTTTTCCTACCTAATGTTTTGTTTATTTCAGTTCTAACCCTTTCCTTCCCTCTGCTAGCTTTAGGTTTCATTTATTTGGGTTTTTCTCCTTTCTTAAGGTAAAACTTGAGGTTATTGATTTGAGATCTTTCTTCTTTGATCAAAACCCTGAAGGAAGTAGTAAGTAGGGAAGTAAAAGAAACTATAAAAGATTGTCAACCAGTAAAGAATATTAATAAGGACACTGAAAGTACAAAAAGGAACCAAATAGAAATTCCAAGGAATGCTCCAACAGCCTGTGTCTAAATATTTCTTCAGTGTGCTGGTAGAGGTGCCAAGGAAAATAGTGAAGGGCCCATCATTTCTCCTTAGCTGAGGTCACACTTGGAATGAGTTCTGAGGCGATAGCTTGATTCTTGATATGTATAACAGAAAACAATGGCATTTCACCATTTGAATCCCCATCACTCCTAGCCACTTCGCTGGCAGGAATATCTTCCCTGATCTCTGAACTAGGAAGGAGGAACTATCTGTGGAATTGTGGAGACACTGGGCAATTCTGTAGCTCTGGACAGTCTTAGCAATGGCCACTCTGGTGACAGAAAAGAGCACACACAAGTGATCTCCAAAGACATGCACAGTGCTATTTCTTGGAGTGATTTTCCTTGTCTGTATAAAGCCTTTGTCTTCTATATCCTTTAGAGAGGTAGAAACTTAGTTTTCTCTAGTCCTAGTCAGGCAGAGCTCTGTTCTTGCCTGAGGAAATGAAGTATTCTTGTCTTATTACTGCTTCGAACCCTAATGAAGAAACTGTTCTTCCTTTTCTGGGTGGTTAGCAAAAGGCTGGAGGGCACTGGGTATGTTCCAAGAAGTCAAGGCATTGCACTGGAACATCAAGTGTAGTTTTCCTCTTGTTTACTCTCCTTATCACATGGCAATCCATCTACACTGAGATCTCATTTCTCAAGCTCTACCATGGTCACCATCAACTTTGCTGACCTTATCAGAAAGGTTATTATGGGAAAGTATTTCAATTAACAATGAAACTTTTTCAAAGTGCCTTGTGAAGAATAGACCTATTTTTTTAATGCAGACATCAGAAACAGATGGACATATTTGTTTCTTTCACAAGCTTCGTCAGTTTGGCTGGCTTTATTTCACCAAGTATTCCTGATTTCAATTAGCATTCATGGTCATCGACAATTACAATTTCCTTTAATCCAATCTTAGTTACTAATATTAATTCTTGGATCACATATTGTGTGTGTATGTATATGAGTTACAGAATGGCTAAAAAAGGGTTAAAATGTCTTGTTGAATTGTAGGGGGATGGTTCAGTAAATAAAACACTTGTGCAAGTGAGAGGACTAAAGTTCAAATCCCCAGCATGCACATAAAAGCCATGTGGACATGGATGCTTGCCTGTGAACCAAGTGCTTGGGATCTGAGATAGGATTCCCAGGTCAAGGTGACTAACTAATCTAGCCAGATAAGTGAGCTCCCAGTTCAGTGAGAAACCAGGTCTCAGAAAAATAGAGAGTGAATCAGGAAGATACCTGATATCAATTTCTGGTCTGCATACACATGTATATGCTCACACTCATACACACTCATCCCTACACAACATATACATTTATGTACAACTACTTGTCTCCACATAAGCACATGTACATGTATCCACACACAAGTACTCCCACACATATGTAAGCACACACACATACATATACACATACACCATATAAACATAATAACAAAAAGTCTTCAGGATTCAGGGTTCAGAAGGACCATATTGAAGACAGAAACAAACAGCTGGCCCAGACTGAAAGAAAAGTCTGTGTGGAGAGCAAATAAGAAGTTCTACTAAACAAGGGGCAGAGCTGCTCAGTGTGCAGACCCTTTACTTTGGAAATTTTCATGAATAAAGCTCATGACAAGTGACAAAAATGACAGGTAAGTCTTTCTGTCATGTCTCAGTCTTGAAGAGTTCCTTCTTTAATAGTCCCAGAGGTAGATGTTACATATGGTGTGTTTAATAAACTCATAAACCTGACTTTTAAAAATAATATTTTTACTTATTCTTGGACAACTTCACATATGTATACAATGTATTTTGGTCATATCTACTTCCACTTTCTACAGACCCTCCTAACATATCCCCTTCTTCCATCATGTCCTTTTTTTCTTCATTATTATTACCATTTATTATTAACTCACTGAATCCAATTAGTATTGCCCACATGTGCATGGCTGTGGCAGTAGGCACACACATTAAGAAAAATGATTCTGTATCCCCTTACAACCATCAACTGCCAATAGCTCCTCAGCTGTGGATGGGTCCCCATGAGCCCCTCCCTCAGTCTCTGCTGGAATGTTGACTGGCTTAATTTTATAGTTTTGCAAGTAACCAGCTTGCAAAACTAGCATGTGCAGTCATTCTGCCTTTGAATTCATGTGTATAACAACCATGATATGTCCAAAAATATCATTTCAAAGCATTCCTTCACATCATCTGACTCTTACTGTCTTTCCACCATCTCTTCCATGATGTTCCCTTATCCTCTTAGATTAAAGATGATGTAGATGTCCCATTTGGGGCTGGGCACTCAAGAATCACTTATCAGTTATAAATCTCTGCATTAATCACTGCCCAGTAAAGAAAGAAACTTGCCTAAAACTGAGAACACCCCTCATCTATGAGTATAAACATTTACAAGGCAGCTTGAATAACATATCCATTTAGCAAAATAACAGTAGTAGGTTCTCCCTAAGGCTTATGACATCTCTACATATGGGCTTTTGACCAATTTTACAGTACCAGGCATGAGTTCCTCTCTCCTGTGGTGCGGCCTCAAAACCAATCAGAAAGCTGCTGGCTATCTTCATAACAGTTATTCCACTCATGTGCCAGTTGGCACATCTTGCCTGGCAAGTCAGTATTATAGCATGTAGGAACCAGCATTAAGTAAGACCACTTATAGTTTTTCTTCTCTATCAATACTGTCAAAGTTAGCCAGCAGGGAGGAAGTGTTCCAGTCAATTTCTACTGTGTCCTGAAACTGAAGTATATAGTGTCTTCAGCAGTAGAGTCTTACCATCAAGTTGTGGTGGGCAGCCAAGAGCATTGGCAATAGCCTGTATTGTTTTGGGGGTCTCTGGGGTTTCCCTGACCAACAACTAGTAGTGAGGTATGCCACGAGGTCTGATGTTTTCGACTTTGTTTTTTATTCACCATGTGTCCATGTGTTTCCTGATTTCATTTGATAAACTCACAGGTGGTAACGCTGTATTTATGTAAATGAATTACCTATCAATCTGACCTCATGGTTTGTGTTCAGCATGAGTATTTACTTGCAAAAATAGTATACGCAGTCACTACCTCAATATGGAGCAAACTATTGTATTCTAAAATGGAGTCCCTTGAAGAAAGGTACAGAGCAGGACAAAGACTGGATGCCATGCTAAATGGTCATAATAACTAGAGGATGGATTTCTCCCTAGGAAGTATTCTTGTTATTGACTTATATGACAACATTGGAGATAAGACCTAAAAGCTTCATCTTTGAATCACACACTGAGTAATAATTATCTACCTAATTACTCTTAGAATTAAAGTATGACCCAGAGACTTCTCTTGCATGCTGTGTCTTCACAACTCTGTGTTCAGAGGAGTATATAACACAGAGCCTCATAGATTTAAATAGGGTTTAGAAACATGAGGGTAAGGGATTCCTGACTACTTTTTGGGCATAGGCCTGAAAATTATGCCATAAGAATTATTTTGGAATTACTAAGAATTATTTCTTGGCACCTAAACATAAACTTGGTGACCTGAGTTCTGTTCCTGGAAATAACCGGGTGGAAGAAAAGATTTTCAAAAGAAAGTTGTCCTCTAACCTCCATATGCACAGTCTGACATATGCAGTTCTCTCTCTCTGTCTCTCTCTCTCTCTCTCCTTCTCTCTCTCTTTCTCTCTCTCTGTCTCTCTCTATGTCTCTCTCTCTGTCTCTCTGTCTCTGTCTCTGTCTCTGTCTCTCTCTCTCTCTCTCTCTCTCTCTTTCTCCCTCCTAAGATCTAAATCTCAATCACCAAGGTAGGGAAACACTTCTCTTCCCAAACTTCTTCTACCTTTGGTCTGCTTCTGTCCAAGATGACTGCTGATAGTGAAGGAAACCACTCCCTTTCACTAGAGTCATCTGCCAGGGTCCCAGAGATTAGCCTCTTTTGTTCCTCTCTCCTCCATTCCTTAGAAGCATGTATTTCTTTTTTGTTGCTTCTGTTTTCTTTTTTGTTTGTTAAAAAAAACTGCTCAATAATACTTCAGTTACAGAAATTTAGAGAGAAAGCAATGAAATTCTTGATTAGGCTAGAATTAGAAAAATAGCTGATACATTTTAATATAATTCATGCTCTATAGTAAACCATCCTTTTAGCATTTATGTAGCCAGACTACACCAGATTTGAAACCAGTACCAAAAAAAGTATTAGCTGATACTAGTAGCAGTTGAAGAGAAACGTGTATTTCCTAAGACTCTGAGCCCAGCCTTCCTGCAGTCTGTTTCTTTGCATTCATATATTCTCTCAGCTATAACTAGCATCTTAGTGTCAATCGTTCTGAACCCCACCCACCCAGCCCTGATTTTTCATGTATCCTTTCCAGTATAGTACCCTGAAACCACCACAGAGTCATCATCAGAAATTTTGAGTGTCGGGACTGTAAGCACAGGACATGCTTAGCCAGTCTCTCTTACACCGAGTTATCAAGGAAAGAAATTGTAGAGTCAATGATTTCCCTAGGGGACAGGCAGGCCTTTCAGTAACTTCCACAATGGCCCCACCCCTACCTCTTCTTAGAAAGTTCAGCCTCACAGGTGTATAAATACACTGGTATGTGTTGAAGTTTTCATCCTAATTTGAACCTCTCTACTTTCCAAAATGGTCAAATTCCCCCTAATGGGACTCCTCGTACTGCTTTGCCGCTTGAGAGGTGAGTCGGCAATTGGTGAGACGTGTCCAGGATCCAGTGATGTGTGAGAGCTCCCATGATAGATGAAGCCTAGCAAGAGGAACTGCCCCCATATGTCCTGTCTTCCACTCACAGTGTGTTGGGTCTTTGGGAACTTAATGGAGATCCTTTCCTTTTTACTTTCCCTCACAAAGAGGTAGGTGGGTTACCAAGCAATTGAGAGACTTGTCCTAGAAGCTAAGAGATGGGGGGTTGGGAAAGTATGTCTGCAGAGAGTAAAACTGTTTTGTTTTCTACAGTACTGTCTGGATCACTTCACTACAGAGCTAATAACCCAAGTGAGTGGAAATGGATGAGAGACAGGAGGGAGAAGCAGGATATGAGTGGAGCTCCATGGTTATTTGGGACCAGAAATAGACCTTGTGTTTCAGCATGCAGCAGCTACTTCTGGCAGGATGCAGCTGAGATGGAAGCTGATTTTAGGGCTGACAATAGAACTTAAGCAACTACTGACAAGGCAAAAGGTAGGTTCCGTGAAGGATGAGGAAAAGGGATAGGACAAAGTGGAGCGCAGAATCCACAGAGTCAGCAGAACAATCTAGTGGAGCAACTTCATGAATTTCAGATGAGTGTTCTCATCATGGACCTCAGGTGAGGGGATCACAGGGTTCACTTCAAAAGAAGAAAATGAAGCAGAAACCAATGTGCATATCCCCTTTCTTCTCGTCTGTGTTGCACCCTCTGAAGATGGGCAGGGGAAACTGAGAGACCCTGAAAAGGAAGATGGAATAGTAGGAGAAAGAGGGGCAAGATGCCTAAGAAGGAGGCTAGAAAAAGTCTTGCCTGGCTCCAGGCTTGCAAAGCAGAATGAGCCCTGTGCAGGGAGAGGGCAAGGGATAGGGCGAATCTCAGATGCTACTGCAGGCTTGTTTTTTTTTTCTCTTGCCAGCACAGTCAACGAAGTGTACGTGAATGATTATGATTCCAGTAAGTATGAAGATCCAGCCTGACCATGTAGGCATTGCTGATGTTTCTCTTTTCTTTCTTCCCCTTACAAGTTAAAATTCGTAAGCCCATGAATTCCAATCACTCCCTTAGCTTGGTCCATTTTAATAGTGGTCAATGCCCAGGCTTTCAGGGAGGGCACTGACAAAGCCCTCCAACTCCAAGTAGGCTTCGAACTCACAGAGATATATGACGAAAAACAAAACAGAAACATTGGGCAGGGAAGATAGCACAGTGGATAAGGTGCTTGACATCCAAGCAGAAGACCTGGAGTTAAGATCCCCAGAACCCATGTTACAGGCTGGGCAGGGGCTGTAATCCCAGCACTTAGGAGGCAGAGACAGGGAATCTCCAGAGTAAGTTGGCTAATCAGACTAGCTAATTGGAGAGTTCTGGATTCAACCAAGAGATTCAGCCTCAATAAGTAAAGCGGAGGGTGATTGAGAGCATCTGATGTCTACTTAAGGACTTCCTAGGTATGCATGAACACCTGTACACATATGTGAATATGTGTACCACATGCATAACACACAGACACATGCACGCACACACACGTAAAACAAAACCCCACAGGAAATAAAGGAAACAATGACTCATGGAGGTGTCATCTCTCACTTCTCTGTTCAAGATATAGAAATTGTCCAGTGTAGAATGTGCCACCTTCAGTTCCCTGGAGAAAATTGCTCGCGAGGAAGAGGAATATGTACAGCAACAGCAGAAGAGGCCTGCATGGTTGGAAGGATTTTTAAAAGTAAGTTGTGGGTTAAGGAAAAGAGAAATAGAGAAGAAGAAGGCAGCAGGACACCGGGGCCATGGGGATGAGGGATCCTCTCATCTGGGATGACCGTCTGATAGCATCCCAATAATACACAAGGATGAAATAGAAATGGAGGAGGGTATATAGCCAAGGCAGCAGGACCTCGAGAGCCAGAAGAAAGAGGAAGCTGAATGGAGATGAGAGGACAGGCATGATACGACCCCCTCTGTGCAATGGCTAGTTGGTACAGAAGGCAGTTCTCTCTCTCTCGCAACTTGCCTGGACTTTACATGAGCAACTCCAAGCTGGGAAAACAGAGAGGCCACTGTTAGCTGGCTAAAGCTCCTCAATGAGCAAGACTAGATCTTCTGTGCTACACAGTCCTTAAGGTTCTCAGTAGAAACCTCCCGCTGGGGCAATTCCACATCACTGCTCTCCCAACCTCCCAATAAAGTTTTAAAACTGTTCCATCAGAGGCTGGAGAGATGACCCAGAGGTTAAGTCTTTACCTCACAAGCAGAAGGCCATGAGTTCCGAACCCCAGATCCCACATCAAAATACCAGGTGGAAACGGCGGTGGCTTGCACTTCAGGCTCTGGAAGGCAGAGCCTAGAAACCCCCCAGAACAAAGCAAAAAGGAGGTAGAGCAATCCTAGATGATTCCCGAAGTCACCTTTGGACCTCCACAGGCACACGTGAATACACACACATGCACAGAGAGAGAGAGAGAGAGAGAGAGAGAGAGAGAGAGAGAGAGAGAGAGAGAAAACTGTTCCATTGTTGCTTTGTTTTGGGAAGCCTCCAACTATCAACATCTTCTGATTCACCCCACTTGATAACACAGCCTGAACTCCACAAGGTTATTTTTAGATGCTGGTGTGAGCTGGAGAGTCCTTTGCAGAAGTTTCAGGGTGACTTGCTGATCTGTTCCTCCTCTTCCTCAGAGGATGGAACTCCCTGGTTAAGCTTCATGGGCTGCCTAAAGAATTGTGCGAATGTGAAAAACATAAAGTGGAGCACCTATTTAGTGGACTTCAGGTGTTGTCGAGGCCATGACTTGTGCAATGAGAAGCTCTAAAAGTTGCGGGTCTTTGGGTGGCCCCAATGTCTGGGTGATGATGTTGCCTCTATCTCTCCACAATGACTTCCTGAAGAGTACCCTGCAGAGGACGGCTGCCAACACACGGTTCCACCTTCTATGTGGGAAAGGGAAAATCTTCCCTATCCTGTTCCAAAAATCGATTTTAAGAAAATAAAACCTTAAGAGCAAAATCTTTTCCTTGGGCTATTACTAAACCAAATGCAGTCACTATATAACCAAGTGTTAAGAAAAGGAGGGAAAGGAGCTGGAGAGATACTCAGAGGTTAAGAGTCTGCCTTGCAAGCAGAACTTGAGTTCGGATTCTGGAACCCACATAAAAATGCCTGTCAGAAATGGCGGTGAGCTGCACTTCCACTTTCAGAAAATGAAGCTGAGAAACACTAAGGCAAAGCAAAAAAGGAAAGAGAACAATCCAGAATGATTCCTAAAGTCACCCTTGGGCCTTCACACACAGCCACACAGGTACACACAGGTACACACAGGTACACACACACACACACACACACACACACACAGAGTTAAAAAAAAAAAAAGTTAACTGAGGGCTGGAGAGATGGCTTAGGGGTGAAAACTCTGTCTTTGCAAGCAAAAGGTCCTGAGTTCAGGTCCCAGATCCCATATAAAAATGTCAGGTGATAAGTCTATACTACAAATCCATAGTTATAAAGACAGCCGGTACTGGCTCCAAAATAGACACACAGATCAATGGATAAGGATTGAAGACCCAGATATAAGCCCACAAAGTTACAGCCATTTGGTCTTTGACAAAGGGGCCCAAAGAATCCAATGGAAAAAGAACAGCATCTTCAACAAATGGTGCTGGCAAAACTGGATCTCCACATGCAGAAGATTAAGCTGGACCCGTACTTGTCACCATGTACAAGACTTAATTCCAAATGGATCAAGGACCTTGATATCAGGCCAGAGACTTTAAAAACCATAGTTGAAAGGATAGGGAACTCCCTCGAGCTGATTGGGCTAGGCCAACACTTCCTAAACAGACATCCAATGGCATAGTCACTGCTACCAACTCTCAACAGTTGGGATCTTGTGAAATTAAAGAGCTTCTGTTCAGATAAAGAGATTGTCACACGAGCTCAAAGGCAACCCACAGAATGGGAGAAAATCTTCACTAACCACATATCTGACAGAGTTCTACTGTCCAGAGTGCACAAAGAACTTAGAAAATTAAACTCCAAGGAAAACACTGGCCCAATTAAAAAATGGGCCCTGGAACTTCAAAGAAACTTTACCAGGGATGAAATTAAAATGTCTAACAATTATCTTAAAAAATGCTCCACTTCCTTCGCCATCAGGGAAATGCAAATCAAAACTTCCCTGAGATATCATCTCACCCCAGTCAGGATGGCAAAAATCCACAATACAAACAACGACAAATGCTGGAGAGGATGTGGAGAGAGGGGAACTCTCCTACATTGTTGGTGGGAATGCAGGCTCATACAGCCACTCTGGCGAGCCGTCTGGAGATTCTTAAAGAAATTAAAGATTGAAATGCCATATGACCCTGCTATCCCACTTTTGGGAATAACCCCCCATGCAGCAGAGGTTCGCCTCGATAGCACAAGCTCGACCATGTTCATAGCAGCGCTGTTTACAATAGCAAAGTCATGGAATCAACCTAAATGTCCAACAGTTGACGAGTGGATAAGGAAACTGTGGTACATCTATACAATGGAGTACTACTCAGCCATCAAAAATGATGAATTACTGGAATTTGCTGGGAAATGGATGTCATTAGAAAGAATTATATTAAGTGAAGTATCCCAAACCCAGAAAATTAAGCGCCGTATGTACTCCCTAATAGGTGGCTCCTAGTACCAAACTCACCCAGCCCACATTGAGACACTCAAAAGTAAACCTATGTAACACAGTAATTGCAAGGATTATGAACAAGAGAGATGGGTTAGGAGGGCCACACCAGAAACAAGGAGAGAGGAGACCATGTTACAGCAGAGAAAATAGGTCTCCATCAAGGTCTGCAAGTAAGTAATGAGAAACCTGGTTAAGTTCACAGACGTTCTTTCCTGATCTCACCAGAAGGGGAGGGCATATAGTCTAGCAGATAAAAAGTAATCATTTTGCAAATGGGTGATGGACCCCTCCCTCAGTGAGGTTTCCTACTCTTATTACATCTACCCTTGAATGTGCTATTACAACAAGACTCCAGTTTAACAGCTTTTTGTCTCTGGCCAGGGGGTGACATACAGTGCCCAGCAGAATGGAGTGAAGGGAATTGCAGGAGCAGCAAAACTGCAAAAGAAAATCAACAAACCACAATCCAGAACTTCAGAGACTCTATATCAATCACATAGAACTAGGACAGCCTAATCTCTCCCCATCCTGGAGCTCAGGGACATTTGCGGAAGAGGGGGCGGTAAGATTGTAAGAGCAAAAGGATGGGAGGAGCAACGATTTGCAAGATTCTCAACAATAGTTGGGGCCAAAGCAATCATAATGGGACTTTGCATGCCCTGCGCAATGTCCAGCGCACTGTTGCCCTCATAAAGTCTAGCATCTGTTAAGGGCACCGAGACCCCTGGAGGCAAGGGATTGACAGCCATAGTAGTGATCTTATGCTTAAGGGGAACAAGAGAAAGGGCTTATGGAAATGCCACTGGGTCCTTATATGTCATCGGAGAGGAGGACCCAGTGGAGAGTTAGGCGTACACAATAAAGGACTCTCTGGGAATTGGGGGGGAGGCACTGGGGGAAGGGGAGGGGGAGGAGGGGGGAGGGAGGGAACTGGTAAAAAATTTTAAAATGTATAATTAAAATTTTAATAAAAAAAGAAGAAAAAAAAGAAAAAAAGAGAGAGAGAAAGAGAAAGAAAGAAAAATATTCTTCCACTTCAGCATCTCAACCGCTGGCATTACACGTGTATGCCACAATTTCTGACATAAATAAAAATTATATGTAATTCTCATTGTGAAGATATTATTTTCCCCATTTTCATTTCTAATGATAGTTTACTAAATCTTTCAAGTCTTATACAATTATATTACCATCTTTAAAAAGTGCACTTAACTTTTCCAATGACCAGGCTAGCTTTCTAACCTTGTGCTTTTGTATTTATTAAAAAGCTTACAAGATAAAAAAAAAAATGTCAGGTGAAAATAATGACTTTCAGTCACCTACACTTTCAGTCCTGGAAGGCTAAGCCTGAAAAATTCCAGAGCAAAGCAAATAGGAATTAGAAGCAATCCAAGATGGTTTCCCAAGTCACCCTTAGTCCTTCACACTGACACACACATATAAAATAAAATAATTAACTTTTAAAAAGTTAATCATTGGCCTGGTGACATAGTTGAGAGGCACATAGCTATCATATGTAGCGATGGATTCAATGTCCAAAATTTAAAAAAGAAAGGAGGGAGAGAAGAGTTACAATGTAAAAGATCATGCCTCTTTTTCTTGTTTTTCTCATTTTTTTCTAGAACAGGATATTTTCTAATTATCTTCATTAGCATATGCTAATTATACATAATAACAGAGTTTATGACATCTTCAAATGTATTTTGATGTATCCCTGTGCTCACTTGTCTCGATAGTGTGCAATTCTAGCACTCTGGGGCAAGTAAGGATTACAATGAGTAGTTCACAAAAATTCGGGTTGATTCCTGACACTGAGATTGAATGAACTCTGCAAAGAGTACTTCATTCCTATCATGAAAACAAAGAAGGCGACATTTCTTCAATACCTACAGTTATGCTCCCTTTCCCCCTCAATCCCTTGAACAAATTCTTATTCAAACGTGCCATGTTCCAAGCACTGCTATGTCCTGGATCACAGTAGTCATAACCCCTGGGGTTTAGTCTAATGGGAGAGACCAGCATCAACAGATAATAGTAATGAAGGAAGTATATGAAATCCATAGGCCTAGGGGAACACAGGGAGCAAAGTCACTGCTACTAAACTTAGAAAGTTAGAGGAGGGACCATTTGAAACTGGGACTCAAGCATCTGATGCTAGGTTACCCTATTTTTTGCTGATACATCGAGAGCTCCAAAGAAGTCAGATATGATCGCTTAGACCAGTAATCTCAGCACTGAGAAGACTAAGGCAGGAGGATTGCCATGAGTTTGAGGCCAGATTAGGGTAGGCTACATACAGAGTGAGACCTTGTTTCAAAAAGAAAAGAAAAATTCTTCTAGAAGGTCTCCAAGAAGGAGACCTATTTGAAGGAAATGAGCACTGTTCAGTCGGTGATGGTATCTCTGATGGAGCACTACGAAGTCAGTTCTAGGAGTTGAGGTAGAGGGCATAAAATAGAACCTGTGTAAAGTTGGCATAAATAGCAGAAAATAGAATGGTGAGTTTCAGTCTGGGAGTCAAAAGTAACCAGTACAGTTACTTCTTTGGACTTTCAGTATCTGTGTACATCCTTCTTGATGCTGTTTAACAAGAAAGATAAGTTTATGCTTTTACCTAATAGCATGCATTTGTCCTTGATACAAATAAAGACATTCTTACCCTTTGTCTAAATAAGGATTCAGAGCACCAAGATTTATTTTGATCTCAGAGTAACAGTCTAAATATTAATTTTTTTATTTCCACTCATACAAGCTTAACAGGTACACCGGTTCCCTCCCTTCCTTCACCCCCACACCTCCCTGCTCCCTCCTCCCCTCCTCCTCTCCCTCCACATCCCCCAATGTCTCCCCCCATCCCTGGAGCATCCTTTAATGTGCATGCCAAACTCTCCTCTGGGTCCTCCTCTCCAATGGGGTGCAAGGATCCAGTGGCATTTCCCAAAACCCTTTCTTGTGTTCCCCTTAAGCATAGGAACACTACTGTGGCTGTCAATCCCTAACCTCCAAGGATCCTAGTGCCTTTAGTCCATGCTAGGCTTTGAGGGGTCAATAATGTGTTGGACATTGCGCAGGTCATGCAAAGTCCTATTATGATTGCGCTAAATATTAATTTTTTGTGCAACAGTCCCCTTAAATCCAACTGATTTCACCTGTTAACCAATGATTTTTATATAAAATAACAAGGAGATATAGGAAAGAGATAAAAAAGAAGGTAGTCATAACTGTTCAGTGTTTGATATTTATAACTTGTCCTCTTACCAATCCCATATTTTTTTCTGCCATGAATGGAACCCTTGATTAGTCAGTATCTATCTACCTAATAGGATGATGTAATTCCTCCCCAGAGCATTCATATTTTCATGGTTCTTGGTTTTGCCAGTTCAAAAGTTTAATATTTACTATACTATTGGGCAGGAAAGATTAATTGGCACTTCAGAGAGTCTCCATGCCACATTGTGTACTCACAACCCAACCTTCCTTTAGCCATCAAGTGTAATTTTTCCAGCCAGGAGAAGAACCTTCAGGCTTGTTGTTTTGGTGGTATAAAGAGCCCCAATTCATCAATACATATGTTTTCAAGTCAAGCTGAGGCTTTGTTATGTTGTCTAATGGAAACATTTCTTCATTCACAAATCAAAATGGCAGAGATAAGAAAATTTATTCCCACTACTAAGTCTTGATCCTGAACCTGTGTTTTCTGTCGAAGGAAAAGCAGAATCATATGCTATTAGCTGATAAGAGAATTACTCTTCTAATTGTTCTACTTCCAAAGCAGTTTACTGTGATTTTACTGAACCATCCCACCAATTCCATCAGGCTAGCTGTTTCTCATAAATGAATGCTTAAAGTATATCTCCTTTGCAGTGAAATGAGTTTTAGGTTGGGAAAATGCTGTACAACATATGTTGGCAGAGAATGAGACAATTTGTAAATCCACAATTAATGGTGTTGGAAACAGCATTATTAGCAGAAATAGACTATCTGGTAAGTAAAACTTCTACCCATGTTAGAAGGGTCTAACTCAAGCCAAGCTGTTTACAAATGACCAGAGTTAATGTAGATCTGACCAGATGAAGCAAAATAACCAAGTGCACTTTACTATTAGAGAAATTGTCTTCATTATTGTCAGTCAAGAACATTCTCAATTAGTGTTTAATGGTTTAGCCATCCACTTCTAGTGGTTAACAGACTATCTGTCAATGTCAGTTTCCTCCTTATCAAATCAGTTAGTCATGAAAATCAACAAAAGACAGAAAATAATGGAACAGAATTATCTGCTCATGCAACTAACTTGTGCCACTAACTGATCATGCAACTAACTTGACCTGATTTTTACCCTAAGATTTTCCTCCAAGATGAATTGAATTGGTACTGCTTGTGTCCTCTCTTACAGATCAATAACCCAAAAAAGTCAGTCCCCATGGACAGTTATCATGACCACCTAACCATCCACAGTTACAGGAACTGAGTCAGATAAAGATTAAATAAACTGCCAAAGTCATAGAAATGGAAACAACAGGTATGATATTTATGCATGGGAAAGTCCACCTAGAGACTTTTCTCTAAAATATGTGCTACAAACAAGTAGGAAATACATTTGTAATTAATGGCTAAAACATAAATTAATATAAGAAGACAATGCAAACTGGGTTTCAATTAAGTTCTACATAAAAATTATATTCATTTAAGCTTAGAAGTATAGGCTAATCAGGACAAGAGGAAGAATGAGGAAC
Organism: Typhlomys cinereus; assembly: GCA_023101885.1. Taxonomy (NCBI): domain Eukaryota; kingdom Metazoa; phylum Chordata; class Mammalia; order Rodentia; family Platacanthomyidae; genus Typhlomys; species Typhlomys cinereus. The sequence continues at coordinate 2,345,418 of JALPQD010000282.1, read as the reverse complement.
AGCCATGCAATAAAAAAGTATCTTTTTCCCCAATAAGGAGAATAGAGTTTGAGAACCATCTGAGCAAAAAGACTCCCAACTCAGAGGATTGGGTGTAGATTAAGACAGAGTATTGGCACAGAATTCTTTTTTTTTATTTTTATTTTTCTGCTCATACAAATATAATAGGAACCCCTGTCCCCTCCCTCCCTCCACCCCTACCTGGACCTCCTTTCTCCCTCTCCCCTTTTCCCCTTTCTTTCCCCCCTCCCTCCTTTTCTCCCAATGCCCCCTCCCCCCATCTCTGAAGCATCCTTTAATGTGTATGTCAAACTTTCCTCTGGGTCCTCCTCTCTGATGAGGTGTAAGGACTCAGTGGCAATTCCTAGAACTCTTTCTTGTGTTCCCCTTAAGTATAGGAACACTATTGTGACTGTTAATCCCTTGCTTCTAAGGATCCTAGTGCCTTTAGTCCATGCTAGAATTTGAGGGGTCAATGATATGTTGGTCATTGCGCAGATCATGCAGAGTCCCATTACAATTGCTTCGGCCCTAACTTGTGTGGAGCATCTTGCATATCATTACTCCTCCCATCCTTGTGCTCTTACAATCTTACCGCCCCCCCTTCTGCAAATTTCCCTGAGCTTCAGGATGGGGAGAGATTAGGCAGGCCTTATTCCAGGTGGCTGATATAGAGTCTCTGATGTTCTGAATTATGGTTTGTTGTTTTTTTTTTTTTTTCAGTTTTGCTGTTCCTGGAATGCTCTTGGTTCCATCCTGATGGGTATTGGATGTCACCCCCTAGCCAGAGATAAAAACCTGTTAAATTAGAGTCTTGTTATAAGAGTATATTTAAAGGTAGATGGAATAGAAGTAGGAGACCATGGTGAGAAAGGGGTCAATCACCCATTTGCAAAATGGTTACCTTCTATCTGGCAGCCTATATGCCCTTCCCTTCTAGTGAGATAGTATCCCATCAGTTGGAAATGATCAGGAAGGAGTCTGTGAACTTAATCAGATGTCTCATTACTTACTTGCAGTCCTTGATGGTGGCCTATTTTCTCTGCTGTAACATGGTCCCCTCTCTCCTTGTTTCTGACGGGGCCCTCCTTCCCCATCCCTCCTGTTTATAATCTGTACAATTACTGTAGGTATTACAGAGATTTGTCTTTGAGTGTCTCTAAGTGGGTTTGGTACTAGGATCTACCTATTAGGGAGTACATACGGCCCTTAATTTTCCGTGGCACAGAATTCTTAACAGAAAAATATTTTGCCCAATAATTTGTGTTTTCATATATGAGATACTGAGGCCAACTCATGGCAACAGCATTGTTAGGAAGTCACGAGTCATCGCAAGATGTGAAAAAAAATGCAAAGATTTGCTCAGACAGAAGTCTACCTCCTCCCTCTGTCCCATGCCAGGGGTTTCCCCCCGTGACCTCTTCTCTTTTTGTTCACAGTGGACTTTTCAACCTGCTACCATTAGGAGAGGAGAACAAATACAAACTTTAGAGGAAAAATAAAGGGGAGAGTGAGTTGTAGAATGACCCTCTATCCAGATGTCATGTAGAACTACAGTCCCATTGGGAGGTTGCAGTAGTTACTGTGCTTGCAACAGATAAGCTCAGTCCTCTTATGGAGATTCAGGAAGTTGATGTCCTCACAGTTGGTCATACATGACAGTTTTGAATAATGATACATGCTTATTCCTGAGGAAGTGAAAGGACACTTTAATGACTTCATTCCTTATTTCTGTATTCTTAGAAATAACCCATTTTAAGATTCTCACTAATCTGACTACTTGTTGCTGACCCAGAGAGAGGATTTTATTCTGGAACTGACCAGGGACATTAGCTCTACCACCACCCAATATTGTCTTGGGAAAAGTTCATTTTGCCATATTTTGACCACTCATCCTCATCCACCACACTCACCAACTCATTCTGAGGGAAAAGGTGACTAACTAGCTCCCCCTTACTCTACACCCCATATTACCTCTTCGTGTTAATATATAAAAGTTCTCAACGGCACAGGACTGTTTATAATTCAGCATGCAGGACTTCATGATGTCATAGCAAAACCCCAGATGATATTTTCTGCACTCATGACACATCATTCCAATATCATCTAGATAAATATAGATAAAGAAAGAAGTGCTTAAAGACCATGGTCTGGAGACTTCTGAACTCAAAGGTTTCTCTGTGGGAACTTACTGTTGCTTCCTATACTACTCCTAAAACAGAATTTCTTTGATAATCTTAAGAGAAGGAAATTGACAGAACCCAAATGCATATCATTTGAGGAGATCAGGCAAAATTTATCCAAGGCCTCAAGTAATGAATACCTCGTGTAGACTGATCTTTTTTTTTTTTTTTCTGTTCAGTTATGGGTAAAAAGAAGCAAAGAAAGGAAATTTAGCCTCCTTATTCCAAGAAATATAGCAAATGGGCCTGAAGAAAATTGACTTTGTGAGGCCTGTGCTAAGAATGGATAATGGTACTTTCTGAAATGGAGGGAAATTTCCTCATAAAAGTGTCACAAATGATCTATTTACTAAGGACTTTAAACCAGCCATGGACATACCTTCTTTCATGGGATAAAAATCACCTGTAAAGAGAAGAAAAAATTTTCCCTATAACAACTCTAAAGACCCCTTTCTGCAGCCCCAAGATTCAGCTTTGGAAACAACATCTTCAAGACTTACCCCGATATGGGAAGAGTATAAGAAATATCCCCAGGAGAACTACAGCTAACATCGTGAAACCTTCTCATGTGAAGGGTGGAAGAGATTGGCTGCTTCCTTCCTTGAGAGAGAGGTTGACCTACCTGGAGATTATTCATCTAAATTATGTGATCATTAGCTTTCAGGACAGAAAGTGCCTCCAAGAGCCACATCACCATATCCAATTCCTGTTTTATGATTCTAAGAACATGTTCACTCTAATTTGGCACGAATTGTCAAATGGAAGGACAATTGTGATCTTCCTCATTCACCAAGCCTGCAGCTACTTCATGACTACAGGTCTTGACAAATCTAGGAGCTATATGTTTTTTGAGTATTTTTGAGTATTTCATTTTTATGAGAGAGAGAAAGAGAGAGAGGATCCACATGTGCCGTGGTACACATGTGGATGTTAGAGGACAACTTTCAGAAGTCATTTCTCGCTTTTCCCATATGGGCTCTGAATATTCATTGCAAAGTCTGAATAATAAAAAGTCAAAAAATCATATTCCAAGCTATGGATGAATCTACTTATTATACAAAGCAATTCCTAGGCAAGGAGGTACATGCCTGTAGACCTGACACTTTGCAGGAACATCAGGAGTCTAAGGCCAGCTTCAATTACTGTACCAAGTTGGAGGCTAGTCTGGGCTACATGAAACACTGTCAAAAAGAAAGAAGGAAAGAAAAGAAAGAGAGAGGGAGAGGAAGAGAGGTGTGATAGAGGGGAAGAGGGAAGAGGAAAAAGGGAAAAAGAGGAGAAGAGGGAGAGGGAGGAGGAAAGGGAGAGGAGAAGGGAATGGGAAGAAGAAGAGGCAAGGGAAGGAGGGGGAGGGGAGAGAAAGAGGAACAGGAAGAGGAAGGAAAGCAGAGGGGAGGAGAGGGAGAAAGGAAGGGAAGGGAAAGGGAGAGGAAAGGCAAGAAGAGAAGAAATTCTGGAAGTTGGTTTCCTATCAGCAATTCAAAATGAAGACAGAAAGTTAATAAACATTCTCGATAGAATATAAAGGAGTTCAAAAGGCTTATTTGCTTTGAAATTCAATAATTAAAAAAAATGTCTTGAGTCTGATCCCTCATGTACATCATGCTCTATCTCAACATGAAGATTTAAATGCTTTTTAATTCTTTTAAAATAATTTTGGGAAAAAATTTTCTTCTTACTAATTAATATTAGTTCTGGATTTTTTTTATTTTTGAGAATTCATATTGCCTGTAGAATTTGTCCTTTTTATTCTCTTAATAGTATTAAGCAATAAATTCTTCACATTCAGTGTTCCTTGGCTTAAAGCACAAACCCACAGTGTGAGCTCAGTGTTGTGGGAATATGTGGTTTGTTGTTGATCCTTCTACCAAAAAACCAAATAGCACAAAACAAAAGAACCGGAGACAGAAATTGGACTTATGTATAATTAGTCAGAACTGGGTGGGGGGGTCAACTTCTCTGCACCTTGTCTATGCAGGTGCTACAGTTTATAGAGATGAGTAAAGGCCAGTGATGTGCCACTGTGGATTTAGCTATGTGATCGTTAGATACAGGTATAAACTTGACAATTGAAAGCTAGAGCTCTGGGCACAATTGTGTAGAATTAGTATTAGTAGAATTAGTAGAATTAAAACTTGAGCAAGCCTGCAGAATGGTGATGAGGGATACCAAGCTCATAGTGGGTGGGAACATTTCCTAGATAGGTGGAAAGAGCTGGTTAAGTAAGTTATTTGGCATAGTTGGACAGGCATGCTGTCTGGCAATGGAAGTTCGCCCCTCTCTCAGCAGTCCAATGGATACAGTGTGACCTGTTTCCTCAGCACCTGGTATTGGTATGAACTGTCCTGCCAAGGTGGCATTAAGAACTATCACCAGACAGAACCCCTAGTTCCCCCTTAAGCCCTTTGGTCGTCGATTTATCGGCAACATGCAGAGTAATTGTGAGATAGTTCGTCAGAACTGTACACTCGGTCCTTTCAGCATCTTCCAAGCAGATTGTGGCAAACACACAGAAATATGCACATCAACACAAAACATTAGTTTAAATAACCTAATTAAATAAATGAACAACCAAGAAGAATGTCTTCATTGGTTAGTGATACATTTCCATAAGACAAAGTGTAATGAATTGAATGGAAGTCAGCACATGAATGGTTTTGAAAAGTAAAACTTCAACTCTATTAATCCATGTCTGTTAAACATTGTAACTAAAATTTCAAGGAAGCACAGGAGGAGATGAAGCAGTTAGTTCCACTTTCGGCTTAATCGGTCAAGAGGAAATGGTTGCTACAAATATAGCCAGCAAATGTTGGACAACCAGTCTAAAATACAATGTACTACTAAAATTCAACCTAGAGTTGTGCTAAATGCTTATCAAGAATCAGCTTGGCACTTTTTGCTCTCTGATAGGAGATAAAGTCAAAACATCATAATTTTCTACAGAAACACATTTTTTGTTTTATATATATAAATATATATACTAATAGATATATGTATATATGTACACAATATACATATATAGCATCAGGTGTACTTCCACATACCAAGAAAGTTATCCCATATTCCTGGGAAAAAATTATAGGAAGCAGTCTAGGATATACCAGGGCCCTCATGTGAAATTTCTTGTAAAAGATTCAATGTATCCACTGGTGGAAGAGGCCACCATGGAGCAGATATCTGCCCCTAGTAATGATGTAAATGGAAGATAAAAAGGTGTATGACATATTTTAAAACATTGGCATTGCCATATTTTCGTAGATATTCATCATGAAAGTCATGTTCCCTGGATGATTCATACTTTCATCATGTCCTCTCAATATAACAATGAATTCTAGGTAAAGCACAGAATAATAACCTCTGTCTACATGATCACCCATGAATAGATAGTGTGTGCCTGATGATTTTCTACCAGTGCTAAAGCATTTCATAAGATTAGTCAACAAACCTATTGTCCATGCAAGTGGTCACACACCTAGTGCCAGGACTTATAGTAATCTTTTATGTATTTCATATTTCCCTTACCACGGTTCTCACCATTTGCCCTCATTCATTTAGCCACCCTCATTCAGCTACTCAGCACATGTGGTCCATGGTAACCTGCTCCATGTCCTAACCACCTCTGACTTCCTCCAGATTGGACCATTCCTGGAGCATAAGATGGAGAGAGCTGATTCAGCAACTTCTGGCGTACTTGAGCATTCAGGCACACAGGCATCCTGGTAAATGAGAAAGTGTGTCCCTCTCTCAGCAATTCCTATGGATATAATGTGACCAGTTCTCTCAGTTCCTGATGTTGGTATGAACTCTTCTACTACCCTGATGGAACCAAGAATCTTAAGCTGGGATAAACCAGCTGTTCCTTAAAAGTTATCTGAGTCCTGTATTCATTCAACAACTGGAAACTAACACCCCACCTTACAGGAAAGACTGGAGAAGGGATAAGAATAATGGATGGACTCATGCCTCTTGTCAACACACAAATGATGGACCTCTTCATCAGTTCTTCTCCCCAATAAATCTCTGCTTTTCACCATTACTTGTCTTTTTAATAAGCTTAATGAACCTACCTCTGTATAGTTTCCAGGGTTCAGGTGCTCAAAACAACATTGCGGGACAGCTTGAGAGAAAGAATGATTTCACAGTCCCACAAACGAAGTAGTGCCTAGCCTACAAGGACAGACTTCTAGCAAAAAGAAAGGGATCTGAGCTGGGAATCGTTAAGTTCTAGGTTAAAGGCCTGTCCAGCTCAGTCACAGACCAGGTATTTCTTTGCCTCTTTTGCTGACTGGTCTCTCCCCATAAGAAGAAAGACTAGGTTAGCTTTCTACCTTTTTGAACCGTGGTAAGGAAAATGTGAAATAGGTGTGTGACCATAGCTGTGTGACCAGAAGTGTGCTGCTGCTGGACCTCACCAAACCTCAGTTTCCTCCTCTGTGAACTTAGGGTGCATCCATTATCACAATAAAACAGATATTCTTTGAGAACTACAGGCTACAGGCTCTGCATCAAACCACACATCAAAAATTTTCAGAAAAAAAAAGACTGCGTTTGTACTGAACATGTATATTTTCTTGCCATTACTCTCTAAGTAATACATTATAATATCCATTTATATATTATTTATATTGAATTACTATAATGTAATCAAGGTATTAAAATTAACTTATATATTATTTCAACCATACAGGATGATCTGTATAAATTAATTGAATTACTGTACTGTTTTGTGTATTGAGCATCATGAATTTGGGTATCTTTGGAGGTTCCTAGAGCCAAACTTCTGTTGCTACTGAGGGATAAAGGTAATTAGTATAATAAAGATCATATTTAAAACAAGTTAGGGGCTGAGGAGATGGCTCAGTGGATAAGGTGCTTACTCTGCAAGCCTAAGAACTGGAGTTTGGATCCCCAGAACCCACTTATAATCCCAGCACTTGGGAGGCAGAAACAGAATCCCCAAGGCAAGCTGGCTAGTTAGACTAGCTGTTCAGTGAACTCTGGGTTCAGCCAAAAAAGCCTGCCTCGATGAACAAAGATACCCAAAGTCAACTTTGGGTCTCCAGCACATAATGTGCACACCTGTGCATGAACATCCATATACATATATGTCCACACTCAGACTAACACACATGCACATACCATATGCACACATAAAATGCCAAAAATAAGTAAAAAATAAAACTTAACTCAGTGAAAATCACAACATTTAGAAATGATCATTATTGCCTGCTAGAGGAAGGACAGCCAATGAGCTGGAGCTCTCAGAATAAGCCTTGTGTAACAGGCTCCCCTTAGGCATGCATAATCACTAGCCTCCAGTGAAAGAGAAAAATCTGCACTTGTGGCCCTTGGGTTCTTTTACCCTACACAACAGACTTCTGATCAGAATGAACAAACGCTTCTTGTCTCTCTTCATCCTCTTCTACCTCATTGTGGGTGAGTTCCAGGCCTAATGACTGAACTCCCATGGTGGGGCCCAGGGAGGCGTGGGACCCTTCACAAGTGTGATTGTGTCCATGTGGTCTGAGCTTTAACCACATCTTTGAGGGATGGGGGGTTTGGGGGTGGCCAACTTTCAGAATGTTCTTCTGCCTTCCTTGTCATCTTTTCTGTTCTTTCCTTGTCTACATTCTGCCATCTCCCTCTGAGCGTGCGGACTCCGTATCACTACCCCTTCAGACCCTGCTACTCGCCAAACCATAGCAAGGTTACCTTAGGCTATCTTTCCTATTCATAAATCTGTGTCCATTTGCTGAGGGATCTTGTCAATGTATTTTGGTCCTTGACATTGATCCCAGATCACCGTTTCAGGGATCTCTGTTACAAGGAGAGGAAATTCTGGGTGCCCTAGAGTAAGACAGATTTTCCGATAACAGTTCAGCACCTGTCCTAAATTCTCTAATTTGACAAACTCGTTTGAAAGGATTAAATAAGGAACAATTTGAGATGGTATGGTCCAATAAGCTCCTCAATAAACGCTGCTCTCCTTTCTCACTCGACCCCTAGGTAAGATTTTTTTTTTAATTGAACTTGTTTTTCCAATATTCACCACTTCAGAACCTCCAAAATGGCACTCACTGACTACATTAAAATTCATGAGCCCTTTACTTAGGTTCCATTGAAGCTCAAATGCAATACATCAACTAACAACAGTCAATAAGGAAAAAATAGTACATGATGTTAGGTGCCTACAACAATAATGCTTGACTGGGGTAATATTTTTCTGTAGTCCTATCAAGTAGGCCAAACCAGTATAAACAATCTCATTTTTAAGCTGAAAGAGATCAATTTCATAAAAACTAAATCTTTACTTAGCGTTATCCAGGCTGAACAGGCTAGAATTGAGAACAGAATCTTGTCCTTTGATCTCTGGCATTTTGTTTTCCAACTTCTGCAGGATGAAGAGTGGCTAAAAGGTCCAAATGTTCACTGTCTGCAACACCGCATCATCAGCTTTTCATCCCCTCAGTTCATCTCCTGCCTCTCCTTATTCCCCGGAGACCTGACATATCCCAAGTCCTCACACCAAGCTCTGTGCTCTCTCCAGCGACAACACCACTGAGATGCGCACAATGCTTCCTTCGCACACTATCAGATCACTGCAGAAGAGGCTTCGGTATTTGCGTTGCTAGTAAGCACGAGACATGCATGAGCCTACAGATCTACCATGGTAAGTTAAAGATTTGGGAGCAGTGTCACAAGAACTTGGGAAATCTTAGGAGAGCACGTCAGAAGTTTTACACATCTCAGACTGAGGCCAAAGTACACAGTGCCGTGAGCACAAGTAGCACAGTCTTGGCAGTACAGGTGTGAATAAATAGGACAAGAAAAATCAGCAGCATTTTCTTATCTTCTTGAAGGAAAGGTAATGAAGTAGATGAACTGGCAAACAAATCAACTCTGCAGCCAGCCAGAGATTTCTGCCTCAGTGCTCTCAGTAAATCTGTTGGGACACAACCCCTAGGTCTATCTGGTTAGACCCAGTGATTGTTGGCCTTAGACTTCGATCACCAACTTTTCCTTTTTCTTTGGTTCTTTTCTATTGCAGAGAATCATCTCCAGCTATCGTATATGGTGTGTCAGAAGTTCTGCAGGGATTTGACATATGTCTTCAACAACCGGACTTACGTTCATAAATGTTGCAACTCTAATTATTGCAACTTCCTAGTCTAAAAGTCTAAGATATCCACCCTACAACAACCCTCCCCTTCTTCCCTGGGTCCAGAGATGTATAAATGTTTATCTATCACCCTACTTTCCTTGGTCTTTATTCAGTCTGCCCTGACTATTTCTGCTTGCTCCTTAACTCCAGATCTTTCTTCCTGTTTTCTGTGATTGGCTTCTCATTAAGGCAAGGTTAATACTTTTAGATAATTTCTCCTATTACCAGATTGGCATTTTCACTCTGAGAGACCCAGGAAGCTCTGCACAGAAAGATTTAAAATAGGACTAATTCAGCTGAGATAGGTGATCAAAAAGTCTTCAAATAAGAATTCTCAAATATTCTCTCAGCTGGAAAAGCAAAATCAAGTTTCAAATAGTGACCTTAAGACTTGATCCTCTAATATGATAGATGTAGGACTGCACTGTGAGATACCTCTGTAAATGTAAAGTATCTTGTACCTTCTTTATGATGTGTGATAGTGATCATGCTTTTTTGGAGCTGTTTTTAATGTTACTCTAGAAGCTTTTCTTTTCAGATGATGATGATGGATGGAGACACTACCTAAATAAAAAATGGTGCCAGGTACCAAAACAGCAACAGAAAAAAAAACACAAATATTTTTTAACTACACATGCAAGACTATGATGATTAAGCAGAAATAACAGCAATGTGGATGATAGAATTCGAAGATTTTCCTCCGTGGATGTTAAGTTTTCCATTTCAGGCTCAGTCATTCTGATCTGCTCGGCATTTAGAGTTCTTTCTCATCCATGTAACAAAGATACTATAAACAAAGAACTCCCTGGCTTCTGCAGCATCCCTGGCTCAAGCACACCAAGTATTCTTGGCTAGATGTACGTCTGAGGTCTGATGTGCCACCTTTACTCTCTTCCCTTCCTAACTTTCTCTCCTGCTCCTTTGCCATCTGCCTTTCTCTCACCTCTCCACCTCCCTGTTGCTCATGAACCCTCTCTCTTAAAGCCAGTTGCCCTTCGAATCTATAAACCCCATGACCGCTTTGATTATAGCCCAGGGCAGGCAGCCTTTCTGAGTCCTTCACTGTGGTGTAAAATGTGTCACACTCAGGAACATCATCAGTCTCCCTGGAGCAGCTTTCTTGAGCCTTAGTTCAAGACATAGAGCTCACAACGGTCCTGAGAGTTTTGTCCCTTGCCACCTTTCAATAATTAATAAATTCCTTTCACATAACTTGTTGTGTATTAGTGTGTTCCGACTCACTGGACCCACATAAATTATGTGCACAGTGGATCTTAACAGAAATCCAGGATGCAGAGGACTCCTGTTTGTTATGGTTGGCATGGTGACGATGTCCACAAGTAAAAATCCTTACTTGGTATGTTCTGTATATGGTACTCCCCTCCACCTAATATCTGACATGAATTTGAAATATTAGAACACTGCAACTACAGATAGTTTTCCAAACTGAATGCCAGTTACCATGTACTTGGTGAATAAGGAATACTTGTGAACAGGAGAAATACAATTCAATTTTGAGATCCGCAGATCCCACACTATCATACCTTCCCAACAGACTGTTAAAATCTGTATTCATTTCTCCTACTCAGCCAAAGTCTGCCTGTCTGTTGCAAGTCTGTTGTTTCATCTACTATGAGAAGTTTTGGGGATTGCTTTCAAGTTTAAAAAGTTGTTGTTTCCTGTTCACCCAGGAAGGGCTCGCTTACTTCCAGAAATGAGTATCTTCTTGATTTAATTTACAAACAGTCAATATCACTTAAAAACAATAGACTTATAAACGTTGTGCTTCCTGCTAAAATGATGTGATACATATTTTCCCACAACTCTCCACTTCATAATCAAAAGCTAGAAGTACAGTGTTCATGTTGGAAATTTCTGCAAAATGTCTATTTTGAACGTTTTTAAATTTTTCTAGCCATTTCAGTTCTAAACTTCCTATGTTATTTTTGGATTCTAAAATTTTCCCTAGTTTCACTTCTGGGTCTTGAAATGGAAGAGAATTTAAATGTCAATTCTGTGTTAGCAACCTCTGTACTAATTTATAAGATTTGTTATGCGTGTCCCTTCCTGTCAGTTTGAATGTGAATTGTCCCCCATAGGATATGTTTGTACAACTGGTCTCCAGTTGGTGGTGCTGTTTGGAAAGGTTATGAACCTCTAAGAGGTGGAGTCTTACTGCTTACAGCAAGACACTAAGGATGCATCTTGAGGTTGATAACCCAGCCCGACTTCCTCTCTTTGCCTTCTGATTGGCAGCTGTAATGTGATTCGCTCTCCTGCTTCCCAGGCCATGCTCTCTGGTGTGTTCCATGATGGACTCTGTCGCCTCTGGAACTGTTAAGGCAAATAATAAACCTTTTCTCTCTTAAGCTTCTTGAGTTAGCATGTTTATCACAGCAAGAGAAGAATAATTGCAGCAAAATTGGATTCTAGAGAGGTGGGATTTTTCTGTGAAACTGAAAGACTTCCTTACCAATTTCTGCATTTTCTCTTCTTTCTTCTTTGTATCCTGCTCAACTTAGTTTCTTCTAACAATTTTTTCCTCCCAATGGAATTCATTTTTATGATGGAATTCTAATGCTATATTTCTGACATCTTTGAAGGTTTAGAGCTTCCTTTTGAAAATCCAAAAGGATGGGTCTGTGTTTTGATTTTTTAAAAAGTAAAGTGTATATTAAAAAGAAAGTGTCTTTCATAACCTATGCTGGTGCTTCTGATGTGTCATAAATGAAAGTCAACTTGAATATTCCTGAGAAAAGTCTTAAAGTGAACCCCAAAATTCTAAGGCAGGTATCAGTAACATCTGCCACTCCTATTGTCCTTCCTAGGATGTTGCTTTCCTCAAAGAACAGCTTACCTTAGTCTAAAGAATCTGCACTATAATCACAAATAAACAGACACTTGAAAAGAGTATGTAGTAATTTTTGCTCTTCTAGATTTTTTTCATAACCATCTACAACACTCTACTATTACTGGTGGTTAAAATCTGGGTCAGGGAGTTTCTGGCCTTTCATTCAAGAATGAAATAAAAGCCCACACAGATTTGTGAAAGAAGCAAGGAAACTTTTAATCAGAGTGAAGCTATATAGAAGTCAGAATACACTGCAAGGAGCAGTGGGCCATGTGAGAGAAGAAATTCAAGAGGCCTAGTTGTTCTTTTTATAGGGTCTAATGAAAGGAGGACATAGTTACTAAGGGCTCTCTATTCAATTGATAGGTTAGGTCATCCAATAAATTTTCTTACCTTGTTCTTACCTTGTTCATGTACCTTCCCACAATGAATCTGATTTTAATCATATGCATGGCCAGTGGCATAGGCATAAGATAGTATGTGGGAAATTTTTCCTAAGAGTTCTTTTGGACAACACAGTTTGCCTTCTTGCACATTCACCCAAAACCATTCTTCTGATACAATGGGAATAGATTTGAATAGAAACTAAGCTTGGTTGTTGCCAGATGAAGAGAAACTTATTCTATTGTTTAGAGAGGGATATATAATGTAGCCTAATGCAAGTAGGGGTTCAAGTTTCTAGGTGAATTATTTGAGGTGTATGTGCATAGTACATACAGGTCAAAGACCTAAGCTGACTATGGCTCTATGTAGTTCAGCTTGATATAACTACTGCCATCTTGAGCTGTAACTAGCATAACTACTCCTAAAATAAAAAATAAATAAAACTAATTGGTTTTCTCCTAAGAGCTTCCCAGTATAGTACAGCTAAATGAAACCATTGGTCTTATATGGAGTTGTACCATCACCCTAGTGTTATCAATGTCAGGAATGTGCCTTAAACTTTTATGAACCATGTACATTCTAACTTGGATGAAATCACTTTTGTCCTGACCACTATATATACCCCTTTTTTCCTGACCCAAATAATAAGCATTTAGGATCATGTTTCGGTCAATAAATCCCCAATAAATTGCATTCTGGGCATCTGTCTCTCTTCTGTCCAAGGACATGTTGAGGTCAGTTCCTATAAAACTGGGATCTTGTGGTTCTGAAACAATTTTAATGCAATAAATTTGCCTTTCCTTGATGACTATCAGTTTTGCCACTGCAAAGCCACCACCAAGCAAGGGATCTTTGGCCAAAAAGTGTTTTGGACCTTAATTTAGAGTTAGAATGTTTTCTCTGGATTTGTTCATTCCTTGATATCTCTCTATATATATTTATCTCTCTCTCTCTTTCTCTCTCTCTCTCTCATCTCTCTCCTTTCACTCTCAAATAAATAAAAATTTAAAAACGAAAATTTATAGATCATCAATTATGTGAAGATAGCTACAGGGAAGATCTCAAATTCTTTTACCCCTTGAGTTTCTGTTACAAGGTTATATCAGTAGATGAAAAGTAGATACCTCTTATCACTGATGCAAGTATTACTTGAGATTTTTTACATGTGTATGTGTGTGCGTGTGTGTGTCTGTGTGTTTATGTGTTTATGTGTGTGTGTGTGTGTGTGTGTGTATGAGCGTGTGTGTGTGTTCTTGAGAAGCAAAGGCTTAACCCCTGAACCATCTCTCCTATTTGAGGGTTTTGAAGATTGAGTATCTCAATCTCAAGCATGATGGGAAGGAAGGAGGGAAAAGAAGGCGAGGGAAGGAGGGAGTCAGGATATGTACTCAATATGTTTGTAAAATTAGGAAAAAATAAAAATCATTAAAAATAAGCATGACTATTAGGGAATGACCAACTACTTTCTAATGTATTTGAGAGCTGCTTCACACGGGGAGAATTCATGTTTGTCCTATAAACCTGGTAAAAAGCCCAAAGTCAGGGATGTCATTGGTCATAGGGTACCTACTACTACTGTTAACTGCATGGACATATTATCATGCAGTCTTCTAAATATTTATGTTTATACCATAGGTTAGAGCTGCTGCCAACCTTTGTCAGAAATGCTTCTTTCTGCAGTGGGCAGTAGTTAATGAAGAGGCACATAGATGGTCAAAGTGCTAAAAATAAGTATGAATGCTAAGCCCTAATTAGTACATCTATATCATCTGCCCTCCAAGTCTTAGAGAGAATCATGAAAGATGGAGCAGAAAGCATGCAAGAATGAGCAGATAAGGAGGAATATTGTCTTCTGGACAGGACAGGACTGTTACATGCATAAACTCACAGCAACTGTGGATACCTGTTCAAGATCTGTGCAAGACCTAACCAAGCAACATTACAGCATAGATGGTGGAAGGATTCACTAAGCCCCACTCCTAGATGAGGAGCTAGTGGTAATTGGTGACTGCTGAGGGAGGTATGCTTCAGGAGTGTTTTTACTGGTAGATAGCCTATATTCCAGTGGATAGCCCCACACCCATGCGCATGTGGGCAGCACTTGTGGAACTCAGAGAGCTATAAAACAAGCAAAAGAGGATATGAGGATGGGAAAGGGAACATTTTGGGGCACCCAAGGAGGGAAAGCAAGAGGTGGGTATATAGAGGTATATTTGTATGAAAATTTTAGTAAAATAAATAAGAAATACTTTAAAAATAAATTTTTTAAAAGACAGAGGAAAGAAGGTCACATGAAAACAGAGGCAGAGATTAGAGTTAAGCAGACACAAGCCAAGGAACACAAGATAATCAACAGCCCCTATAGACTTCAAAGAAAATATGGTCCTGCCAACACTTTGGTTTCAGAGTTGTAGCCTCCAGAATTATGGAAGAAAAAATTTTATTTCAAAAAAGAAGGAAGGAAGGAAGGAAGGAAGGAAGGAAGGAAGGAAGGAAGGAAGGAAGGAAGGAAGGAAGGAAGGAAGGAAGGAAGGAAGGAAGGAAGGAAGGAAGGAAGGAAGGAAGGAAGGAAGGAAGGAAGGAAGGAAGGAAGGAAGAAAGAGAGGAAAAAAGAGAGAAAGAGAGAAAGAGAGAAAGAGAGAAAGGGAAGGAAAAAGAAGCAAGAAAAGAGTGAAGACCAGGGCTGGAGAGGTGGCTCAGGGGTTAAGCCTCCGCCTTGCAGGCGGAAGGTCCCGAGTTCGGATCCCAGATCCCATGTATAGACGCCAGACGGAAGCGGGGGCGGCCTGCGCTTCTGGTCCTGGTAGGGCGGAGCCTGTGAATCCCAGGGCAGAAGGAGGTGGAGGCGTCCATGGTGGTTCGCGAATTCGTCCGTGGTTCTACACAAACACAGACACACACACACACACACACACACACACAGAGACACACGCGCGCGCGTGCACATACACACAGTTGAATAAATAATAATAATAAAAAAAATTAAAAAAAAAAGAGTGAAGACCAGCATCCAGCCAATTGCTCATCTTAATATACTTGCTGTGACTGTTGAAAGCAAAGTAAAGCAATAGAAACATATGGTTTGATGAATGATAAAATCAGATAGGAACTTCATATTTTATAATCTTATTTTATATGCAATTTCAAAATGTTTGAATGAAGGTATTCCACACAAGGTTACACAGAGAGTTGGAGAAAAAGGATAGCAAAAACTGCCTTTAGATGTTCCTGTGGAAGCCGTAAACAATTAAACAAAACTCCCCTTAGTGGGTGTGGGATACCTCCACACAAGATATTGGTCAGAGAGGCCCTAAAGGCCTCCCCCCAAACAATGACATCACATACTTTGGTGATACAATGCAGAAAAATCAAGTTCAGACTGATCTGGAAGTTTCTTTCCTATGGAATAGCTTTTGTAATACAAGAAGGTGCTGTCAACTTCTGGGGGGAAAAGGAATAAACAGTGTTACCATTGAGAAGTAAAGATGCTAGCTAGAGATGCCAGAGCCAATGTGGGACATCTGCCAAAGAAAGCTATGCATTGTGTGAGGAGCCAGCCCAAGAGAATGATGAGTTCCATGGGCAGCTGTGCTGAAGGTGAATTCTGAGTTGCAGTAACTAGCCTGGACAAGATGTACCCATTGGTGTGATAGTGGCACAAGTTCTATGAGGGTAATCAATCACTTTCTTCTAGATTTCAAGCCCATTCCACAGGAGGCAACTCATGTCTGATGTCTGGATAATAAACAATGGATGAGTCAAATCTTAAGGGGAAAACTATTATTATTGTTTTGATAAATGGACATGATATTAAATTCTCATCTAGATGTTTATCTTTACATCCATTCTGTAATTAGATACACATATCAACCTGACAAATGAAGATTTGAGCTCTGGGCACATTTCCAAAGAATTAGCAGTTGAATTAAGCTGTGATGGTTTGAAATGTGAATTGTCCCCCATAGGCTTATGGGTTCAAATCTTTAGTTGTCTGAGAAAGTCATGGCACCTTCAGGAGGAAGGCAATCAAGGTGGGCTGTGTCTTGAAGTTGATTAGCCCTACCCTGCTTTTGGGAGAAGTCTGCTCTTGCAACTTGCATTTTTTCAGTTCTGAGCCTCCATGAAAATGTAACTTAGGCCACCCTCCAGCTTCTGCTAGCCAGCCATGTCTTTTCTGCCATAATGGATTTCATCTCCCCTCTGGAATCGTAAGCTGAACAAATATCCCTTTTCTCCCCTTAAGTTGCTTAAGCCTGAGCATTGTCTCACAGCAACAGAGAAAAGTAATTGGTACAGAAATTAGCACTAGAGAAGTGGGGTGTTGCTTGTGACATTAAGAGGATCTGATACCAAAAGTGAAGTTTTTGTGAAGCAGTAGAAAAGTATGGCCATTGCTGTAATGTGACTTATAAGCATATGGAAATATTTATTGGAAAAAAAATATGGAGAACTTTGGGACTTTGCACTGGGAAAGTCTTTGAATCTCGGAGACAGGGCCAAAAAGGCCATTCTAGTGAGAGCTTGGAAGAACGTGATGCTGTTAGAGATGCAGACAGGGGAAGCCCACCTTGTGATGGCCCAGAGGAGAACAGAAACTGGATAAGAAGCAATGCAGTGATATTTTGGTATAACAAAGTTTTGCCCTCATTTTGAAATCTTGCCTGAAATTAAATTGAAATTTTTAGAAGAAACTTCAAGACAATATAGTCTTGACATTGTGGTGTAACTACTTTTTAGTGCTCTTGTTTAGAATTATAAGAAAAAGGGCAAGAAATTGGGCAGAAAGAGATGAAAACTATAAATTTTAATGGGAAAAAAAGTGAAGGCAAACCTACAGAGAATGCAGACAGATGAGTTCCATTAGTGAATTAACTCCATTTGGATAATGAAAAAGGCTGTACTCTGAGGGCAAGATCCAGAGAGAAGACTCCCACTCATGTTCTTTTGGAAGGGAAGAGCTGAAGTGCAGAGCTCCAAAGGAATTTTCTGCTTCTGCTCAACTGAAACAATGCACAAAAGGAAGTCTGCCCAGAGTTAGCACAGAGAAGCTGAATCAACTGTGATTCAAGGGGGCCAATCTCCACCTGGAGGTTATCGCAGAACTTGGCAAAGTTGTCCATATGGTTATGGTTTTTAGAGGCAATGAAGATGCAAGAAGGAGGAGGTCATTGATCTCTCCTTGAAGGATTCAGAGAATGGTGAAAGCCAGGCAATGTGGAAGAATTGGGAATCCTGGGGAAAAAAAAACCCTCAGAAAAGGCATTTCATGTCATGGAGTTGAAGTCTGATTTGCCATTGAGAAGATGCTAGCTAGAGATGCCAGAGTCAATGTTGGACATCTGCCAAAGAAAGCTATGCATTGACCTGCGTAATGGCCAACATATTATTGACCCCACAAAGTCTAGCATGGACTAAAGGCCTTGGAGGCTAGGGATTAACAGCCACAGTAGTGTTCCTATGCTTAAGGGGAACACAGGAAAGGGTTCTAGGAAATGCTGCTGTGTCCTTGCACCTCATCAGAAAGGAGGACCCAGAGGAGAGTTTGGCAAGCACAGTAAAGGATGCTCCAGGGATTGGGGAAGGGAAGGCACTGTGGGATGGGGAGAGAAGGGGGGAGGGAAGGGAGAAGCAGGGGATGGGGAGGTGGAGGAAGGGAGGGGACCGGTGTACCTGTTAAGTTTGCATGATCAGAAATAAAAAAAAAAGAAAGCTATGCATTGTGGGAGGAGCCAGCCCAAGAGAATGATGAGTTCTGTGGGCAGCCGTGCTAGAGGTGCAGAACCAAAGTCCTTTGGAACTGAGATAATTTCAATAAGAAGCTCCTTTGCTCCATTTGGAGTTACAGAATTTGGATTTTTCCTGCTGATTTTCAATCTTATTACAGACCAGTCTTTCCTTGATATGCCCCTCATCCTTCCCTTTTGCAATGAGGTGTTTATTTTGTCCCATTGTATGTTGGAAGTATGCAACTTGCTTTTGACTTTACAGAAGGCTTTGGACTTTGGATTTTTGGACTGTGTTGGGATTAATGATGCAGTCTGTGGGAACTTTTAAAGTTAGACTGAGTATGGTTTACAAAATTAGTGGCCATGAGTCAGCAGGGGCCAGGGAGGGGGGACTTCAAGCTTTGAAATGTAAGTCATCCCACTACAGACTCATGTGCTTGAATTTTAGTTGTTTGGAAAAGTAATGGCACTTTCCCCAGGGGGATGTGTCTTGCAGTTGATTAGCCACACCCTGCTTCCAGGAGAGCTTTGTTCTTGTGCTTGCAGTTTTATAGTTCTGAGCTTCCATGATGGATGTGACTTAGGCCACTTTCAACTTTTGCCAGTCAGTCATGACTTTTCTGCCATAAGAGACTGCATCTCCTCTCTGGAGCTATAAGCTAAATATATCTCCCTTTCCTCCCCTTTAATTGTTTAAGCCTCAGTGGTATCTCACAGCAGCACAGAAAGAGTAACTGCTGCATCAGCCCTGAGCAAATCTAAAGGAAATTGACTAATTGATGAGAGAAGACCCAGACAATGGTAGGTAGGACTTTTCTCTAGGCAGGTGGATAAGATGGAGGGAACTGGTTCAGGAAGCTGTCATTTTTTTTTTTGGCATACTTGGATGCTATCTGGCAAGTCAGGCTTGCCCCTTTCAGCATTGCTGTGGATACGATGTGGCCAGTTCATTCTGCTCCTAGCGTTAGTATAAGCACACCTGCCAAGCTGAATAAAAAATGTAACTAAACAATTATAAGCAAAAATAAAGCCCTTTATCCCCCCTTAAAACATAAATTTGTCACCAGCATGCAGGCAAACTGGGACACATTAATTACTACAATTCTCAGCCTTCATGCAACAAACTTCCTTTTGCAAGGAATGGCAGGTAATACAGAGAATCACAGTTGATCAGAGTGCAAAGAATAAATGACTATAGGGTGCTCAGTCTTAACTGCAATATCTATATCACACCCACCCAGGCTCAGGGAATATCACAGAAGAGGGGGCAGAAAGAATGTAGGAGTCAGAGGATGAAGAGGAGGGTCACCAAATAGTACCTTCTGGAAATGACAAGGCCACTATAGCCATGCACTCAGCTCAGTTGTGTTTACTTGTACAAGACCTACCCCAAATTAGATATGTTCATATTTTTTCATGGAAGGGAGAAAAGCTTAGGAGATCCCAATGCTGCCTGAGAGGCTACTAATGGTCAATGCTGGTAGCAAAAGGGGGAGCCAATTTCTTTAGTAATATAGCAATTGCTATATCACCCATGGTAATTCTTTTTTTTAATTTTTTTATTATTTATTCAATTGTGCATGTATGCATGTGTGTGCGTGTGTGTATGCATGTGTGTGCATGTATGTGTAGAACCACGCGCGAATTCGGAAACCACCATAGACCACCTCCATCCACCTCCTTGTTTACTCTACCCCGGGATTCACAGGTTCCGCCCTACCAGGACCAGAAACGCAGGCTGCCCCCACTTCCACCTGGCGTCTATACGTGGGGTCTAGGATCCGAACTTGGGACCTTCTGCCTGCAAGGCAGAGGCTTAACCTCTGAGCCACTTCTCCAGCCCCCACCCATGGTAATTCTTATCAAACCCAGTGGGTCACACATACACAGAAAGACATAAAAAATAGGGAGGGGCTTGTTGGGAATGAGAAAAGATAGCATAGGATGAAAATGATTAAAACTCATTGTAGTTATGTTTGAAATTATTAAAGAATAAAAATCAATTTGAAAGAAGTAAAAGAGGAAGAGGAGGAGTAAAAGAAAGAAGTAGAGGAGGAAAGAGAAATAGAGGAGGAGCAAAAACAGAAGAAAAAGGGGAAGAAGGAAAAAGAGAGGAAGCAAGGGAAGGAGGGAGGGAAGAAGACAGACCATGATCTAGAGCTGAGTAGCCAGAAGTAGCTGTGACCAATTTAGTTTCCCTAAAATGATGACAGGCACTACAATTTCCATGTCAGGCATACATTGACTATTCTTTGCTTATAAGTTAGAAAATTTCTTCTAATTTCATGTTGATTTCCCAGATCCTGTTTAATACAAACTCTTCCTACACCTATTCTGGAAATCTGTACCTTCTTGCCCCTATTTCTACACAGTCTTCTTTCTCCTGACCTTCCCTGAGAAGCTCACCAGGAAAAAATAGCCATTTTGTAAGAGATTTTAGAATTTCATCTTTATCCCAACTCAGTGCCAGATCCTAAGAGCAAATAGAGATTGCCAAGGAGGCATCAGGGAGCCAACCAGAACATTTAGTCAAAGGCAGAGTTGAGGTTTTTGTGACCTGAATTTTTTCTCTTTCTTGTTGACACTTCAATACAGAAGGACCAGATTTATATGGGTAGATCTACTGGAATGGAGAAGGATGTGGGATCTAGATTTGGTGAGCATGAAAGACAGTATTTCAATCAATAAAGAAAATGCCAAGACTTCAAGGATGTATAGTTTTGAATCTCAGTATTTTATTATTCATTCAACTCTTTTTTTTCCCTCTCTCTATCGTCTGCATAAAGTATTGCTGATAGATCTAAATTGACGCTGCCATCATTACACATGTTTTTATCATTGCAGCAAAATGTTTCTCTCAGGAGGTCGTGGAATACCTGAGACATTCCTTCTGCACAACGTTTACAAGACAGTGTTGTATAACGAAAAAGGTTTACACCTAGAAAAAAAAAAAAAAAAAGAAAAGCAAATGTTATCACCTTGCTTCCCCCAAGATCCTCGTCAGTTTCCTAAATTTGTGGTTATCTCTCACATATATATATATCTAGTCATAACCAGGCAAAAGATCCTGTTTTCCACTTAGCCCCGTGTCTAAGTCTGGATCTTGAGAATTTATTGCCCACCCTCTTCTAGGATCCTAGATTCCCTCTGTAACATAACTCCAGGCATTATAGGTGCCACATACTCTCAAGCCATCACTTACCTGTATAGCGATCATTAAAGTAATAGTTTTCTGTGGAACAAGACTTTTTGGAAGGCAGTAGATTAATCTTCCAGCAGCTTTTCATGCCCTCCTTGCATTTGAACCCATCATAGTGGAGACATAGATTGCAGCGTCGAATTACTAAAGGAGAGAGAAGCTTTTAAAGAAAGTTCTAGGGAAAATGGCTACTGCAGAAAGCTGGGATGGAGGGCTGGGAACATGGCTCACTGGGTAAGACGATTGCCTCACAAGGATAAAGACCTGAGTTAGAATCCCCAGAACTAGGTGTGTTAAAACACATTTGTAATCCCAGTGCTCCTAGGGCAAGACAGGAGATAGAAACAGGAGAATACCTGGAAGTTCACACAGACTAGCTAACCCGGCACATGAAGCAGCAAACAACAAAAAAAGAAATTCTGATTTCAAGCATAGTGAAAGGTGAAGAGTGACACCTGAGGTTGCCCTTTGACCTTAAAACAAACATTATGGTGGATGCATGCACACTCACTCAAATAAATAAATTTAAGTTTAAATAAATAAGATTGGAGTGGTTCAAGTCATGTGAGTAGGAAGTTGGTGCTTTCTCCAGCCTCTGCCTTCAGTAATGACAGCTCTGAGCCATCTAAGAGTTGTCCCCACCCTCAAATCTGGGAACAGAAAGAAGACCTTGAATCTTGAGAGAACAGTGTGAAGAAAGAATGTATAAAGAGCTTAAGAGAGTCCCCTATTGTTGTAGCATAACTTATCCAAGAACTGCAAACCAAATACATCATACAGGTCAATGTCAGCACTCTGTTTCCTGTGAAGAGAAGGAAAACTATCCTTAAATTGTTTTATAGCAACATC
The DNA here is from genome assembly GCA_023101885.1 of Typhlomys cinereus. Lineage (NCBI taxonomy): Eukaryota > Metazoa > Chordata > Mammalia > Rodentia > Platacanthomyidae > Typhlomys > Typhlomys cinereus. The sequence continues at coordinate 2,323,064 of JALPQD010000282.1, read as the reverse complement.
AATAACATGTAAAAATCAACTTCCTCTCTACACCCCATGCATTCTCTATCCTCGCTTTCTGAGACTTACCCTCATCCAAAAGGAGCATTACACATATGCTAAACAGAAGCAGACGGAACATCCTGGGGCCTTTTCCTGAGATGTGCCACCAGAAAGTCCCAACTTTATTTATTCCCATCAACTGCCCTCAGGCATCCTCATAAATTTCAGATCAAATCACCTGAACCCTATCTCCAGTGTTCCCAAAAGAGGGTACATACTGTCTGTGCTTTTATTCCTCCAACCACTTGGAACTCAGCCTACCCAGATACCCCGTTTCACTTTTTTAGTCAACCGTAAAAGATATCAATTCATGTTGGAGCAGAATCTCTCTCCTCTTTGGTTGAACACAACATGGTTGTATAAGTCTACACAAAACATACCTAGTTTTACATGTGTGTGGCATTCTTTCTGACTAGGATCATATAATATTTGAGAATGAATTAATCTGTCACTTTCAGAAACCACAATCTTCCTCACATTGCCTTCACATAAACTCTAATGAGACATCAAATCTTTGCAGAGTGCAGCAACAGAACAGAACCCAAAACTTGATCTATGACCTGACAACTCAGCCTCACTTTGCAGTAGATAGAGACAGAGCCCACCTGGAGGAAAGGGGAGAAGGTAAAAGCGTATCCGTTTCTAATGAGCTTAATTCATTAACTTTTTCTAAGGAAGACAACAAAGATCATCATGATTATAGTGGAGAAAGTTGACACTGGTGCTATGGGTGTCTAAGAATTGGGAATCTGGAGAGATGGTTCAGGGGTTAAGAGTCTGTTTTGCAAGCAGAAGGTCCTGAGCTTGGATCTCAGGTCCCACATAGGAATACTAGTTGGAAACTGAAGAGACCTGCATTTTCAACCCCGGGAAGGGGCGGAGCCTGGGAAATCCCAGAGTGAAACAAGGAGATAGAAACAATCCAGAATGATTCTGGAAGTAACCCTTGGTCGTCCTCCACAGGGACACACATTGCCCTCTAATACACACACACACACACACACACACACACACACACACACACACACACACACCACTTGGGATAGAAGCCTAAGCATTTACCTGTGTGCCTCTATGACCTACTAAGTAAAAAACAAGAACTATTTCAGGCACATACCTCAACCGCAGTTGTTAACACTTAGGAACTGACAGGTAATGGGAAAAACAAGAGAAGAAATATATAACAATGCCCTGCTCCATTTTAGACATTCTTCAATATGTTGCTCACTTGATGTTTCTGAATTCTTTGAACAATATTGTGGGTTAGAAATAATTGACCTCAGTCCTGGCAGGCTGTGGGCAACGAGTGGGCGTGGGTGGCTATGTGAAGTTTTCTTATCTGAGAAGATCCATTTCTAGTTCAATGTATGATGATGATATTTGAGAAGATAGCTAAAAAGAATTATTATGATATTCTGGGGACAGACCTGTCTGCAAATATATCTAACCTAAAGCAAAAGTATTGAAAACTCATTATGTAGCATCCAGATAAAGTATAGATGTGCCAGCAAGAACAGTGGAGGAAAACATGTAGAAATTCACTGAAATTGATCAGGCATGGAACTTTGAGGAAAGAGACCAAAAAAATGCATGATTCATAGCAGCATGAAGGTAAACTAAGAAATATGGGACCAGTAGATGCATAAGCATATCCTGAAAAAAATGTCTTGGAATAAAGATAATCCTTCTTTTTCTCTGAGTTTCTGATGTGGTGAAAAATACAGAATGAAGCATAAGAAGTTAACCTGTTTTTTCATGATACATATTCACTCCTGTTAGATGTTAAGCATGTTAAACACAAAATGACTCAAGCTCCCCCCCACTCAATGTATGATGATGACATTTGAGAAGGTAGCTAAAAAGAATTATTTATGATATTCTGGGGACAGACCTGTCTACAAATATATCTAACCTGACTCAAGCACAGTTCCCAGTCTATTTAGTAAGGCAGCTCCATCCTCACAAGGACAGATCCACAGCCCACAGCTTGTCTGCCACTTCTCCACAGCTCCACTATCTCCACTGGCAGATAATGTTTTCAGATGTGCAACTAAGATAAACTGGCACATTCATCCAAGGACTTTCACCCACCCAGGGTAACCCCCTTCCTAATCCAATACTTTTCTAACTCCATGCCCCTGGCCTATAGTCACGCTCCTGCCCCCTTCTCATCCCAGTCACATGACTATGCCTAAAGAGACCCCCAAAACTAAATTTTTTGTCTCTCTACCCCCTGCCTGCCTCTGTCTCTTGCTGCCTCTCTCTCTGCTCTTCATATATAGCCATACTACTTATTGTTTGCCTATTTGTCTTCCTATTTACTTGCCAATAAATCTGTTATGCAACTTATTGCTTGCCTGTTTGCTCTCTACTTGTCCTCCTACTTGCTTGACAATAAATATCCTTTGTACATTACATGCTGGTTTTGGTGTGACTTTGTATTCCTAATCATTCCGAGGTAGGGGGGCTTTCCCAAAACTCCCCACACTTACATACAACTACTTCATGAGAGCTAAAATCATTTAACTATGTATTCAGACATGATCAGAAATAATCATTCGAACTTTAAGAAAATGAACATTTTTGTAGCTTTATAATGTGCAAACAAAATCTAAGACCATCAAGAAGAGGCCACCTCAAATTAATAAAAATGAACTCAATTGTTTACATGTACACATAATGTATAATTATAGGATACCATATATCCTTCAATTGTATTTTTATCTGAAAACTTTTGTTTTCTCTTTGGTATAAAATTATTGTTTCATGTAAACATGTCTTTTTGATTATTTTTGATTATTTTTATTATTTCATTTAGCAATGTCATTTCTCTTTATAATTACTAAAGCTTTAACTCAACAGATAATGTTTACAGACGCTGCTCTTATAAGCCTATTGCACTTCTAACTCAATTCCAGCATGTCAAGAATTAGAACTAGTCTTTGTGATTTCAGTTCTCCTATAAGCCAGGATAGATATGGATTTTGGTGAGCATATTTCAGTGTTAATATAGAAGATGAAATAATATCTATAAACAGGTAAATAAGCTTTGGAGTTGGTAAACTTAACTGGCCTATATTTCCATTTTAAGTTTTCTTTAAATAATATTTACTCTTTGGCAATTTCATACATTCATGCAATGTATCTTGATTATCTTCATTCCTAACTCCCCCTCAATTTCTCCCAGTACTTTCCCCCTTCATGTCCTCTTCAGTATTTCTGAAGTTTATGAACACAGCCATTTTCCAATTTTAGTACATATATTTTGCTTTTTGTGTTACACACATGAATAACAGAATCCCTAATCATCCCTTATAATTTCACCCCTTAATCTTTAATCTTATCCCCCCACCTTTTCCCCTTACAACCCCTTCATCTCTCCTGCCAGATTCCCTCCTATTTTCAAGCTTTTTCCCTTGTAAGATCTACTATATTTCATCTAATTTGTCTTTGATAGCATATGCCTGTGCCTGACATGATTCATACTCCAGCAAGTATCACAGATCGGTGGGTATAGCATGAGGATAGTATATTTCTTTTTTTCCTTATCAGCCTTAATCCTCATCAGTCTTTCGGGAAAGCATGGACTTTCTCAAGATCTTTACCCTTCCATAGTGAGATGCTAATAGGACAGTTCCTGTACAGTTCTTGTGAAAGTACACATATCCACCATGAGATCATATATACATGAGCTCATGTCATGCCCAGGAGATAATGTCTGACCCACCATTGTCTCACTTTAGACTCTTACAATCTTACCATCTCCTCTTCCTTTATGTTCCCTGAGTCTTGGAGTGAGGGTGAGGGTGGCTTAGATGTCCTGTTTAGGAACAAGCAGTCCTCAATCATTTATTTTCTGCATTTTTTCCAGTTGTATTTTTCTTTTATAAACATCTTCTGTTGCAGAAAGAATTTTCAAGGCTTAGTGCTGAGTGCTCCTCCTGGATTTCCATGGGAGTCATAACAGGTATTTAAAAGACAGTTTGATGTAGTGTCTTCACAGCTAAACATTCACTTCCCTTGGGATCTATGTCTTTCCCTTTCATAGAATCTTGTTCTAGTTTATAGTAACAGGAACGTGCTCCCTGCTGACAAGTGGGCCTTAAATCCAATCAAATTATATTTATGCCTTAAATACATTGATGGTCAGCTCTTGCCTTGGTGAATGCCATATTTCTATCCAACATTATTTTTTACATAGATCATAAATTCATGATATATGATGCTATATGATATATGATGATATATATTGCTCTGATTTTTGCACTTAACATATTACTGTAGAATTTGTCCCCTTATGTCACCATCTCTTCTACACAGTGAGATCTATAATTGATCAAGAATTTCAGAAAACAGACACAACACCAGGGAAACTCCTGTGAAAGGCCAATGCCACAGCTTGTTGAGACTCAGTCAGCTATTTTCAATGCCTCTCACTCTAGCAGGTTTGTGTGAGTCACAGACAGTCCTGGGATACACAGAGACATTTCTTCTTGTTGTTGTCCAGCCTGCCCATTCCTTGCCCATTCCTCCTCATCTCTGGTATTGGACCCTACTCTTAAGCCTGAACTGCCTCTTAAGCCTGAAGCCTGAAATCTTCCCATTTCCACTGCTGGTTCTGACCCAAAGCCTTGTCATCATCACTGGACCAGGTGGTGTTCTAGAAAGCACTGTCCTGAAACCCTACCTCCACTTTCCAGCTCCTTACAATAGAGGGGCAGGTGGTAGATTTGACGCCAGCTTAGTGTTTATTTTATGCCTTATCCCAAAGCAAGCAGGGAGAAATAAACCAAGATCAATGCCCCTAAACTTAGCAAGAGCAGAGAAATGATCTGAAGAGAGAAACCATTACGCTCCAGTGTGCCAAAGAGAAAGCTCCCTGGAGCCTCCATCCAGGCTGAGAAAGAAAGATAATGACCCCATAAGTTTGTTTGTTTTCCATGATGTCTAACCTGTCTCATTCCAAGGTCCACAGTGAAAAATGGAGCTTGAGCAACTTGGCTTCCTGACACATAGAACTCCTCAGACCCAAGCTCCCTCTGGAAGCCTAGAGTCGCCCTCAGAACTTTTCCTGTCTGCCTGGGATCACACCAAGTTGTCCTTGGTTCTCCACATGGAGAATCCCTGTAACCCTCCTCTTGATTACTTTCCAAACTTTCAGGCCTTAGATTATCTCAAAGGTGCTATTTTACTATACATGTAAATTTAAGGAATTGAGCTTAGAACTCATAGAGCTCAATGTCTGCTTTACATACGGGAAATAGAAGTTGTTTAAAATGTTGTAACAGGAAAGTGGAGGGAAAGCCTCATCTGGGTCCTCTCAGTTATTTCCCCAGAGGCCACATCAGCTGGTTGAGAGAAGTGTGGAATACAAACTTGGCTTCAGATGCGGATTCTGAGTTGCCTGTCTTTACAAGTCATGTCCTACCATATGCCCCTTGTGGTAACTTCACTGACTGAATTTGGTGAGGAGAGAATTATGGAAAGGTCCCTAACAACAACAATTAGTATCCTCTAAGGACTCCTCTGAAAGGTTTTTCCAAGGTTCCCCCTCCTGTGGCTTTGCCTTGACTGAGTCACCAGGATCTCAGTGCACCAGGTTGAGAGGTTTTTACCTTGAGTCCACTCAAGCTGTCCTGACACAGGACCTCAAGAGACAGCAGAGATTCTCAGGAGCCATGAAGAGCCCCTAGCAAGAGCGGCATCTGTCAGCAAAGGCCACCTGTCCAGGGAGGTCAGCAGGTCAGAGTCTACAGGTGATGATGCTCTGGCGTGGGAAGGAAAAGAACCTGGCAGTCGGGCAGCTGCAAGAATGGCTTGATGAAGATCAGCTGCCCACAAGGCTTTGATTGGGTTTTTGTGTTGTGGTGGGCAAAAGATCAAGAGCAGTTTCTTCTATACAGACTTTAAAGATAAGGCTGCTGTTCAGAACAAATTGAATTATCTCAGATGGATGAGCAAACAAATTAGCTGAGTTCTGAGTCACTGAGAGAATTTGGGTGTTGAACCCCCATAACCCTAAATCACCAAGAACACACTCAGAGGACTGTGGCTATCAGGGGCCTAGTATGCACTCTTGACTCCTACTACCTTCACCTGCAGCCTTACTTTCTCAAGTTTTTTGACAGTCTCTAAGTGCCTGTTCCTATATGCAGATTTCTAGGCATAAGTACTTTTCTTCTAGAACCTTCGGTTCTGTTTCAGAAGAAAAGGACCCTCATCCCAGACCAAGCCCAGAGTCAGACACAATTTTGAAGATTTAGAATGCTGAATCTGTCCTGCCAATCACTTTTCAGTTGACTGATCGATCATGTGTTCTCTCACATATCTCTACCTAAAGCAGGACAGATCCTCAATTCCTCCCATAGAGGATTTGGAAGAGGGCATCAAAATCAGAGAATGACCTTTATCCCAAAGGGCCACGGTCCCTAAAACTATGATTCAGACATAGGTGACAGTGCTTTGCATTAGTCTGTAAGGACTACCATAACAAAATACCATGATCTAGCAACTTAAACAAGGGAAATTTATTTTCTCATGATATGGGAGTAGAGGTCCAATATCAAAGTGCTGGCAGGTTGTTTTTTCTGAGGTATCTCTTCTTGACTTGTAGGTAGCCATCCTCTCACTGAGTCCTCACAAGGTCTTTCCTCTATGTACACAAAACACCAGTCATTAGCTTAGACCTCAACCATATGCTATCATTTTAGCCTAATCACCTCTTTAAAGACCATATCTCCAAATATAGTCACATTCTAACATACTACTAAAAGTTAAAAGTTCAACATATGAACTCAGGGGAGACCATAAGATAATTCTGCTCCTAACAAGAGCTTTAGCATGGCATTAAAACCAGCATGGGCCATCAAAAATAGCATTCTGCTGGCACAAAAGTGAATGCAATCATATAAATCACCTTTATTTACAAATCTACTTAAATAAAAACTTCCTGGAGTTGGATTTAAGCAGTACAAACAGGACCAGTGAAATGGATCAAGTAGATAAAAGTGCCTGAGCATACATCTGACAACCTGTAGCTCTTATGGTTGAAGGAGAAAACCAATTTCCAAAATTTGTCCTCTGACATATACATTTATGTATGGTATTTTCTCTTTTTCTTTTCTTTCTTTCTTTCTTTCTTTCTTTCTTTCTTTCTTTCTTTCTTTCTTTCTTTCTTTCTCTGTTGTTCTCACTGCCCCTCTCTCCCTGTTTCTCATATATATGTATACATATAATAAATATATTTTTATTTTTAAATACTTTTAAGCACAGGCAAAAAAAAAAAACTAGAGATTAGTAATATTACTTTACTCCTGAATCAAAACACTGAAGTATGGGAGAGAGGCCAGCATGAGACAGAGGAGAAATCAAACATAAAAGAGGACCGGCCTCAGGAACATGCACTAGACACTGTGTATAGTTTCAAAGCAGCCAATAGCAATCTCTCAGTAGCTCTGAAATAAGTTTTTGGACTTATAAATAAGGGCAGAAGTTGGCATACTCAATTTTTGTTCATCAGAAAGAAAATTATTAGAGAGGTGTTACATAGATGTTACAAACAACAGTTTGAGAACTTAACACACACTAGAAAAAGTGATGGCTAATGATCTCAACAAAATATCACTACAAAAATCTTTTGCAGTGAGCAGCAGCTTATAACTGGTCAAAGTGCTGAGAGTAAGAAGCTGCTGAAAACTCAGCCATAAATAAAAAATCAGTATCAATCCATCCAAAGCTTGGGAAACATCACAGAAAAGAAGGTAGAAAGAACGTAGAGGCAGAGGAAGGGATGGAGTGCTGTAGAACATTGTGTTTCAGGGGTGACATGACCACTGCACTCTGAACTCACTGCACTTGTTATTATCTGCACCTGATTGGTCCTGTCAGTTTCTATCACATATGGGAGAAACTCACATATGTGAGTTCCATCCCTCTCTTAAGAACTATTGGCGGTTAATAGTTGCTGGGAGACGAGAAGACATTTCCCTCAGTGATATAGCCACTGGTAAGTTGCCTAGCTATGAAGAACCACTTGCCCGTGTTCATGTAAGTAATCATAATTTTTAAAAAATAAATTTATTAAATTAACTTTTTATATACATGCTAGTTTCCCCCCTTTATTCCCCCCTCCCCTCCTCCCTTCCTTTCTCTCTCTGGAATTGTCTTTAAAAAGAAAGCCCTGATCAAAGATTGATGTTAAGGTTTGGTAGACAAAACTACCATCCTTCCAATATCCTGGCCCTCCTCCCCCACCCAGCATGAACAGCTGCTGAGCTGTAGATCCCATTAAGACCTGACAATATTGGAGCCCAATTCTGCCCACAAGACATGAAAGGTAGCATTCAGTCTACATGCTCCTTTCTCTATCCCTATAAAAGAATGTTCCCACATTTCTTCTTCATTCATTTTAAATCCATTAACAGAGTCATCCCCACCCTTCTCCATGTTACTGATATTAACATTAAGGGAGTTGTGAAAAAGACATATAATAGTTTTTCATACTAGCAGAGCAGGAAGACAGTACTTAGATAACCACACATATGCTAAAAAAAAAAAAAAGTTGCGAGGACTCCAGATTTAGAGTGGAACATTCTGTGGGAGAGTCTAACTAGGAACAACAGTACCAGTCTAAGAGTGTGAATGTGAAGAAGCAGGTAAGGAGATTCTTACAGAGGAAACAATATTTGACCAATACACATTGACTTGTGGCTACATAAAGGAGCATATTTGAGCAGTTCAGGCCTAGTTCTCTCTTTAGCAGTCATATTTCTTTGGGAAAGTCATTTCTGTCTGGGTTTCTTTGTTCACATACAAAATAGATAAAATAGGCAAGAAAGATTGCTATTTGCAAACCTGAAAACCTGAGTTCAATCCCCCATAGTGGAAAGAGAGAAGTGGCTTCTGAAAGTTGTCCTTTGACTTCCATCTATGTGCCATGTATGTCTCTCTCTCTCTCTCTCTCTCTCTCTCTCTCTCTCTCTCTCTCTCTCCCCCTCCCCCACCCATTCTCTCAAATAAATAAAAATATTAAAAAACTAAATAGGGAGGATAGTGGTAATTAAATGATAAAAATCAATATAAAGTACTGAGCACAATAACTAGAACAAAATGTGCCTACAATAAAAAATGTTGATGTTAGTTTTGATAATATTAATTTCTCTGCTTCCTCCTGGAGTATAGGCATAGTGGGGAAGAAGACTTGCATTTAAATACTGGAGTTGCTAAGTGCTATTTAGATGACATATACGTGGTACTGAACGCTTGGATTCCAGATAAATCATAGAATTTATTGTGATATTGAATCACATAAAAATGGAAATGTTTTTAAAACTCAAAAATAATAGAGAGACATAGACAGAGATTTAGATCTCTGGAGATCTGAAAAGTCTCACCAAAAAAAGAGACTTTATATTGAGATGAAGAATATAAAAAGCTTAAGGTTGATATGGTAACATTGAATTAGGTACTTTTCTCCTTGATGTGACAAAATGCCTACAAAAGAAACTTAGGAAAAGAGGGGTTTATCTTGGCTTACAAACCAAGGACTTCTCATCGTGGTGTGGAAGGCGCAGGGGTAGAAACATGAGGTTGCTGGTCACATCGCTGCTGCACTCAGAAAGCAAAGAAAGTTGACGGCCAAAGTTCAGCTCATTTTCTTTTTCTTACTCAGTCCAAGACTCCAGTCCATGGAATTGATGCCATCATATTTAGGAAGAATCATCAATATGTCCAGACATTTGTCCTCTGGGTGATCCTTGATCCTGTTAAGCTGACATTCAGCATTCACCTTCATATAAACCTAACCTTAGTTGTCTTATCAGGTGCTGAGAGGGACAGATGTGACTTAAAGGCCCAAGTCCAGCATGTGGGGCCTGAGGCTTCTGAGACTGGAGAAAGTATTTAAGAATATATTGTGCTGACTTCTTTTTCTAGAAGTGAACTGGGATTTTTTTCAAGGGTACAATAAAAATGAGGTCAAGAAACAACTTTTCAGATGTTGGCATTAAGAATCTCAATGTTGGGCTAGAGAGATGGCTCAGGGGTTAAGACTCTGCCTTGCAAGCAGAAGGTCTTGAATTCGGATCCCAGCTCCCACATAAAAATGACAGGTGGAACCTGTGGCAGCCTGAACTTCCAACCAGGGAAGGTGAAGCCTGAGAAATCCCAGAACAAAGCAAAGAGGAGGTAGAGCAATCCAAGGTGATTTCCCAAATCATCCTTGGGCCTCTACAGGCACACACACTGTGTGAATGTGTGTGTGTGTGTGTGTGTGTGTGTGTGTGTGTGTGTAATAAATAAAAAAATAAATTTTTAAAAAATCTGAATGTGCAAAAGAAAATAACCTCAAAAGCAAGATAACTATTCAAACGGGGAGGAAAAGTTGAGAGAGCTTGTGAAATTCCTTTAATTGCTTCCAAACAATCAAAACTAGGGAACTCAGAGAAAATATTTTCATGGTATAGCGTGGATGCCCCCATAAAATTACTCTGTTACAGAAAGAAGATTCAAAGAAAGAAAAAAATAAATGTCCTCTTTTTCCAGCTCAGAAGAACAGCTGGTGGGAGGAAAGAGTGGAAAGAAACAGCAAGAGAAGTTTTTTGTTCCCCCTGCCCTGCTGGGTTCTTGGAGTAGAAATTGACCCAAGGGAATCTTGCCCTGCTACTGCCAAGAACTTCAGGAGAAGGACACTTTGTGTACTGCAGCAGCCAAGGGCAGAAACTTCTCACAGGAGCCATAAAGCAGTCACCTTTGCATATACCCTTACAGTATCATTAAAACACAGGCCCAGCAGGAAACCTCAAAGGTAATTTTGCTTTGCATCTTGTGTGGGCACAGTTGAAAGTCAGTGAACCCACCCTGGAGCTTAGTGTACCTTATCAAAGTGGCCCCAAATCTCTAGACTGGAGGTCAGAGGTACAGGAAATGTAGGAGGAGAAATTCCTAAGCCCACGGGAAAAATTAAAGACCCAGCTAAGAGAAGGTTCATTGAACAAAGGACAAACAGACCGTGTTTCCTGGGAGTAATGCCCAAGGCAAAAATAAGAAAATTGGCAACGAGGAGCTAGTGATATGACTAGCCTGAGGAGCCCTTGCTCCACAAAAATGAGAACGCGAGTTCAGATCCTAGTACCCCTGTAGTAAGCCAAGCATCCTTGTAAAGGCCTGTAGAACTAGCTCCATGAGAGACAGACACAGGAGGATCACTGGACTTGCTGGCTTCCAGCCTAGCCGCGACAAGAGCCCCAGCTTCACAAGGAGATCCTGTATCAAGAAATAGGCAGAGAGTGATGGGAGATGACACCTGACCCCATCTTCTAGCTTCTGCACATGAACAGTACATGAGCCTGTACATATATGTGCGAATACACATGCACCAACACACAATTAATTGATCAACTGATTGATTTTAATTAATTAAAAGAAAACTCACCCCAAGCTCAGCAATCACAGGGTGAGAGCAACATAGATATGATGTCATCTACATGTATAGAGAGAGGACAAGACAAATTTGTTGTTCTCCTTAGGCACTAAAGGTAAAGTCCTTTTATTTTTCTCTGATTTTAAGTGTTAAAGACAGAAGTCATTTTACTATTTTACTAATCAATGTATTTCATTAGGCCTATATGACATGAAATTTTTTAGAAATTATGCAACAGTATCAGAATTCATGTCCCTACTTGTGGAAATTTTTTTATTTTTTTTATTTAGTTTTTTTCTTCCACATTTTATTTTTTACATAATCATACAAGCTCAATAGGTATCCCCAGCCTCTCCCTTCCTCCTCCCCTCTCCAGTCATCCCCCCTTGCACTCGCACCCCTTCTTCTCTTCCTTTCACCCCCCTCTCTCCGTCCCCCTCTCCCAGTATACTTGGGGCATTTTTTGACCATCAATATTTTATCACTAGAGAGCTACAATCTGTAGACTTCAACAGATGCTGCCCCAGTTTGTTTGTTTGTTTTTACAGTCTCTTCTACTCCATATTTTCGCCCAGAAACAGCCAATTTAAGTGATTCATGTTATTTCTTTGTATTTGAGCCTTTGGCCCTCATCTAAGATGATATCAAATGCATAAAGCAAGAAAGAACATAGTGAATGCATAGTACATAGAAGTGAATCTCTGAGGAAAACTTCCCACCTTTAAACTCCAGTTCCTCACCTTGTAGCTTATGGGACTTTATGCTCCAATTTCTTCATCTCTAAAATAGAAGTAATGATATCTTAGAACTAATAAGGGCTCATTAAGATAAAGATCTTGGCACAGAGCCTAGACCGGCTGAAGTCTCCATGGGTGTTGGCTATGCTCCTAAGGATGTCACTTCCATACTCACATCTACATGCATACAACCTCAATACAACTGGTTCTTCTTCTTTTCTCTGCCAGTACCTTGGCAATAGTACCCAGTACCATGGTTCAAATCTTCCTCCTCAGATGCTCGTCTGATATCCCCCTGAAAATATAGTGTGGGGCATTTTGTAACAAGAATCAAAGGCAGAGACTCACTCCTTTTTTAGCCCCAGAAATTTAACTAAGACCCAAGGAATTGGCTCATGAGAGTTCCAACTGTTCAGGCACTACAAGCTACATACTGAAGTGTCTCTGTGCTCCACTGCAGTCTTCCCAGTCTTCAGAATCCCAAGCCTTTACTGAAGGGCTGTGTTGGAAATACTCTTTGTGCAAATTTCCATTGATGAGTATCTTTTTACCAACATTCCCAAGACACAACAATAGTCCCAGGACACAGAAGGACCATATGAAATATGGAATCTCCATTTGTTCTTTCTCCCTGGAGAGAAGACTGAAGAGTTGAACTACTTTTGAAAAAGCACTACTCCTAGGAGGCCAAGGTGGCTCTCAAGTGTTGACATTTAACAATAGATAATCCAGCCTTTGGTAGCACTTTGTCAAACATTGTATTCTGATCTCAGTTATGAAGGTAATTCCTCATAAGAGCATTTCTCAAGATTCCTGCCACCATACAGGTTGTTTTACAAATGAAAACATTAGTCCCAAGTATTATTTCCAAGATCAATAAGATAGTACATGAAGTCATTAATATTTGGATGCTATCCATAGCATTATGACGTCTCCAATCATTTAATCACATCTATAATAATGGCATATCCTCTCATAAATAAATGGCATGTACTCATTCAAAAAAGAAAAGGGAAAAGGCTCCATCCCATATAAAGCTATTACCCCAATGTAATTAAGCTAAAGAAGATGCTTGAATTGAGCATAGATAAATCCATAGATCTAGTAGGAAAACAGTAAACTAGGTATTTTCCCCCACAATCTGAGAACTTGAAATTAGAAAGATAAAGTCAGAACTAAGTAGTGATAAATGTCCTTCAACAGAATAAAATAAATCAAATCAGAAGCAAGAAAAGGCATAAATTCAGAGAATGAATATTAGAAAGAAACACAAGAACAGAGCAAATTAGAATAGTCTGAATTTGCTCAAGAAATTTTGCTTATCTAATTTACTGCTTACATTAAAACTCCTGGGAACCATTGAGAGTTACATTCAGAAATTAATCATCTAGCATCATTTTTCCAACCAAAATATATTGCTTATTTTTAAACAGTCACCTTATTTTTAATTGAAATGTATAGCTGCCAACACTCCAAATCACACCCTCATGGTAACACATTAATAATCTGATCACCCTCACTGCAATGATTGGAATTAAAGTGTTAGATGGACAATGTCACAGGAATTCCACATCCACAGAGAGGATGGAGACAGTAATAAGCTCACCTCTGAAACCCTTTCTCTTGCTCCCTCTGCTGGACATTGCTTACATTGTAAAGGGCGAGGCTGTGCCTCAAAGCTCGCATTCATTCTATGAATAATGGAATATTGATCCCGCCTCTTATTCTATGCCCCTAGGAACTGGAAAGAACACTTGTAGATATGATAGATATGTACAAGTACACAACTGAAAGAAAAGTTGTAGTTAGGCATGAGGGCACATGACTGGTTAAGGCAGGAAGATTGAAAGTTCAATAATCAGACTGGACTATACAGTGAGACCCTATTTGATTTAGAAAAGGGAGGAAGAGAAGGTGAAGAGGGGTCTGATAAGAAGTTTAAAATAAAGCTATCAGAATGCTGACATTGAGACATTTGAGGGTGAATATGTATGAACTCAGCAATGGTAAGGAAACACATACAAAAATCCAAACTAAGTGGAAAAGGGTCTGACATGGAAGTAAAATGAAGGAAGAGCAGTAAGGACAGAACTTAAAAATGTGCAAGGGAGGAATTGGCTCCCTTTAGCTAAATAGGTTGGCAGAAGAAAGGACCAAAGGTGACTTCAGGAATCTCCTGGTTTGTTTCTACCTCCTTTTTTACTTCACTCAGGGATTTCCCAGACTCTACCTTCCAGATCAGAACATACAAATCATTGTCTTTGCCACCTGGCATTTTCACATGGGATCTGGGATCAGAACTCAGGTCTTTCTGCTTTTGAGGCAGAGTCTTAACCCCCGAGCCATCTCTTTACCCCTTCTTTATTTTTTATTGCTGTTTTTTATTCTTTCACAGTTTCATTGATTAAAAACAATGAATTTATGGTATTATTGCTCAATATTATCTGATCTCATCCCCCTTCCTCCCACTGAATATCTTCTAAATCAGTCTCCTAGGCTGAGGGATTAAGCTTTTGCCTCAGTCCTCCTGTCCTGAGCCCTGCTGTTAAATGACTAAAATGTGGCTGCCCTGTGCTTGCTGGTCTGCTTTGGGTTGCAAGCCCTCAACATCCTCATTTTTCCCATCCTTCCCCAGCTGTCAGCTAGCTAAATTTGGGCTTCAGAAAACATCTGAGAAGCATCTACACTCTCGGATAACCACAGAATGTTGGGAACTTTACTTTTTGCCTCAAGTAGATGTACCAACATTTGACAAGTAACATAAAGCAAAATACAGACCCACTCTCACCAATATAAAGGTCAACAGACTAAAAACTAAACAGAGACACACTGGAGCTAAATGAAATCATAAATTATAATCATATATGAAATCATAAATGGACCTGACAGACATCTACAGAACATTTCACATACACACTAAAAAAATACATTCTTCTCAGCAATACATGGAACTTCTCAAAAATAGACCCTATACTAAGACATAAAACAAGCCTTCACAAATACAGGAAAATAGAAATTACATTCTGTGCACTATCCGACTGACCACTATAGAATAAAGCTAGACATCTACAACAAAAGAAACAACAGAAAGTATACAAACACATGGGAACTGAGGAAATAAAACAGAAAATTAAAAAATTTCTAGAGTCCAATGGAAATGAAGACACAGCATAACAAAATTCATGGGACACATTGAAAACTGTCCTAAGAGGAAAGTTCGTTGAGTAAATGCCTACATTAGAAAATAGGGAGATCATAAATGAATGATTTAAAGTTATATCTGAAGTTTTTGCCTCACAAGCAGAAGGACCTGAGTTCTGATCCCAGATTCCATATAAAACCACCAGATAGAAATGGTGGTGGCCTGAACTTTTGATCCTGGAAAGTGCAGCCTGGGAAACCCCAGAGCAAAGCCAAAAGGAGTGATCCACGGTGATCCCCGAAGTCATACTTGGGCCTCACAAACACAGACACACATACACACACATACATACATACATACATACATATATACATAAAATGCATTGAATAAAAAATAAAAATCTCAGATTAAACAACAAAGAGGTAAAACAATCCAGGATGATTCCAAAAGTTACCCATGGGCACCCACAAGCACACACATTGCTCTCTTTTACACACACACATACACACACACACATACACACACGCACACGTATACACACTAGCATCTACAAACACACACACACAAGTAAATCAGCCTTCTTTCTAATTTCATATCTTTTTGCATGTATAGACCGCTGTTTCAAATAGGTGGTCTGCAATGGCATGTGCCTTAATACTTTCTGGAATACAGATGACATATCAGTGGATCTACCATTGAGGAAAGTAGCTTTCCTGTCCCCATAAGGCATTAATCCACAATAGTGTCTCAAGGAGGTATAGTGCCTCAGAGTATCTCCCGCTTTCACACTGGAATGTTAGTAGGCCAAATCCTGTGCAAATCTCAGGAAGTGATCTCAATGGTGAGTTCATGGGTACAGCAGCCATTTCATGTCCAGAAAACCCAGTCCAGCAGCATCCCTCCTCACTTTCTGACTCTTACATTCTTATCATATTCCTAAGATGCCAGGTGATTCAGATGTCCTTTTTAGGGACAAGCAATCCAAAGTCATTTATTCTCTGAACTTTGGCCATTTGTAATTCTCTGTATTAAACTCCTTCCACTGCAAAAGGAAGATTTGTTGGTCAAAGACTAAGAGACTCTAATCTGTGGGCATAATGATAAGTGTTTAAATGACAATTTTATATAATAGCTATATAGCAAAAAGTAGTTTGTTACCCCTAGGGTATATTGCCCCCCCACACCCCATTCATAGGTTCTTGGCCTAGTTTATAGTTCCAGGTATTCATTTCCTACTAAAAAGCAGATCCTAAATTCAATCAGAAAGCAGTTAGTTACCCCTTTATCATTCATGCCACTATTACACCAATGGTTACTTTGTACTATTACTGTTTATGCTTCTTGGCATATATTGATTGCACAAACCAGTAGATTTCCTTGACACTTTCATACATACATTTAATACACTTTGATTACATTCCATCTTTTCTATTATCCCTGGTTCAATCCTCTTCTTAAATAGTCCCTCTTTTACTTTCTTTTTTAATGAGATTTGATTATATATTTCAAAATCTCATTAAAATTAATTTTTGTCCATTACACAAATGAAAAATAACCCAGAAAAACAGTTTAACCAAGCAGAGAATAAAACATTCAACCTATCATAATTCCTTTCTAAATTCAAAGTCTAAGTGTTTCTTAAGCTCAATCCCCAAATCTTTTGGGTAAAGAACTAATTGGACCTCACCTGAATTCTCAGTGATCTTACTGAGCTGAGTGATCTTAGTGAGCTGACACCCCAAGTTCATCCAAGTCTATAGGAAATGAACTCTTGAGAAGGTGGCGTAAGGAGGTTCCACAGGTGAGTGAGGTAGGTTATGGCAGACAGATCTTCTTGTTTAACCATTGCTATGGACATCTGGTATGATGACATCTAAATGAGCGAGCAAAGCCTGTCTCTATATGAGGGAAAATTCTGGTTTTATATAGAGTCCACATAGAAAAAAATGTGCAATACACAGATGTTCTTAAGAGGAAGAATCTCAATTAAAACATCAAAATGGATCGAAAGCCAAGTCCTAAGGAATGACAGCCAACATTTAGGGTTTAGATGAAGAAGGAAAGGACTGTTGTGTTATTCTCTAATCAACTATCTTGAGATAATAGCATATGATCTTAACTTATTACAAGATATTGCCTCTTCATGCACATTAAAGGATGCTCCGGGGATTGGGGGAGGGAGGCACTGGGGGATGGGGAGGGAGGGGTGAGGGGAAGGGGAGCAGGGGGGTCAGGGGGAGGAGGAGGGAGGGAGGGGACCGGTGTACCTGTTAAGTTTGTATGAGCGGAAATAATAATAATAATAAATGTTAAAAAATAAAATAAAAAAGATATTGCCTCTTAATATTTACCTCACTGTTTCTATAAAGAAAATATAAGTAAAGTACTCCAAGATATAGGATAGGCATTGACCATCTGAACAGGACTCCAGCAACTTGGGAAATGAAAGCAAGTGTCAACAAATAGGGTTATATCACATTAGAAACTATCTACAGAGCACAAGAGACAACAAAGAGACAACTTATAGAATAGGAGGAAAACTTTATCTTCTTCATCTGACTGGGCATTGGCATCCAGAATATATAAATAACAAAAAAGCAAAAATCCATTCAACAAATAGGCAAATGGACAGACATGTTTCAAATGACAGTATATAATTGCCAATAAATATATGAAAGAATGTTAAATATCTTTAGCCATCAGGTACTCATAATGAAAACTAGATTGATTCCATCTCCCTAGGCAGAATATTTTTCATTAAGAAAACAATAATGTTGGGGAGGATGTAAAGGAAGAAAAACCCTACATACTGTTGTTTGGAATGTGAATAGCCCAGCCACTGTGGAAATCTACATGGAGATTCCTCAAAGACTTAAAAGTAGAACTTCCATATAATCCAACCATACCACTCTACATCTGTCCCCAAAAGAATCAAAATAAGCTTCCTACAGAGATATTGAACATCTGTGTTCACCACTGGACTATTCATAATAAACTGTGGAATTAGTCTAGATGTCTAGCAACAGATGAACAGATAAAGAAAATGTGGCATACATGCATAATGAGGCTTTATTCAGGCATAAAAAGAATGAATTATATCATTTGCAGGAGAGTGGATGGGATTAGAGTCTCCTAAAGTAGAGAAAAAGACATAAAACTAAAAAAAGGGACTAACTAGGAATCAAGAGGGGAAGGAAAAATGAGAAAGAAAGAAGAATAAGAAAGTAATAGAGGGGATGGATATGATCATAATGTATACATCTACAGAAATAATGAAACTCCTTTGTACATTCAGTATGCATTAATGAAAATAAAACCAAAAATTTAGTAACTTTAAAATACATGCCAAACTTGCAAATCAATTTAAAAAACCTCAATCACAAATGTAAACTTAAGGAATTTTTTTTTTAATGATTGACAGGGTTTTTATTGTGCAACTGCAGGGTCTACCTTTGCCCGCCCACCCAATTCTAGTTCCCTTAAACAGATGATTTTTAAAAATTATTGTGTCTGTATAAACATCATACAGTTCAAGACATGAAACTTTACCAAAACAGAACAATACATATACTTTCCTTGCTGAATGTTTCTTCTCTCCAAATGTAACTACATTGTACATGACTAAGATAATATAGTAGATAAGTTTCATCTAGGATTTTTTTGCTTTATACAAATTAAATCACAGTTCATATTTTTATATAGCTCTTCATTCACTCAATATTATTTATCAGTAATGGCTTCTATAGTTAAATTTATTTTTGCTTGTATGTTATGAATATTGTGGATATTGGGAGATGGAGAGATGTCTCAGGGATTAAGACTGTGCCTTGCAAACAGAAGGTCCTGAGTTTGGATTCCAGATCCCATGTAAAAATGCCAGAGGGACATGGGAAATCTCAGAAGGAAGCAAAAAGGAAGTAGATGCAAACCAGAGTGATTTTGAAGTCACTTGGTCCTCCACAAGGGCACACAGTGTCCTCTAACACACACACACACACATACACACACAATAAATAAAATAAAGTTTAAAAATGTTAACTATATTATGGATATTATATATGATGTCTGTTTTCCTTACAACTGAACTATTTTTGGAATAGGGCTATTATGAATAGGTTATTATGAATAGGGTTATTATGAATAGGTTAGTTGGAATAGGTTATTATGAATATGAATTTGGAATAGGGTTATTATCAGTCACATGTGCCTTGCTGTGGGATATGCTCCTTTTCTGTGATATGCCCGTACACTATACGCCCAATATTACAGGTCATATACCAGATAGAATTTTACCAAGAACCCAGTATTCCCACTTGAGTTACACATGATTTCCCAGGAAAATGATGACTATACTCCTCCAGTTATTAGAAAATAAATGCACCAAGATCTGTTGTATCTTTGTTCAATTTATTATAAAATTCTCCCTAAAATAGAACTTCAGTCTGTTCCTATAATTTTTACTCATTAACTAATGTATCAACTTTATTATGTAATAAGCCATTACTGACCACTTTACCAAGTGCCAGACTCTCTGTTAGACGAAGACACTAGTTGTGGACCTTATAAAACTTGAAACCTAGTTAAAAAGATCTCAAGAATATCAGGAATAATAGTCTATGTGGTAATAGAAAATATTCAGATTAGATTATCTCACTAGGGAAACCTTTCTTGAAAAACAAAGCTGGAGCTTGGACTGAGGATATGGCCCAAAGGTTTAAGGGATTGTCACATAATCAGGAGAACCAGAGTTTAGGTCTCTAGATCCTACATAAAATGCATGGTGGTTGAGGTGGCCCACTTGTAATTCCAGCCTTGGAAGGTAGGGACTGGGAATCCCCAGAGAAAGGTGACTAGACAAACTAGTCTTATCAGAAAGGTCCAGATTTACTAAAAGACTTTATCTCAAAAATAATATGGATGAGCAACTAATGATGATTCTTAATTTAAACCTCAGACTTCCACATGTATTTGCACACATGTGTACATGAACACACACACATACATGTAAATATGCTCATGCAGGTACACACTCTACAACAGATACTCATGGAAATGAAAATAAAAGGAAGATCTTGAAATACAGTAAAGCAGTAGATGAATGAAGAAGAAAGTTAAGGAAGACATCAAGAAGAACAGCAAATGTCAAAGCATAGAAATTTCAAATAATGAGACAGTCTGTTAAGAGAATCAGGTACTTATTATGGCCGGAATGAAGAGAAGGTGTGATTACCCAAAAAGGCCAAGTAGAGAGACAAATCTTAATGGAGCAGTCTCATATAGGCAAACAGAAGGACCATCAAGGGATGATGTCATGGTCTTGTTTCTGAAAATCAGTGGTAAGCTGAATTGTAACCTCCAAAGATCTTGCCATTATAATCTCTGCAATTTGGGAACCTTATTGCATATGCCAGAAGGATTTTGAAAATGTGATTATGTTAAAGATCTTGAGAGGAAGGTCATCTTGCATGATCTTGAGTAGATCCCAACACATGATAATAGATATCTTCAGGAAAGAGGATTTTGGATGGAGTTCATGGATAAGAGTGCTTACTTACCTAACGTGCAAACTCTGATCCCCAGCACTACAAGAAGGATGAGAAGGAAGAGGAAGAGTTAGATAAGGAAGATGAGGAGGAGGATGAAAAACAGAGAGACATTATTATGGAAGGAGAAAAGTGGAAGTGATTATGGAAGCAAAGTTTTGAAATTATATGGAGAAATAGGGCACGAGTCACTGGAAACGGGGGGGGGGGAGGGAAGAGGAAAAAAGGTAACAGATTTTCTCTGTGTATCTCCAGAAGAAACCGGTCTACTGTGGACTTTTTTTTTTTTAGGGGATAAGGGGCTGGAGAGGTGGCTCAGGGTTAAGCCTCTGCCTTGCAGGAGGAAGGTCCTGAGTTTGGATCCTAGACCCCACGTATAGACGCCAGGTGGAAGTGGGGTGGCCTGCGTTTCTGGTCCTGGTAGGGCAGAGCCTGTGAACCCCAGGGCAGGGTAAACAAGGAGGAGGTGGAGGTGGTCCATGGTGGTTCCCGAATTCGCCCGCGGTTCTACACACACACACACACACATACACACACGTGCGCACACGCACAATTGAATAAAAAAAATCTAAGAGGATAAATTTGTGTTATCATAAACCATTGTACTTGTAGTTCATTTTTACCATTGCAATAGGAAACCAACACAAAGTATGTGAGCCCAATTATATAAAATTGAATTTGTTTACTATGGTGCGTCTTTTCCCAAGGTTGAGAAATGTGCAGAAGTGCACTCATTTGAACAAACTATGATTTCTAAAGAAGATACCTTTTATCTCAAATAGAACTTCATTACAAACAATCATGTGTGCAATCCTCTGCTACTAGCTAGCTGTGTGACTTTGAGTATGTTGTACCGGTTACTTTTATCTGTTGCTGTGAGACACCAAAGTCAAGCAACCTAAGGGAGAAAGGAAGATTTATTCAATGTATGGTTCCAAAGGGAGATACAGTCCATTATGGAGGAAAAAGCAGGCAGAATCTGGAGATGCCTAAGTCACATCCATCAAGGAGGCTGAGAGCTGCAAAACTACAACTCAACTGTAAGATCACACTTCTCCCGGAAACAGGATGGAGCTAATTAACCTCAAGATCCACTCCCTGTGACTGCCTTTCTCCAGTAAGCTCCTCCTCTTAAAGGTGCCTCTCAAATAACTAATAATTCAAACACATGAGTTTCTAGGAGGCAACTCATATTTCAAACCATGACAGGTGTTATTACAACTCAATATGTTACAGGGTATCTAAAGATCTTAGAAAGTGCCAACACCAAAAGTCTCCAGCAGTCATGTTAAGTATGAAACAGGAAAGAGAGGTCAGTGACATTAGTTTTAAATGAAGTTCAGATTTTTTTTTAACCATGTCAAAGGCTTTATCTAGCAGGAGCTACACACAGGCAAGGTTGCCTGGAAAGGAAAGGAAGCAAGACATTGGTTACAACTAAAAGGGAGAAGAATGTGTATACAGCGATAGAAGTAGCCTTGAAAGTGTTAAATCTCCCCGAGAAATAGAGCAAGATCAAGAAATTTTCTTTGAGACATTTGTTCTAGCATAGAGTTGAATGGCATCAAGTAAGATTAGGACCAGACCGTTTCCTTAGAGAGTAAAAGCAGGTACATCTGAGACAAGGCTAAATATGCTTGTGATATGAACTTTAAGTCCAGAAGAGCTAAAATCAAGGAAATATCCAGAAACAGTGCTCAGATCTCAAGAAGGAGCTCACTGGAGAGATCTCTGAAGAAATTCCTGCATTTGTTTTTATGCCTGGCTTCTGCACTCCAAATTTGCTGGGAACCACCAGGAGCCTTCCTTAATATTTCAGACTCTTGAGCATGAGTAGATTGATGTTGGAACACAGGAGCCTTTGAGAGTAATGGTGAGGAATCTTGTGTGTGTCTCTGTGTGTGTATGTCTGTGTGTGTCTGTGTGTTAGTGTGTCTAGGTGTATCACAAGGATGCATCTGGGATCATTCTCGATTGCTTATACCTCCTTTTTGCTTTGCTCTGAGATTTCCCAGGCTCCATCTTCCAGAACCAGAAATCAGGCCTCCACCCTTTATGACTGTTTTTTTTTTTTTAACATGGGATTCAGAATCCAAACTCAGATCTTTCTGCTTTTGAGGCAGAGTTGTAACCTCCGAGCCATCTCTTCAGCCATAGTGGGGCAATATTAAAAATAAAGTACCTCCTTCCTATACCTCAAAGTCAGGGGAATGTATCCAGTCCAGGGGAATGAATCCTACATCACCATGTCATCCTATTTCTGAGGCAAATCCTAGGATAAGCAGACATTTCCTATTTAGTATACAGACAGAAGTTTCTAGAGAACCAGAAAACTACAATATCTAGAAACTTGCATATAAAGAGAAGAGAAAGGGAGGTGTAGCTCAACTACAACCAGAAGCATTGCCTGACCAACTTTTCCACTCACATTATCACACATCTTGTTCCTTAAAGTAAACAGAGACAGGACAGTTCTTCCTTGTGTGTCAGACTCCTTCCTCCTTCTCTGGCTTATAAAAGAAGCTAGAGGTGGTTCTTTACAATGCCTCAAATCACCTTCCACCATCCAACATAGATTCAATGAAGAAAATGAAAACGTTGCTCCTCCTGATCTTATCTCTTCTCTGCTGCATGGAGGGTAAGCTTCAATCGCGGGAAAATGAAGGGAGGCATGGCAGGGGTATTGTTTCATGACCCACTCCTCTCCAAGCCTCACTCAGGCATTGCAGCTCAGACCTAAAGGCTCTGTGTAATCTGAGCTTCTGGACAGTGGAAAGGTCACATTGATCAGGAAGAAAATACACTAATTACAAGGAAATAGCCGAGCAGCTTTCAGATATTCATTGACATTTCATTTATCTGCATCTCATTTTTGTTCCTTGTTTTCTTGAAGAACTTTCATCTTGAATTTTCTACAACTCTTTTCTAGTTTTCCTTTCTTTTCTCTAGCGACTTGTCCGTGTATTTTGCAAAGTTCTTTATTCTACCTGAAGATGAAATTTTAGTTCCTCGGAGTTTCATACTATCCACTCAGTCTTTCATATGTCAATACCTCACTTCCATGGTTTCAACTAAAAATTTAAAACATCAAATTTTATATCCCTATCCAGATCTCTCCTCTGACCTTCTATCTTACACCAGCAAATTTTGATTCCACTTGAAAGTCAGCCTTGACACAGAACTCTCTCTTAACACTAGAGATAATTAATGACCAATTCCTATGCCGTCTACTTAGCAAATGTGTTCCAAATACAATGATATTTCTATTTTGCTACCCTTGGGCACTTCATAAGAAATAATAAACCATAAAAGTATTAGAAGAAAACATAAGGCTATTCTTTTGTAAACTTCATAATGAGAAATATCTTAACTATGACTCCAAAACCTAGAATTCTTAAAAGACTGACAAATTTTGCCATATAAAAATCATGAGCTGGGCAGGGACCCCCCCCCCCCGCGAGCGCGCAGGTACACTTGCAAGCTCAGGTGGCATGCAAATGAGCCAGCTCCAGTACCCAGACTCGAGCTCCCCACCGCTCCATGGACGACCCCAGCCCAGACCCGTTGCCTTCAACTTTGCCTGGGGAGGAAGACAAGCCTCGGGCCATGTTTACTCTGTTCCCCGGGGCCGCCGAGGCCGACCACCAGGGGGCGCCACCTCTCCCATCGCCCGCTCGAGTCCTCCCTCCCTCGAAAGCGGGGCCGCCCCCAAGTCAGGGCAACAGACCCTGGTGACGGCGCAAGCGAACACCGCGGCGCCCTCTTGTTGATTGATGATCAGGTGTGCCCTATACAGTCCCTGAGGGGTCAGCTGCAGATGGGCCCCCGCACTTTTGCCCCGTGTGCCCGAGGGCCTTCCCCTACCTCTCCACCTGGAGCGCAGCAGCATCTCGCACTCCTGTGGCAAGACCTTCAAGCGGTCCAGCCACTTACGGAGACACTGCAACATCCACGCGGGTCTGCGGCCCTTCCGCTTCCACGAGGCCGGGGAGCGGGCGCACCACCACTGCGTCCACTCTTGCTGGGCGCGCTCCGCGGAGCAAGTCCTCTCCGCGCCATTACAAGCGCAGGCATCCACAGCTCGTGGGAATGCCTGTGCGTCTGTGTCCCCAAGCCCAAGGCCCCAACCACCTTGGGATGAGGAGGGCGTCCCAGGCCCAACAGGGTCGCGTAAGGAGGAGCCTGAAGAGCGGGAGCCCTCCTGACCCATATCCCTTGCCGCCACGCACCTGCCCAGATTTACTGCAGGGAGATCATCGGTTGCTGGGCCAGGGCAAGGAGACTGAGACATCTTTGTTTCTGGTGGTCTTTCCGTTGTGGGAGAGGATCGAGGTCGTGGACCCAAGCCTCCAGGACCTGCTGCCTTCCAGCACTCTCCCTCGGACTAACAGGCCCTGGGAGGGAGGGGCCATAGAAATAAATCCCTGCCATCTGAAAATAATAATAATCATGGGCTGACTCTGTCTCCCAAGCAGAAGGTCCTGAGTTCAGACCCCAGGTCTTACATAAAATACTCCAGGCAGAAAAAGCGGTGGTCAGCACTTCCAGCCCTGATGGGCAGAGCCTAGGAAATCCCAAAGCGAAGCAATAGGTAGAAGCAATCCAGGATGATTCCCAAAGTCACCCTTGGTCCTCCACAGGAACACACAGTGCTCTGTCTCTCTCTGTCTCTTGATCTCTCTTGATCTCTCTCTCTCTCTCTCTCTCTCTCTCTCTCTCTCTCTCTCTCTCTTTCTCACACACACACACACACACACACACACACACATATACACACAAAATACATTTTAAAAAATCAAAATATTCTGAACTGGGGAGATGACTCAGGGGTTAGAGCCTTTGCCTTGTAAGCAAAAGAACCTGAGTTCAGATCCCCAGATCCCACATAAAAAAGCCAGGTGGAAATGATGGTAGCCTGGAGGGTAGAGCTGGAAACCCCAGAGCAAAATAATGAGGTAGAGCAGTCCAATAGTCTGGGATTATTCCAGAAGTCATCCTTGGGCCTCCACAGCCATACATACTCAAGCGCCCTCTTTTATATATATGCATAGACATACAAACACATATTACACACACATACACAAATAAAAAGAATCAAAATATTCTTCATGGCAAAAATAAAATAAACAGGCAACTCACATAATGGACAAATGGCTAATAGCCCTAATGTATGATGACTTCCTTCATAAGAAAAGAAAAACACTAGCAACCTAATGGAAAAATAAGTGTAAGATATATAGACTGGTTGCACTAAATAAATGCAAATAGATATTAAACATAAAAATATGCCAGGTCTCTCTTTATATAGTAAGAAAGGTATGAATTTAAAAAAAATGGAAATACAATTTTCACCTATCAGATTGTCGACACTCCAGAAGCTTGAAAACATATCACAGAGCTCTAGTGGTATGAGACAAGAATGTTCTAAGCATTGATAACAAGAGCATAAATAGTTTCATTTGCTCTAGAATATGATTAGATGAAGTCTACCACAATAACAAATATACTTGCTTTTTATCTATTAATTTTGCTTCTATGAAATTACCATACAGATACACTCATACACACATGAAATTGTAACAGCCTCATTATAGGATAATGTGTAGTGTTCGTATTTATTGCAGCAGACAATAAAAAGGTACACATAAACGTACATAGGAATTGACTAATTAAAGCAAGCTATGAACCTACAATAAAATATTATATACTCTGTATGCATTATAAAAAGGAATCAAAGCACAGAACATGTACAGTATACAGTCATCTCATTGTGTTTTCCAAGGGGATTGAGTCCAGAATCCCCACTGATAACTAAATCCATACATACTTCAATCCTATAAACTGGGTTTGCTTATAACCAATGCACATGCTCTTAAAGGCCTTAAATCATCATTATATAACTTACAATATTTCATAAAATATAAATACTACATAAACCATGGTTATACTGCATTGTTTAAGGAATAATGACAAGGAAATGTCTACGTATGCTCAGTACGATGTAACCTTGGTTTCTAATATTTTTGATGCATAGTAGTTTGAACGGAGGATTGATTATACTATTAATTATGGAAAAGGTGACAAAATGATATACAACAGTATTTAGTTACACCTCAAAACAATCCTATACATGACTCTAAAGGGTGTTTCCCAAGCGCTTTTCTTTCTTTTAGCCCTCATGCTTTATATATATATATATATATATATATATATATATAAAATCTCTTTTCATAAACTCCAACTCTGCTCCATAGAAGAGTCATTGGTCAGCGAGTGTGTGTGTGTGTGTGTGTTCAGTAATTTCTGCACAAACATTTCACGATCTTTAAAATGAATGTTGGAAAGTCAATACAATACTAAATTTAAAAAGTTGGATGTAAGCCAATAATACTCCAAGGCTTCCTGGGCTCCACATAAATTATGACTCAATAACGTTGGAATTCCTGAGATGAAAGATTGAAATTTCTTTCTCCCTATCACTCTTATTTAATTCTTAAATCTAAATTACTCTTAGTTTCAGATGCTATCCCCCTACTCTCCATCTCCTCTCCTGTTACTCCCTGGTAACAGAGATTCCTGGGTCATCTTTCTGTGTGTCTGCTAGGTGACACTTGTTCCCTGGAAATAGAGGAAAATCAGACTGAGCTAGATGGGATAGTCAGCAGAGGGGGTAGTCTCAGTCCGCTCTGAAGAGGCTATTCTCATTCCAACCTTCATGCCTTCTCATAAAGATCCCCCATGCACCATGACTCAAATCTACCCTACATCTATGTGCCTCAAGTCCTTAGGTAAAAGATTCTTACCTTCTCAGACCATAATAATCTGCTATTGCTATGCTCAGATTGCATCATACAATTTATCTAACTGACTATATGTTAGGTTTAGTTTCCACTAATTATTTAACACGTGTTTATTCTGTCTTCAATTGTAAGCATGTACTATCCAGACAACAGATTTGATAGCAGATTTGATAGCATCATTTCTTAATCCACCAGTACTTAACTCATAGACCTAAGCTGAACAGAAATTCTACAAATACCAGCTAATATAGTAAATGGACAGCTAATTGGTATGCAGCATTGAAGCCTTTCTTGGATCCTGTAATCACCTGCTCCAGAATCACACAGTCCAGCCTAAATACCCAGTTTTCTTCCTGTCCAACAGTTATAGGTCTGACCTGTAATGTCTGTAAGAAAGCACGAAATTCAAAGTGTGAAGAAGGCAAAAACGAGTGCCAGGCAAAACGTTATGAGTCATGTTCTACTGCATCAGTCTACGACGGTAAGTGGGGCTAACGCAGATTCCAAAAATGCCTTTAGAGAAACATCACCCCTGATAGTTCTTTGGAGAAAGAATTAAACAGTATATGAGTAATAAAATGTGGGGGTCAAAAAAAGTAAAAGAGCAATTTTCAAATTCCCATTGACGGTGTTGGCATCAAAGATGCCAAGAAGCCAGGAAAGGGAACCCAGTGAAGTTTTCCTCTTAGAAGTGAGTTTCAGGAAATCATACTAAGATAATCTCCTCCCCTACATACAACAGGTTTCTTTATTTTTAGGAACAAAACATTTGTTCTCAGTGCATTCTTGTGTACGTAACTGCAAGGAAGTAATACAAAAGAAGGGGAAAAGGTTGATTGTGAAAATGTGCTGTGACAAAAACTTGTGCAATGCCATCTAAATGGAGTCAAGGTTCTTGCCGAGGGCCAGCTCAAGATCCAAACATACATACCAGCCTACATGAGGAGCTTTCTTTTTCAAACCCAATTTCCAAATCATCCCAAGACCTCTGAGATAGCAACAAACAAGAACTGGGACCTTCTTCCAGTGAAGAACTTCCTGACTATACCATTGGATCTTTAACTTCGTGAGCATTTGCAAATGATTTCTTTCTTAGCTCTGCTTATCATGTTGTCTTTAACTGTTTGGTTTCTTTATTTCTAGCCCTATAATATTCCTCCAAAGATTTTTAGATTTTAATCTCTAGAACCTGTGAAGTTGCCTTATATGGCAGAAGATAGACTGAAGATATGATTAAGGATCTTAGGATGGGGAGATAATTTGGGGATTGTTTGAGTGGTCCCTAACAGCAAGTACAAATGTTGTAAGAGGGAGATGAAACTGGATTTGACTTAGAAAAGGAAAACTCATGTGATGGAAGCAATGACTGGAGTGATGGGCCTTGAAGATGATTCAAGGTTATAAGCCAAGAAGAACAGAAGGTTCTTACTAGAAGGAGGGAGAAAAGCAAGGAAATGGACAACCTAATCAACACCCTGCTGCCAAACTCTCCAGAAACCGGTCCTGCTGATACTTGATCTTAGTCCTGTAAGACTTACTTCTGGCTTCGCACCTCCATAAATTTAATAAATTGTTCTGTTTTTGCATCATTAAACTGACACTAGTTCATTATGGTATTGGTGGGAAGCTAACACAATTCCAACGAATGTCTAGGAATTGAAATTGTTGCTAATCCTGCCTATCCAGGGGCCAATCTGAATTCTTTGCTGGGGAAAGAGCGTGATTTATTAAGAGGAGAGAAAGGCAGAGCAAATGCTCAAGTGCTATGAAGAAGCAGGAAGGTTAGTCCATGAAGTTAAACCTCAACATGTCACAGGCAATCCTTCAAATGTGACTTTGAAGCAAATGGTACCCTGCCACTTTATAAACTAAGCAAATATGTTGTCCTAACGGCTGAACTTTATTGTTTCTCAATGATTCATATACTCACTGAATATTTCTAGTTCTCTTCCCACCTCTCTGAGGCCTCCTGAGAGAAGATTTCTATGGACAGAGTCGTGGTTTTGCTTGTGGTGGTGGTGGTGGTACTCAGACCCCTAATCTGTATGAAGTTCACCCAATATGGCGTCAAGTAAAGAATCTAGTATTATTTTTCTCCCTAGAGTAAGATTTTCTAACATGCTTGGGTACAAAATAAGCTCTCCGATGATTCATGATACTGTTTCATAATATGTTGAAAAAGGAAAATTTAGTCTTTTCTACTACAGGTTCTTAGAAAAAGAATTCTACCAGCAAAGGTGTTTTTCCACACCAGTGAGTTCTCCAGTAGGGATCTCTTTACTTCACTGCAAACAGGAAGCAGAACAAGAAACAGGAAGAAATCAGAGACAAGATACTCCCATGGATCTGGCCTACTCACCTATTTCTTCCAACTAGGTCCCACCTCCTAAAGTTTCCAGAACCTTCCAAAATAGCACTACCATCTAGGTACCTAAGTTTTAACACATCAGCCTGTGGAAGACATTTCATATTCAAACCGTAAGAGTTCCCTTCTGTCCATTATTATTCTCTTCTGAATTTCAGGATGTCAATTGCCTACCACAAGATCACATGTTTGAATCTTTAGGTGGTGCTAATGTTTGGAAAGGTCTGGCTGGTGGAAGGGAGTGCACCTTGAGGTTTGATGGACCAGTCCTCTTTCTTCTCACTCTCTTGTTCTCTGCTTCCTGGAGACTGCAATAACCTGAGTCTGCTTCCTGCTTCTGTCTCCAACTATGCCTTCAGCTATGGAGTTTCCTCCATAACCGACTATATTCTCTCTGGGACAATAAAATGAATACACCTCCCTTTCTCCCCCTTGAAATTGTGTGCTGTCTCATATCAATAAAAGAAGAGTAAAGAGAAAACATTAAAGCATTCTGGATTTGATAGACTTCAGTAACCAACATGAAAAGGGTCCTTGAGCGATCATCCAAAAAATGATTCCATCGTTTGGGAACACTTGAAGTATGTTTTTGTGAAGAAAAAAAAAAAACACCAAAACCTGTGCTAGTCAGCAAACATTAATTAATTCACTCTTTCATGTTTATGTTAAAAATGTGACCTGTGTTTTTATCATTAGTAAAAGAAATATCAAGGAGATATGACCACTGAGGGACTGTGTCCCATATTTCATATATAAAAGTAAAAATATACTTAAATTATTGCTATCTCCAAAGTTTAATGAAGTAAGCATCTAGGTGTTAATTAGTAGTAGAAAAATAAAGAGTTTATTGATTTAAATAATAAATATTTCATATCAGAATCGAGAGCTTTTCAGCCATAGGAAAAGTGGTTTGGTGGAAGCATTCGAATAGGGATGATATTTTAAAGTAAAAGTGATAACCACCATGGCCATATGTCACAGTTACTCCTTCTGCTACTATGAAGCATAACTCAAGACTCAAGCAACTTAAGGAGGAAAAAGGAAATTTATTTGGCTTACACTTCCAGAGGGAAGATACAGTCCATTATTATAGTAGAAAAGGCACGGCTGTCTGGCAGAAACTGGAGGCAGCTTAGGTCACTACAGACATTATCATGAAGGCCAAGATAGCAAGCAGCAAATTGCAAGAGCAACTACTAGCAGAAGCAGGGTGACCTGTTCCTCTGTGACATGCCTTCCTCCAGCAGGGCTCCACTTCCAAAAGGTGCTACAACCTTCCCAAACGTTAAGCAGCTAAGAATGCAAGTACATGATCCCATAGGGGACAACTCACATCCAAACCATGACATTATAAAAACATGGAGGAAAATCTTCAGAACCCGCAGGACAAAGGAGGCTTCTAACTTTTACAGCTTTTCCAGAGTATGGTGGAAAAATTCACATTCCATCCAATTTTGGAGTAAACATCAAAGGTGTTTACTTGGAGTAGCAGGGATAAGGAAGGATATGTGTTTGGGTTTCTGTTATTTCCTTAGGAGACAGAGTCCAGATCTGTAGGGTGGGAGTCCTGGTTTCTGTGAGAAGCAGCTAGAAAATTTATGATCTAACAATCACAGTATATGTAAAGATATCAGGTAAAAAACTGAACTTTTGCTTGAGCAGATTACACTAAAAACACCTATGTTTTTACATTTTATCTATTTATTTGAAAGAAAGAGAAATAGAGGCCACAAGCCATCTCACTGATATAATCAAATTGCCAAAAATCCAAAAGAAAGAAAAAATATTTAAAAACTATAAAAATACTCACAAAAGCAAACATCTCAGAAAAACATCAGATATCTCATCAGCTAGCTTAAAAAACAAGAAAACATGGAATTATATAATCCAAGTCTTAGAAGTAAAGAGCTGCCAACCAAGATTACTATATCCAGGAAGTCTATCTTTTCAAATTTGCAGAGAAATAAGTACATTTCAAGACAAGCAAAAACTAAGGCAACTCATGAAGTGAAAACTACAGAAAACACTTGAAGTAATACCAGTTACAGAGGAGAAAAAGAGACATTCTTAGCTAAAAAAACACAGCAAAGACCACCAGTTTAAAAAAATGAACATGGGAATATTAATAGGGGAGAAAGAAAACAAGCAGGAATCCCACTTCAAGGCCTCTCATGGCCGTGAGGCACTCTCTTCTACTAAAGGTCTTCTGAAGAATGGTCTCACATCATCTCTAACTTCCATCTAACTTGAATCTTCTTTTTAACATTTGTTAGTTATAGCCAGGTCATTATGTGAAACCTTTCCATCTAAGTGGGAAGGTGACAGATCCCAAAAACCTGACCTCCTCAGTTTACAATATCCATTCCTGCAACTCAGTTAACTTGTAGTCAGCCTGCATGTTGCCAAGAAGTTCATGACCAAATGGATTACAGGAACAAGGGGTTTTATTCACGGCTTAAAGATTGTCCAGTTAAAATTGCTAGTCCAGTTTGACAGGAGAGCACATACCAACACCAGGGACTAGGAAACTGGCCACATCATATCCACAGACTGCTGAGAGAGGGACAGCCTTTCTTTACCAGACAGCATGCCTGTCCGAATTTGCCAACAAATGCCAACTTCCTTAACCAGCTCCTTCTAAACTATCCACCTTCAGAGGGACTAGTCCTATCCACTGCGAGCTGGGTCTTCTCCATCAGTCAACCTCCTGTAGGCTTGCCCTGAGCTCAGCTCAATTACCAGTTCTTAACTGTGCCCAGAACTCGTCTTCACTTGTCAAGTTGACACCTGTATCTAACTATGACACTTGTCTTCTTGGATTCCTCCCTTGTAGCCTTACCTTAATAGTGGCTGATCTTGAAAGTTGACAACCACTTATCTGACTTTCTTTCACTCCCCATACCCTACTTTACTTAGTAGTAAACACTTAGCAGACCCACAAAAAAAGGAAAAAAATTAAACTACCTCAGCTCCCTTTCCTCTTCCCTCTATGTATCCCGTTTGTAACAGGTGTGACTCTAGTTCTTTTATTAAATGCCAGAGAACCCTCTCTGCAGGTTTTATTCTCAAATAAAACTTGATGCTGTCATAGAGTCATTCAATTCCTTGCATGGCCTTCTTCTAATCGACCTTGCAACATTAATGCTGCCTTTCTTTTTTCTTTTTTCCATCATTGATGGAGTTTGAACCCAGAGCCCTGCATATGGTAGGCAAGTACTCTGCCACTAAGCACTTAGCTATACCCTCAGCCCTGTTCTAGTGCTTTTTGATTGGTTGATTGTAACAGCCAACATTAAGTGGGGAAATGCAGGAGTGGAGTAAGAAGATAATTTTTATAATTCAAAAATAATCTTGCAAGCAATGAAGAGTCACTGAGAAGAATTAAAATAAAAGTCATAGACACAAACACAGTATGAAAACAGGGTTAAGACTCTCTCTGACAAGCTGCAGGACCTGAGTTTGGATCCTAGATACCACATAGGAACACCAGGTAGAAATAGCAGCCACCTGTACTTCTGGGCACTCCTTGTGGAAGGAGAAGCCTGGCAAACCCCAGAATAAAGCAAAAAGGAAGTAGAGCTATCCAGGATTATTATTGAAGTCATCCTTGGTCCTCCATAGGCACACACATCTCTCCTCTCCTCTCTTTCCCCTCTCTCTCCCTCTCTTCTTTCCCCCTCTCCCCTTCCTCCCCTCTCTTCCTCCCTCTCTCCCCTCTTTCTGTCTCTCCCCGTCTCCCCCCTCTCCTTCTCTTGCCTCTCTCTCCTCTCCCCTCTCTTTCCCCTTTCTCTGCCCTCCCATCTCTCTTTCCCCTCTCTCTCTCCCTCATCTCTTCCCCATCTCCTCTCTCTCCCCTCTCCCTCTTTCACTCCCCCCTCCCTTCCCTCCCTCTCTCCCTCTTCCTTTCTCCCCTCTTCGTCTCTCCCCTCCCTCTCTCTCCCCCTCTCCCCTCCCTCTCTCCTCTCCCTCTCTCCCCTCCCTCCCCCTCTCCCTCTCTTCTCTCTCCTCTTCCTCTCTCCCCTCTCTCCCCTCCCTCTCTCTTCCCTCTCTGTCCCCCCTCTTCCCTCTCTCTCCCCCTCCCTCTCTCTCGCCCCCTCTCTCTCCCCCTTCCCTCTCTACCCCCTCCCTCTCTCTCTCTCCTCCCTCTCTCTCTCCCCTCCTTCTACCCCCTCCTTCTCTCCCTTCTCTCTCTCTCTCCCTTCCCTCTTTCTCCCTTCCCTCTCTCTCCATTCCCTCTCTC
This sequence comes from Typhlomys cinereus, assembly GCA_023101885.1. Taxonomy (NCBI): domain Eukaryota; kingdom Metazoa; phylum Chordata; class Mammalia; order Rodentia; family Platacanthomyidae; genus Typhlomys; species Typhlomys cinereus. The sequence continues at coordinate 2,288,776 of JALPQD010000282.1, read as the reverse complement.
TCCCTCCGTCTTTCCTCTCTCTCTCTCTCACAGAGCCAAGACTGACTAGAGACTACCAGACTCAAATGGTGGGGCAGCCTAACTGTGGTTAAAGCAAGGAATGGATTCTCTCCCATGGCCACAAGAGGGAGCCCGTCTCTTTCAGAACTGTGAAAACAGTATTTTGAGCTGCCGCTTTGGTGACGATCTGCTGCTTCTAGGCCTTTGCCCGGATGAGCTGTGCAGATGTCTAGCTCCATCGCGTTGCACATTGTGACTCCTCTAATGCTGTTTGTTATGGTCCCCATATCCCCTAGAAACAACTTTTACTACAGACTTTTCACTCAGATTAAAAACTGTATTGTCTGTTGCATATTGGCTTTGGAACCAAGAGCCTAAATAAAAATGGAAGCTCAGCAGAGAGCAATCAAGCATGTAGTGTGTTGTAGCCCTTTTTACCTACCAAGTTGTTCCATTTATTAAGGTGCAAGTAAAAGTCTATAAGCCCTGGAGGCACTGTAAGGTCATTGGCATTTCTGACAGGTCATAGTTAGATATAAGCATCAGCTTGACAAAGGTTCCAGCTCTGGGCATATTTTTTAGAGAACTGGTAGTTGAGTTAAGCCCTGAGAGCCTCAGGAAATAGTCTAACTAATAAGGAAGGCGCGGCCCATGGTGGGCGGGACTACTCCTTGAGGAGGTGAGAAAAGATGGAGGGCACCGGTTGGGAACGGGCATTTTACTGTACCCCTGTCCTAGCAATCCTGTGACTATGTACCACAATAAGGCCACTTCCTCTGCCTTGGTGTTGGTGTTCGACTCTCCTGGACAAGGAACTGCAACTGAACTATCATAAGAGAAAATTAAACCCCTTCTTTAAGCCACTAGGTTGTGAGTTGGTTGGCAACAATGCCAAGAAAGGATAGCAAACAGGATCCCATTTTTCTTTCTCCGGAAGACATTTCTCCTACCTGCTTCACCTATATCCTTCTTTCTGAAAAGCCCAAGGATAAAATGGGCTTTTCATCTGATCAGTCCACATGCCTCCCAAACAAAGAGCAGTGCTTGGAGCCCATCCTAAGAGCCATGCCTGCTTGGGGCACCAGTTGTGTCAAACCATCCTGTGCAGAACAGGATCTCTGCTTTCACCCCAATATCCAGGCAATTCTACAGGCGATAAGCAAGAAACTCCCTTTGAGTTGCTATTTTCCTGGGTTAGAAAGGCAAAGCAGGGGAAGGAAAACAATGTCAGTAAGAAAAAGTAAAGTGCCTTTAGGAATTTATGCTGGGTGGTCTCTGCTTCCCACATTGGTGGGAAGGCGACATCTCTTGCAATTACTTGACATTAAAAGAAAGTGTTAAGAGTAAAGCAGATTTCGTAAACGTTACCACTCTGTCCAAGGCTGTCGGTGAGACGAGTGAAGCTATTGCAATGGAGTATCATTTTGCAGCATGGGTAGTTTAGGCTAAGGACAGGAGAGAAGAGAGGTAGCAAGAGCTGCATGGACTATGACACACTGCTTCCTTACAAAAATAGGAAGCTGTGAGTGGAAATGTGGGAAAGGGATGGTTAGGGTGAAACCTTTTAAAGGGAAGATTTAAGATCCCAGGACAAAGATGAGGGAAGAATAATTGGAAAAATAGGTGAAACCTTTTAAAGGGGAGATTTAAGATCCCAGGACAAAGATGAGGGAGGAATAATTGGAAAAATACATAGTAGGGAATGAGGGGATGGGAGATAGGACCGAAATGGGAGATAGGAGAGATAGAGGGAGTTACAGGAAAACCCTAAGATTGTGGGCAGTAACCCAAAGGAACATCCTATGCTAAGAATATGTAAAAAAAAAAATTATTTTAAAGAAAGGAACAAGAATGGGCAATCCCTATGCAGAGTAGCATAGAGAAAGAAAAACAGGGAGAAAAAAAGCCTTGAGCTGATCCAATTAGAACCCAGGTACAAAATTATACTAGTAGTATAGTAGTAACAGGAATGTGGCACTTCCTGATAAAAGTTGGTCAGAGATGTCTTAAATGTCCCCAATGTTATAGGCTTCTGCCATTGCTCTTGGTTGCACTGCAAAAACTGAATTGCAACACAAATGGATCACAGAACATGGGCAAAATATATCAACTAGAACTGGTCTGAGGACTTTCTCCTTGCTGGATAGCTTATATAATATCAAGGAATACTGTAGAAGCTGCTGGGGGAGAGAAATAATCACAATCCCCATCAACTGCATGGATCTGTTTGTTGCAATATAAATCACCATGGCAACAGGTGATCACCAATGTAATAGTGGCATGAGTATCAAGGAGACAACCAACAGCTTTCTGATTGAATTCAAGACTTGCTTGTCAGAATGGTACCCATCCCTGTTTCTGTAAACTAGAATAACCTAAAAAAAGGGAAGGAAATAGATCAATAAGGAAGACAGTCAATAAACCTATAGGTAGGAAGACAGTACATCAAACTGCTTTGTAAGTAGCTATTATACCCATAGAATGGGAACTTACAGTGGAAATCTTTGGATCTAAAGCTGGATGAGTGAAGGGAAATGCACATATCAGCGGGTGGCCTGGAGAGAAGTTACTTGATATATCACAGAGACATGAGCCCCCACAGGAGTAGACAAGCTAGAGTGAACGCTGGGGTCCATAGAAGCACACAGGTAGAAGGGAGGGAGGGAGTGGGAGGGAGGAAACCTGGGATGAATACTCGATATGCTTGTAAAAGTAGAAAAATGAAGAGAAAGAGAGAGAGAGGAAGAAAGGGACAGAGGGAGAGAGAGAGGAAGAAAGGGAGGGAGGGAGGGAGGGATGACCCAAGGCGCGAGGAAAATCTAAGTACACACACACACACACACACACACACACACACTCCTGTGAATCATCATCTATGCCCTGCCTTCCCCAGGCATGGCAAACTTTTAAAAGACTTCACACAGTCACAGATCCCCAACACGTGGCCCTATACAGCTACAGATCCTAAACAGGGATACAATTTACAACCCAGGCTGATCAGAGATGGTCAGAGAACCCTACCAGAAATTCTACGAGTTAGTGGCTTGAATCTGAATTGATGTGTTTGAGTACTTGATCCCCAGCCAGTAGCATTGTTTTGGAAAGTAATGGAATCTTTAGGAGATGGAGCCTTACTAGAAGAAGAACTTCATGGGGAGTGAACCTTGAAGTTGGATAGCCTGACCTCATTTTATTTTTTTCCCTTTCCCTCTACCTTCTCTGCTTCCTCTGGCTGCTGTAACATGAATTGGCCTCCTGCTTGGGTCACCATGCCTGCCACCATCCTCCCTCCTCTCAAACCATCCTTTCCTTCCCCTGTCCACCATAATGAACTCAATATCCTCTGGAACTGTAAGTCAAATGATCTCCTTTGACCTGTTCCTGTTCCCTTCTCCACTCTACTGGAAGTCATTTCTTTGCTCTGTGTGTGTGTGCATGTGTGCATATGTGTGTGTGTGTGTGTGTGTGTGTGTGTGTGTGTGTGTGTTGTCACTGCACTTTTATATTCTTTCACTGCATCCAAGCAGTGTGAATCATTCTGGATTAAAAAGGCAGTCAGGTTAAGAGATTTTTATGCTCAGAGTGAACTTGTGCAGTTTTTATTTTAAAAACTGAAGTTTCCTTCATGGGATTTCTAGGAATACATCCTATACGTTATGAAACATGTGTAGGGTTCACCTCTGACAAGTAGTTATTAATGTTATGAGACTGTTATATTTTCTAATGCTCCTACCTAGGATGAAGAAAAAGCAGTTACTTTTCTCCATTGCCCAATTCCATAGTCTTTTTTTTTTTAATTTTTTTAATTATTTATTCAATTGTGCGTGTGTGCGTATGTATGTGCACGTGCACGTGTGTGTCTATGTGTGTGTGTAGAACCACAGACGAATTCGGGAACCACCATGGACCGCCACCACATCCTTCTTGTTTACTCTGCCCCGGGATTCACAGGCTCCGCCCTACCAGGACCAGAAGCGCAGGCCGCCCCCGCTTCCGCCTGGCGTCTTTACGTGGGATCTGGGATCCCAACTCAGGACCTTCCGCCTGCAAGGCGGAGGCTTAACCCCTGAGCCACCTCTCCAGCCCCCCAATTCCATAGTCTTACATGTGCAGGCAGTGCAATGTACATGTGTGAATTCAGGCTGATACCAAGACCCTAACAACTTCCTTGGAGCTTATGATGGATGCCTGTATAAACACTTGTGTGCTATGAGCACAATGAAAATTCAAATGATTTTGTGTCAAAGGATGCTTTTTCTATAAAGTAAGGTAAGTAAAGAAGTGAAGTCTTTTTCTTCAATTTTCATGTTTGTGCATGTGATGTATGCTTGATTTTGCATGTGTGCACTTAGGCACTTACATGTGTATGAAGTCACAAAGTCAATGTTGGGAATCATCCTGAATTCCAGTTTTCCCTTATTTATTGAGGTAGAGTCAGTCAAAACCACCAATATGGCTAGTCTCCATAACTAGCTTGCTGTGGGGGCTCTCTGCCTCTGCCTTCTGAGACTGGAATTACAGGCAGCCTGCAACATTTATCTGCCACATTTATGTGAGTTCTAGAAATCTGAACTCTGGTCTTCATGCTTTCACAACTAGCTCTTCAACCACAGAGCCATCTCCCAATCCAGAAGTGAAATCTTGATTAAATGAAGTCCGCAGAACTCCAAACTCTTCATTGCACTACTTACCACTAAGCATATTTTCCCTAAGCTATTTACTGACTGCAAATGTGTACTTGTAGTTTTTCCTCTCACACTACATGGTTTGGCAATGCCATTCCAATTTTAACACTGAGAGTCTTAGCTATTTGGCTCTTAAATACCAAGACAGTATTACATATAGAAGGTTATGGTTTCATTTATAAGCGATATAGGGGTCAATATTTTAAGTAAAAATAATTTTACTTATGTGATAGTTATCAGCTTGGTTACACTTGAGATTAACTAAAATTAGCTGCCAGACCACCCACTGGAAGACATTATTTGGATTAATATATTTGCAACACAAAGACAAATCCTAAATCTGGATGGAACTCCAATAGCAAGCCAGATAAAAGAAATCACAAAACCAAAGATCTCTCTGATTCTCTTCCCCTGTGCTGGCAAATTCATCTTCCCTCCTGCACCATTGAGACCCAGCTTCTTCAACCCTCCATGACAAATATGACTTAAGCCGCCTGCAGTTTCTGCTGCCTGCTTTTTGACCCTCTGCCATAATGGACTGTATCTTCCCTCTGGAATCAAAAGTCAAATAAATTTACTTTCCTCCCCTTAAGTTTGAGTCTGAGTTTTGTCTCAGAGTCAGAAAAAGTCACAGTGATAACCTACTAGCTCTTTTTTAAATTAAATATCTTTTCTTATTTATTTCATGTCATTATTTTTGTATGTATGTGTGAGGCATGTGTATGTATGTGTGTGAGTATAGGCATGTACATGCCATGACACACATGTGGCTGTTAGAAGTCAACTTTTGGAAGTCAGTTCTCCCCTTCTACCCTGTGGGCCCTAGGGGTGAACTCAGGTTACCAGGTTTGTGCAGTTACCTCTACTCGCCAAGGCATCTTGATAACCTATTTTTTTGTTTTTGTTTTGCTTTGTTTTGTTTTGTCTCTTTCTGGCAACACTGGATATTGAACCCTGCCAGGGTCTCTTGAATGTTTGGCAAACATTTAGCTCCTAATAAATTTCATGCTTTAAAGACTGTAACAGTTTATTTTATCTATCGACCTTTATTCGGCATGTGTGTGTTTGCACATGTGTGTTTGTATATATGTATCAAAAAGCACTATGTGTGCCTATGGAGACACAAGTATGACATTGGGAATCGTCCTGGATTGTTTCTACCTTCTTTTTGCTTTGCTTTGGGATTTCCCAGACTCTGCCTTCCAGACTTGAAAGTGCAGGCCACTACCATTTCTGCCTGGTGTTTTTGCTAGGAATCTGGGGATCCGCACTTAGGTCCTTCTGCTTGTGAGGCACAGTCTTAACCCCTGAGTTATCTTTATAGCCCCTAATCTATCAACTTGATGCTTCAGAAGGATCCTGATGAATTATTCAGTTAAGGCAGACCTCGGTACACATCTGTAGGAGACTCTTTTAATTACATGATTGCTGTGGGAAGACTGAGACCAAAGTAAGGTGAGACTATTCCCCCAGAAGACCGAGATCTTTGGAGAAAGAACTAGCTGGCATTGGTGAGCTGGCATGTTGGGAAACAAACATGCACCATTGATCCTTGCCCCGCTGCCTTTGCTATGGATATTGCATGGCTAGTTCCTTTGACCCCTGCTGGTAACTCTTCTTCCATAATGGACTATAATCTAAGTCCTTTATTCTCCTAAATTTGGGGGATCATTTAGTTATTTCAGCAAAGGAATATGAAACCAAGGCAGTGATAGATGACAGCACCAGTGCTACAAGTACAGCTTGATTTGCACGCTTTACTCAACATACTGATAACAAATGTAATGCCACTGAAGAAATGGCTTATTCAGAATCAATAAAGGACATGGGCAAATCAAAAGCTTTATTCAAAAAAGTACAAAATAATGTTTTAAAGATATTTTCTTTGCCCATTGCCAGCATATTTAGTGCAGTTACTGATGATGCCCAGAGATGGGAAGTAAAAGGATCAAAGCAGAAGACTCAAGAAGAGGAGAACTACTAGGAAATAAGAGAAAAGCAGGATGGGTCCAGAGTGGACAGGTCCAGGGACAGAAGCTACTCTGGCAAAGGAGAAATCCCTGTGGAGCTTAAGCAGAATCAGTTGATTAGCATTTTAGGGTGACTCCACTTGCAATGATGCAAAAGATAAGTGGAGTCATTCATCTCATAAGAATAAGAGTGAAGAATAATATGGGACGGGGAGATGGCTCATTGGTAAAGTGCCTGCCATGTAAGTATGAGAATCTGAATTCAGATTCTCAGAACCCATGTAAAGCTAGATGTGGTAGCTCATATGTGCAATTCTAGTGCTCCTATGGAGAAATGGGAGGCAGAGACCTGGGACTCTCCAGAAATTCACAGTTCAGGTAGCTTGGGCTGTCAGTAATCAGTCATCCTATCAGCATTTGAAAGACATTCTTACTATCCAAAGATTCCAAAGATTTTAAGAACGATGTACCAAGAAATGAAAAATGAAGACTATATATATAGCACATTATAAATTATATCACCATTAGCATTTCCATTCTATAAGTGAGATAATTGAGTCAAAAGAGGCTAAAGTAACTTTCCATGATGCAAAATCAGAAGTGGAGGAGCCAAAATTTCAGATCCTTAATATGAGCCTAAACCATGTTAAAAAAAAAAAAAGTTAATGAAAACCATTGTTTTGGACTATCCTCAAGCAAACCACACCAAACCAGAATGGAGTTGGGCATCACATAATCAAACTGTACTCCAAAAAGAGCCAGCTTCCCAAAATCAAGGTATTTGCAACAGTCACTCAGAAGGGGGTTGGTTTACATGTGCAGCATGACAAAGATGTTTTAACTCTGTGCAGAAAATATGGTTAAATGACGCCATGTTTTTACTTCCCATTTCTGCTTTCTTCAGCCCTTTTTTGCCTATGAAGTCAGCCCTTCTGTCTGGCTCATCAGAACACCCAATTTTACAGGATGATAGAAATGTTTAATTCTAAAGTCACAGATAACAGCCAATTATACCTTTAAACTAAATGTGGTTTAATTCTGTCTTTTGACAGTCATACTTCCTGTTTTATTAAATTTGTGGGTGGAATCTAAGGATAGTTAAGAGATGAGCTAGTAATTAGTAGTAAAAAAGTAAACAAAGGGAAAAAATTAGGATTTACTAAGGATTATCTGACAAAACTTTGCAATTAAGATATGAGGGTGTTGCAGTCAGCCTGCATGGTTGCTGATAAATGACATCAAATGGCAAAAGGGAACAAGGGGTTTATTTTCTCTTACAATTACTGGTTACAGTTCTTAGTCCAGCTTGATGGGAGAGCATGCACCAATACCAGGGCCAAGGGAACTGGCCACACCATCACCACAAAACAGCTGAGAGAGGGACGATCCTTACTTGCCAGACCAGCATGTCTAGCCAAGTATACAGAAGGATGCCAACTCTCTCAACCAGCTCTCCATGATTTATTCTAGGGCCTAGTCCCACCCACCATGGGCTAGACCTTCCCCATCAGCTAGACAATCTCTTGCAGGTTTGCTCTGGGCTTAACTCAACCATCAGTTCTCTACAAATGTGCCCAGAGCTCAGACCCTCAACAGTCAAGTTGACACCTGTGCCTAACTATGGCAGGGGGTGAGGAACCTTCCAGACCAATCATTACCAGCTTGGTTTTTTGTTTTGTTTTGTTTTCCCCTGTCCTCCAATCAACAGCAACAGGGTCTTAAATTACATCATTTCTAACATAGAATAGAAGTTGGCTGCCAGGAAACTAAGGCATCATTAGTGAGTTGGGACTTCCAGTCCCACCCCTGACCTCTAGGGAGAGGGACAGAGCTGCGGGCTGAGGTGGTCACTGACGGTCAGTTGTGTCATTCATCATAACCACATAATTCAGTCCCCAGAAAACCCCCAAAAGGATCAGGTCATGAGAGCTCATGGTTAGATGACACCCAGGAGACTGGAATCTGCAGGAGGTGTGGACACTCCACATCCCTGACCCTATGCATCTTTCCCATGTGGCTTCCCAGTTATTCTTTGTAACAGCCCTTACAGTAAATAAATACAACTTCCCTGAGTTTTGTGAGCAAACCCAGAAAATTAATTGAACCCAAGTGAAGAGCAGAAGCAACAACACTATCAAGCTTTTGAAAGTTTAAAAGGGGATAGAAATCAATGCAACAATGGGCAGCTTAAAGAGACAAGAGGGGCGTCAAGACAAGGGTAGCCTTGGAGGTCCGGGGATGGGACTGTCATAGTTAGGCACAGGTGTCAACTTGACAGTGGAGCTCTGGGCACATTTGTAGAGAGTTAATGGTTGAGTTAAGCCCAGAGCAAACCTGAAGGACATTGTCTAGCTGAGGGGGAAGACCCAGCCCATGGTGGGCGGGATTAGGCCCCGGATAAATCACAGAGAGCTGGTTGAGAGAGTTGGCATCCTTCTGTATACTTGGCCAGACATGCTGGTCTGGCAAGTAAGGATTGTCCATCTCTCAGCCGTTATGCAGTGATGGTAGTGGCCAGTTCCCTTGGCCTTGGTGTTGGTGCATGCTCTCCCGTCAAGCTGGACTGAGAACTATAGCCGGACGATCAGTAAGAAAATAAATCCCTTGTTCCCATAAGCCATTTGATGTCATTTATCAGCAACCATGCAGATAGACTACAACAGGGACTATTCCAGGTATAGAGCCACTTGGCATTAAAGAGCTTCTCTTTTCACTCTATTCTCTCCTAGGAAGACTCATCTTCATTAAACAGACTACTACTTACTGTATGCAAATGAGTCATAATTTATATATCACTAGATCATGCATTTCACCTACCTCTACTTGCAGATTTCCAGCTTCCTATTCTCAATCCTGTCAGGATATTTCTCAAGGCATCTTCTGGTTTGAATATGAAGACAGAAAATTACAGTTAGGAGACTTGAAAATGTCAACAAAGGTGTGAGGTAAACAAAACTATCATAAAGGAGTGATTGGTAAAACAGAGCATATGGCCAGTTAAAAATATTTGAATCTACAAGTAAAAATTCTAATGTTTTAAAACCAACTATACCTAATTAAGAAAAGCTTAAGGAAGAGAGAGAGTATGCCGTTATCAAAAGGTAAGGAAGACAAGTTAAGCGACACCATTTACAAGGTCTAAGCAAAATCCTACTAGCTGATCCTTCCAACCAGTAAACTGCAAGGGGAAAATTGGAGGACTTTGTAGCATTTATGGAAATTAAGACCAAGCATAATGTTCACTTCTACTTGGATATCCTGATTTGAAAAAGGAGAGAAAGACAGAAAGAGAGAGAAGAGAGAAAGAGAGAGAACTGGGTATTAAATGATTTTCAGTATCATGTGTGAAGAAGGTATTATAGTATTATGGTTATGCTTTTTAAATGTCTTTTATTTGTTGGTATCTCAGCACATGCCTACAATTCCAGCACTAATAAGAAGCAGAGGCACAGGCAGGAGGGTCTTGAGTTCAAGATCAGCCTGGGATACATCATTTGAATGGCTAAAAGGAATTAAATAAGAAAATTAAACATTTAGTCTTCTAAGACATTAATTGAAGATTCTATGCCAAAGAAAAATTGGTGTTAAGTATAATGTGAAGATAGGATGTTTGCTCCTAGAGGGGAAAATGTGCACTACAGTGTGATGCTGCCAATTAAGGTGTAATCATTCAAATCCTCCCAACCTATTTTGTCATTATTCATTTACCTCGATTTCATTCATTTAATTTTTTTCCCCCAACAAATCCTGAAGTGCCATAGAGGGAGAACAAGGCCCTGAGAAATGGGGGGGAAGGGGAGCCCCCCCGCCGGAGAAAGAGGTAAATGCGAAGTGCTTGGAAGAGTTAATATTATAGATTTAATACTCATATTGAACTTGACAACAGCTGCTTACTGATGTAAAATGGAAAACCTAACCTTTAGGATTTGGAAAGCAAAACTGGATTCGATGCAGGCCAGCACATCGGCCCTGGTGGTGCTGAGCCCACGGCACTGGGGAGCCGTCGTCCGGGCCGCGGAGAGAGGCGAGGGCGGAGATGACTTGTGGCGGGCTGGCGCAGTCGGGCGGATCGCGGTTAGCCTCTAAGCCCACCTCGCGCCAGCCTCGGGAGTCGCCAAGCAGTGGTCACAACCGCCGCGCTCTGCGCGCTCGGGACTGGCGGGTTTAGGATTTTTTTTTTTTTAATCCTATGCCCCGCCCACGAGGAAGACCGAGAGGAAATTTACGCCAATCATCATGCAATCACGAAGGACGTTCAGCCTTGTGACCAATCAGAGCGCTAGCGGGCGGAGACTCGCTCCGGGGTTTAAACCTGGGAACCGACCGTTAACGGCGGTGTGGCCCGTGAGCAGACTGTGCGCCTGCGCGAGCGGGCCGGGCTCGGAAACCGGCAGTGCTGGGCGAGCGGCGGCGGCGGACGGCGAGAGGCTTCGGTGCTGCGCGGAGCTGCGGGGACGGAGGGCGGCGGGCGGCGGCGCACGGGCCGCCGAGGAGACGCGGCTCCTTCCCCTCGCAGGGTAGGGACGGATCGCGGGTTCGCGGCCTGTGGTCGGCCGCTCCCTGGCGCCGGCCCGACCCCGAGCATCCCAGGTAAAGCGGGTCGGTGCGGTGCGCTGCCCGGCGCGCCGCGAGGTCACAATGTGCCCGGGAGCCGGAGGACGAGCCTCCTGGGGCCGCCCGCCGCTGCGCACAAGTCCCGGCGAGGAGCCTGAGCCCAGGGCGCGCCCACGGCAGATGGTACGACTCTCGGTCTTTGTGGCGAGAAGGAGAAGTCCCCCGGCTCTCCACGCCCCTGGTGCACCGACGGAGCCCCCGGGGGTGGGGCTGATGGTTCCGGACAGTGGGTAACGTGGAAGGCGTTTAAGAGGTCCTAAGTGAAATTAACCTCCTAAGTAGTGTACTGATGGGAAAGAAAACACCCACAGATGACAAACGCCCTTTCAGAATACGGTTTTTCAATACTCCGTGCCGGAAGAGTCATTAGAAATACGCACTCGCGGACTGGAGGTGGTTTCCCTGGAAAGTTTTCATTTGGCTTAGAATTAAAATTGCTCCGTTATCTCGCTCAGTCACATCCACTTTCACGAATTTAGAAGCTAATGTTGGGCAAGAAAGCAGGTGTGTGTGTGTGTATTTTGTGTATACGCCTTTTAAAAAGAAATAGCTTGAAGCCCGCCAGCCTCAACCATCGACAAAACTTAAATTTGGGTTTCGATATAGTCTTTATGAGTCTATATGAAAATTCCTGCAAATTGTGCTCCCTCTAATATGACTGTATATTATGTGCATGATAAAGTACGTTGGCTTAAAAAATAAATTATAATCTTATTCTTTTAGAAACGTAGATATGCATTGCTATTTTTAATGAATGCATAGCATTTCTTCTGCTCATATTTTACTGTTTGTAATTCTCTCATGTTGGACACTCATAAAGTAATATGTTAAATATGTTTAAATATGTTAAATATACATACATATATTTACATTCTTGTCCAATGTCAATTCCTTAGAATAAATTCCTAGCCTAGCCTGTTATCTCATAACTTGGAGAGATGAGGCAGAAGGACTGAATTTGAGGCCATGGACTGGATACGGAGATCATGTTTCAAAATCACTCAATTCCTGAAAGTAGATTATTGCCTAGAGACTATGGTAGGATTTAAATTCAAACGAATGATGGCAAAACAGTTGTCTAGAACAACTGAATGCCCTCAACATAGATTAAAAGTGTTTTTTCTCACCTTCACTGTGCTTAAAGTCTTTTCATATCCTTTTTTAAACCTTTACTGTGCTTATTCGTGTCTTTTGTAAATTCGATCTTTTCCCTATTTTGTCCTTGTAACTTTGTAAGAGTCTTAAACCTTGGCTTTGGTTCTGGTGATGTGTATATGTTGTGTGTGTGTGTGTGTGTGTTGTGTAAAAAAGGTCACTTGAGTGTGTGTGCCTGTGGAGGCCCATCAGGAATCATCCCGGATTGCTTTTCCTTTTTGCTTTGCTCTGGGATTTTCCAGGCTCCACTTTTCAGGTTTTTTGGTTTTTTTTTAGGTGGGGTCTGAGAAGCCAAGCTCAGGTCCTTTCACTTGTGAGGACAAGATTTTAACTTCTCAAGCATCTCCTCAGTGTCTGTAATGCTTTCATAGGAGGGTTTTTTAACACTCCCAATTCTTGGCTTCTCATCTGCACCCCTTGGCACAGGAATTAACAACTGTCGTCGTAGATCCAGCTCCTCTTACTCTCACAATCCTTTGTTGTAAAACACCTAAACCTGGAACATTAACTTGCTTATGATTTTTGAAGATAGTTAAATATTTTGTTAAATTATTAGTCCTATTTATCCACATAATGTTTGTAGCATCTCTGTAAGTTACTCTCTGTCTAGGTCATGAGAAAAGATTGTCACGTGTTTCATTAGGAAAGCAGACTGACTGTGGACCTTACGAAAACTTGACTTCACTATCAGCGTCTACATGGAGGGGGGAAAGAAGCATGACGTAATTTGAACACAAACGAAATTGTACTTTAATCATTCCATAGTATACATACCATTAAAAAAGCTGTGGTATGTATGTGCATTTCCTTTAAACTTAACAATCTATTGAAATAATCCATTTTGTTTACTGACAGTTTGGAATTTGTGCTTATACTACCTTTGTTAATTTTACAAACGTATACGTGGGGGCTTCTCATTTCTTCCATGTGTGATGTCTGGCTTTTTTTCTATACTAACTATCCAAGAGGAGGTCACTTTCTCTTCTAGGTTTGCTAGCTTCTTGAAGATGATGTAAGACCCTGAACTCTTACAGAATTTAGCATATAGTACTGTTTGGACTTTTCCCCAATATACCACCACTTTAAAGTTAAGTTTTTATTCTTCTTTTTTTGTTGTTGTTAGGTCAAACATTGCTAATCAAGGTAGATTAAAGTAAGACATTGAAAAGTAACTCCAGTTTGTCTCTACATGAATCATTCTTAATGATTAAATTAAAAACCTGTCTTAAATTAAAAACCTGTCTTAAAGGACAAAATAACCATATTTTAACAAATATATTATCGTGCATCACTGTTGATCTTTCTCAAGTAGGGATATTTTCTGGCTCCTCCTGTGCTAGGGTAGACAAATTGCTATATTGTACCTCCTCTTGAGAACCAGCCAGGTTATTTCATTCTATTTCCCAAGCCTTTCCAAATTTTCTTTTTCGGAATCTTTGCTTCTGTGGTTTGCTTTCCCCACAGAGCTCCTGTGGGCAGCAGCAGAATACTCAGCACTGCTTTAACTTGTCTCGTATCCTTTTACTCTGAGTAGCAGCTGGAAGGCATGTTTGTTTAGTCTTGAACATTAGAGCAAACTAGTTATTTGTTGATTTGGTAAGTAGATCTCTGTACTTATAGCATGGTATAATCATAAATGTGGATGCTACTGCTGCAGTGACAATCCCTAAGGTAGAAACAGTTCATTTGCCCTACTTACTTTTTTGTTGCCAAGGATAATTTTATAAGAATAATGTTAAGAATTTGGAGGCTGGAGATGTGGCTCAGAGGTTATGACTCTGCCTTACAAGCAGAAAGAAGGTCCTGAGTTCGGATCCCATGTCTCAAGTAAAAATGCCAAGCACAAAACTGCAGCAGCCTGCACTTCCAGCCCTAGCGGGCAGGGCCTGGGAAATCCCAGAGCCAAGCAAAAAGGAGATAAAAGCAATCCAGGATAATTTACGAAGCCACCCTTGGTCCTTCACAGGGACATACAGTGCCCTCTGAGACACACACATATGCACGCACATGTGCAAAATAAAGTTTAAAAAAATTTGAACTCCTAAATAATATTGGCATTTATAAATATTTTGAGGGTCACTTGCCAGTTTGCTCGTTCCATCTCACCATAGAGTGTCACCAGCTATTCATCTGGTCACAGATCAAACCTAAGCTGTCCTGGAAGTGTCCCTACTTTTGAACTCACTCACTCCACACCAAGTCCTGCTGCTTCTCCAGTCCCCTCACTGCAAAGCTATACCAGATGTTATCATCCTCTGTTCCCTTGATTATTCCAGCAGCTTCCCACTGCCCTTATTCTTGCCTTTTCTAGTTCACAGTACATCCAGAGCAGTACTTTTGCAACACAATTCTACCTAGCTTTTAAAACTGTTCAGTGGCCCCTCATGATAAAAATCTAAGCTTTTTAAAGGTCTTACTGGGTTTTACAGATGTGACACTGGCTTTCCTTTTTAAGTTGTGCTTTTGACACTTTCAAACTACCGAGTACATGTTGCACTCTCCAACCCTTCCTAAAGCATCTTTGCCTAAGACCCACTTAAAGCTCTTTTTTTGTTTGATTTTTGAATTGGGGTCTTGAATTCATCAGATGACCTCAAACTCCTGATCCTGTCTACCTAGGTATCTGCCACTGCCCAACCCAAAATTCTGTTTTTCTTTTTTCCAGATTTAAGATAAGATTAAGGGCTCCCTTGCTCCTCATGGATTCGGAATCCATGAGTTCCTTTTCCATCTTTCTCACTTGTCCCTTTCAGACTGCCATGCCTGGAGTCTGAGTTCTTGGTGGCTCTCTTGCCCCTTTCGGATTCATGTCTATGAGTTCGATTCTTTCTAATAAATTCTGCTTTGATCCTCAAAAAAAAGTAACATTAAGTAAGAAAGAGAAGAACTCACAGAGAGTCCATGAGGAAAAAGGGAGCCCCCAAAAGCTCTGGTTCTTTATCCTTACTTTACCTAGCTGCTCATTCTGCAAAGTTGAACTTTTCCAGAAGTTAGCAAATACTGGCTCATAGCTAAAATTATTTATCTACAAACTGAGTTTGTCTTTGCCCTGATCCCTTCCCTTTATGAGAATTTAGACTAGTATCTCACATACTTTAAGAAGTTCATAACAAACGAGGAACTTGTAGGATAAGGCTTTAATGAGTTTGAAGAGGAACTTGTAGGATAAGGCTTTAAGGAATTTGAACTGGAAGGCACAGGTTTCCAGGGCTACGAAATTTACAATTGCTTTCTGCCTCTTCCATTTCTTAATCCTCCTGAACAGGAAGAGAGGATATTTAAACTTTTTTTTCTAAGCTTCTTAAGGTTTTATTGGTTTTTTCTTTCTTTTTTTTAAGATGTATCCATCAGAATTTCTAGAACATTCTCTAGTAAAACTGCTTTGGTATTTCATTTCTACCTACATATGTAACTAGCTGGTTGTTGATTCCTGGAACCTGCACTAAATCCTGGCTACCTGGGGTTATATAATGCTTTTAATTTCTGTATCTACGCAGGCTCTCTTTGTCGGTTTCTCCAGAAGAGTGTTGTCTTCTGCTGTACTATCACAGTCCCTTTTGGCTTTTGTTTCTTCCTTACGGGATAAATGTGGGTGTTCAATTCGTCCTCTACGTACAAAATGCTGGATCCGGGATTCCAATCCTTGGCATTTAGGGCGATCCATGAGTGGCCTGTATGTGCGCATTTTCACTCCTTCTACAAAAGCACTTGTCTGCTTTATCACAGAGAGCTTGACATTTCTCCCTTCAGTTGCTCCATCCGTCTTTGTTCCTGCCCCACAGGGTATCACAACCGTGTCCAGTCCTTGTAGCATACTATACAACATGTGAGTTTTAACAGCATGATTAGCCCATAGCTGTTGAAGATGAGTGATATTGAACTCCTGAACTTCTTGGTCATAGATCCACTCGATATTTTCAAATTTACAGTCATACAAAACAAGTGGAAATTCTACAGCCATACTAAAGAGAAAAAAGAAACCAAGTATGAGAAATACATTGTAGATGTCAGTCCTTCTTTTTAAAAAAGAAACTAAGAGTTAGTTTAAAAACAGAAGGAAAATATCTGTTGAGTAACAGATAAGAAAATACAATACTCTCTTGACCTGGAAGAACTTTATTATGATTTCTTTTAAAAAGCAACAAAACAAGTACAGTTTAATCTGTATTAGCTAAATGTCAGTAGTAGCTAAATGTTAGTAGTAGCAAGTCATTAAGAGCCAAGTTGACATGGCTCCCCATTATACTGTAAAATAAAAAACATACTTATCCAATTTGTTAATAGCATTGTCACAACTTAGTAAATGAATTTTTCATCTATCCCTTCTCAAAACAAACACCTCTTTTCTGCTTTTTCTACTATTTCAGAAGCTGTTAATTAGGAAAAAATGAGAAGTATAGTACGGCCACTGAGTATTACAAATAAGATTTACTATGAACATTTAAATGTTCACATTTTTTATTTTGTTAGACCCTAACAAGAAAACACAAAAACATAAATTCAGAAACAAAGAAATGGGAGTGGATGCTTTTTACTTAAGCAGCCTGGTACAAACACCTGTTTCCTTACTCATGGGACAATCAGGAGATACCATCCCTTCATAACAGTCTACGTCTTAGATTAAAAATTTCATAAAGGCAAAATCAATGGCTTAGACAATCACAGGAAGGAGGAGGATACGCTAGTTTGGTGTAACTTACCTATACTGGGGCTTCTGAGGGTTTTTCTCTATATTCAGCAGTTCATCAATAATCTCTGGCTTCTCCATTCCCTGCCCAATCAGAAAGAGGATAGCCATCATACAGCGAACTTGATGATACAGGAATGCCTGGCCAATCACTTCAAACTGACATAACTGGAAAGGTTCTTGACATGGTTCTGCACCCTGGTCCACCAGCTGTACTTGAGCAGACAGAATAGTCCTCTCAAAATTAATTACTCCGTTGGCCACATCCATTTTACACAAGTTCCTGAAGTCATGAGTGCCGACATACTTCTGAGCGGAATAATGCATGGTTACAATATCTAAGTCAGCACGGGGGAAAAAGTAGCGGTAAGTCCGTTCAAGACAGCTGAACCTAGCACTGAAGCTAGGGTCTACAGGGGCCCAGGCCAGTATGCGGATGTCTGGAGGGAGCACTCGATTGAGAATGTGAGTGTAACGGATCTCTTTAGCAACAGCATCAGATTTCCCTTCTAAATTAGGAGCTTCTGAATTCTTGTCCCTTAGAAACTGAGAACGGAGGTCCAGAGAAATCACCTGTGGGATTAGACAGAGATGTTTTATGAATTAAAATCTCAATATGTAATACATACACCTAGATTTTCTGGTGTTACTTGTATTGAAAAATCAGTCCACTGGCCCTTACCTGTCCAAAGGCACTAACTCCTTTGTCTGTTCGACCACACCGGTGATAGTTAGATGTCTGTCTGCTTTCTACAAGTCGTGTCTTGGTTAAAGCTTCAAACAGTTTCTCTTCAATAGTATTGCTTGTGTTTTCCTGGCTTGCAAAGCCCTGGTATCCCCAGCCTAGATAGGCTATTTTTAATGCTACATGTCTTCGACCATAAGCACTGAAATCAAAGGTACGCTTGGCTTTTTCGGATCTTGAAGAGTTTTCTTTTGCATTTGAGTCTTTGATGTTGTGCGTCTGTTCCCTCTTAAGCCTTTGTACCTCTTGCTCCAGTTCCTTGACTCTGCTCAGGAGCTCCTCAATCTGGTTTCTGTCTGTGTTTCCAGCCATAACGAAGAAATCACATAGGTCCACCGCACCTGGAAAGAGTACAAGGACACGATTTTAGTGCTGGTCCTTTGGTGGTGCCACTGTCAGTGTGTTCAAATAGTTCTTAAGCGAGCCTGGCGGTACAAGCTGTAACTGCCGTACTACTAGGAGGAGGGGCTGGGGTACAACTTCCATGCTAGTCAGTGACACAGAGAAAGAAAGTGTCTCAGAACATCAAAGTAACATCTAAGATTTAATTTGATCCAAAACCAATTTAAACACTATACATTTTGTTATTAGTCAGCACTCAGATATTCTTTTATATTTTATCTGGCCAATTCAGAAGAGTAAAGGAAAAATAGTCATTTTTTTTTAATTAAGGGGAAATGTCTAGATTTTATTACTGTATGCACTCACCAGCATGACTGAGAATTCTTAGTGTTTTCTTAAAATAATTCCTCTTGATTTCTCACATTTGTCCAATATTTTAATGGTAAGATTTATATTGTTTTCCAGTATTTCAAATAAAGTAGCTTCTGTTCTATTATTTTACGTTCTGTTTTATTTCAAAGGTGGTACAATTGAAGCTAGCCCAATAGAAGAAGTATTATCAATGATTATATTTCTCATTACAAGTAGAACCTGGAGACAAGTTTTTCTTACTTTAAGCAGCTTCAATGGCAGAAAAAAGGTAATTATGCATCATTAATCTTTTAAAACCAAAGTTAATGTGTTTTGATAGATTTCTTTACCTGTAACAGTTACAGAAGTGAATCTGGTGATATAATTTAAATACGATTGTAGATATTTCTAGTGTTTTTAAAAATCTAAGAGCAATACCACCATATTTTTAGGACTGGGAAAGTTCTAGTTAAATCTACAACTAAGTTACATAATTATAGAAGATCGTTTCCACATCTTTCTAAGGCCATGTCAACTAAATCTAGTTAGTTCCTTTAGGGTTTTTTTTTTTAGCATTTGAGTTTCTGAATTTATGATTAATGATTAACTATAAAAGGTAAAATTATAAAATTACTGGGAGAAATATAGAGTAACTTATAGTATTGCCCAGGGACATTATAGTATTGCCCAGGGACAGGCATTTCTTTTTTCTTAAATTTATTTATTTTGTGCATGTGTTGTGTATCAGAGGGCACTATATGTCCCTGTAAAGGACAAAGGATGACTTCCTGGATTGATTCTACCTTCTTTTTGCTTGGCTCTGGGATTTCCTAGGCTTCACCCACCAGGGCTACAAGTGCAGGTCTTGGCCATTTCTATGCCTGGCATTTTCATGTGGGACCTGGAATCCACATTTCTGCTTTCAAGGCAGAGTCTTAAACCTTTAGCCATCTCTTCAACCCAGGACAGGAATTTCTAAGTGAAACATTCTAGAAACTCAGAAACTAGAACACCAAAAATAAGAAACTTGGCAAAAGGCTTAACTTCCTTAAATAAATAAATATAAAATCAATTTTAAGATTAATAAAATCAACTTCAGGAATAATCAATAAAATGTCAATAGCCTCAGGGGTAAATAGCCAAAGAGCAACCATTATATTCAAAGAGAAAGTTTATAAATATCTTCAAAGTACAGGAAAACAATTATAAAACAGACTGCCAAGATGGAGAGGAAAGAGAACCAAGCTTTGTTGTTAATACAATTGCTTTAGAGATAAACATTTTGGCAACACTAAGTAAAAAACCAAGTATCAAATAAAATAGTTTTTTTGATCTATTGATTCATATTTAGAAATTTAACATGCCATATGCTTGCACAGGATGTAAAAAAAATTTTTTTTAACTTTGTGTGTGTGTGTATGTGTGTGTGTCTCAGAGGGCACTGTATGTCCTTGTGAAGGACCAAGATGACTTTGGGAATCATCCTGGATTGCTTCTACTTCCTTTTTACTTGGCTCTAGGATTTCCTATGCTCTGCCCACTAGGGCACAAAGTACAGGCCTTGATCATTTCCACCTGGTGGTTTTTACATGGGACCTGGGATCTGAACTCATGACCTTTCTGCTTGTGAAGCAGTCTTAATTAACCCTTGAGTCATCTCTCCAGCCCAAAGACGTAAAAAAGTTGATATTTCTTGTACATTACTAACATTCATTTTCAATAAATGATCATCTAAATTATGTCAAGGTATTAAATAAATCCAACATATTGGAATTTGATGCAAATTTACAATGTTATGAATATGAAAATTTTATCAGGGAGAAGAAAGCTTAAAGTTAGGCGAGTATAGTTTTTTGATTTCAGAAAAAAAAATGGGAAACTACACGTAGAAGATAACAAAAAGTACCTTTCTGGATCCAATCAGGAGACTAACCACTGGTTAAAGTTGGTTGATATGGGCTTAAAAAGTTACTTCTATGACTAAAGGATTTATGGAGGAATGTGTGCATGCATGTGTCTGTTCATTCCTACAGAGCACTACTTCTTTGCTGTTTGGTTTATATTACTCTTATGATTGCAAGTTGAAGACAGTCTAAATTCAGACTAGTTCCACTTCTAACTAGCTGTGTAACTTTGAACATCTTAAACTTATGTATGCTTTCTGTGAAAAGAGACTAATCCAAAAATTATGAGGTTTAATTAATTTTAAGCACTTGAAAGCAATACCACATATATAAAATACCCTGTAAACATACTACATAGTAATCACTAAATATTATACTCCATAACATATAATCTCAAGTTTTCCATTTACCACAGCTCACCTAATCATAGAACCAATAAATGTGGCAAGGGCATAGAAAGTGAACTAAGGAAGGGGAAAGGCCTATTATGATAGATAGTTCAACAGGTCAAATCACTTGCCTCACCAGTAGCCTGATAAAACACATGCCACAGTGCATTCCCATACACAAATACAATTAAAAAAAAAAAAAGTGAAAGCAGTTAGATTTTCAAGAGGTAAATTAATGCTTGTGTAAACTCTTCTACTTATACCAACAGTTCTACCTAACTATTGAATTTTATCACTGTCTGCTGATCTTTTCTACTGGACTGTAAAACTGAGATGCAAATGAGCAGTTGATGAGCAGGGAATTTGCTTGAAACTGATCAATGTTTTCTCTTCCAGACAGTCCTACAGTGTAGAGGAAGCAATGGAGCAACTGATAGGACCTGATGGACAAAAATGGGCCAGTATGGATCCAGAAGAACGAATGTTAGCTGCCGCTACAGCCTTTACCCACATCTGTGCAGGGCAGGGTGAAGGTGATGTTAGGAGAGAAGCCCAGGCTAGCCAGTATGATCCCTACAGTAAAGCTTCAGTAACATCAGGAAAGAGGTCTGTACTTCCTGTACAACTGCAGTACACACATATGGGAAGTGATGTTGCCTCACTGACAGTCTCAGAAACCTCCCAAAAGCCCCGAAAGCCAGTGAAGAGAAAGGTGCTTCGTAGAAAGCCAGGTGGAGAAGTATTGGTGACAGATGAGTCCATTATTAGTGAATCCGAATGTGGAACAGAAAGTGATCTGGATCTCTGGGACTTAAGAAACAAACTGATGAATCTGCAATTCCAAGAAGACAAAGAATCCCTAACTGATACTTCACAAAAATTTAACTTACCACATGAATACCAAGGGATTTCACAAGAAGATCAACTCATTTGCTATCTACAAGGAGAAGGAATGGACCCTCCAGTTTATGAACAAGACCTAATTGTCGCCAGCAGACCCAAGTCCTTTATTCTCCCCAGGTTAGACCAGTTAAGCCGAAACCGGGGCAAGATAGACCGAGTAGCTCGATATTTTGAGTACAAAAGGGACTGGGATTCAATGCGGTTACCTGGTGAAGATCACAGGAAGGAATTGCGCTGGAATGTCCGAGGACAGATGCTTTCCAGAACAGAACCTCAAGCCAAGCCTCAACATGTGTATGTTCCAAACAACTACCTGATACCAACTGAGAAGAAAAGGTCTGCCCTTCGCTGGGGTGTTCGCTGTGACCTTGCAAATGGTGTCATGCCCAAGAAGATACCCTTCCCTCTTTCGCCTTCCTAAGTTTTTTCCCCTACATATTTCTCCTTCCACTGGATTGTTTAGGATACCCTAGTTCTTAATATCTCTTTAAATTTAAACTGACTTGAAAAGCCCACAGAACATTATATAAAAGACTTCATACTGATCCTTCCTAGCTGTGTTATCATATGGGGCCTCCTTTGCCATTCTCAGATGCAGCAATAGGAAAGAAAACAAAGCTCTACCTGGTTTAGAGGGTTTTGTCAGATTAGTAAGTACCACTTCAAAATGATTTATTGTGAACTTTTTAAAATTAGTGGGCATTGAGCTCATCTATTAAAAGAATTTTGGAAACTGTTGAGATTGAATCTCATTTTATTGTCTCACAAAGTAAGGTGATCTCAAACCTAGACTACCTCCATCATACTATCAACCTCTAAACACCTAAAAGCCAAAGCCAAAACAAAAACCTGCTTTTGTACACAGTCTAAAATGGTTGCAAACCATAGAGTAAGACCTCACAGGGAAAAGATCCAACTCTAAAGGTAATTTTCATTCATATCGGTTTTTCAAAAATAAAAATTTTGGGGGGGCTGGAGAGGTGGCTCAGGGGTTAGGCCTCTGCCTTGCAGGTGGAAGGTCCTGAGTTCGGATCCTAGACCCCACGTACAGACGCCAGGCGGAAGCAGGGGCGGCCTCTGTTTCTGGTCCTGGTAGGGGAGTAAACAAGGAGGAGGTGGAGGCGACCATGGTGGTTCCCGAAGTCGTCTGTGGTTCTACACACACACATACATACACACACGTGTGCACACGCATATATACACAATTGAATAAATAAAAAAAATTTTAAAAAATAAAAATTTTGCAGTATTAATTGCAGTATTTTATGTGAACCTCAAAGTCCCAACTTACCAAGATTAAAAATTTCTTAAAGCTTTATTTTTTATTCTTTATAAACTGCAGAATTAGGCCTTCTGGTCACCAGGCAAATCTTTGTGGTTTGAAAACGTGAACCAGTGCTGTGCTTGCCCTACACTGGTAACTTAATGAAAGGTAGTAAAATGTATCACGTGGTGGCTACCAACTTAACCGCAAAGGGAATCTAAGTACATCGCTGTAAAATACTGGCAAAACAGCCATCCTTAAACGTTCTGTACTTTTTGAAATTCAAGAGAAAAGTTGCATGGGGGGGTGGGGAGGGGACTTTATATAAAATAGAGCTACCAGGCTAGTGGCAGAAATAGCATTCATTGCTCGTGATTAAGAATATATCCAATGCTGTGGACACACACTATGATCATTAACAGAAAAATCCTCAAAGTAATATTAAGTTCCCGCCCGCTTCCCTCCCACCGTGACTGGCTACTAGAATTCATGCTTTTGAGCAAACGATCCTAGGACAGCAGGTTTAGGTCCACGATCCAGGGAATGGAATGACGCCCCGCTGGCGGGCCTGTCCCCGGAGGTCCCCGACGCCAATGCAAGCGCGTTCCAAGCGCTGCTGACCCCAGCGCCCTCCTGCAAACATCTACGCCTTGGGCGGGCGGGGGCCGCCCAGGGTGCGGCTGCTCGTCCTTCGTGGAGCCCACGCTTACCTTCGGGCGGCGCAGCGCGGTCTTCCGCGGGCCGGAAGTGGTGCCTGCGCGTCGCCTGCGGGAGCGCAAAGCCTCACGGGAGGAGTCGCCACGCTTGTGGGAAATGTAGTTCTGGGGCCCCGGTGTCCTCTCGGCGCCCCAATCCGCCGACCCCGGGGCTTCCAGAATGACCTTTTCAACACCAGGACAAGGCGTAATAAATACAAAAGCAAAAGGAAAAATGCTGGTTCTGCTTTCAAATAGAAGCGTTTCTCAGATGTCTTCCGTCCCATATGAAAACTAAGATAATGAAGACCCTGGCCCCGCTCCGTATTAAGTGTGATCACCGAAAGGTTCGTATTGAGACAAAAATATCCACTATCAGAAGGCAAATGTGAACGCTAAGGGTAAAGCGAACCCGCCGAGCCGCGCCCGAAGATTCCCCGGCGGAGAGAGCAGCGCCGCTTCAGCACCACGGAGAGATCACGACGCCGGTGCCAGGGTGGGACCGACTCGGAATTCTAACCAGAAAAGCGAAGCCGGGTCCTGTGGCCCACGCTCATCGCAGGGGCCGATGCCGGGGTGCAGATGCCGGGGTGCAGATGCCGGCTGCAGGGGGCTGGGGACCTACTCTACCCGCGCCTTCAGGGTCGTCCGTGGCATCAGACCCACTCACCGCTCCGTCCCCTCCGCCACGCGGTGCGCCGGGCGTCCTCATACCCAGGCCGCCGCGACCCGGACGCTTGGGGAGACCCGCTCCCGCTCGCGCACCCGGCGGAGGCGTGGGCGCGGCCGGACCTCGCTTCCCCGATCCCCACGGCGACGGCGGACCGCGCGCGCTGGCCAAACGGAAGCCGCGCGCCCCCGCCCGCCCCGCGCGCCCGCCCGCCCCGCGCGCCCCCGCCCGCCCCGCGCGCCCCCGCCCGCCCCGCGCGCCCCCGCGCGCCCCGCGCGCCCCCGCCCGCCCGCGCGCCCCCGCCCGCCCCGCGCGCCCCCGCCCGCCCCGCGCGCCCCCGCCCGCACGCCGCTCACTCAGCGCCTGCGCGCCGCGCCGAGGTGGTCGCGAGGCTGACGCCTGGCCCCCGAGCGAGGCCATTGGCCGCTGCGCGCAGCCGGAGCTGCCCCCCGCGCGGGGTGGAAGCACGTGCTGGGGGCGGGAGCAGCGATCACAGCTATGGCGTCGTTACTTTGGGGAGGCGACGCCGGGGCGGCGGAGAGCGAGCGGCTGAACAGCCACGTAACCGTCGCCGAGCAGGGGAGGGCCCCGGGGCGGGGGCGAGCGCAGGCAGTCCCGGGGGGCAGCGGCTGGGCCGGCCGGGACGGCCCCGGCGGCCGTGGCAGCGGGGTGTCAAGTGATGGGGGAGGTGTGGGGCGGGTTGGCAGCGGGCCACGGACAAGCAGCGTCCCGGGGAGAAGACCCGCCTCGGGTGGGAAAGCCGAGGGGCCCAACTCTACCGAGTTAACCACTCTGCTGATTTGACCACTTTGCTGGCTTCTCGCGTCTGCCAACGTTCCTTTCTAGCCACCTTGTAGGTGTTATGCCCCCCTCGTCTCTCCTTCCTCAAGTTCTGCCCACATTGACTGCAGAGGAATCTGGTGTACGGGGTCTAGAGTCTCATCCATTTCTGGATGATTCCTACAGAAACCCGAATCCTGAAACGAAGTCATGAGTACCTAACTACAAAGGAAACAGTTCTGGGGTGGTCTTCCCTTCCTGTGTTGTAGGATAGCCTCTGGCTGTTTGCTTGATGGCCTGCTTCCTAATATTGGTTGAAATTTCTGCCTTTCAATAGTTTTCAAATCTCGTCCACCCCAGAAAGAACCTTCGGGGTATTAGGAGTACCACAGTCCCAAACATAGGTGAGTGTCGTTAGGTACAGCAGATAGGCTTAATTACTTGAAAGTAATTGAACAATTGCTTTCATCATGTACTTAAGGGAAAACACCCTCACTCCCTTCATTTAGCATTCAAGATGCTCCACTACCTTCCCAGTCTATATCCTTTGGGGGGAGAGATCTGTATCCAGTGAAAATTCAGGGGGATTTTTTTTTGAAAGAATGCATTATATATATCTGCTCAGAATTTATTCATCTTTACTTTGTTTCTCTTCTGTTATTTTAGATGGCTCTCTTAATAACGTGGAAGAAGATGATGAAGACGACATAGGTAGGAAACATTTGTTGGCACGTATCTGCTAACTTTATCATTTTAGCAGTGGGAATCCAAAACATTTCAATTTGACAGCCAACATCTTCGTGTCTTTTCTGATTGAACAGTATTAGAAGAAATACTAAAAATGAGGTATATTTCATTAGGAGATCTAAAAATGGAAACTACAAGGAACAAGTTAAGGATTTCCATCTGGAGATGTTGACCAACTGAAGATCAGAAGTTAACACTTCAGAGCATAAGAAACTGGGTCTTCTAATCTCTCCCCATCCTAAAGCTCAGGGAAATTTGCGGAAGAGGGGGCAGTAAGATTGTAAGAGCCTAAAAATGGGGAGGAGCTACGATATGCAAGATACTCCATACAAGTTAGGGCTGAAGTAATCATAATAGGACTTTGCATGACTTGCACAATGACCAACATATCACTGAACCCCCAAAGTTTAGCATGGATCACAGGCACTACAATCCTTAGAGGCAAGGGATTAACAACTACAATAGTGTTCCTATACTAAAGGGGAACACACACAAAAAAAGAGCTCTAGGCAATGCCTCTGAGTCCTTACACCTCATCAGAGAGGAGGACCCAGAGGGAAGTTTGACATGCACACTATAGGATGCTCCAGGAATGAGGGGCCCCCCACTGGGAGAAAGGGAGGAGGGGGGAAAGGAAAGGGAAAAGGTAGGGAGGGAGCAAGGTGATCCAGGGAGGGGTGGAGGGAGGGAGGAGAATGGGGTACTTACAACTTTGTATGAGTGGAAGAAATAAAAAAAAAAAGAAACTGGATCTTCAAGAAGGAAGGAATTCTCAGTGCTATGTCACTGTTTCTAGAACTTTCTTTTAGAAAAAAGAAGTCCATGTGGTTGTTTTATATCTATACTGAGTGGAGAGAACAGCTAATCAGACGCTGTTCAGGAAGTTTGATGTCCCCTTTTATTTTTGCTTTTCTAGTGGATTTGGCAGCCAATTCACTCTTAAACAAGTTAATCCGTCAGTCCTTGGTAGAATCCAGTCACCGAGTGGAAGTCTTGCAAAAGGATCCCAGCTCTCCACTCTACTCAGTCAAAACATTTGAAGAGCTGCGGCTGTGAGTATCTAACTCTTGGTATGGGGAAGCACTCTCCGCTAATAATAAAAATCGTCAGTCTCCTTTGTTTTCTAATATGTAGTATTAGAGTAGCCTGTCGCTTTGCATTCCATGAAAATGTAGTTCAAAAAACACTAGGATATCGTAATTGCCTAGCAAGCTAAGAACATTTTTGTTAGTAAGATATTTCAGTCTTTCACCTTACTACAAAGGAAGTAGTTCTGGGGTATCTAGGTATTAGTTAAATAGAAAGAGAGGTAGCCAGTGCAAACATAGCCATCTTGCCAGAATCCAGACGTGGACACCGATGAACCAAACATATTCCCTTATCCCCTCTAAATATGTTATAAGCTTTTACTTTCCTAACTATATTTTTAAATGAATTATTTTCCCAAATGGATTTGCATTTCATTTGACATAAAAGAAATATATTCTCAAAAAGAGAAAGTGACCAAATCTATTTTGTTTGCCATGCCAAAGAAACCTGGTTTGGTCAGCCAGCCAAGAACCAAGTCCAGACAGACATTTTGTCTGTGGCTCTTGGCCCCCATTGCTCCAATGAAGGGCCTATGGATGAGACTGAGCAGCTTTTGGCCCACACATTATAGGAGTTCCAGCTAATTCTTTTCCTTGTTGATCTTTGACATATGGCTTTGAAAGAGAAAGGGGTTTCTGACTTGAAAATGTCTTTGTTTGATTGTTTAAAACAGTGAGTTGGATTTCTGTTTCTTCTTTCTTCTGGTTTGGTTTTCATTGCAAAGGCCTTAGTTTGGGGGACATTTAATAATTGATGTCCTAGAGGAAATCATTCATGACTTGATGCTATATGGACACATGTAAACGACAAACATCCAAATCCTGAGGCCCAGATATTTTCCAAATTTAGAGAGACCTATCAATGATTAAAACTTACCTACCAGTCTTCCTCCAGTTAACTTCCCAACCTAAGAATATCCCAACATGGGGGCTGGAGAGGTAGGCTCAGGGGTTAAGCCTCTGCCTTACAGGCGGAAGGTCCTGAGTTCGGATCCTAGACCCCACGTATAGATGCCGGGCGGAAGCGGGGGCCGCCTCCGTTTCTGGTCCTGGTAGGGCGGAGCCTGTGAATCCTGGGGCAGAGTAAACAAGGAGGAGGTAGAAGCGGTCCATGGTGGTTCCAGAACTCGTCCATGGTTCTACACACACGCACATACATGCACACACGCGCACACATCATACATGCACAATTGAATAAATAGAAGGTGTAAATATTCCAGCCAGCTTTCTCCATTACATTCAAGCATTTGGTTTGAGTCCAGCAAAGATGTGTTTAAAACCACTGCCTCAGAAGTCTAAGGTTAATGCAGTGAGTCTGAGAGAAAGGATGAAAGTATCACTTCAGTGAAATCTTTCTTAA
The DNA here is from genome assembly GCA_023101885.1 of Typhlomys cinereus. Lineage (NCBI taxonomy): Eukaryota > Metazoa > Chordata > Mammalia > Rodentia > Platacanthomyidae > Typhlomys > Typhlomys cinereus. The sequence continues at coordinate 2,260,427 of JALPQD010000282.1, read as the reverse complement.
AAATTGCTATCTTTCCCAAAATCTGGTGTCATTCATAAATCATGAATGTCACTTAGTTTTCTGCTTAATGGGGATAAGGTAGCACTCCCAGTAAGCTGGTGTACTTTTTAATTTTTTTATTTCTTATTATTATATATTTTTATCCATACAATAAACACTAAATAACTTTTATACATATTCTAGCATGTATCATTAAAGTAAAAAAATTAGTAAAAGCAGTATCACATTTATTGAAAAGATCCACATAATGTCAAATTTTAAAATCTTGCGAAGAATTATAGTTGCATATAAAAATTATAAAATATATATGTCTGTGCATTTTTACATATATAATGAGTATATATATAATCTTAAAAAGATATTTCAGATAATTGCAATAATGTACTCCTTTTATCAAATGAATTATCCTTCCCCTCCCCTTAACAGAAAGTTCAATTTTGGGCTGGAGAGGTGGCTCAGGGGTTAGGCCTCCGCCTTGCAGGCGGAAGGTCCTGAGTTCGGATCCCAGATCCCACGTATAGACGCCAGGTGGAAGTGGGGGGCGGCCTGCGCTTCTGGTCCTGGTAGGGCAGAGCCTGTGAATCCCGGGGCAGAAGGAGGTGGAAGCGTCCATGGTGGTTCGCGAATTTGTCCGTGGTTCTACACACACACACACACACACACACACACAGACACACACACACACGCGCGCACATACACACGCACATGCACACAGTTGAATAAATAACAATAAAAAAATTTTTTAAAAATTAAAAAAAAAAAAGAAAGTTCAATTTTAATGCCTTATCACTTAGTTAGACCACTTATTATTTCAGTGGTCTAACTGTAGAGGAATGATGATGTATATTTTGGGATTTTGAGGTATGAATGACGTGTTTCTAAATATTGCCTTTATTGCTTATGATGTTTAAGCCTCATTATCAACTGACTGGATTTGGAACAGATAGATAGATAGGTAGGTAGGTAGGTAGGTAGGTAGGTAGGTAGGTAGATAGGTAAGTAGGTAGATAGGTAAGTAGATAGATAAAGATACACCTCTGAATGTATTTTTGAGGACATTTCCTGAGAAGTTTAACCAGGAGCAAACACTCACTTTAAATGTGAGTAGTACCATTTCATGGGCAGGTACTTCAGCTGAATAAAAAAAGAACGAAGATTGCAAGCCAAACACCAGCATTCATCTCTCTGTTTCCTATTTCTAGACTCAGTGTGACCAGAAACTTAACTCTCCTGCCATAATGAACATTATCCCTTAAATCTTTAGCAAAAATAAATCTTCCTCCCTTAAGTTGCTTCTGTCAGATATCTGTCATAGTTAAGAGAAAAGCAATTAATCCAATGCTTAGTTGCACCTTAGTTTAATTTAGAAATGCACCTTTTAAGCGTGCGTGCATTTCTGCAAGTTGTTTGCGTGCTTGTTTATTATGAGGCTGCTGACCCATGGGTTTGAGGATCATAGACTTTATTTTGCTAATTGTATTTATTTTCATTTACTTATTTAACAGAAAGGAAGAGTTACTAAAAGGAATATATGCGATGGGATTTAACAGACCATCCAAAATCCAAGAGATGGCACTCCCTATGATGCTGGCCCATCCGTGAGTTTCCAGAGTAGTGGTATTCCAACTTAGTTATTAGAGATCTCTTCTTTTCAGTTTATGCCCAAGTGCTTGTATTCAGTTTGTGCTCAGCAGTTCCCTCTTTTCCACAGACCTCAGAACCTCATAGCACAGAGTCAGTCAGGAACAGGAAAAACAGCTGCATTTGTCTTGGCAATGCTAAGCAGAGTGAATGCCTTGGAATTGTTCCCACAGGTAAGGAGGGGCAATGGGGATTCTTGACATTGTAACGTCAACAGTAATGCGAGCACCGAGTGATATTCCTGCAAGTAAATGTTTACGGTGATATGCAGACAAGACACTCCATAAAATCTTAGAACGTTGGGCACCAGTATGGAACAGTGATGGACAGCACAGCTTTAGAATCCAGCTGGTTCCAATTCTAGCTTTTCCAATGCCAGCCAGTCAGCTGAATATCTTGGGCAACTTAGTACATCTCCCTGTTTCTGTCTCCTTATCTATAGAGATAGCATTGTAAAGGTATGAATCATGGTTGATCTGTTCAACCTTGAATTTTTACACCCTTCATAGTGCCTGAAGTGTGGAAACCATTCATCAGACATTGAATGGGATGTATGGGTGCATGAATGCTTTCTCATAAAGATCATCATGTAGATTTAGTAAAACCATATATATTTGTGGCACTGGACTTGGAATGAGCAAGCACTCAGTGATGATACTTGTTTAGCTTAAGGGCTACGAAGGCCATCCAGTTCACTTCACTGATTTATTGCAGGAAGGCACTTGGAAAGAGAAATATCTTTCTGAAGTCACACAGAGTGGCTGATCACAGCACCAAACTCCTCATTTTCTAGTCTAGTTGGTTCTTAGAACAAGTATCTGGTAGTCTTTGTCTCTTTCTCCAGAGGCATTATGAACCTCTTGCAAGCTGAGCTCCCATTTGTGAATACAGGGCCTTTCTCAGCAAGCTTCTGTTCTGACCTACAAGGTAAATGCTGGTGTGCAACACTGAGCCAGGCACAGATGTGCATTTCAGACAAGGTCACACTGACCAATTTTACTCTGGAGAAGCTGTGCCTGAGCTCATGTGTTAAGAAACATACAGAAACATCTTTAGCAGTCGGTCTGTTTCCTTCTCTTATTGAAGCACATGAGTGTACTGATGGCATCAGCTTTTTCATGTGGCAACCACCATTTCAGAGGAGATAGAATAACAGTTGAGGATTCAGAGAAATATTACTGTGGTAGGATTATATATTTATAATGCAGATGAATGAAGCAGAATGTGCTCTGGAGACTGTGTAGACTCAACTAGCAAGCAAGAGGTGATCAGTATTGTGTTCAGGCTATGATTTTTTTGTCTTGCTTCCCACCCACCCCAACCCCCATTGATTCTGGTTCCCCTTGCATCCCTTCCGCCTCCATCAAATGAGGGTTACCTGTAACTTTTGTCTCTTAACCCTTTACAGAAGACTAAATGAAAGATAAATTATCAACTGTAGAATTCTGTGTAAAACATTCAGCCAAAGCCCATGCCTTGCCCTAGATAACTTTTAATTGCTGCTCCCATTTGAACCATGGATCCTGAAAACCTGTCTCCTCTCTGCTTCTGTCTCACAGTGCCTCTGTCTGGCTCCTACCTATGAGCTGGCTCTGCAGACTGGTCGTGTAGTTGAGAAGATGGGGAAATTCTGTGTGGATGTCGAAGTGATGTATGCCATTCGGGGAAACAGAAGTACGTACTAGTCCTTCAAAACTCTAAAAACACAGCTGAGGCAGTAATAAACCAGCTGGGTTTTAGTATTTTTTTGAGCTCACTCTCATACATACAGATACGCATCCTTGTTTTATTGAGTGTTTACAAAACATGGGAAACAGTTTTTGACTCCTTTCCGTAAACCAGCTTTACAGTGTTCCATAAGTTTTGTGTATGTAATATAACTTTACTAATGAACATTTTAATTCCCATTTAGGAAAGATTTGTAGTCTTTAGGGTTTTGTTTTGTTGTTTGTGGTATTGGAGACTGAACCTAGAGTCTCTCAAGTGCTAGACTTATATCCCTGACTTTCTTGCTTCCTTTCATTCTGAGGTAGGGTCTTTCTGAGTTTCCCAGACTTATCCTTAAACACACCAGGTAGTCCAGGCTGGCCTCGACTTGCTGTCCTCCTGCCTCAATCTCCTGGAGAGCTGGGATCACAGGCTTATGCCACAATAGTTCTCCTATAGTTCTTTCACAACTGTGCCAGTATTGCCAATATTTCCATGGGACAACAGAAGTGGGGATTTTGTTTTCTTTGAGACAGTGTCTCACTATGTTGCCCATGCTGGTCTCGAATTTGTATGATTAAGTGATCCCTTAACCTCATTCTCCTTAGTAAATACGACTTAAGCCTGCCACTATACCTGCCTTTCACAACCATAGCTTTTTATTTATTTATTTATTTTGAGTGTGCGTGTGTGTGTATGTGTATCAGAAGGCACTGTATGTCCCTGTGAAGGACCGACGGTGTCTTCGGGAATCATTTTAGATTGCTTCTACTTCTTTTTTGCTTCCCTCTGGGATTTCCCAAGGCTCCATCCACCAAGGCTGGAGGTATAGGCTGCCACTGCCATCGTTTCTGCCAGTATTTTTTTTTCTTTTTTTTTCTTTATGTGGGGCATGGGATCCACACTCAGAACCTTCTGCTTATGAGGCAGAGATTTATCCCCTGAGCCATCTCTCCAGGCCAAACCATAGCTATTTAAATGACCATGGAGCAAAAATCAAATAGGACTATTACTGCCATAAGTCTAGAACTTTGGGAATTTGTCTTAAAACTGCAAATTCTAAAATCTATGAGCTTCAGGGTTTGCTTTTGAAAAGCATTACTGATTGTGCTTTTTGTCTTGAAATTCCATGTAACCTCGTCTTGGTCTATACCCTTAACATATTAGAATGTGATTGTTTGCATCTACAGAAACACTTAAAACCCTTTGCTTCTTAGTTCCTAGGGGTACTGAAGTCACTAAGCAGATTATAATTGGTACTCCTGGGACTGTTTTGGATTGGTGTTTCAAGAGAAAATTGATTGATTTGACCAAGATTCGTGTGTTTGTCCTGGATGAAGCAGATGTGATGATTGACACCCAAGGATTCTCAGATCAGAGTATTCGTATCCAAAGGTAATCTTCAAATTCATGCCTTCTTCCTGGACCATCTGTTTAAGTGATAAATTCATTTGTCTGCTGTTCTGGGTTATTTCATTGCTTAATTGCCATCCTAACCTCGAAATGACTCTGTTTTCGTTACTTCTAGTGACTCAGGGAGCCTGCAGATGCTATGATGGTCCAACACTGACCTGTAGCCTTGCCTCTCTGTTTCACTTTTGTTGCACAAGCTTACAGATGTTCTATAGACCTGTCTGAATTAGCCAGTAATGCTTTGTATTCTAAGCAAAATTCTGAGGCGAATCTGTTAAGGGCTTCTTGAGGATGTAGTAGATACTTACAAAACAGTAACCTGGGATCAGTCTGGTCCTGATTTTCTGTCCAATATGTACATAAACATGTCCTTTCCCCTGCTTTTCTATCAAGCTCACCTGAAGGACTTCCAGTGACATACTTCCTGGACCCACCTCAGACACACTGAATCAGAATTTCGGTGGGGGATGGGGAGGGGTCAGGGATAAGAATCATTATCACTTATTTTTAAAGTAACATGTGGTCAGTGTTAAATTCCAATAGTATTGAAAATCTGGTAATTTTTAAATCTATTCGTGCGTGTGTGTGTGTGTGTGTGTGTTTCAGAGGGAAACTGTGGGTCTCTGACTTTGGGAATCATCCTAGATTGCTTTTTGCTTTGTTCTGGGATTTCCCAGGCACTGCCCACCAGGGCCAGAAGTGCAGGCCACCACCTTTCCACCTGACATTTTTACGTAGGACTTAACTTATGGCCTTCTGCTTGTGAGACAGTCTTAACCCCTGAGCCATCTCTTTAGCCTAAAAATCTGATAATTTTAAAAAACAGTAATTTCCTGCCTCAACCCCAAGAAGATGCCTTTTTCTTCTGATTCTTTCATGTCTTTAAATAGTATGCCCACATGTCTGGATGGAAGTCATTGCCTCCTGACTTCCCAGTATAGAAACTGAGTTCTTCTGTACCATTCCCCACACTCCCTTTCCTCTCTCTGTATCTCCTGTCCGTGAGTATGGGAAGAAGGCAGCTACATTAACCCCGCTAGTTCATTTTGAAGATGTATGTACACTATTCCCCTGCTCTGCCAAGCTGCATAGTAGTGCTGTGTTTTTCTTATACAGCTTCCCGCTGGAGAGGCCAGGCCTTCTATTTTTTCACTTCTCCTCACTACATAAGGACCTTCAGCTTCATTCTAGCTGTTCCGACATGTGTGTTTTATGTCAGATGTCAGTGCAGGCTCCACATAGTCAATAGTAGTTGTTATTAAGTCCACCAATTTCTGACTTACTCCTGGAGCTCTCCCAAGCCTGCCTCTCCCTGGCTTCAGCCTGATCCGATGTCTCCAGTCCTGTTATGTAATGATCACGGCTCTAACTTTTGCTCGCTTGCAATTTTGAATCTCCTGTTTCCTGGACCCTATCTTATACTACTTCCTCACAATGCTGGATCATATTTTCTAGTGTCATCTTTAAGGTGTATAGACGATCGTTGCTTTGCCCCTATGTATCTGAAAATGTGTCTATGTCCCTGCAAACATAATGTTTTGGCTGATAATTTGCCTTCAAAGGAATATTGAAAAAAGCATTCTGCCTTTAAGTTCAAGTGAAATCTTGAAAACAGAAAAGTTTTCATAAGTAATTTTATTATATAACTAATATCTTTAGCTTTCAGTGCTCTGGCTGAATGTCATTCTGATCTACAAGAATTTGTTTGGAACATTTTCTTAGAAATGGTTGGAATCTCTGTTCCCCAGTGATGCACATTTTTCTTAGCTATTTGTCCATCATCCACTCCCAATTTAGAAAAAGCTTTATTTTGCATGTATGTATGTATCAGAGGGAACTCTATGCCCCGTGGAGGACCAAGGGTGACTTTGGAAATCATCTAGATTGCTTCTTCCTGTTTTGCTTCCTTCTAGGATTTCCCAGAATCTGTCCACCAGAGCCAGAAGTGCAGGCCTCCACAGTTTCTATATGGTGTTTTTATGTGGGACCTGGGATCTGAACTCAGAACCTTCTGCTTGTGAGATAGAGTCTTAACCACCCCCTTCTCCCCATCTCCCATCCATCTCTCCAAACCCACGCTTTCATTTTCAATATTATGCCTGCCCTGACTGGGAAATTTTCTGAGGTTATTTCTTTTCCTAGGGTAACCAGTGTTTTAGAGAATCTAGCACACAGTCATGGCAAATAAAACATGTAAATAGAATTATTCACGTAATTAAACATAAAAAAGCAAAAGCCATGTTTATTTGAAATGATACATTCTTTGCTTTTCTATTATGTAAGTGCAACTGTTTAAGCACCATAACACTAGAACTAGTACCAGTTCGAACTTTGTGGAAAAAAAGTAACAGTATTTTTAATGTTCCTTTATCTGATATAATAATGTATTTTAACTCTTTTAAGCTCATTATATATTTATTCATTGCAGGCAATACTATTGTATACTTTTAAGATATATAAATGTCAGACTTTACAAGGAGAACATAAATACAGTAAGTCTAAACAGATACTGCCTACTCTTAACAATGACATATTTCTGTCTCATGGCATAGTAGAATCTTTTACTTATTTTTTTTCCTTTTCCAGCAATCCCCCTCTGAACTTTCTGTTGTATTTTGAGTGTGGCGTTGAAACTGAATACAGCAAACGTGAGACTCATTTTGACCTCCAGCTCTGCTTCTGTCGAGCCCATGCTGATTAGTGACGGGTCAATGTGGCAACATGAAGTGACCCTTAGCAAAAGTTTAAGCGAATTTAGGATTTTATTTGCTTGCAGAGTAGATTTTTATTTTTCATTCACATTTTTAATTTAATCCTCTGACTGTTTTTGTCAGTCTGGTAATAAAAGTATGTGTCATGGTTAGATACAGGTGTCAGCTCGACACTTGAGGGTTTGAGCTCTGGGCACATTTGTAGATAGTGAGTAGTTGAGTTGGGCCTGGAGCAAACCCGGAGATTGTCAGGTTGATGGAGAAGGCCCAATCCATGGTGGATGGAACTAAGCCCTGGATAGGTGAATAAAATACAGAGAGCTGGCTGAGAAAGAACGCATTCTCCTGTATACCTGACCAGATATACTGGTCTGGCAAGTGAGAACTGTCCCTCTCTCAGTTGCTTTGTGAATATGGTGTGGCCAGTTCCCTCACCCCTTGCTGTTGGTGTGGGCTTTCCTGCCAAGCTGGACAAGCAAGTGTAATCCTCACCCTTAAGCTATATGATGGTGATTTTATCAGCAACTATGCAGAGTAACTATAGCAGTATGTATTCAAAATATAGATGACATACTCTCGCTTCATCACCATATGTACTAAAATTGCAACGACACAGAGAAGATTAGCATGGCCCTTACACAAGGAAAACAAATTAGTGAAGCATTCCAAAGGGGGAAAAAAGAAGAAAAAAATTTTAAAAAAGAAAGTATAGATGACATTTAGAGCTATATAAGTGATTACCAGTTGGGCTAATTAGCATATTCATTAGTCCTTGTAGTGTGTGTGTCTTGAGAATATGTAAAATCTTATGAACTTGTTCAAATTTGCTCCTGACTGTTGAGATATGGCCATGTACTCTGAGACTCAGGCGGACCAGCTTGTGTCATTTGAATCTGTCAGTTCATCAGATAGACTGCCCATGTCTGAAATGTCCATCATTACTCAATCCTTTGAAATACTTTAGATATCATAAATTAAACCTCTCAAGAAAAATGATTTTAACATTTGAAATTAAAGATAGAATGTCCAAGCAAATTTGAGAAGTCCTATTTAATTTGGCTGTCCTTTTTTGAGTTCAGCAAGTGTGGTAGTTAGCTATTGGTGTCTACTTGGCAAGTGAAGGCTTCAGCTATGGGCACATTTGTGAAGAATTAGTAGTTAAGCTGTAAGCAAGCCTGCAGAAGATTGTCTGATGTGGGGGACCCAACCCATGGTAAGTGGGACCATTGCACCGGCAGGTGGATAAAATGGAGCCGGTTAAGAAAATTTGACTATTTTCAGTGTATTTGGACAGACATGCTGTCTAGCAAGTGAGTTGGCATGGACCCTCCTGCCAAGCTGCCAACTAGACACCTGCAAGCCACAATAAAATTACTTGTTCCCATAAACCATTTTGTTGTAAATTTTTTTTAGCAACATGCAAGCTAACTGCAACAAGAAGATTTCTAATTCTTTACCCAAAAAAAGTCTCTTTCTTGCTGGTGTATGTTTGTCCTGCTCAGTCGCAGTCAGTCCTTTACCTTGCTCTAGATGCCCTAGGGCAGTTTGGAGAAACAGGATTTTTCTGTTTCTTGGTGATCTTTTATTCCATTTTTATTTTCTCTGTGTTTCCAAACTGGAGATGTATACCTGTTATCACCAAACACAGAATATTGACAACCATAGTCAACAGGAGTGATAGTCATCCTGCAAGCACAAGTCTGTATAGTTTAAAATCATATTAAGTGCATGTTCCTGAAAAAGTGGCCAAAAACTTTTGACAGTGAAAAGCTCAGTTTCATAGGCTAGCAAATCACCCATAGAGGTTAGGTGCAATATGTGGAACATTTAGCTGTTAGGGTCTTTTCATTTTGTTTGATAAGGAGTATATGAACTAAGCTAAATTTCCAAAATTTGCATTTTCACTCTAAGCTAGTGGGTAATCTGGATAAGATGTGGAGAATCTTGCTTTATATTTCCTGCATTTTATTAAAACGTCATACTCTATTTTTTAAATCCCATCACCAAAAAGCTAGGGGTAATCTCTTTATGATTTGTTTTCAGTTGATGTTGGATTTTTACACTTACATTATGTACCTAGATATCAGGGTCATGAAAGTATTTCTCTGATGAAGGAGTCATGAGCAGAAAAGTTCTAGGAAGTCCTAGCTTAAAGTGTCCCAAAACTGAATGAATCACAGATGTTGAAGGTGATTCACCTCTTCTGATGCAGAGAATTGATTTTCTCAATGTGTACTAATCTCTTTAGACCATGCTTCTGTCATGTATATTCAACACAATGTTAATTTTTAATCCCAGCACCAAAAAAAATCCAACTACTCTCCCTGCTGGGCGTAGTGAATCAAGCCTACGATCCCAGCACTTGGGAGGCTGAGATAATAACGACAGGAGTTTGAGATCAACCTGAACTACATATGAGTTCAGCCTGAACTTCAGATGGAGATCCTGTTTCAAAAAAAAATTGTTCACAAGTGAATACATATGTGTGCATCTATATATGTATACAGATGTATACGCCTGTGTATATACATCAGACACGTTAGTTACTACACTTCTGTGGCTCCTCTTTTTACCTATACCTACATTCCCTGTCGGTATGTATGTTGTTCTCTCCCTCCTGAGATGTATAGTGCTCACTGGCAATGACTAACCTGTGCTTTCTTCCTCCCCGCTTGCCTAGTGTGAGCACATAGCCGCACAGAGCCTCTAACATCCCCTCCCGGCTCTGTGACCTGAGGAGGAGATTGGCATGAGCAGCACTCTGAGATGTGCTCCATCTATGCTCTTCCAAATTGGCAAGGGGAATAGGACACGTGCACAAAGGTAGAGCTAGGCACCTCAGACAACACCTCCTGTGCTACAAGTAGGCTTCAAGCGGCTGACAGGGAGGGACAGCCTGGCATCTGGGTGTCAGTTGTCTCGCTTCCTCTTTCAGAGCTTTGCCCTCCGAGTGCCAGATGCTCCTCTTTTCAGCAACCTTTGAGGACTCTGTGTGGCAGTTTGCAGAACGCATCATTCCTGACCCTAACGTTATCAAGTTACGTAAGGAAGAGCTGACCTTGAACAACATCCGGCAGTATTATGTGCTGTGTGAGAACAGGAAAGACAAGTACCAAGCTCTGTGTAACATTTACGGCGGCATCACCATCGGCCAGGCCATCATCTTCTGCCAGGTAGACGTGCTACCTGTGTCTTCAGTGTGCCTGGATTTCCCTGCAGATGGTGGGAGAGAGAGAAAGTATTAATATTCAGAGTGCCACCTAGTCAGGCACCATGTTTTCAGCTCATTGTGTGTCTAGTTAAAGCTCCCAGCAGCTCCAAATAGAAATCTGTTTTTTAGAGTAAAACTTAGATTGAGTGATGGAATAGGATCTCACATATGGTGCTAAAAGATTGGTGAATCTTCAAGCCTGATGACTTGAGTTCAATACCCAGAACCCATATAGTAGAAGGACAGAACTGAATCCCACAAGTTGTCCTTGACCTCGACACATGCACTGCGGCACGCACACATGCATGATAAATAAGTTTTTACAAAAATGCCACTTAGACTGCTCCTGACACACACCCCTCAGCTCAGTATTGGTTATGGTTTTGTGGGTACCCTCTCCTGAGCGCTGGCAGTGTTCCTGCTTCCTTCCTTCTTACTAGCTAACATTTTTCTTGCTTCCGTATTTTATTTCCTCTCTTCCTGTCCTGTGGACTTGCCAGGCTGTGAGCAGGGCCTCGTGACGTGTCCACGGCACTGGCATCTGCCTGCGCACAGTTGAGAAAACACGTAGAATGAAGGAAGCACAGCTACCCGCGGGCTAGCCATACAAATTGGGCATCGGTGTTTTTAAGCTTTGGCAGCATGTCTACTAAAATTTTAATAAAAAACTTAAAACAAATAGCTGTGCCATATGCCCATGATGCATATAAAAATGTTAGCCAGGCGCCCAGATCCTGCAAAGAAGGCACTGTTGAATTTTCTGGTGGCTTCTTTTTGTCATAGTAGCATATGCAGGGTGGGTAAAACATGTTTCTCTCCATTCCATGGAGGGAAAGACAAAAGCTCATCGGGGCTGAGAGCGTCTGACTCAGAATCCCAGTCAAGTCAGAGAGTGCCAAGCCACATGCCAAGCCCCCTGGAGGACCGAGGGAGCCGGGAAGCTAAACGACTCCACAGCCCTCTCCCCACACTGTGCCCATGGGTACAGTAGGTACTGCCAGGCCCCTTGACCTGGGTGCTTTTCTTCTGTAGACACGTCGAAACGCCAAGTGGCTGACAGTGGAGATGATGCAGGATGGCCACCAGGTGTCCTTGTTGAGCGGGGAACTCACTGTGGAGCAGCGAGCTTCCATCATTCAGAGGTTTCGGGACGGGAAAGAGAAGGTTCTTATAACAACCAATGTTTGTGCTCGAGGTGTGTGTGAATGTCTGGTGTTTGGTTTAATTTTACACGATGCAGCTCAGAGTTTGAACAAACGTATAGCCGTGTAAACGTCACTGTAATCAGTCAAAGTGCTCCCACTTCCCTGTTTGCAATCAGTCCACCCTCCCATCACCTGACCTCCCGCAAGTGCTGGTCAGATTTCTGTGTGTATTTTTGTCTCTTCAGAGAGCCACATAAAGGAAATCATGCAGCATGTAGTAATGACTTCTTCAATCTAATGTTTCATGAACATTGTTATCATACAACAGTAGTCTGTTCCTTTTCCTAATAGTATTGCATTGATATTTGAGTTGTGTCTCGTTAGGGGTTATTTTGAATGCAGCTATACTAAAAATTGATGTGTAGGCCTCCGTGTAGACATGTTTCCATTTCTTTCAGGCATATAGGAGTGGGTTGCTGGGTCATAATGTAAGAGACTGTGTTTAAACAACCTGCATAGTTCCCACGGCATTCCCGCTAGCAGAGTAGAATTGAAATTGTCACACATCCTTGTCAGATCCCAATCTTGTCTCTTTCTGATTTTCACCATTCTAGCAGACATGTCATAGCATCTCCTTTTGTATATACCTAGTAATATTGAGTGTCTCTGAGATGTTTCTGGTTTCAAGACTTTTGGCTACTGAGCTGCGGGATGACTTTTTTAGCAGGCCCTCCTACTTCATCCCTGTCATATCTTTACTTGGACCCTGTACTTGAACCATTTCCTGGTTCATTTGGATTTCAGCAAATAGAATGGGGGCCTTCTGTTAGAAGGAGATGCAGACTTTGTCTTCTGATAGCATAGCCTGGAAAAGGGTGAGGTCCCTTCTCCTTGGGAACTGCTCTTGCTTCTCCAGACTGGCTTATCTAGTGAATCTCCCTATGCTGTCCAGTTAGTAACCATTAGCCATTTCAGCTCTTGGGTACCTGAATAGGTGAGCGTGACTGAGGAACTGGATTTTTAAATTTAAATAGCCACATGAGGCTTTATGGTGTCCCTACTGGACAGCACCACTTCAGACCCCAGAAGAATTGTTCTAGGATGAAAGCCCAAGGCACAGAGATCATGACTCAACCAGCTTGTTAGAGTAGTGACTGAAGGCCCAGGAAGCCCAGAAGTCTCCTATGGTACACTGGGATTGAAAGGTGGTGAAGGGAGAGTATCAGTTAAGGTGGGTGGGGCTGGACAGTGGCCTTGGGAAATGGCCAGCCTTTGTAACTGGAATTGGGAGAAAGAGGCAAGCACATAGGTCTTTTGAGGTCTTGAGGGGCCTGCATTCTCTCCTGCTTGATTTGGGCAGTAGGAGCACAAGTACCCTGGACCTTGCTGTGGTGACTTCACAGAAGAGATTAGAGGAGTGGAAGAAGAGAAAGAGCAAAAGCCAGTTTTGAAGTTGTGGAGATGAGGCACAAAAGACCTGAGGAGAACTGTAGGTCTTGAATGCAGCAGAGATGTGGTTGGTGATGTAATATCACAAGAACAGAGAGGAGCATGACCTTGTGGGCTTGGTGAGTGTGTACACGTGCTTTGAACCTATTTAGACTACTTTACAGTTAGCGTCTCTTACGCTCGTACACAGTGTCACAGATAGCACACATGCAAGCAAACTACCTGACCAAAGTGCCTATTTCAATGACATAAAGGTTTGATTTCCAGATTGTCTCCACTGGCAAAAAAGTCCTCTGGCAAATGTAGCTCTGTGCTGAAGAAAATATTGTAAGACCCTACAGTGTCTTTTCTCTCCTAGGAATTGATGTGAAGCAGGTCACCATTGTTGTGAACTTTGACCTTCCTGTAAACCAATCAGAAGAGCCAGACTATGAGACCTACCTCCACCGCATAGGGCGGACAGGACGGTTTGGGAAAAAAGGTCTTGCCTTCAACATGATCGAAGTGGATAAACTGCCCCTGCTTATGAAAATTCAGGACCACTTTAGTAAGTAGCATGCTTTACAGCAGGAGACGTAGAGCTGCTGTGGGGCTGTGAGAGGCAGAAGTCATTGGGGAAGGCCTTCTAATTCTAGAGTCCTAACATGGAACAGTTGAAATGATACAGGAAAATTTAAAATCAAGTAGAATTTGTGATCTCATTCCAGAATCTGGAGAATTACCTGTTTCTCTGAGATTATGCAAAACATTGAAATCCTTTATGTTGTTCCCAGTTTCCTTTTTTTTTTTAATAGTTCCCCTTCTCTTGCCTCATCCTTTCTGATAGGTCAGTCCTAAATTCTGAGACCCGCAACCCTCATCTAGCCCCACACCTGAACAAGCTGGACTTACCTAGCCTGCTGGGGTCCTGGACTGGCAAAATACACCAGTAGGACTCTTGAGGGTCATGTTACCTGACAGTTACTCTTAATTACCACAGAGAGCTTAGATACATGGCTGGGGAATGGGGCAAGAGAACATTAGGCAACACCTTCTAGTATAGAATCGTAAGCAGTGGATACTTCCCTGTGAAACATGTGAGGGCCCACACAGAACATTCGGAGTATAGTTTACAAAGGTTTGCAGACAGATGCTCTCCATCTACCATCCCTTTAAAAAAGAAGAACCCGTGAAGGCCACTGTTGCTGTCAGTGGGCTTTTGAGACTTGGTCTTGGGAAGCGACATGCTAGAGCCGGTTTAGTCTTGTGTCACTGCAGCTGTTTCTGCCCGACTCTCCAGTTGTGTGTTTGGTCTGGGTATGGGACCTGCATTTGCTGCTGTGGGTCAAATGTTTGGTTATTGTCCTGTCTTGGGCTTTCTAGACACAGTGTCACAGAACATATATTTTCAAGTGTCATTATTTTTAGAAATTCATAATTGGATGGAATGAATTTCCATTTTTGCCCTGGGATAAAGTTGGTTCCTTTCCTTTTTGTCCTTTCAGACAGCAATATTAAGCAACTTGATCCAGAAGACATGGATGAGATTGAAAAGATTGAATATTGAGAGAGAACTTTATCATTATTGACCATCGTACTTTCCATGAGAATGCCCAGCAGGTTTTGAAGGTGACATTTTCTGTGTTGAGGCTCTTCCAGTGTGAAACTGTCACAGGCGGCAAAATAAATGGCATGGTACTCTTCATTCCAGACTCAGGGTTTTTTTGAAATCAAACTAACATGAATAAGCCGAGAGTCTTTCTTCTCATTCTAATCTTTTTACAGGTAACTTCTCCCCGAACCAATGGGATGACGTTTGAGTTTAGATCAACTATGTGGATCATGCCTCTTACAAACCAATGCCACAAGGTGGCGGTAGAACTTCACTAGTTTTGAATTTGCGTTCAGGCTCACAGACTGCCTGCCCTTTTAGCCCCTACCCCATGTGCGTGCACATGTAAAATTGTACAAAAAAGCCTTTGAAAACTTTAACGTGGAACAGAAGCATTTTGCCTTTTTAATATTTCAGGTGACATTCAGAATTTTAGAATATTTTTCTCATTTCATTTCTTACTGTCCAAATTAGAGAAGACTTTATTATGTTATTTTATATTTTATAGTCTCTGAAAATACAACTTTAATTATCTCTGAAATTCAAGCAATATGGATTTAAAAATTCAGGGACCAGAGAAATTGATGCTCAGTAGGGAAAGTACTTGCTATGCAAGCATGAGACCTGAGTTCAGATCCCCAAGAATCACATAAAAGTTGGACACAGTATAGTGGGTATATAACCCCAAAGCTGGTGGGGCAGAGACAGGCAGAACCCCAAAGCCTGCTAGCCAGCTAGTCTAGCCAAAACAGTAAGCTCCAGGTTCAGTAGAAGACCTTTTTGCAAAGGAAGGAAGGAAGAAGGAAGGAATGAGCAGTGAATCTGATAGAAGAAGACACCCTGGTTTGCATAGCAAGACTCTGTCTAAAACACAAAAGGAAATTTTTAAAAGAATTTCATGGTACATCTAAAAGTCCTCAACATTTTCCCACAAGCAAAACTAGATTTCTTATTCCCACATTTGCTGCTCAGAAATGGAGCCATGTACTTGAGAAAAGAGGCGAATGGCTGGTCTCCACAAAGCGACAGCAGGTCAGCAGCAGCTCCACGATAGCCCCAGCTGTCAGGGTAACTCCAGGAAGCCTTTATTGCCCTGCAGGACTCCAACAGGAAGACTAGCAGGTTTGTTCAGGGACAGATATTGACCATGTCCTGTGCCAAGCACGGGCAAAGAATGATAGAAAAAGATCCGAGACGCCTCAGCCGTGAAAGTGTGATGCAGAGAGATGCAGAGTATGCCAGCACAGAAGACATGTTGCTAGCATCACAGAACAGAGGCCCTACCGTCCTGCCTGCCCATCGCAGAGGACACTGGGTCTCCTGCAGAGGGGTCGGAAGCAGCACCACCCAGAGCAGTCTCTTAACCTTGTTCCACTGAGGCAGTATTCTGTACCGTAATCTTGCCAGAAATTACCTGGAGAGCCAGGGGCTCTCTGAGGTGGAATGTAGAGTGGAAAGCATCAGCAGGACAGTGGGTAGTAGGACGTGGGTAGAAAGACCACTGTCCAGCCAGGAGATAGTGAAGCAAAGATGCTCTTGAAAATAGTATGCCAAAAGGGAATCTTGAGAGTATCCACTCCCGTTGCCTTCCTCTCTGACTCGGTCCCCAACCTGTCAGAGCGCTCCGTGAATGTTCTTTCCTTTGCCATTTCCTCATGCAGTAGCATTTTTTCTTGGTGTCTTCCACCCTAGGCTTAGACCCCAATAATATGATCCAGGATGAATGAGTAAGCATGAAATATCAAGTTACTATTCTATCACTATCTGAAAATTGTACTGAACTTTCTGTGGTACCCAGCGCCAGTGTATCCTAAAGAAAACGACCCACACCCCTTTCCAGTATAGAACATAGGGTAAGACCTCTGCTGATTGTTCTCATAAGGACCTTTGGTAATCTCCATCTGGCAGCTGTTCCCACAAAGTCTGCAAACATTTGGCATTCTTTTGCTTTCCCCTTTGCCCCTTTGCTCATACCCCTTTGTCTCACCGCCTAGGATGAAGCAAAGCTATCTTATTTTCTGCACAGGTCACAGCTGTATTAACACTAACTGTCCAGCTTGGTAAGTCAACAATCTTAGAGACTCTCTTGCAGAGTGTTGCTCCTTGCTCAAAACTGTAAGCAATTTTCACATCTCTACACATGGCCTGGCCAGGTCATCTCTCTCACTGCCTGCCTGGGGAAGAAGTAAATGGAAAGGCAAGGAATAACCAGATGATTTCAGTACATCTGTGAACTGACTTAATCAGCTGTATATTACTTGGTGCCAAAGATTAAACCAGATCGAGGAGGTTTATCTTGGCCAGCTCAATAATGTTAGCATACTGAGTTCAGTGGTTTCATGGGGCAGGGCTGTGATTTGCAATGTGACTGATCGCCTAGTTTGGGTCCTGCCACTGTGATGTTAGGTGCTAGATGTAAGGCAGCTGTTAATAAAAAAGCAAACGAGTTGCTCGTGGCCTGGTAGGATGTCTGACAGCTTCTCAGCAGAGGTTATTGTGTTTTGAGAAAGTGTTGATCCTCCTCAGTGAAGTTTGGTCACCATGAAAGCCACTGACATGATTAGCAGTAAAAAGTCATAGAAGATGACTGGAGGGAGTGAGGGGTGAGGCTCTCCAGACACAGGGGAGAAAGGCTGGCTGTGCCAAACCTGGGTTTGGTTCTTGGACCTCTAAGTTCATCAGAGACCTCAATTTTTAAAAAGGAGCCAAAGACAACCCAGCAACTGGGTTGGAAGTAGAAATGTGAGCCTGGACCAGGAGCCACTCAGGCTGAGCCTGTGCTCCTTTGCCTCTGAGCCAAGGACCTTCCTCTGCCTGGTCCACCGCTGTACAGGCAGCTTGTCTTGGGGCTCTCCAGAGATGTAGTTGGGTATCTACTGGTCTTTCAAGGCAGCTGCAAAAGGATTCTTTTCAATCCTGCTCACCCACTTTCTGGGAACAATCAGGTGTACCTAAGACCTGCATGTTATTTTGCTGAAATATAGTCTTGGCCATGCACTTTGGGGAATATCAAATTTGAAAATCTATGGTCCAAAGAATTAGACACCACCCACACGCTCTCATTCCTGTTTACTGACTCCCTCCACTTGTACTTCTAGTTCACCTGGATTCTGCCTTCTCATTTGCTGGCCGCTTCAGGAGGCCAGATGAGTTACACTCAGGCTTTTTTTTAAAATGTCATGGCCTGGCCTGTTATCTCCAAACACTTTTCTCTTGATTTCCTGTCGCTTTGTCAAAACTATTATTTCACAATATAGTGGAGCTGAAACACTATTTCATTTTTTAATACGGAGCTTTCACTCTCCTTCAGATTTGAACTTTTACACTGTCATAGTTTGAAATGTGAGTTGTCCCCCACAGGCTCATGTGTTTGCATCTAGTTGTTCGGGAAGGTCATGGCACCTTTAGGAGGTGGAGCCTCATTGGAGGAGAACAGCCACAAAATATGGACCTTGAGGTTGGTTAGCCCTGCCCTGCTTGAGTGAGTCTGCTCTTGAGCTCGCATGCAGCAGCTTGTAGCCTCCATGATGTTTGTAGTGACTTAGCCCACCTCCAGCTTCCACCAGCCAGCCATACCTTTTCCACCATAAAGAACTCTATCTCCCTTCTGGGACCATAAACTGAATCAATATCCCTTTTTCCGTTAAGTTGCTTGACTTTGGGTGGTGTCTCACGGCAACAGAGAAGAGCAACCAGTACATACACTCTTCTAGTCGCAGATGGGGGAAACACTTGAAGTGGGCTGAATCTCAGTGGAAGTCACTGTGTATGGCCACTCTGCACGAGGGCCCCGTGTTCATGTTGGAATTAACCTGTCTTCCTTCACCACTTTTTTAGCATTCCACTTGTGCTGAAGTTCAGAACAACTGTAAGCTCCAGTACAATATGGAAGATGAGCTCTGAGGAGATTCTATCCGCCTTGTAAAATAATTCTTTTTAATGATACTCGAAAGTCTTCAGAGAGAAGTGTGGCCACTATCAGTAGCACGTTCCTTGAGGAAGTTGTCTTTGCTCATGATTTTTCCTAACCAGAGTAACTCAGTTTCTCTGTTCCAGTTTTGAGAATATATTTTTCATGAACAGGATTGAGCCCCTATGTTGAGCTTAATGCTTTTTTACTGCTAGAAAGGGTGACGGTCTCACTCCAGGCCCTTGGTTTGTGAGTTTTGGCTTGAAATCTTAGTTGAGATGACTTGGGAAGCCCTGTTTTGAGTGAAGTTCACAGGCACTGGCTTGCATGACAGCCTCGGGCATTTAGAACACAGACTGAACTGTCCATCTTGTGAGGTACGATCAGCATCCTCCACTGGCGCGTTCAGCCAGCCAGAAGGTGTACAACTAGCTGAAATGGGTGTGTGCTTCCAGTATTTGAATTAATGAGTACTGGCATAAAGTGGTCTCTGAGACTCCACCCATGTTTCTATGATCCCACAAAGAAGTTACACATATGAAGAATACGAGCCAGAAAAGCTTTGCACAGAAGATGGAAGGAAAATGGGCGATTGGCTTTGGGTTGCAACAGCGTCTCTCCACATGACCAGTTTATGCAGAATGCAGATTATTTTCAGTTGAACATTATACTATAAAAGCAATAAACACCAAGTACAAATAGGTTATTTTAAAATCTTCTGTCCATCATAATCACTGTCTCATACAGTCCTTTTCATGTCAATATACACACACAGTTCATCATGACACATGCCTGATACTAAAATATTTGTGTTTTTTTCTATTGTTACATAGTCTTTGGGATCATTATTTAATAATCATAATTGTCTATATTATCCTTTCTGATAATGTGCCTATAACTGTTCATCACCATGGGGTTTCCAGCTTTCTGCAGTCAATAGCCTCATACCCAAAATTCTGAACTATTTCTTAGGATTAAACATGTTGCCTACCAGGTCACAAACATAATTAAGGCTGCCGGTGGACTGGTGGCTCATGCCCCCATCTGCTGCCTGTTCCCTCCCAACTCTATTATTTCACCTCCTAGCAAAGGTCTTTTCATAATCAGATTGTGTGTTCTCACATTTTAGTTTACATTTCTTTCCATACAAGGGATTTTGATTATTTGATATTTGTGTTGATCCTCATTTGAAAAACCATCTGTAGTGTCCTTTGCCCAGTTTTCTTTTAAGATCTCAAAGTTTTCCTTACAAAATTGTGTGACATATATATTTAAATTGTTTTCCAAGATATAATGTATTAAGTTTTATTGAAAACATGTCTTCCTCATAGTATACCTTTTTAAAATTACATCACCATTTCATGTAAGATTATAGAATTTTCTAATCCAATATGTTAATCTTTTTGCATATATGTGAATGTGTGAGTGTATGTGGGTATGTATAGAAGAGGGCATTCAAGTATGTGTACCCATGGAGGCCCAAGGGTGATATCAGGAAACATCTTGGATTGCTTTATTGCTTTATTGCTTTATTGCTTTGTTCTGGGGTTTCCCAGGCTCTGCCTTCCAAGGCTGGCAAGGCAGGCTGCTGCCATTTTCATCTCTTCTGTAAATTACTTTTCCTGGGGAGACATGACACAACTGTCTTCCCTCCCAGACAGGACTTTCACGATAAACCAAGTTGGCAACAGCTTGTTGGCCTTGCTTACAGGAGCAAGGCAGCTCACCACAACATGGCTCGCGGCTTCCTCGTTGCCACCTCGCCGGAACTCTCTCAACTAATCTTCCTCAGTTTATATACTCTAGGGCTCCTTCCATCCTCGCATGTGAGGGCACATGGGCAGCACAAGCACAGGCACGTGTATAGGCATGTGTGCAGGTATGTGTTGCAGGGTCCACACACGTGCATTCCAGCCCCTTTCAGCCTGCACATGTACAGACATGTGGATGGGCACGTACGACTAGGGCACAAATATGTGTGGCCAGCCCAGAGACCCAGGTAAGGTTCTAATAATCCTCTCCATCCCCACTCTGTCTCTTGAGTCCACAGACAACAGATGTTCCTGAAGGTCTCAAAACAAAGATGGGGACTGATTGTTCAGAGGAATGCACCACATAACACTGTCTGGCATTTTTACATGGGATCTGGGATCTAAACTAAGGTTTTTTTATTGTTGTTGTTTTGTTTTTTGCTTGTGAGGCAAAGGTCTTAACACAGAACCATTTCTCCAGCTCTTTTAAATCTCTTGAAACAGGGTCTCACTATGTATCTCTGATTGATCTACTCATCTTGCCTCCATTTCCTTTGAACTGCTGGGATTTCAGGTATGTGCCACCATATCTTACTTATTTTTGTTTGTTTTTTTTATTTAAGAGAGAGGATGTATGCGTAGAGTTCAAAGGACAGCTTTCAGAAGTCAGTTCTCTCCTTACACCAAGTGGGTTTCTGTGGATCAAACTCAGGTTGATAGGTCTGCAAGCAAGTGCTTTACACATTGAGCTTCCTCATCAGACCCTGACTTGGGTTCTTTACAATATCATGTTCTGACTCAAAAAAAAATCATTTACTATACTATGTATAAACACACAGACACCCAGTCACACCATGATTGCTGATGTGAGGGGGTAGGGAAAGTGTTGGGGTTGAAATGGAAGAGACCCTATCAGCAAGTTCTAGCCACGGGAAAGGCCATTACCTGCCATGGCCTCTCCTCCCACATCCCTTCCACTTCCACACCATCTTATTTCTGATACCTTGGTGCCACTGCATTTCAACTTCTGAAGACTCCTTAGAGACAGATTCTGCATTCACTGTATTTTGCTGACTTTGGGACAGCATCCTATCTGCTGGGCTCTACACACAGCTTCCCCAGACATGGGAGGGGAATGAGAAAGAGTAAAATGTGTAAGTCCATGTGTTTTGAAGCACTAAATATCGGTGTAATGTGAGTGTAAACACGAATCTTGTGGGGATCTTGCTAACCTGCAGGTCTGGGGTGTGGCTGCTGGAAGCTTCCAGATCATGCTTAAGTTTCACAACACAGAACTAGGTAAGGATTCTTGACTCCAAAGGAAAGGGCTATATAGTAAGGACTACAATCGCACATAAAGCCTAGTAAAATTGAGTAAACACAAGACCATTTGACATATTATGCAAGTTCTAGAGTTGTGGATGGCTTTCTACCATGTTTGCTGCCTCAGCTGCAAAGAATAGAAGAAACGGAAGAAATCTCTTGGTAGAGACAGAAAAGTAGTTTAGCCTGCAGCCATGCCACGCTCTAGGATCACCACACTGGCCTGCGGCTGCTCTGCTGTCCTGGGGGAAAGGCTGTATCGAGTGAGAGTTTCGAAATGTTTGCAAACTGCCTGCTTGACGTTTACTCAAGTTTGAAGCATTTAAGGCTGTAGTCACCACCCAAGGGATGACGTGACAAGCTGCCCAACTTACGGTACCAAAAAACTCTTTAGAGATAGAACAAAATCCATCATCCCTCCAGTCAGCATTAACCCATAGTCAGAACAGATGACCAATATTTCCCTCTTCATCCTCCAAGAGGATTTAGAAATCTCTGCTTGCCAAACTTAGAGGTGCAGGCCTGTGACCCCAGCTACTGGAAAAGCCTCAGGCAGGAGGATCACGAGTTCAAGACTTGCCCCAGCAACTTGACGAGACTCTGTCCCAAAGGGCAAAAAAAGTAAAAAGGGATCTGAGGATCTAGTTCAGTGGCAGAGCCCACACCTAGCATGCAGAAGGTCCCAGGTTTATTCTCCAAAAATATGCAAAGAAAGCCGCTGATTAAGTCAAGCATGGTGGCACGTGTAAACCAGAATGGGAGGCTAAGAAGGGCTTGAGGCCCCTGGACTAGATAGGGAAACCTTGCCTCAAAAAAGAAAAAGAAGAAAAAATCTGATTGAAGGTTGGGGTTCAATAGTTGAGCACTTAAGGTTTTGGGTTCGATCCCCAACACCACAAGGAAAAAATTTTTTTTCCTTTCTTACTGGAAGAATTTTTATGAGGCTAAAGTGTTGACAACTTTGTCATTCCCAGAATCTGCTAACACCCTCCCCCCATTCCCTTAGATTTTTAGTGCTTTTCCCTCCTCAATTTTAGAGGGGAGGGAAAACCGTCTTGAGCAGGCAGAAAAGTTTTATCCAAGGTGTTTGGCAGGGACTCTGGGCTCTGGGAAAGATTTATGTCTTGGTCCTCTGGCACTGCCTCACGTTAGCTCACTTAAAACAACTGAATAAATGAGTTCACTTTATCCCGTCAAAGTGGAACCTTGGGCGGCTCGGGTACCCAGCTGGGGTCCGTGGGGACCTGAGGCAATGTTCATGTCTCAGTCACTTACGCTGAACTCAGCCCTTTTTATGTCTGTCTGAGATCATTAAATTGAGGAGGGCAGAGGGCAGAGAGACCTGCCGAATGAATGGTGTGATGGAAACGTCTGTTGGGCTCCACCAAGAACATGGAGATAGGGGGGTCACTCAGAAAGAAGCCTGCTTCTCACCGCCATGTCTCTTCTAGTCACAGTCCTTGAGAGAGAAGCAAGGCAGCTTGTTTTGGGTTATTCGTTCAAGAAGGTCCCATGGGAAAGGTCTCCCCAGCTGCACATAGTAGCACACACCTGTAATTCCAGCACTCGAGAAGATTGCCACAAATAGTGAATTCCTGACTAGCCAGGGCTACATACTGGGATTCCTCGATTATGTGAATTTTCCTTTGATAGTAAGTTATATCTTTTTTGCTGACCTTTTAGCATATTACTAGGTCTTGGAACAGTCTGTTGCTGCAGAAAAAGGAACGTGGATTCCTTCTAAACAGACTTGTTTTCAGGCCCATCCCTCTCACTTGGGTGCAGGCTTGAGATTTGCTGAGCAGCTCCATTATTATCCTGAAGTAGCAGGGTTCGAAAAGAACAGCAGCCCTCAAGGCGAGAGGGGACAAGGACAAACTGGGAGTCAGGGACTTCACCTGCTCAGCCCAAGAACACAGATGCAAGAACCTCTACTACCACCACCCCATACACTAGGCCTGATTTCTCCTTTCCAGGTTGGGGATCTGGATCTGTAATAGTCCTTACAAGTTCTTGGCATCTGGGTCGCCAGAGCAGGTGCTCTGGATTGCGAGCAGTTCAAAGGCAGAGATGGTGCCGACTTGGAGTGAGTCCTGGGGACACTTCATGCTATTTAGCCTGCGGCCTGGCCAGCCTTCTCCTGCAGCAAGCAAGTACTACCCACACCGCAATCACTCTTCAACTCCTTCGCCATCTTTGCGGGTCTTCATCCTGCACACCCAAGTAAACACAGCCTCAAATCAACTTTGAGGTGCTGTTTGCCTTTCCAACATGCTTTAAATCAGGTAGGAAAGAAAACTTGATCTTCTGTGAGTGGCCTAGCGTGCTACACTCACAGGGTATGTGTCCTGTGGTTGGTAGAGCAGCTGAACCACCTGGGAACCCTTTAGAAATGCAAATTCTCCGGTCCCAGCCCAGGCCACCTCAATCAGAAACCTTCCAGATGGTTCTAAGGCGTCCAGAGAGCCACTTAACTAGAGTGCTGACTACTTCAGAGTGTTGAGGTTTTTAACCAGTGGGCCTCTCCACCCATGAGTGCTTTGCTCCCTTCCTCTCGGTCTTTGCCAGACCCTTTGGCCCCTCCCTAGATTACTCTGACCAATTCTTCTCACAGGGTCACTGTGAAGATAGAGCGCCCAAGATCAGTCCTAGCCTCTTTCAGTTTATCACCGGAAAGACTAAGCAGGAGGGGACTAAGCATCAGCCTCAAGGAAAGCGCTTTGCCATTACGTGTCACAGAGAAAAATGCTTGTTTTTCTGTGACTTCTTAGGTCAGAATTCAGAGGTGATAAAAAGAATCCAGTAAATAAGTGAGCTTTTCCACCCCACACATCAGTACTATCCAGAACTTTCTACAACAATAAAAATGCTCATATCTAAACTGTCTCCTATATATTTATGTTTCCCGAGCACAGGCTTAGAGGCATTGGCTCTGTTCTGAACAGGGAGAATTGTATAGAGCCAGTAGCCATGGGACACAGTTATCTTTCTCCTGAACAAAAGGTAACAGTTTTTTTTTTTCTATTTCAGAAGCCCTGTGGTTCCTAAACCAGGGATTCCCTCCTTGTACCACAACGCACGGCGTGTGCAGCTATCCTCTGCCTATGCTCACATTGCCCCATAGGAACTCAACTCAGGAAGGTGAAGTGAGGAAACACTGATGCTCTGGCAACTGATTCTCCCTGCAAAGTCTCTCCTTGTCTCTGACACAAGATTCTCAAAGTCTCCAGCATCCATGAAATTAGCAGACTAACTTGTTAGTTCACAGTCAAGGGTTAAAGCCCGAGACTCTTCATTCTTTTTTGCACATTGCTAATACAGTGCAAACATGTATTAGCATGAAACATGGCTAGAGTTTCCATTTTCATTTGGAATAAACACATATGACTAGGGGCTCCATGGTCTAACAGTGCGGCTTAGAATGTTCTTACAAGATCTGGAAAAGCCACTTCTCAGCGAACCTCCACATTGGCAGGTGGCTGCAACATGGGTACTGGTCTTCCCTTCCTCCCCCCCGAATTTGAGTGCGGATGACTCTGTAGCTCATGGAAGAGTAGAACTATGGAGGGCCCAAGGGTAGAAGGATAAACTTTCTCCTTAGAGCCAAAGTGGTGACCTGGTAGAGCAGTGCGTTGCAAGCCAAGAGAAATCAGGGATGTTTGCAGATGGAGAGTCTAAGTCATGGGAAATGCCTTCTAAAGGACATCAGGAACCAGCAAAGATGTGGCCACCAAGGAGGAACTTCCGAGCAGTGGCCTTGAAGATTTTTCTCAGCTCTGCCCAGCCCTTCTCCTCAGTCTGAGAATGCCATCCAAGCGCCCCTGTTTGACTGAAGCCCCTTTCGGGCTCGCCTCAGCCTACCAGCCCCCTGCCCCTCTTACCTCCCAACTCCAAACAATCTCCTCTTTGATTGCCAGCTCCGCCCACTGCCCGTTGGGTCATCTGCACCTAATCAGGAGGAGCTGGGCCTGAGGGATGATAAACTGGGCTTCTCATTTCAATAAAGTTAGTGTAGAATATTGGAAACAGCTGCGGGCCTCAGCTGGCCTTGCCGGAGCCTGTGGGGGCCTAACGGGGGGAGGGTGGTTGAGATGGGGGAACATCAGGGCAAGAGTGTGTTTAAAGGGTGCTTAGCCTCCTAAGCTGACAGCTCTAGCACGTTCAGGACAGCACCAACCAGCTCCTGCCAGGGAGCCCCAGGCTGGGAAGAGGGCGGTGCCCACTCTGGAATCAAGATGCCTGGCAAGGCCTGGCAGGTTTCCATCACCCAGCAGGCATTTACTTACATTTCTTGTCAGTTATTTCACAAATGCCATGCAGCTCTCTTTACGAGTTGCTTTGCTCGCCTAACAAAACATCACGAAAATCCCTTCAAGTAATCCTTTTAAAAATTGTGATAAGATGAGCATAATGTAAAATTTACTGTGTCTCACATTTTTAAGTGTGTAGTTTGAAGCGCTAAGGATATTCACTTTTTTGTGTAACTCATCTCCAGAATGTTTTCTTCTTGCAAAACTGAAACTCTGTATCAACTAAACAATTCCCCACAGCCTCTTCCTTCCCAACCCCTGGCAACCATGCTTCTATTTTCTTCCTCTGTGACTGCGATTACACTAGGGGCCTCTTATCAGCGAAGTCACACAACATTTGTCTTTCTGTAATGTTTTGTTTTTAATAGTCACATAATAGTTCATTACGTGGGCATTTGTGTGTCATTCTACCATTATTAGCTTTTTCTCCCATCAGAAAAAAATCCCTGCACTATAAGCTTCATGCATATTTTTCCCTTCCATTTTCATGTATATGTGTGCAGGGTACTTATATGTGTGTATGCATGCTTTCAGATGTACAGATGCATTGTGACGTGTGTCACACGTGTGACATGTGTCTCGTGTATGGAGTGTGTGCATGCTCTCACATGTATGGATACATGGGTGTGTGCGCATGCATGTGGAGGGCTGAAATTGATATCAAGAATCATCTTTGATCACCCTTCCATCTTACTGTTTTCAGATAAGAAGTCTAATCAAATCCAGAGTTTGCCAAGGTGGCTAACCACCTAGTTCTGGGGATCCCCCGTGTCCTCCCTTGTAAAGCTAGAATTATAGGCAGGCCTGTAGTACTCTCCTCACATTTTACATGGAACCTGAAGATCTGAACTCAGGTTCTTTTGCTTGAGTGGCAAGTGCCTTAACCTTTAAGCCATCCCCCAACACTTAAACACATATTTTTAAATTCTTAAGTACAAGATTGGCTTTCTTCTTTTCCCCTTCAGTTTGCTTCCCAGATTTCATATAATTTGGTCAAAGAGATGTATATTTTTAGTTTCCGTTTATTTTACCAGGTAGTTTTCTCAAAAGACTGTGGTAATACATACAACCCTGTAGTACTATTTCTCCCTAAATTTCCCCAGTGATCATTCATTTGAGGTTTTCACTATTCTGATGGATGAAAAGTAGTATCACGCTTTTAAATCTTCATCTCTTTGAGTACTCTTTTTTTTTATTTTTTGTTTTGTTTTGTTTTGTTTTTGTTTTAATGTGGGACCTGGGATCCGAACTCAGAACCTTCTGCTTGTGAGACAGAGTCACAACCCCTGAGCCATCTCTCCAGGCCTTTTTGAGTACTCTTGAGGTTGGGCATCTTTTCATAAATTTACTGGCCAAGATTACAATACCTATTTGGCATCTTTTGCCCGTTTTTTTTTTCCAGCTAGATTAGTTCTCTTTATGAATAGATAAGGACTGCTTTGTGAATTACAGGTATTAACTCTTTATTTGGGTATTATTGAAGAATTTTCTCCAGACTATTTATATCTACTGTTGTTTGCTCTTTCTCAGATGTAAAATATCTTATTCTACCTTTTGCTAAATGGATTCCAGATTTCTATTTTGCTTAGAAAAACTCAAACTCCAGATTGTAAAACCTCTATTCTTTCTCATAAATTTTTTTTAAAAAATGTGTGTGTGTGTGTGTGTGTGTGTGTGTGTGTGTGTGAGTGTGTACATGTACCAGCATGCCTGTACCACAGCATATGTGTGGATATCAGAGAACAATTTTTCGAGTGTCAGTTCTCCTCTCCGATCTTATTGAGTCAGGGTTTCATACTGGTTTTGCCACTGTACAGTATGGAGGCCCCCGGCCCCCAGCCAGTTCTCCAGCATCTACCTTCCAATCTGCCTCAGGAGTGCTGGTATTACAGATGTGCACCACCTTTTAACATGAGTTCTAGGATTAAACTCAGGTCATCAAGCTTATATGGCAAGTGCCTTTACCTGGTGCAGTCATCTCTCTGGCCTCATCACGAGTCTGTTTCAAATGTGACATAATTGTCACATTTAAGTTGAAATACTATGTGATAGAAAACTTAATCTTCTGATAAAGCTCAGATGTGGTCAGTTGTACCTGCATAATTTGGCCTTGCAGTACCACCTGTGATGGTGGCTCTTAGTTGTCACCTTAGTAGAGAAGTCTCCAGACACTCCTGCAAGGATTACCTTGATCGGGTTAATTCCACTTTAGGCAGAACCATTCCCTGGGCAGGGGTTCTGGACTGTATAAAAAGGAGAAAACTGAGGCTTATCATGCATGTATTAATTGTTCTCTGCTCTTGACTGTGGATGCAACACAACTAGTTCTCTCAGGCTCCGGCCACTGTGACTTCTCTGACATGACAGACTAAACCTGGAACTGTAAGCTGAATAGACGCTTTTTCCCTCACTTTGCTTTTGTCACACTACTTTATCACAGCAAAAACAAAAGAAAAGAAACTTAAGACACTATCTTTATTGTACCCTATAATCCACATGTATTGGGATTTATTTCTTTCCTGTGAGTCTGTATTTATTTTATCCTTTACTTTCAGTGTAAGGTTTATTCAATCATTTTATTATTTTCCCACTCTTGCCCCAGAAAAGTGGGCTGGGGAGATGGCTCGGGGTTAAAGTCTTTGTCTCACAAGCAAAAGATCCTCAGATTCCCACGTAAAAACACCAGGTGGAAATGGTGGAGGCTTGCACTTCCGGCTATGGAAGGGCATGCTGGGAAATCCCAGAACAGGGCCAAGAGAAGGTAGAGCGATGCAGGATGATTCTTGGTCACCCTTGGGCCTGCACAGGCACACATATTCAAGTGCCCTCTTGCACATACTCACACTATTATATTTATCATTAATATTTGTTGTATTGTGTTTTTTAAAATAATTTCTGTTATAAAATGCTCTCCTGTTGTCATAGCCCATGACACTTCAAGACAAGGCAGACTAAAAACAAGGGCAGGGAGGGAAGAAGGATTGTCTCTACCTGCCCACATGCCTGTTTTGGAAACAACCACTAGAGGGTGTCTTTAGGCTAGAGAAGAAGGCTGGACTTGCCCTTCCAAGGTTGGCACCTGTATGTTCTCTGTAAGTAGCACCCCAGTGACGCGACTTCACCCAGAAGCGCCAGGCCCATTCCAAAGCAGGTGAATCCAGTTTGTAGTTTTTTCCAGCACCTACGACTTCACCATCTATTCCACCTCCTGTAGCCATTTCTGTACCCTACCCCAGGCCCCCCAAGCACCAGTTGGCAAAGGTCTGACCACACAGGCTCTTCCTTCTCTCTCCACAATTCCAGAAGCAGCTGAGTGCAGCCCCCTCTTCAGAGGTCCCTTTCTCTAGAACTCTTTCTCTGCTTTTCCCAGCTTCAGGAATAGGAGCTGTGCTGCAGGTGTGCTCCCCCCCCACCTTAACCTTCTCTTGTTACTCTCCCTCCTGCTAATTAACCTTACACCTTGCTATCAATTTCTTTATGCTGAATGCTCTTTTTCAGCTAATGCATGGTTTCTGTCTCCAAACAGGATCCAACTGGCACAGGTAATGAGGAGTTGAAATTTTCTGGGGGCTGAGGGCTGCTTCTCTTGGCTGCCCTGCACAGAGCTCCCCTCCCTCTTCCATTCCCAGAATTATTTGGCTGCTAGTTTCCAAGGAGACGGCTGACAATTTCCAGTTGCCAAGCCTCCCCCTGGAGCTCTGCAGAGACATTCTGGGAACTCCCTACTCCTTCCTGAGCCCCAGCCAGGGAGCTTGGAACACACAGCCAGGTTGGGGTAGAGTATTTTGGTAGTGGGGGAAGGGCAGCCAACCAGCCATAAAGATGCAGAGAGAAACTGGAGGTTTTCCTGGGCCCTGACTTCCCCCTAAGGCTTCAGGTGCCTGAGCTGCCCTCAAAGGTGGGCCTTGGTGGATGCCACCTCCATTCTGTATGGACAGATAGATATTCATTGGATCCAGTCCAGGCATCGACCTGAGCCTTCCAACCAGGTCTTTAACCACAGAAAACTGGCCCTAACACTGTCACCCCCAGGCCTAGGAGAAATCCTGTCCCTAGCTGGGGAAAATCCAGGGAAGAGTCTGGTAGATCTGACTGTCTATCTATCTGTCTGTCTATCTACCTACTATCTATCTATCTACCTACCTATCTACCTATCTGTCTGTCTGTCTGTCTGTCTATCTATCTATCCATCCATCCCCATTCTTCCTGGAGAAGGAATTTCTGCACCTAGAGCCTTTGGCTGGCACCAAGCAGTACTCAATGCACATCTCATGAGGCTTTATGTCACAGCCCAAGCTCTATGTTGCTCACGGCAGGGTAGCAGGTATGCATCTTACTCCACAGTGTACAAAAAGATCCATTCCTTTATCATAGAGCTGATTCCTGGGGGCTTCTGCCCCGTCCTGTGTCCACCAGAATTTAGGAGGAGACTTGGTGCTGTGTCCCCTCCAACACTCAGATGTGGCTAGGTAAGAAAATGTTAGGAGATGGACTCTTAAGAGGCAGTCAGGCCAGAAGAACTTCTCCCTTGTGAAGGCATAGCATTCTCTTATAAAGTTCACAACACAAAAAGCCCAGCCCTTCTTGTCCCTCTGCCTTTGCCATGTGAGTTCACAGAGCTCATCCCCTCCCCGGCTGAAGCACCTCTTACAACAACGGAGCTGGCCACACCTTGATCTTAAACATTCACCCTCCAGAAGTGCTCCTTCTAAACTATCACCGTCTGCTCTTCTGACAGAGCAGCAACCATGGGCTAAGACACTTGAGACACAATATGAACGTGGAAAGGCCTTGAACCTCGGTCAGTCCCGACTGCCGACCATCTCATTGTGCTGTCTGTGACGGACGGTACAATGAAGATGGCTTCCACTTCTCTGCCTTGAGTCACTGCTTGACCCCCCCGCCCCCCCGGCTCATCCTCTTCTGAGCATCTCTGAAAAAGGACACTTCTTTTTTTTTTTTTTTTTTTTTTTGAGAATTAAGATAGAGTTTATTAGAGAAGAGAAAGGTTGGAACTCAGACTCCAGACGTGGAGTGCCATGAGGAGCTAGGGCGCCTCCAAGAGAAGCAGAAATGAAACAGAGCTCATGGCACTAGAGGGCCATGAGGGGCTAGGGAGCCCTTGAGAACTCATAGTGCCTAGGCATGGAATTCATGAGGAGCAAGGAACAAGAAACAGACTCATGGCACTGGAGTGCCATGAGGGCCTAGGGAGCCTCCAAGAAAAGTAGGCAGCTGGAAACGGACTCATGGCACTCGAGGGCCATGAGGGGCTAGATCACCTGAAAAAGGACACTTCTTTGTTTCTGCTCTACACGTGCCACCCTTCCCCCACGGGCCTACCTCCGCGTCCTCCCCAGAAGGAAATCAGGAATGGGGAGGTGGCTCAGTGAGCAAAAAGTAATTGATACACAAGTCTGATCAGCTGAGTTTGGCTCTCCAGAACCTAAAAGGGGGACACAACACCAACACTTATAAATGTCCTTGTCCCATGTCCCTGTGGGAAATGGGAGCGGAAGACAGGCAGCTCACGGGCCAGCTGGCCTGCTTATGCAACAGTGGAGACCCCTCCTCAAATAAGGTGAGTGGCGGGGACCAGCATGTGTGCTTTGGCATGTACACACACACAGAGACAGGGGTGGGGGGAACCTGAGAGCTGACGAGATGGCCCAGTGAGCCAAGTACTTACAATGCAAACATGAAAACCTGAGTTCAAGGCCCCAGAACCCATGCAGAGTCTGGCCTGGTAAAGCATGCGTGTAAGCTCAGTATTCCTACAGAGAGCCGGGAAGTGGGGACAGGAGACTCCCTGGAGCACTCAGGCCAGCTAGTCTGGTACACACAACCGTGAACAATAGAGAGGTACTGCCTCAAACAGGATAGACACCTGAGGCTGTCCTCTGACCTTCACACCTGCACCACGCCACAAACACACAATACACGCACACACATCATACATATGCACATACACAAAAAAATAGAAAAAAATGTTGCTTATGCATGTCTATAATCCCCATGGAAAAGTAGAACGATCACCTAGCTAAGGTGATGTTGATCTTAATTTTGCAGAAGTATTTTAGGATTAAACCAATGATATTTTCATCACTAACCATTTAAGAATCCATTTAAAAATAGAAATGTTTTACTTAATCACAAATGATTTTACATAATCAAACTAACAATAATTCCCAACATTATCTAATAAGCAATCCCATGCTATAGAGGGTTGCTAAATAACTCGACTGAGGTCAGTCAGTGAGCCCAGAGTCCGAGTCTGAAGTCTCCGATTCCCTCTGTTCTTTCCGCACGACCACCAGTATAGTCAATATACTTTCTTACTCAACCACGTATTGCAGGGGTAGATAGAACCTGAGGGCCTCACATGCTTACCAAGCTCCCTGCCACCGAGTTACCCCCTACCCAACCCTACAATCATATGTGACCTATTAGGAAACAGGCTCACAGAAAAGGAAGGTTTTGCACCCTAAGTGGCCCAAAAGGCAGTTAGTCCCCTAATAGTGCTGACAGTAGAAGCAAGGCCTTCTTCCTGCAGCCTCAAGAGGCGCGCTCGCCTCTGTCTGCCTTCCTTCTTCCCCTGATCTGCTCTTCTTCCTTTCCCGGCCACTCCCAGCCAGGGCCTCCCTCATTTCCTCTCTGGTCTCCAAGGTGCAGTTTTCAAAGCGACTGATCAGTGACCCCAGCTGGTCCTCTGTCCTTCTCCCTCCCGCCCAGTCCCCTCTCATGAGCTCAGCTGAGGATGTGCTGACTGCAGAGCATCTGACCCGTGTCCTCTCTGGCCCCTCCACTCATCTCCTGCTGGCATCCCCCAGGGTCTGCATTGGCCTCCAAAAGGCACACATGGGGAAGCCATTTACTTCAGGAGCATCTGTCTCCTCTGCTCCAGCCCAGCTGTCCCCATCCTTCCACATTCTGTTTCTCCAAACTCCGGTGATTTCAGAGTCAGGATCCAAAATGGTTCCAACAGGCTGCAGAGCCGAAGTAACACGCACAGCACAAAAAGATGGGCCTGCAGTAGTGTCGAACAGGCCGAGAGGTGAACGTAAGACTAGAAGCACAAGGGTTATCTGGCTCAGTGTTTAACAAATACTTTCAGTCTCACGTAGCCTTTGCCCATGGCAGAGCAGCAAGTTTTGGAAAGGGAGGCAACAGCCTCTTGGGAAACCCAGGCGTCCATGTCACTAACATGTAATGGTGTTAGTACATGTTCAGAAGATATGGGGAAGTGCCTGAAGCAACGTGTCCTCAGAGTAAGGACACAGTGCAGCAACTGTGCTTAGTGCGCTGTAAATGTTAACCAAACGGAGGAGCATCGCACTCTCACGGTATTTAACTGGAGAGGATTCTGAGAACTCTTAACAGAAGAGAAAGAACTTAGCAGCTTCACAGACCCATGCTCAAACCCAGTGAACCGTGATGTTGAACAGGACAGAGACAAACTGGAGACAGCCTGAAGGTGGAGAGCAATACCACCCTCAGAAATCAAGTCATCAGGGGAAAAAAGGGCACATTTGAGCATATTTGGAAAACGTGCCTAGCAGAACCTTCTCATGGAGGCGTTAAAAACACCCATCATATCCATCTCTTCCAGCCTTCGGACTCCAACTGAAAACTTAGCTCTCCTGGGTCCCAAGACTTATCGGCCTTCACAGTTACATGAACTGAGCCTTTATAATATATCTCTCCCTAGGGAGCTGGAGTGTTGCTCAGGGTAGAGTGCTTCCCTACATGCATAAAACCATTCCCAACATCATACACAGCAAAACATTAAAAATAAAAAGTTTCAATCTCTTTCTATGTATACATACATACCACTGCTGATGAATAAGCACCTCTCTCTGACCATCCTCCTAGGATGCCCATTATTAAACAGAAAGAGTGGACCGAGGTGCCCTCCTCACTTCTTTGTCATCCTGATGCTGAGGGTCAGCAGGGCTAATTCTATAAGCAGTGCAAACCCTACTATAGGCAGGAGTCTTCTTATAAAGGTTTCCTGGTTCACACTGTCTCAGTTCTGTCACCAGAGACAGGCTACCAAACACCTCGGGTGGGGTGACTGTACTAGATCGCCATACTTTGCCCACAGAGACACATCTTTTGGGTCTGAGAACATTCCTAGTTTGAGAAACATGAGGATTAAAATGGACGGTTTCTAGGAACCTGTGCTGGGATCAGCAAACCTGTCCTCCCTGTGTGGTGGGAGTCTGGGTATCAGGGACCACCCTCCACTCTGCCCCATAGCTGATCTGGGGAGATGGGGAACTCAAGACCATAAGAGGGAATGGCAGAGGTCACCCACAGGCGGGGTGAGGGGAGGACAGTCTACCCACAGGGCCACGGAGGACAAATGAGAGGCTAACATGTCACAGAGTAACCCCAGATCTAGTAGGAGCCTGCCAGGCACGCACCCCTTACAGCGAGCCCAAGGAACCTGACGCCAGACATCAGATCGCCCTTCTCATTGGGGTCCAGGAGCCTCACCCTCCCCTCTCACCCTCCCCTCACCCCTGCCATCAGAAGATGGAAAAATCTGGCCCCATCTCAGGCTGTCACTTGAAGACAAGTGAGGTCAATAGGATATGCTAAGAGACAGACCGAGGAGTCAGGGGTCTGGAGAGCAAAACGCTGGGCTCCACCCCAGTGCCAGCTTCATCCTTCACTGGTCAAACCTCGCTGGGAATATGAATGTACCATCTGCTTCATGCAGAACAGGGTGCTGCCTGTATGTATGTGTTCACATGTGCAATGTATCGATCGAATCAAAAAGCACATAAAACATGTAAGTCTTTAGGAACTAGG
Organism: Typhlomys cinereus; assembly: GCA_023101885.1. NCBI lineage: Eukaryota > Metazoa > Chordata > Mammalia > Rodentia > Platacanthomyidae > Typhlomys > Typhlomys cinereus. Next base: position 2,225,448 of record JALPQD010000282.1, on the reverse strand, counting down.
ATCCATCCCAAGTCAAGAAATAGAACATTATCCAAATGTCCATCGTACTCTAACCTAGTTTTTCATTTAATGCTCACAATACTATTTATAATGGAGGATATGATTCCATTTGCCTGAGATGTTATCAAAGCGCTAAGATGCATGAATCTTCTAGAGTTCTTTAGCTCCTTCTACTCCACCAGCTTACCACAAACATGAAGACAGCCTAAGAAGGGGTGAAGGCCACTTACCAGTGTATTGAACCTCCCGGTCCCTTTTGCTTGGAAGTCAGACCCTGTGCCGCTGATTGGTCCTGCCCAGGTTGTGGTCAGTGACTCTGCACTACCATTCAAATGGAAATGCAAGGAACCACCCCCCCACCCCCTCACCCCGTTTTCTCAGCCAGGCCCTGCCCCTCCCCAACTCTGCATTATGGATAGACTGAATTATCAGGTAAATAATTCATGTGTAATCAGGGCAGTGAGGGTAACAGGAGAGCATGGGTGCAGATATCAGAAGGACTGAGGTTGGCAACCTGAGCCAGACCCCCATCCTCCCAGGGGCCCTGTGCTTTGGAGGTAGGGGATCCAAGAGTTAGGCAGGAGCCTTGGAGGTGCCCTGAGGGACCATGGTGGGCCAGAGGAACCACTGCAGACCACTTGGCCAGCCATTGCTGCTACTGATTCTTTGTTTTCTGCATCTGGGAACCTCAGGTGAGTGATGCTCAGACCCTCCCCAGTGGCCCACTTCTCTCTCCCACCATTATGTCTTTCTCTTTCCTTCTTGGGCCTTTTCCTTCTGCACGCGCATGGCCATTTGATGCCATCCACTCACAACACTCATCTGCTAGGCACATGTGCCAGGACCCTAAGAAGACAGGACTGTCCTGAAGGCCACTGTCAGTTGATAAATTAGTGTAATCTGGGTTTTAGAATGTTCTCTGCTTTTGAGAGGGCTGGCAATGGTTAGCAGAGCATTCTAGTGATCTGGGCGTGAGAAAGTCTGGCAACTTTGGTCAGATCAGTTCCCCTGGGTTGGAAAGAATATGCTTCTAAGTTAAGTATTTTTTCTTCTGGAGCAATGAATTGTGTCTTGACCGCTACATCCTGACTCTTACCTGTCTCTTCCTCTCCCTCTGGAACTACCGAGAGGAACATGCAGAGTCTGAGAGCGGGGGGAACACAGGGCTCTAGTTCCACTTCTACCACCTACAGAGTGCTCTGGGAGTGACTTAGGGCCTCAGAATTGCAGTGGAGATTAGAAACCAGCTCACAGGTCAATAGATCAGGCATGCGAAGAGTCCAGTCCAGTCCTCATCCTGGTGGGAAGGAGAGCGGCTTGGAGCTAATGTGAGTGGCTGCTATGGCTCTGTGGGTCTCTCACCTAGTAAGATCTTCTCTGGTCACATTCAAGCAGTCAAAGGTATGCGGTGTATGGACTGAATTGTTGTTGAGGGTTAGACCTTGGGCATACAATTCATGCTGAGTGTCTTGCTAATGGAAACCTCAGCATCTGGTTCCTGGCAGTAAGCTCTGTGAGAACAGGGCTCTCCAGGGGCTGGGTTGTCCTGTGACCCTGGCATCCATCGTTAGTTGACAAATCAGTGAGTCTGGGTGGATTGATGAAGGCTGCTATGTTCTTCACCTGGCTACAATAAGGCTGGAAAAAGCTGGGGTCTTAGTCTAGAATTCTCCTGGATTCCTTACAGAAAGACCTCCAGATCCCAGCTTGCCAGTTGCTATGTGGATTTCTCACTCCTGAACATTGTCATCATTTCATTCAGATCACACTGAATTCGGGATGCTTACTGAAAATCACAGGCACCTGGTCCCTGATCCCTTCCCACCCATTAATATCAGATGGAGCCCACATTTGTATGTTTATTGGGTAGTTTGATGACTGACCTCAGCTGTCAATAAAGCTCCCTTCATCGCATCTAAATGAGGAAACCCACAGTCCCATCCCCTCAGGAATGGTCCCTTTCTCACTGGTCCCAGAAATGGCTCTGAAGTCTTACTGGGACCACAATAAGGGACAGGATTGGGGCATGCAGTGAAACTCAGGGTGGCACAGACAACTTAGGCTGCCTCTTCTGTCCCCAGGCCAGCCGCAGCTGACCTCCAGTGTCCCTGGGGAAGAGGCCGTGTCCATCCAAGGAGTACGTGGTGGCTCCGTGGAGCTAGCCTGCCGCTCTGGGTCTGCTCCCCTCCTGGTCCTCTGGAGCTTTACCCCCCTGGGTTCCCTGGTTCCCCGGCCCGTGGCCGTCACCGATGGAGCTTCATCGAAGGTGGAGGCTGCGGCCTCGACGCTGGGAGTCGTGAGTCTGAGGAACAGCAGCCTGGTGCTGGAGGAGCTCCGAGAGGGTGCCCGTGGCCACTTCCTGTGCCAGGCCCTGCATGTGTCCCGAGGCCAGCTCCACACCACCTACTCATACCTTACACTAGCCGTTCTGGGTGAGGAGCTGAACAGATATGCAGCCAGCCTGCAGCTGACCTGCTTGCTGTTTTAGGTCTCTTTGCATGCATTTCCCATGTTCTTTGCTTGTGCTGGACCCCAAATCTAAAGGGTAGTGCTCTTTTGGGAGTGAGGAAAGCTGGGATTTGAGGGAAGAGATGTTTAAGACTAAGTGGCCAGTTGAATCCATAGCCAGCAGAGGTGGGGCCACTACACACAGCCTGGCATGGCCATGGCTATAGTAGCAAACTGAGTCCCTCTCCCTCTGCTCAGTGCCTGTCTCCAAGCCTCAGGTGAGACTGAGTGATCCATCCCCAGTAGAAGGAGCCTCCGTGGTGGCCACATGTGCTGTGAGGGAGGGCACAGAGCCAGTGACCTTCTCCTGGCACCATCACATACCCCGACACCTTGAAGAGGTCCTGGTGGGTCTCCCAGAGCCAAGCCTCCATCTGGATCCAGTCAACCGGACACATCTGGGGTGGTATAGGTGCAGTGCCGAAAATGCCGTCAACCAGATGAGCAGCGATGGAGTCTTCCTGGATGTCATCTGTGAGTTGGTCTTGGGACACTGGCAAACTCCGACTGTTGTATTTTTCTTTTGTTGCCACGAGACAGTATTCATATGCATCTTAAAAGAAAGGGAGATTTGTTTGACTTTCGTTTCCAGAGGGGATATAGTCCATTATGGCAGAAACTGGATAACAGAAGGCATGGCCGAAGGCAGAGACAGGAAGCAGGTTCAAGTCACTGTAACCATCCAGAAGGCAGAGAGAGCAAGAGCAAGCTAAGAGGAAGCAAGACCAGACTGCCAAGCTTCAAGGTCCACCCCCTGTAACATGACTTCCTCTAGCAAGGCCCCACCTCCGAATGGTGCCACAGCCTTCTCAAACATTAACACCAGACAAGAATTCAGATATATGAGCCTGTGGGGGCAACTCCCATTCAAACCATGATACCTACTCATCCGTACTTGGCCTCCAGCCCCATTTCAGAACTCCCTAGATTCTTTCACAGGTACGTCCTAGTCTTCCAGAGAGTCCAAAACACAAGGTGAGGAGTGCTAAATAGGACTCTCCTGCCAGGGGTTTTAACAGAGTCATGAGCCCCTGTTCCCAGGAAAACATGCATGCATTCATCTTCCTTTATTCATGATCTTGACAGTAGTCTGAAAAGTCAATCTTGTGCTGAGCATATAGGACTCTAAGTGATTGACAGCACCTTGCTGGGCAGAGGGCCACAAGGGTGGAGAGAACAGCAAGTTGACCCCAAAGCCAAGCTACAGTTATAGATCAGAAGATGAACTCTGGAGTCGAGGATGGCCTACAACCTAGTGATCACCTGTGTCTTTGATCGCTTGAGAATGTGACTGGCCAACTTGAACTGTCAGTGTTGCAAGCACAAAAACGCACACTTGATTCTGAAAATTTAAAGAAGAAAACATAAAATAGCACATCGATCACTTTCATATTGGTTATCTATTGAATGAATGTTCCAAAGATATTTGGATAAAGAAAATATCAGATTAAAATGATTGGCATGTGTTGATCAGACTTGCTTTTTAAAATTTTTACTGAAATTCAGCTATTATCCATGTATTTTTATTTTTAACTTTTTTAATCCCTTCTGAGTTTCACACATAAATGTGATGAATTTATGTTCTTTCCAGTCCTTATGACCCAATTCCATGCCCAGTCCTTTTCTCATTACAAACTTTTTTCCTCCCTAATTTCACAAGTTTCTGCATGCATAGCCCACTGAGTTTTATCTCCTATCTCTGAGGGCGGTATGGAGCCTCTTGAGGTCTTTCCATGGGGAAATATTGGTAGGCCACATCTCATGAAGGTCTTGGAAGTAGACATAGTGGAAGTGAGTTCATAGATGCAGAAGATACATCATATCTGGAAGACATTCCTGGTATCATCCCTCCCCACCCTTGGCTCTTATTTTTACTATCCCTTTCTCTCTGACATTCCCTGAGCCTTGGAACCATGGGGGGTTTACATGACCTGTTTAGAGCTGAGCAAGCCACAGTCACGTATTCTCCACACTTCGATCAGTTGTGATATTAAACATTAGGTCGAGTGCAGGACAGTATCTCTAATCTATGGGTATATAATGATAAATGTTTAGGCAACAAACTAGTAGAAATTTGGAGCACTATGGCTCTATACCTTTATTGAGCAGTGCTGGTCCAGTGTTGGTTTGCTTGCTTGTTTGCTTGGTTTTTGATTTTGTTTTGTTTGTGAGACAGGGTCTCATGTAGTCCAGGCTGGCCTCAAATTCATTTTGTAACCTGGAACTCTTGCTACTCCTACCTTCACCCCTCAAGTGCTGATATTACAGGGGGGCGTCACCACAGACAATATCAGTCTTTAGATTTGAAGGAGGAGGGGGCTAATGGCTCCCTATCATAAAAGTATAGTTTGTGGGAACTGCGAACTGAGGGCATGGAGGAATCAGGCGAGGAGGTCTGGGGAAGGATGGGAAGTGGAAGCAGAATGGAAGCAGGCAGAAATTTCTGTTTGTCTGGGGGCTGGGGAAAGTTTCGTCAGTAGAGACCTCAAGCTTGGAAACCAGGGAGAGGAAGGCAGTCATCCAGTCAAGTGAAAAGGTCTGACTACATGTTCTCTTGCCCTCTGTGATCCAGACCAGCCAACCTTCCCAGCCTTCCAGGCAACCTTCACTTCTGGGCACACAGGTTGGACTGGTCACCCAAGCACTCTTCTCCCTAGTGTGCTTCCTGCCCTAGCCAAACCCAGCAGTGCCTCAAGGAAGCCCCCAGAGCAGGCTAATGTCACACAACCTAAGACCCCTGCCTCTAGCAGTCTTGCCCACACTACACTGTGCCGTGACTAGAGGTTCTCCTTGGACTCTACGCACTGTAGGCTCAGCATGGGGGTGGAAGGGGCTGGTGTGTGTTGCATGCTACTGGACCAGATGGACAGATTCAGCAGATAATCTGAACAGATGGGAGCAAAGGCTGGGAAGGTGTGACAGACAGGTCCTGCTCGCCCTCCAGATGGTCCAGACAAGCCTGTGATCACTGTCGAGCCACTGGGAATCACTGAGGACGGATTCTGGGCCAGCGAGAGGGAAGAGGTGACCTTGAGCTGCCTGGCTGCGTCTAACCCTCCTAGTCACTATGTATGGCTCCGTGATGACACTCAGGTCTACGCTGGACCCACCTACGTTATCACCAGTGCTGGCCACACCCACACAGGCCTGTACACCTGCCTGGCGCACAACAGCCACCTTGACACCCGCACCCAGACCACCATCCGGCTTGTCATCTATTGTGAGTGTTGGCTGAGAGGGTACCCAAAACTGGATCTGATTTGTGCTGGGGCAGCTCCCATCTATCCTGGGGGAGGTGGCGTCTGAGTTGCTGGGCAGCCCAAGAGGAGAGCATCTGAAGAAGTAGGTGGAGTTGCAGGACAGTGAGAAGCTAAGGAGACTGCGGAAGGGCAGGGATAGGGGAAGCCTCTGACCTTATATGGTCCCCTTCCAAAGTGATCGTAAGCCCTGTGGTCCTGAGGCCTGGACTGAGGCACAGAGAAGGGTAGGACAATCTCAGTAATGCCTGGTGTCCAAGGGCAAGGATGAGAATCAAGGGTCTTAGGGGGGGGGATCCTGGGATTCCACGGGAGCTCTGACCACCACCCCTTAACTACTTGCCCATTGACATGTGGGCTACAGTATTTTCCTTGCCGTCCCCAACTTGCCCACTTCTCCCCTTTTCCTTTTGTTTCTTGACATCCCAGGCCTCCATACCCCCTGCCTGGGCCAAGGCTGTCTGGCATTGGCCAGAGGCCTGCTTCAGCTCCTCCTCACCTACCTCTCCACCCAGATCCCCCTGATGGGCAGCCTTCCTGTGCTGTGCTCCCCACTCTTGGGGCTGTGACTCTGCTCTGCTCCTGGCCTGGGGGTTTTCCAAGTGCCCAGCTGCATTGGGAAGGGCCCCAGGGGACAGGCCCTAGCGCCCCTAGCAATATCACCTGGAGTTATGCAAGCATCGGACTCCCCAACGGCAGCGTCTTCACCTGCACTGGACATCACCCAGCACTGACTCTACCAGCCCTCTGCAGGGTCGCGCTCTGTAAGTAGACACAGGCAACAGCCACACGCTGATACTCCAGGCAGTGGGGCAAGAGGTGGCCAGGGAGAACCAAGGAGTCTGAGATCTATGATAGAGGGATAGACCTCTGGCTCAAGATGTTTCAGGCAACAAGGAGGTAATCAGCATCATTTAGCTTTTACCTCCCAGCTCTGAACTTCCTATCCTCCTGTTTTCTATCCTCCTCAGTTCCAACTTGGAGCACTGGTCCTGTCTGCAAAGTGCAGGGTTTTTTTTTTTTTTTCTTCTTTCTACATATACTCACTCTAGCACTGGATTACATAGTAACTACTTAGTGTCGTCTCCCACCGGTCGTCCTGTCACATGATCAGTTCTGGATAGAGGAATGGGTGGGTAGAGGAATAAATGAAGAGGGGAAGAGTGGAGCTGCCATGCCTTCCCTGTTTCCCCATGGCCATGCTGAATCCGTTGTTCCTTTTCCAGGGGAACCCCCTGGGAGCCCTAGCTGCTGGACCACAACCACAGTAGGTGACCAGCTCATCATGCTGAGCTGTGAGTGGCCTGGAGGCCAGCCTCCTGCAGTACTGAGCTGGCTGGATGGACGGCGTGAGATCCTGGGTGGCAGCAGCACCTCACTGGCTGTCCACCTCCTGCAGGCCCAGAGTGATCTGGCGGGCAGAGAGTTCACATGCCAGGGTTCTCACCCCCTCAGGGGCCCTGGATCCCACTGCCGGCTCCAGCTGGGTAAGCAGGACCTACAGACTGAGTTCTGGGACCTGGGCAGGAACAACCCTTCAGAACCAGGATGCGGGGCTCTGAGGGGCGGGTGGTGGTGTTGGACTGGTAAGGGAGCCCACAAAAACTGTTTCACTTTCCACCAGGGTCTCATCAAATGAGAAGTTGGTCTTGGTCAGTGTTGTCCAATAAAGATGTAGTACGTAATTTTAATTAAAAAAACTTAAGATGCAGTGAAACATTTAGCTTAATATATCTGATAAATGACAATATATCAGATTGTCATTTCAGTGTAATAAAAAAGTTGCTTATTATCTTTTTTCATATTTTCATTACCCTGTTTTGAAAACCCAGTGTATATACAATTGTCATAGGTATCAGTGCAACCTGATCATGTTTCAAGTGTTTGATGATCTGGGCTATAGGTTGTGTTGGACATCACTGGGCAATACTGACTGAGATGATGTGAGGATCCTGATTGGTCCCTTGTATGAATAAGGGAGGCACCTGACTTGCAATAATGTTTCAGGAATCAAAGTCTCTCTATTTCTGTGGCTCCTTTTATCTTCAACTGCCCCATTCTCCATCAGTAACTGAAGACAAAAAAGTTAAATGTTGAAAAATTTTAAATGTGGGAAAAGGGCTGGGGTCAATGGTTGAAGTGCTTGCTACATAAGCAAAAGGACCAGAGTTCAGATCCCCATGTAAATGTCAGTGTAATTCTAGCTCTGAAAGGTGGAACCTGGGAACCCCCCACAGCAAGATACCTAGCCAGACTGGCCCTATCAGTATCAGTGAGCTCTGGGTTTAGAGATGCGATCTCAAACAATAAGGTAGAAGAGTGATTGAGGGTGATTCCTGGTATCACACTGAGACCTCCACGTGCACTCCTGTGCACCTGAACCTGCATGCACCTATGCACATACACATCCATCCACATGCAAGCCCAGACATACAAAAGTATGCACATCCCATACATACATACACGTGAAAATGGAAAACAAAAATGTGGAGCAAGCAAATAGAAGAGCTGTCACATGCAGCGGGTCTCACAAAATGATTTACCCCTTGCCAGAGGCTTTGTGACTGGTAGGCTTTAGGGAATTTTAAGGAGATCCTTGGCACAAGATACTATCACCCAGTCTTAGGATGGAAAGTTCCCAAGAGATTCGCTGACAACTGAGAAGCTGGGGTTTTCACGAGCCAGTCCATAAAAACTGAGCACCTGCTAGTGCCCTGTGCTATGGCAGTGCTGGGGTGGGGGTATGCTCAGAACTAAGGAACACTACTACGACCAATGAATTCTGGAGGTGACCATCATGGAACCTTAGTAGAAAAGCGGAATTTGGACAATAGGGTTGATTGGCTCAGGGGCAGTTCCCCAGCTGTTTCCCCACCTCCCTCTACATCCACCTGCCTCAGGTTGGGAGCACTAGTGTGTTTCAGCGTCATCTTTTGTCTCTGCAGAAGCCCCGCAGTTGGCAGTGGCTGAGTCCCGGGTGTCAGTACTGGAGGGAGGAGAGACCTGGTTGGGCTGTGTTCTCCAGGGGGGCACACCACCTGCTCAGCTCCTCTGGCTGGGACCCCAGCAACAGCAGATGGAACAGACCACTTCAGGATTTGTGCTGCACCCTGAGGGTGCTCAGCTGCACCTCCAAATCCGAGACGCCGACCCAGCACACCACAGGGGCACCTACCAATGTGTGGCCCGCAATGCCGTGGGCAATACCAGCCAGAGTGTGCTGCTGGAAGTTCTGAGTGAGTGTGAAGGGCATGCATGCTCAGGTGGCGGAGGTGTGGGGGCCCCACAACTGTACAGTGCTTTGCAGGAAGTCCTAATTGCTTGCTTCGCAGTCTGAGTCCTTGGGCACCACCTTCTACCACATGACTCCAAGCTAGGTACAGTCTTGTATTCAGACACACAGAACTCCACACACCGAATCGCCTCTTCTGTGAGGGAATGGAAAGGGATAGCACTGCTCAGGATCACACAGACAGTCCACGCCACTCCACGTGCAAGCTCTGTACGGAACAAGCGAGTAGAGCTGTTGCTATTCGGGTGCCTCCAATGTGCTGCCACCCACTCGCCTCCAGGGTATCCAGCTCCTCCCAATGTCACCATCAGTCGCCTGACCTATGGACGGCACCGGAGAGAGGTGCAGCTGCAGTGGACCATCCAGGGTCCTGGGAACCTCACGGGCTTTCTGGTGCAGCGGAGGGCCAGTGTTCCCAGGCCGGAAGCTGGGGCTTGGGAGACAGCGGCGAGTGACATCGAGCCAGAGAGCAGGGGCCGGCGGCTGGGAGGGTTGGACCCAGGGGTCCTTTATGCCTTCCGCATCCTGGCTCTGAATCACCACACTGCAGGACATCCCTCGGAGGTGAAGACACCAGGTGCTGTCTCCCTAGCCCAGCCTTCCCCTTGCGAAGTCCCCACTTCAGTCCTTTGCTTCCATCCTCCTTGGTCCCCCTGTCTACCAGCCCTCTTCTCCATCCTTTCCTACTGTTATTTGCAACTCTCCCTGGACAGCTCAGGGGCCCCAGATCTAGGAGCAAAACTCAACTGGAGAAGGAATTGGGCTGTTAGGAGTCTCTTAAGAGGAGCCCCATTCTGTGCCTCAGTCTCACCTCCTGGGGGGTCAAGAGGGCTCAGCTGGCTGCTGCACCCTCCCTGTTCTGGGAATCCCTTCTTTTATGGCCCATTTCCCTGCAGCTCCAGTCTGCCAAGACAAGTAGGCCTCTGAGTTATCTGCCAGAAACAGGGGGTCTGACTGGAGGGAACCCAAGCCATAACCTGCAGCTAGGGCACCTCTTTCCTGGAGAGAGCTGATCTCCAGAGCCCCTGGGTCCCCCAAATTAGGTAGCACTGAGCAGAGTACAATTTCTCTGGTATGCTGGGAACTGCTGTTGGAAGTTCAGTCACAGTACTAATCCAGGCAACCCACGCTCTTGACTCCTAGCGGACCCTCCCTTCAGTGCCTACTCAGCCTTGTTGGGTGCTGCAGGCACAGGGATGGTGGTGGCATCCGTGGCCTCTCTGTTGGCGTTCCAGTATGCTGTGCGGCACCCGCAGACTTTCCCCTGTGAGTGATGGGGGAGGGGATGGGCTGTTGACCCCACAGGGTGGCCAGGAAGAGTTTAGGCCCCTCCTTTGCTGTGATGTCATCCTTTGGGAGTTCATTTCCAGGCCTCAGGCTGCATGGAACCCCCTGGGAAGAGGAAGACCATTGTCTTAGGAACTACACTGGGTTGGTCAAGTAATGCTCCCTTCCTTCCCTTTTCTTCCTGCAGGTCTCAGTCAGCTGCTTGTTCCCATGTGAGTATGCAGTCGTTCTGAGGCTCGGGACTGTCCTTAACTGGAAAGGAAGGTATAAAATTTTCCCTCTCTCCCTTCCACCTCAGGGAGCACAGGCAGCAACAGAGGGGCTCCAGGGAAGACCCTGGGGCACCAGCAGGTAGGCACGAGCTGTGCCAGATTGTCCACATATGAGGAGACCAGTGTTCGGTTTCATGCATGCTAAGTAGTGCCCAGTCCCCTGAGAATAATCCGGGGCACCCTGGTGGCATCTCACTCTCCTCTGCTCACCTGTGCTCTTTGTAGGCACTGAAACTGCAACTTCTCCCTCAAGTTCAGATCTTACCCAAGAATCCACCGACGCACCAGTAAACGTCACGATCACTGTGACAGCAACACCTTGAGGCCAAAGAGGAAGGTACAGGCCAACTGAGGGGCGCAGGTGGGAAAAGCCCATTGGATCGTGGTCTTAAAATCAAGGTAGCAACTCCTCCTACACCAGCTACCTACTCTTTCCCCATTCAATACTAAACTCAGAAACTAGTGCAAGAGCCCAGCTGTAGTGTCCAGTGAGTCCCAAGAGAAGCCCTAGTCTGGCCAGTGGTAGGCAAAGGTGGGAGAAGGAAAGTACACACGTGCAGGCAGCGTACCAGGCTTCTCAGAACAGCTGCAGATGGTACTGGGGATCGTCTCTGGTGCTAGAAGTAGGAGCAAGCTAGCTGCTTCTAGAGAAAAAAAAATGGCTATGAATTGAGCAACCCTTAAATCAATTGTACCTAACCGTTCTTAATAGAGGGTTTTGTTCCAATCGAAACTTCCTCAAACAAAGACTGGTTGCTAGGCCCGTGTTTTGCTGACAGCAAGAGCTGGTGCTTAGGCTTGTATCTCCTTTGTTCAATGCAGCTCAGGAGCACCGCTGGCCCCGCAGGGGGCAGGACTCCAGAAGCCTGTGCCAACGCGGCAGAGTGAAGGTGTTCCAGCGGCAGCGGCCAGCCACCGGGCCTGGGGGAGCTGGCTGACAGGCACAGGGGCCGTTCCAAAGTCACACTTTGTCAGCCGCCAGTGTGAGTCACTGGTTCCAAGTGTATGTGTATATGTGAGAAATCTGGGCGAAATACAAATGAACGCTTGTTCGGCTGACTGGAGGAGTTGGGACTCCCAGCTGCCTCCACAGGGGACTCGGATGAGAAGAAACAGCGACCCGGCCAGGGGACGATCTGCCAGCAATAAGGCAAGTGGCGCCTGACAGGAGACAGAAAACTGGGAGAAATTTAAGAAGCTTCTTCGCTTTGCACAGATTTCAGCTTTATTTAAAAAAGGGGGGAGGTTTGAATTTCTCTCAAAACTCTTGGGACTGGGCCTAAGAGTCAAAAAGAGGTGAAGGTTTGAAAAATAAAACACATAAGAGTCACACCCAACAGCAAAAAGATTTGGCTGGCTTTTTGGCTGGGGAGGATGAAAGTGTCCATGCTTGGGAGGCGATGAAGCAATCTCTTTGGAGGCAGCTACAATCCCACCCTGGAATTCACTCCTACAAGGGGTTGATCACAACACAACATGGGTAGGAACAACTCCCCCCTTCCATCTCCCTGGGGCTCCTCAGCCTCCTCAGCAAATACCTGTCTGTCACCTGCTTCCTCCAGGCCTTGGACTCTGCGGTCAGGACAAAGGGAGGCCTGCCGGGCTCTGTGGTCTTGGGGGATTTGTAGAGCAGGGCCGAGGTGAAGGTTCCAAAGAATTTCTGAGTAAGACATCCTCCCTTCCCTCCCCCAGTCGAAGGCCACAGGGCCACTTTATGCCCACGGAGTATTTGCACAGGCTACTGTACATGAAAGCAGCATTCTCTTTTAATATAAAACCATAAAAACTTGTCAAAGCTACATCACTTAAAATATATACAATTTCAAGCACAATGTTACAACTTTAAGGAAAATAAAACATACTTTTCAATATGGTACAAAACATGCATCTCAAGAGTCACTGCTATAGGAGCGAGCTGCACAGGTAAAGTTCAACTACAATGTCTCGGTCAAAGAGAAGCTGGAATGAGAGAATAACGGTGTGGAGGGCTGGGTCTTCAGAGACTTGCTCGTTCTATACAAACAGAACCCGGCAAGAAAGGCTTTCTGAAGAGATGCTTGGAAGGTTTGGATCAATGCACCTGGTACAGCCCGTCCCAGACTGTTGGTGTCTGACTGAATGAACACAATCAGGCAGTGGGGGGGAAGTGTAAAATGCCACATGGAAGACGCACACAGAACATGAAGAGGCCTGACCAATTTCATGATCACTAAGCCAGGTGAAGACGAAAATCTCCAGCAGGTGGGGATTGGATGAGGGGAGAGAGTTGATCTGGTAGCAAAGGGGACACCACAAACTGAAGACTGAGTACTCTGACAAAGAGCTCTGCTTAGGTAGGGTGAGGATGGCCAGAAGAAGGCTCATCCAGCTGTGATATTGGAGGGAACGGGGGACACAGGGGAATGGATTATACAACCAGAACAGACAGCGGCACACCCTTTGTGGGAGCTGGTTCTACTAAAGAATGAGACCGATGGTTCTGGAAAGAAGTTTGGGCAAAGGGGAGGCACACAGATTACGAATCCAGGTAAATAGGGCTCCACCTTCAGGCTGGAGCTTGCTGTGTGACCTGGGAACCTCACACCTACTCTGTGGATTGGTTGTGGGGGCTGAAGAGAGACAGAAGCGAGGGAGCCATTACACAGCAGTTCCCTTATAGAACCTGGTGCTGTGCCCCTCCCCCACCCTATAACTACGGCCTCTTATTTCCTGGGAAAGTGATACTGACAAGGACTGTTAAGACTGTTTCTGGTGACTGCAGGACATGGAGAATCAACTCGTGCTGAGAATGCAAACTCCTAAACATAAAGGCAATTATATATATTTATATTTATATATCTCAATATATAAAGGAATTTTTATAAATAAAATACAATAAAAGGGATAACACTTAAAACAGCGTTACTAATCATATAAATAAAGCAGTCCACAATGAGATTGCCCTAAAGAGAAAGTCATTTTCTCTTCCTGGTGGACAAGCCCCCGAGTCCAATCCCATCTTTAAAAGCAGTTTCTGACCTAAGGCTCAGGCCACCTCTACTTCATGTTTCGAAGCACACAACTGCCCACAGACATGCACCTCCCACGATTCTAAAGCTCATTCTGTTAACACAGAATTCTGTTCACATTGCGAGTGCTCACACTTGTCCTTTGCTGATCACAGGAGTAAGGGCTACCGCGAACCCTTCCCAAAACCAAATGCAAGTCTCGTGTGCTGAAGACATGGTCACGTGGATCAGAGAACTTGCTGCTGCAGCTTTCCTACTCCCTAACTCTGAATTGCAGTCACAACATTCTCCTGGAAGTAACTCTTGCCTAGTGGCCCAGCTGGACAGTGTGCTTTCCGCTCATTGTTCTATTTAAACAGATATGGACATACGTAAGGGAATTCTGCTGATTCCCATAGTCGCTGGGAATTTCTTTTTTTTTAAGTATCCTGGAATCGCTTGATTCCACACAATAATTTCTTGTTTCTTTCTCCCAAAGGGATGTACCGTCCCAGAAACAGAACGGTGATTCGTGGGAGTCTGACTCAAGCAATGAGATGCACTTCCAGGGCCTGAGGGGTTTGTGTTCTAAACATGGAAGAGAGAGGCTTCCAAAGCAGCTGTGATGTTCTTGTCACTCTGAGGCAGCAATGACTGTGATGTGTGTCGCTGCTGACAGATGATGGAAAAGCTGTTAGGAAACCCTTCCCCCATCTAAGACCCTTTTTCTCCAAACTAAACCTTTCCTGACATTCTACTTAAGTCTGGATTCAAAGGCCCCAGTATTAAAGACTTGGTCTCCATGGTGACACTTTTGGGAGATGGTAGAACCTTTGAGAGGCTGAGACTAGTGGGAGGTCTTCAAGCTGTTTGAGGCATGACCTTGGAGACTAGACAGCTGGGCCCATTCCCTTCCTCATCCTCGCCCTGCCCACTGGCTTGCAATGTAAGCTATTTTGCTCCACATGCGTGTCCACTATAACATGCTTTCTTACCAAAGACCTAAAGCAACACATCCAATTGATCACGAGTTGCAACTTCTATAACTGTGAGCCTGAATAACCTTTTCTCCAAGTTAACTGTCTCAGGTATTTTACGACAGTAGCTGAGAGCCGACTCCCACATGCTCAATTCACATCTTTCAGTATGTTGTCTGTGTGGAGAGTGGCAAAGTGATTTTCAGGTGGTGTGGCTCCACGAGGGAATATACGGAAGAACTTCTGCCTAGACAGGTTCCTGTAGTCCTTTTCTACCTTCTTAAAATATGTATCTTTTTCTCAAGCCACTGCTTTAAAGGTCTTCATTTGCATATACCTTTGGTGGCAGTGAAGAAGAAACCATGGTGACCGTTGGTCACAAGCTGACAAAATTTCTAAGCAGTGGAACATTAAGTTTTGTTTGACTCTAGCTTCCTTTCTGCAAAAGGCAGTAACACAAGCAGACCTTACACTGCTCCATGTTCACGGCGCAGAAGGCTGAACCAATACTTGTGCCCAGGGACAAACAGAAGTGAGTCAACAGGACATAAAAACACTCTTCTGAAAGGCACTTGTGAAATTCATCAGCCAGATCTACTATTATAAACCATTAGGTCACAGCGGTGGTTGATTTAAACAATCTCAGAAAGTCTGATAAGACAACGTCAATGATGGTTGGACGGCAAACTTCAAATGGCCTGGGAGATTCTCCTCTAACTCGGTCAGTCCTCGGACTGGGCCTGACATAAGTTCCTGTCACTAAGGGTGCGGGAAAACACAGAATGATCCCTCTGTGGTCCAAATGACTGAAAAACTAAGAAAAATGAGGTTCTTTCCTATTGAGGAGGAGGAAAAAAATGGAGAAGGGAGGTTTTAAGGCATAAATAATATAAAAGGGCACACATTTTAAGATACATTCATGACATAACTACTACAAAAAAATAAATAACGACTTTCTCTGATTTGAATTACTGTCCTTCACACAGTTCTTCTCCAGGCCTGTTTTGTACAACTGCTGGTTTGTGGTGGGAACGCCATGAGGCCTGTGCACGTCCTCAGGTTTCCTGGGCCTGCTGAAGGACCCCTGGCAGGCCGTCTAGAGGAACACCGGGAGGAGACCACGCCATTGGTTCAGTACAGTCCTCCAAGACAGGTGACAAAATAAGAGGATTCCAACTTGACATTTTGTCCGCTGTTTCTAGATGGCCACTGCTGTCTCCTGCCAACAACAAGGTTTGGAAACATTACAAACTAATAACAAATGCTTTTTCACATAGCTGTTTCTAAAAACAGCATGTTAAACGATAAAGAAATGAGTAAACCACTTAGATCTGGTTTGAATCTGAGGAAGACAGTACATTTGAACAGTTTAGAGTTGAGCTCTCTGGAGTCATATATAATCTGTCAAGAGATTAAAATGATCCTCTTAAGGGCCCCCAAACAACTGCCTTCAAGAAAGGTTACAATTTCACAAGCAGCTTGAAGAAAAATGGGGTGGGGGTCTATGCTTACAAAATGCATTCTCCCAGCAAAATCTTCTGCTCTGGTTCAAGCAGAGTCCAAGTCTGTTTACATAATTTCCCCAAATAACAGCTGAATTAACAGTCTGAGCTAAAGGATGTAACAATGGAACTTCAAAGAATTCCTTGTCCTTCTTATCTTTCCTTGAAGAACCCAACAGTCCCACCCAGTGAGAGAGAGAACAAGAAGACCCTCCCCTATCCACCTCCCAATAAACTGGAGACCACCTGGAAGCCCAGGGTGTGAAACACCTGTCTGTACCTCTGCTGGGCTCTGCTGCATCCTCTGTGGACCCAGAGTTGATGTCGCTTCTACTATCCTGACAGCACATGTGCTGGGTGGGCGTTGGTGCCACATTGTCCTTGAGGTTCTCCTCGGGTAACTGTGCACAATCAGGGACTGGAGAGGCCAGACATACCGGTACCTTCACGGCACCGAGGGGCTTCATTTCCAGACCATCCTGAGGATAAGGGGCTGCCAATGGAGCCACAGGAAGTGGGCTGCTGCTCAAAGTGCTGTTGGTTTTGGTGAAACACCTGCAGAGTTTAAACCAAAAGTAGCAGAATTATGTGTGAAGGAGGATCAGTAAGAGTATTCTAAAATGTATTCAGGGCTCTGGCAGTGGCTCAGTAATTAAAGCGGTTGGCATTCAAGCAAGAGGACTAGGGTGTGGATCCCCAAAACCCACATAAATCGAGTGGGCATGGCGTCCTGCCTGCAGCGAGGCAATGCACTTTCCTGCTTTGTTCTCAAACTGGAGACGCCCCGTTCATCCATTTTTCTAGCTCTTTGACTATCTGCTGCCTCCCATCTGCTGTCATGCTCATTTAGTAAACTTTCCATTCCAGTTTCTGTACTTTTCATCTCTGGAATTCCCATTTGGATTTCTTTTAGTCTCTGTTCTTCAGGTGAAGTTCTCCACATGTTCAATAACTAGGTGTATATGTTTTCCATAAGTTTTTGAACTTATTTATGAGAACTGCTTAATGTCACTGTTTATTAATTTTGACATTTGGGGGCCACTGGTAACATCTCAGGGTCTGTTTTATCCCATTTCTTCAGATATACTATATAGTATATATGCCTTGAATTTTCTTGTTGTTTTCCTGGTGTTAACTCAGTCTATGGACACCTTTTTTAAATTAATTTTTAATTTTTCTACTTTATAAGCATATGAGCATATTCATCCCTGCTTCCCTCCATCCCCTCTTCCCTCCCATCCCTTCCATCCTCTTCATCAATCCCTCCCACTCCTGACACCTCCTTTCTTAAGCACTTGCCCCCACAGCGAGAGAAAGCTTTCAGTCTGCCTTCCAGTGGCTTCTAGCTGAGTTTCTTTCTTCCTTGTGTTCATCTTTGATTTTAAGCAAGGTTGTGGGAGGAGATTTTTAGATGAATTCTAAGGGCGTTTAAATAGCATGACTCTGAAGGATGTTTGTCAGAATGTTGTAAAGTAATATTGATGGGACACAACTGAGGGGCAGGTGAGACAGAAGAACAGGGGTCAGCTTCTGTAGGTAGGGTCATTATTGTGTGGATGCAGGTTTATATGCTGGGAACAAGCAAGCATGTTAAATACATGTTTAAAAATACAGACACTTTCAGACTGGAGAGACGACTCAAGGGTTAAGCCTCTGCCTCAAAAACAGAAGGACCTGAGTTTGGATATCAAATCTCATGTAAAAACACCAAGTGGAAATGGCCGCAGCCTGCATTTCTGACCCTGGAAGGCAGAGCTGAGAAACCCCAGAACAAAGCAAAGAGGAGGTGGAGCAATCCAAGGTGATTTCCCAAATCATCCTTGGGCCTCTACAGGCACACACAGTGCCCTCTGATATATACAGACTTGCATATGCGCACACACACACACACACATGCGTGTGCAAAAAAAAAAGACACTTGGCAAGAGCAAAGCACAAGTGCCTATGACTTGTTCTTTAGCATATGCTTCTCAGGTACGTGGAAGAGGAAATCACAGCGGGGCTTCCTTTCACTCTCAAGGTGATTCTGTTGTAGGGTAGATAGTGACAAAACTTACATTTCGACATGAGAAACCACCTTGATTTGAAATTTTCTAGTACACTGAATCTTAGTTTGCAATCCACAATTAACCCCTCAGCTAGCCAAACATAGTAATTCTATCGTATTATTGTTAGTTGACTTCCAGATGGCTGTGTGGGTCAGCTTAAAAACAGCCTGGCCTTGGGGCTGATCTGTAAAAGCACACAGGACATTTCTATAAAGGGGATGCAATCTCTCTTCTGAATTATCATTGGGTATAGCAGAGGAGATAATTCTTTCACTGATAATGATTCAATAGGATTTTCCAAATCCACCAGATGGACACAAAGTACCTGCATAGATGTAAACCTAACTCCTCCAACTACAAAGGATAAAAAAGAATAGAATGTACAAGTGCAAATCTAGCGCTCATTGAGACTCTTACAATGCGTGCTGCAGCTTACGTAATCCAAACAGGTTTGAAACTTGACTGCCTGAGGCATCACAGTCTGTCAAAAGCAAAACTATGGGCTTGGGGGCAGGGAGTGGATGCTTCTTCTGAGTGGTCTCTAGCTCAGTAAAACTGCTTCCCTCAATTTTAGCAACACTGAGTAAATGGAACTCTGTGCACCTCACCACATAGACATCTGGGCTATTCTGTAACAACTCAGCCAGTCCGGGACCTGTCAGTTTATAAAATAACCTTTCACTTGTCTGACCAACTTATGAGATCGAAGAATGAATCTATTCTAGAGTCTAAAAATAAAATCATCTTTAATCAATAATCCAAATAGCATAGATTAAGAGAGAAAAGATTAGCAGCAGTATAAGACTGTTCTTGGGAGAACAAGTGCTTTAGTAAATGATTAAACATATTTTGGTTATTTCTATGTAATTACAAAACCTCTGAAAGATTTTCTAATAAGGTATTTCATTTTGATTATGTAGCTGAATATTTTACGTGTGATTATGTACAGACTTACTCTGATTAGATGACTGTACAAGTTTTGTGTTGAGCCTCCTCTCCACCCCCTACCCTGTCACTTTTTTGCAGTATTGGGGATTGAACCCAGGGCATCATGCATGCCAGGCAAGTGCTCTATCCCTGAGCTATTCTTCCAGCTTGAGCTCCCTCTCTTGATTATCCCTGAAGTAAAGGACTAAGGATCATGCATCTCTTAGATGCTGTGATGACCCCAGTGTCCGAGTGGGAAGCCATTTGTTAGTTTTTCACTGAAGGTGACAATTCATGCTGAGGACAAGAAAAGACTGAATGCATTATCCAACTGACCAACTGACCTGCTGCACAGCTTATAAGGACCCAAAGCACGACTCCCTGACAACAGTTCCTCAAGTTCCATGTTAGAAATAGATTAGAGATAAATTTGGGAGGCAAATGACCTTCTAAAAAGAAGGTACCAAAAAAATGAAAATGATTAGACATGAGACTGAAATTTTTCCATACGTGGAAGAAAAGTAGAATCTTGGGCTTTTATGCTTCTTTTTTCCGGCTTTATGGCTAATACTGAAGTTTCTCAGAAATAGGAGAAGGGTTAGTTATAAAGAATGTCCTGCTAAGAGGAAAAGTGTGGTACGCTAGACAGTTACTAACCTACAGGGTCCACTGAAGCCTTGCCGAGAAGAGCTCCTCCTACAGTTAAATGTCCCCTGTGCATCTCTGTATCCTGCTGGCATTAAGCTTATCTGATATCGAAAGTAGAGGCCACAGCACAGACCTTGAAGATGACCACGGTACAAAAACTAGCAAACTGCACACAGTATCTACGTCTTCTGGAATGCTATTCCCAGCAGTTTTCTTCCCCTTGATTACTGGCCGTGCAGCTTGTATTTCCCCCCCGTTTTTTTCCCAGATGAATTATATACATTTTTCCAAGCTGATTTTTTACTTCCTGCCATTCCCAGTCTCTCTAGGACCTTTAAAGTTAATTTCTCATCCTTTCCTGATGGGGCCTCTGTCGTTCATCTGTGAATTTCATCAGTGTTCTCTCTACTCTCTGACAAATTATCAAGACTGATGGCAAAATAGACCCAATTCAATGTCAATTCCTTCCCATTAAATTAGCCAAGTACTGATGAACCACATGTGATGGCATCCCCAGAACTGCACTCCAGCATGTGGACTGAGGAGAGGACGAGGGAAGGTTTTTGATTAATTTGATTAAAATCTGATATTAACTCTTGAAATGTCCAAACCGCATGGAGATTTCTTGATTGAGTATCACTGGAGAACACTGAGCCCCTGCCAGGCCGCCCTCAGCAGGCCGCTTTGGTTGATCACAGAGAGCTGTGACACGTTACTGAAATCTGGAAAGGGTTTGAGTGCAGGGAACGAGCTGAGGCTGGCAGCTGCTCCTGACACACCCAAAAGCCCTGGAACCAAGTGAGATGTGTAAACATGCATGGATGTGAACATGCATGGGTGTGTGGCTGGCGACGAAACCCAGGTCTTGTTCAGACTAGGCCAGTGGTCTACCATTGAGCTACGTCTCAAGATCCTCCTGTCATGGTTTGCAATGTGTCCCCCATGGTCTCATGTGTTTGACAAGGTCATGGCACTTTTGAGAGATGGAGTCTTGCTCAAGGAAGGCAGTCACAGGGGGTGGGCCTTGAAGTGGATTAGTCCCACCCTATGTCCTGGAGAAGTCTGCCTTTGCAATGAGGAGTTCTGTAGCTCTCAGCTTCCAAGATGTTTGCAGTGACCTAGGCCAACTTCAGCCAGCCAGGCTGCCTCCGCCATGAAGGACTGTTTCTCTCCTCTGGATAAATCTCCCTTTCTCCCTTAAATTGCTTGACTCTGGGTGTTTTCTCACAGCGACAGATAAGAGTAACCAGTACACCTCCCATGCTTTTTTTTTTTTTTAATATGACAGGGCCTGGCTACGTACTCTAAGCTGGCCTCAAACTTGCAATCCTCTGGCCTCTGTTCTATCAAGTGCTGGGATTATAAGATATACACCAGAAAATCCAGTTCATTCAATTATGTGTCAAAACCACGCAGTAGTTCCTGGGAGCCAGAGGAGACCTTTGGCTAACCACTAGGCAATATACATAATTAAGTCTTGCTCTTAGTATGTAAGTTTTCACACAGGAAGAACCTTTAAGCAGGGGACAAATAAAGCTAATTTTAACAAGGTGAAGAGAATTCTCCTAAATTCCCAGATATAGCAGTGAAATTCACAAACCTGAAACATAGAAAGTTATTACTTTTGAAAATTAATAGAAATAAAATTAACTGTTATTTTAAAGGAACAAATCGCATATAATAAAAATCACCAAACACTACACAGACACATACAGATGGCCACATCTGATAAGGTACTGTGTTGGAATCAATCATACTCTTAAAATACATTTTCGGTCTGCTGATAAGGATACAACCTCTGAGGTTATAAAATCAGAGGTTTAAGCAGCAGTGAAGCCCACAACTACTCACTCTGAGACCAAGAGTCCCTTCATTTCAACATTATGATGTGTAGGGAAGTCAAGACCTGCTGATGGTCACACGATTCGTGAGGGATGATATAATATATACATAGGCCAAACCACTTGTTACAATTAGCCCACCTGATTACTACAGAGTGTATGGGACAATTTCATAAGTTATTTTTTTTTTTAATTCTTTTACTATTTGTGACAGAGAAGGAAGTAGAAGTAGAGATAGAGAGGGAAAGGGAGAGGGGGAAATGGATGGAGAGAAAGAGAGACACACATTTGTGACATGTCAGAGGACAGTTTTTTTTTTTTTAAAGTAATATTTTGTGTGTGTGTGTGTGTGTGTGTGTGTCAGAAAGCACTGTGTGTCCCTGTGAAGGCCCAAGGGTGACTTAAGAGCATTATTCTGGATTGCTTCTACATCCTTTTTGCTCACTCTGCGATTTTCTAGGCTTTGCCCACCAGAGCCAGAAGTGTAGGCTGTGCAGTTTTTGGAAGTTGATTCTCTGTTGTTACTACGTGGGTTCTAGGGAATGAATTTAGGCTGCTTTGATTTGCATACAGATGCCTTTACCTGCTGAGCCATCTCACTGATCTCTCTCTCTCTCTCTCTCTCTCTCTCTCTCTCTCTCTCCTCTCCTTCCCTCCCCTCCCCTCCCCTTCCTTCCCCTCCCCTTTTTTCCTTTCTCGAACTTTTACAGACACAGTCTTGCTCTGTAGCCCAGGCTGGTCTGGAACTCACTACATACAGCATAGGCTGCCTCAGACTCAAAGCAATCCTCCTGAATTGGCCGGCCCAAGGGCTAGGAGTACAGACATGAGCAGCCATACCCAGGTTTACAAACTTGAAAAGTTATGGAAATCTATGACAAACTCTGGGAAAAACAAATGCATCTTTGATTTCAAAGTAATTCTTTGTATGTAAGGCAGGCTGATAGCCCTTGCTAATATACAATCCTACAGTGGGTCAAGTCTCCTGGATTCATTGCTTTTGTTCCCAAACTTTCTGAAACAACGTACTCTCAGGATCTCACTACGCAGAGCAGCCTGGCCTCTGACTCCAAATCTTGTTTCAGCCCCAGCACAGAGCCAGCTGATCTACCTTGAATGTGCACTGAATTGTATGGTTAACTAGATCTTACTGCAAAGCTCTGGTCTCAGTAACTTCCAGAGACAACTCTTAATCTTTTAATTCATTTTAAAAATATAGGCCTCACTCTTCAAATTATAAAATAGCTAAAACTCCAACCCATATTTCAGCTATGTTACGTACTAACTACAAAAAAAAATCTGAAATGTAGAATTTTAGAAGTGGGACAAATTTTGGAGACCATAAAACCTCATCCCATTGTTATATAAAAGAACTAATACTTATGGAGCAAACCCTAATGATCTTTTGAAATTAATATTCATAGGAGTCCATGAAAGCACTAAGGATGAGTCTCTATCTTCCCCATCCCAGGCTGGCCTTGAACCTATGACCTTCCAGCCTCAGCCTCTCAGATAGCTAGGCCAGCTAAGAACTAAGATCCTTTAGAACTAATGTAAACAGAAGTAGCAAAGCTTTCTGACACTCTATGTGTCAAAGTTGAAAGTATTTAATTTTGCTATATATTATTTGTGTGTGTTTATGTATGTATCCATATGTATGTGTGTCTACACGTGTGTCACAGAATGCATAGAGAGGTCAGAGGACAACTTGCAGTGGTCACTTCTGTCCTTCTACCATGTGCATTTAGGGTGCTGACTCTTGGTTTCAGGTTTGGTAGCAAGCACCTTACCTGCTGAGCCCTTTCACCAGTTCTATGGGGTTTTGTTTGCTTGTTTATTTGAAATGAGGTCTCATTACAGAGCCAAAACTGCTTGAAACTTACTACATAGCTAGCCCAGGCTGCCCTTGAATGTATGATTCTCCTGACTCTGCCTCTCCCAGGTGTAGGAATTACAGGCATGTGCCACCATGCCTAGCTTCTATGTGTCAAAATCGAAACACAAACTATTCTATATAATTTTACCTTTAAAAAATATCTTGTTGAGTATGTATCAGTTTCATAATTAAAAATGAAAACTTTTAAAAGTAAGATTTGGACAGGTGTGACAGCTTGTTATTAAAGTGCTTGCCATACAAGCAGAAAGGACCTGAGTTTGATACCCAGAGCACAAGAAGTGGAGAGAACTGATTCCCACCTGCACACCAAGGCATGTGGTCAGACGCATACACACCAACGCATGAAACTTAACAGCCTTAAACTTAAAGCTGCAAGTTCTGATTTTTGCTTCTCAGGTAAAATTTCAAGAACTTTCTTTGTCGCAGGAAAACACTAAAGCCACATGTAGGCCTTGTTCCCAACAAGGTTACCATTCCGTGTAACCTACCTATTGTTGTTTCGACAATTTCGGCAGTTGACACACTCCAGAGGGTCCACCTGAGGGACTGCTGTGTACATTCCTCCGCCCTGGTCAGGGAAGAAGGTCGAGAAGAAAGAAAAAGAACAAGCTGAGATTGCCATGGAGCATTAGTCAGATAACCACAAACACATGACCACAATGAGGATGTGCGTGGCACATCCTAACCGCTCCCCTGGCAGTGCAGCACCAGCTACTTATCACAAACACCCACCCTGAACTTAACTGCCAAGTGTTTTCCCAGGTATTTTTGTACTGGAAAAAAGCAAATAAATGAAGGGAGAAGGTTAGTCACTTCCTTTAGTGTTTAAGATTTATGTCCTAAAATATATTATGCATCATAACCTCCTATTCATTTTTTTTCTTCTCTGGCAGTCATGGAAAATAATTCTGCAATGCCAGCTACAGAAACGGGGTGTGAAGTCTGTGTGAGTGATGTCACAGATCAACCCATCTTCATTTTCCTGTAATTATTTCGATTAGGTCTGCTCTTGCTTGACTACACAGCATTTTAAAACATAACATATTTTTCCAGATGGTGTAGATTCTCAGCCAGCAATGACTTGGAGGCGAATAGTAATATTTTGATGTTGCTTTTGGCGGAACCTGCTGAGCAATTAAGGAAAATGCCCAGATTAACACATACCTCACTGTGAAATGCTCACTGGACACAAGATGGCAAAGACAAGGTTAGACTGAACTGGCCACAGAGCAGGGCTCTGCTTTCCAGTGAAAAACAGCAAGAATTGAATTTGATAAGGTTGGGAGAGGTTGTCACGCTGAGCCCAGGCCCAAAAGTTAGAAAAGTTCAGGTGCTTATTGTTGCTAGAAAACTTTCCATCTCATTCATCTCACAGCAGCCATGATTTAAGCAAATGGAGGCTGAAAATTTCTCTTAGCAATCCTGATTCAACCAGCAACAGGAATTGCAAGAAAACAAAGACTGTCCTGAAGGTATATTTGGTCCATGAGGACTCACTCCAAAAGATTTACAACCTCTAAGGGGGTGCATTTCATTTGAATAACTAAATATTTTAAAGTTAACTCATTGATTTTTATGATCACTAGTAGTTTTTAAATTTCTTGATTTATTCCCAAACCAAAGAGTCAGAAAACTAACAGATTAAAATCACAGATGATAACTTCTAAAAAAGAAAAAAAAAGACCCAAGGCCTAATAAGGCCTAATAAGGCAGCTATTATTTAAATGGCAAAGTCGTTGTTCAGAAAACCCAAGTTCCCTGCTCAAAGCAATCATTAGCTTTCTGTTTCTTCTGATGGAAATGCATGTGCTGGTCAAAGTTAATGTTTTCTCTTTCAACTTTCTTAGATAATCTTGGTAATTTAGACCAGGACTAGTGACAAAAAAATGTTTTGACAGTCTAACTATAAGCCATGTCTTTCCCCATGAAATAATGAAATCATTGTTCTCTTTTGGTAATGAGATACACTAAAGCAAATTGGATTTTTTTTTCTTCGTATAACATACAAAAACTCACATAAAAGTCATAGGCTTTCAGCTTTAAGATACAAATATATGTTACTTTTTGTTCTCTCAATATAATATTTTAATATATCTTTATTACATTGAAAATTTAAAAAATACTGTCAACATCTTTAAATTGTAGCACATTGTAATGGCAAACTGATCTGTAATCAGAACACTGACAAAAATTATATGTATGGTTTACCCTGATCAACTAGACAAATTACCCATCTGACTAAAAAATAGTATGTACACACAGCCAGAGAATGTAGTAAGTCAAAGTGCGTTGTGCAGAGTACCGTTTAGCCAGCACATATCCAAATACTCCATTCTCTTCCCATTGTAAAAAACAAACTGTATTAGTTATCTTGGAACTAAGGAGGTTTTTAGGATTTGCCATTCTTGTAACTACAGAATGCTAACATGCTAAAATGCTTTAAAAAGCTCATAGCCATAGAAATGAAACACATTAGTTAAAACGAACAAACTCTAAATGGATCAGAAACGACAATCTGGCAGCTTGTGGAGATCTTTTGCATGGTTTGCATAATGCTTTTAAAAATCTGGGGCTGTGTGGCTCAGCAGCAGAACACTTGCCTACCACAGGAGAAGCCCTGGGTTCCACCTCCAGCACAGAAGAAAATAAAATCTGAATTATACCCCATCATCTGGTGACTTCACCTAAACTCACAGGTGTGTTGAAAAACCTAGCAACATGGTGCCCTTCGCGGCGCCCCACAACAGCAGGGGTAGCTGCTCTCGCTAGCCTTCTCCCGCGGCCCTCCAGCTGCCGCAGCCCTCTCCAGCTGCCAGACCTAGCAGCATGCGAGTTTGTAGACTCGGCTCCAAATAAATCAAATGTCAAGAATCTGGTCTGGTGTTTGCCTGGTGGTATTTCCATTTCGACAACTCCCAGTCAGTTCTTTCCTGTAATTCTACCTTGCGGGGAAATAATTTAAAAGGAGAAACCAAGCTGACAAACACAGTGACACAAGCCACGTCCATGCTCCAGCCTGTGAGCAGTCTACAGTTAAAAAGAAAAAGCCAGCTGCTCACTTTGGCGGCACATACACTGAAATTGAAATGATACAGAGAAGATTAACATAGTCCCTGCACAAGGATGACATGAAAATTCATGAAGCGTTCCATATTTTAAAATAAATAAATAAATAAAAGGCCAGGCGCACCGCCTGTTCTCACATCCCACCACCTGAGCGCAAAGGAGCTGCTGCTCACGGTAAGTCTCTTACATTTACTAAGTGGTGAGGATGCGTCCTGCCTAGCGAGTTGGTGTGCGCAGGGTAAAGCCCTCCGTTGAGGCTGCCATTCGGGACCCCGTTGACTCCACTGAGACCTTTATGGTGCAGATGGGAGCAGCCATGGGCAAGGCTGCCATTGCTCATGAAGCCTCCGTGAACGCTCCCGTTGATCCGGTTTGTTCCTGAGATTGCGGCATACTCCACCATCTGTCTGTTAATATCTGATCCTTGGTAGAGATACCCTGGCGGGTCATACTCTGTTAGAAAGAACAAAGAAGCCAACATAAAAAAAAAAGTCAAGTACTGAGCAGAGCACTCTTTCTGCCTGGGAAACGGTATTAGTGAAACCTCTAGACAATTACAAATAGACTAAAATAAAGCATGCTAAAAATGGCCCCAAGAAGCCTGAATAAAGTGACTACTGTTATTTTCCTTACATCATGGAGGTAGCCAGGAAGTTTGAGTTAACTGTGACTCTGTTAATAAGAGGCAGCATTAACCAGAGAAAGCACTCCCAGGAGAATTAGCTGTGAGGCTACGGAAGTACTGGGAGTAAGGGGCTTCAACTCCCCATGCTTAGGAGAGCCGGACACAACAGAACAACAGAACATTTGCTGTAGGCAGAGGATTTCAAACCACAATCAGCAGGACTTTTAAGTAAAGACATGGAGCTGGGCAGTCGTCACTGACTGTTCATATAGCTCCTGGTCATTGAAGACCCTGTGGAACGTGTGACATAACAAAGGCAAAAATTTGCTTATCTTTTTTATTATCTATTTTCTTATCTTAAAAGCATTGAAGCATATTTTCATTTCCAGGGGGACACCTACAAACAATTCAGAAAATGGAGACATCCCTAAGAAAGTCCAGTATTGAAACTATTCAGGATTTGTTATAGGGTTTTGATAAATCCCTCCAAGGTTCCACAGATTCCCAAGATTTGCCCTCCTCCTGTAGCTTCTCTCAGTCCTGCACTTGCTCACACAAGTGTGTATCCTCCATACACCTATTGTCTTCTCTTCTAACCTGTGCTCTCTTGTTTATTCCATTTACCATGCTAGTCCACTGTTCAGCACAGTGCCTAAAATGCAGAAGATCAGGCGTATCTCCTGGTGGAGTGAATGACTGAATAAATATTCGTGATCATTTTCTGTTGTAAAAACACATTACCATATCACAAAGGAAAATGGCTCTAATTAGATTAGTCTTGTGCAGATAACCAGATGAACATGTTGATTCAACACGTGCAATGAAAAGCCAAGTGTTAGAATCATCTAGAGTAAGACTTTCAAGTCTGACAATATCGCCTCCCTTCCTGCCTCTCTTGGAAGGCACCAGTCAATCAAAGTAGATCATTTCTTTTTTGTTCTTGAGCTATTAATTAAAGGGGGGTTAATGGGAGAACTGGCAGACATCCACTGGATGCACCTGTCACCACTTATTACCTCTGGCTTCTCTTTCATTTCCTTATTCTAGAACAAAAAAAAGGGAAAATCTTCCTCCCACCAGTCCGAAAGCTCTGCTTGATCTGGCTGTAGTACTTTATAACTGGGGAGTAGGAAAGGTGGTTGCTAGTGTCAAAACAATGCCATCAGCAACCCTACAAGCACAGCTCTTACTAGACATATGCAGGGGAGAGGATGTCCCTTCAGGGCTGTTAA
The DNA here is from genome assembly GCA_023101885.1 of Typhlomys cinereus. NCBI lineage: Eukaryota > Metazoa > Chordata > Mammalia > Rodentia > Platacanthomyidae > Typhlomys > Typhlomys cinereus. The sequence continues at coordinate 2,197,082 of JALPQD010000282.1, read as the reverse complement.
GGTCCTGCAGTTACAGGGACAGGACCATGTTACCTCATGGCGTCATTCAGTGACAAGGACCTATAGAAAAGTCTTCACTACTGTCCTTCCCATTGAGTCATGTCTGTCCCCTGTTGACCAGCATGAAGATCCTTCTACAGTGACTCCAGAACTTGGGCTTCAAGCACTCATCCTCCTTGGTGGTCCAACAAAGCCAGACTTTCCCAGCACTAAGTCAGCTATTTACTTAGAGACCTGCTTAGTTTTGGCTTTGGTATTTATTTCTATTGGGCAATTTAATTTGACGCTCCACTTACTTTGGCCGAGAGTGTGAATGGTTTTAAAGTCACCTCTGAACTGCGTGTAACAGTTTGCATGCCATGCAAAAAAATAAAAAAATAAAATAAAAAAAATAAAAGTGTTAGGAATCAATATTTACTTTGACAATGTTTTTCCTACCTATCTTCAGAAAAAAACACAAGGAAAGGCTTTTAAGTGACTCACTCTGCATGGTGTTCTGCTGGCGACTCTTCCACAGGCACATGGCAATGAAAACCATAAGGATGAGGACCATAACACCAAGCACACAGCCGACGATGAGGTACAGCATGTCGCTGCTCCTGGCGGGGCTGGCGGCAGGCCCCATGTTCCCACCACTTCCTGAAGAACTGGGAGGGGTGCTCAAGTCCTTCACGGGATACTCTGAAGCTCCAGGGACACGTTTCACTAGTTGAAATATTGAAAAAGAAAAATGCTGTCAGAGTGAATGCAGAGTCCATGAAATCGTTTAGTCTCTGAAGGAGGTCTGGCGAGGAATGCGAGTCAGTCTGTTTACACGCCTTACAGAGAGGAGCTGACCACCAATGACTCACAGAGAGGGATCCAAAACTTGCAATTCTGATCTGCCAAAGTTTTAGTCCACACATTTTAAAGCAACTGTGAGAGCTGAGAAACACACAAATTTGATTTAGTCCAAGCTGCTCTATGACAACAGGCTTAATTGCACTGCGGAAGATTCCCAAAGTGTTGAAATAAGAGTAACATACCTTACAGATGGAACAAAAACTCACTTCTATGTGATACACTTTGCAATGAGTAAGACTCAGAATTAGTATTCTATTTCTCTATCTTGTAAAAAAGGAACTATCAAACATTGTGTTACAGCTTTGAGTTTGTGCATAAAATACATCTAATTTCAGAAACCTCATATATCCATTAAGCACCTCCAGGACAAAGCCCCTTCGAGTCCCTATAAGACATACCTATCAACTTAGCTGGCACCCTGGGCACACCTAGGAGGTAGTCTCTAGATTAGGGCTGTCCTCTGCGCATGTGTGTGAGGGGCTGTCCTGATTTATTACAACGTTAATGTTGGGAAGACCCAGCCCACTATGGGTTGGCCCATTCTCTAGGCAGGTAGTCCAGGAATAGATAAAGATGGAGAGCGCAAACTGAGCATTGGTAAACAACTGTGCATGTGTCCATTCCTTTCTGATCTTGGCTTTGGATGTGATGTGACCAGTTCCCTGGACTCCTGTTGCTGTGACTCCTGTGCCATGATGGACCATAACCTGGGATCGTGAGCCAATAAACTTCTTCTTCCTTTAAGTTGCTTGGTCAGGTATTTTACTACAGGAACAAGCAATGAATCTAAAACAATGATGGCAGCTTGGTCCCCAGGGTGGTGATGTTAAGGGGTGTTGGGACCTTACAGAGGTGGAATCTAGTGGCAAGTTACGGGTATTTCACTCCAAAGGAACTGATGAGATTCTTGTGAGATGCTAATGAATTTTCATGAGCATGGTTATAAAAGAACAGGCCTAGTCCCTTTCTGGCCATGTTAGTTTTCCGTCTTGCCAACTGATGCTCCCTTTTACACGCACTTCTATCACTGTTGATGTCAATCACAGGTCCTCCAACACCCTGCTCCTGATCTGCAGAACTGTGAGCTCAGTAAACTACCTTTCCTTATAAAGTGCTAAGTTTTGGATACTGCATTGCAGTATGAAAAGTAGATTTTAACATGCGCATGTAATACTTTTTTGTTGGCGCTCTAATTCTCATAGAAAGTAGCCAGCAAATATTTCTACTCTGTGGAGAACAAAGAAGGAAAATGACTTATGTGCAGTCACATGGAAATTAATGGCAAGAGCTAATACATATGCTAGAGGTTTTTTAGACATGTGCTCCAGTCATCTGGTCTCCATAGGGTTAGTCAAATGCAAGGATCTAGAAAATGGTTCAAGGCAGAAATATGCCAGTCATTCAAAGGATTATCATACAGTTTGGAATTCTACCAGCAGCAGAAGGAAGCTCTGTTACCTTTAGTTTCACAGATCATCACATTGCTGAATTCACTCTCCCCACCTTCATTGAAGCACTGCATTTTAATGTCATAGGAAGTTTCTGGCTGCAGGTGACCAATCATGTGCCATTGCTTTGAACCTAGGAAAGAGAGGTGAAAGACAAGCTTTATATTACTTTGATAACATTATATTACCTTTATATTACCTTGATAACATCAATGTAGGCACTCAATATTTTCACAATGGGATTGGGGCAGCATCCTCACTATTTAGTTCAATTTGTGCAAAGAAAATTTATTTCAGGGGTTAGGGAAATGGCTGGGCAATTAAAAATTTTTGTTGTACAAGCATGAGGATCTGAGTTCAAATTCCCATACAAAAATACTGGCATGGTTGCATGTGCCCCAGCACTGCTGAGGAGACAGAAACAAGAGGATCTGAGACTTGCTTGCTGTCAGTGCATCTCCAGGTTCAGTGAGAGACCCTCTTTCAAGAGAATATGGTGGGGAGTGACAGAGGACAGCTGACTTTATCTAGCCTCCATATGTGCATGCATGTACACATGTACATGTATACATATCACACTGAAAATATACATGTAAATACATATATACTTCATGAGTATTCCAGCAACACATCATAGTTTAACAGCATCTCTATTAAGTGGCATAAAAAGTTAAAGAGACAAATTGAAACTGTATTGTGCATTGGTAATAGTAAATGTTTTATTAAAAAATCAGTGGTGGGCTGGAGAGGATGCCTCAGGGGTTAAGTTTCTGCCTCCCAAGCAGATCCCATGTAAAAATGCCAGATGGAAACAAAAGCAGCCTGTATTTCCAGTCCTGGGAAATCCCAGATCGAAGCAAAAAGGAGGTAGAAGCAATCCAGGATGATTCCTGAAGTCACTCTTGATCCTCCACAGAGACATATAGTGCCCCCCCACATGCACAAAATAAAATTTAAAAAATCAGTGGCAAGTCTTTAATAAAACACATGATTTCATGCACAATTGATAGAACTCAAGTCCTAGGGCAGGACAGATAGTTCAGTGGTGAGAAAGTCCTGCATTTGGATTCCAGATCCCATTTAAAATGCCAGGTGCAAATGGCGTTGGCCTGGACTTCAGGATCTGGAAGGCAGTGTCTGGGAAACTCCAGAATAAAGCAAAGAAGAAATAAAGCAATCCAGGGTGATTCCTGAAGTCACCCTTGGGTCTTCACAGGCACACACAGTGCCCTCTGATTGATACACACACACACACACACACACACACACACACACACACACACAAACCCCACAAATCCTTCGGTTCCTACGTGAACCAAACAAGTCTATCCAGTAAGCTCATCCAAAAAGCAAGTCTATATATGATATCAATAAGGAGTGAATCACCTGGAGCAAAGAGCCAGTTACAAGAACTCTCAGAGCCATTGACAGATAAACCAATGCCATAAGAAATCACCGAAGAGCCATAGAGAGGAAACCCTGCTGTGAGAATCCCTCAGCTGCTGCCCTTACATCGCTGTTCTGAGTTAGGGTCCCCAAACTGCACAAGCATCTTTAATAGAAGGCTTGTTATCCATGGCAAACAGCCAGTATTTCATTTAGAAACACTCCCAAACTGAGCCCTCCAGTGTAAATCACTCTCCGTTTTCACTTCCATGGACCTGTGACAAGCTTTCATACACAGGGACACTTTTGCCAGATTTAATTAATTCTTCAAGTACTCTTAATCCCTCTTAGAAATGACTCTTCAAACTGTTTCTTAGAAATCTAAGCATACCACCAACTGATTTAAGAATTAATTAAAAGAAAAACCCAAACCACACGTGCAAGTCAAATCTACTTGGCTGATAGGACCAGCGTCACAGGCTCCTTTCTAATTCAATACAGACAAACATTTTGGTCTGGAAGCTCAACCCCCTTCCCAAGTCACCAGCACAAAACCCCTCAGTCATACAAACTTGCATTTCATAAGGGAGAAAAAATTGCTTGCTTTAGGATCTAGGGTCTCTAAAAGGCTCAAGCAGTAGGAATTCCATACCTCGTGGAGAGAGGTGTAGAATTACAAACACGTAAAGAGAATACCCCTGCAAGGCCACCATTTCTTAAACTCAAGCATTGCTCAAAATTGGAACAGACCTTTTTCTAAAATTCAAAAACTTTTCATAAGTCTTCTAATTTCACTTTAGCCTTGGGTCTTTTCTGACCTGGCTCTACAGGAGATCCAAAGTTTTCCTTTAGCAGCACTGGTAAAAGTTGAATTAAATTAGGATTCTGTCATGTTTGTTAGTGAGAGTAGAGAGTTAAGATGTATATCTTGTTAGATGCATATTCTATTGTTATGGCTTATTCTTCAAATGGTGAATAATTATGGGTTATATCGACAAAGAACAGGGATTTTTAACTCATCTTTTATAAACAAGACAACTAGATGTACTATAGGTTTAAGATCAACTGGTCTACACAAAATCCTCTGGTAAACCAAAAGTCAAAAATCACAGATCAGAATGATCTTTGTACTCTGACTTATCTGGAACTTATTTCAATTTTTCAAGATAGAAATATTCAACACAAAACATTGGTATGCGGAGAGTGGTTACAGTTTATCTAAGTGTGGAACTTAATTTAGAATGATGTAACTGTTCTCTTACTGTATTCTTTGATACTTATTTCAATTTTTTAAAAGCCTAAATTGTGAATCAGTATATGCATAAGAAACCAAAACCTTTAAAGAAAATTTTAGAAACATATAAGAGATTATTTTTGTTCTTGAGTTTGGGAGAACAAACAGTTCTAACTGCCACAAAAAGAATTTTAAACGCATAAACTTGAAAATGAGGAATAAGCAAATTACACAGCACAGTGGAGCCCACTTAAACATCCAACTGCTCAGTATACTGGATTTATAAACAATTTCTCCATGAATCAGGGGGCAAATTCACATTGCAAGCACTACAACTAGACATGAAGGCTTGGTGTAACTCATTCCCAAGTTTCACACTCAATATCACATCACAAAAGTTTTTAAAAGTTCAAAGATCTTCTTAAAGAATATGCTTTAAAAACTTCACTAGTGAGGATTCCTAGAAAGTACAATTAAGAAGATGGGGAAGAAGGAGAAATAAAGATATGGAAAGGTGAGGGGAGAAATGGCTTAGAGGTTAAAACTCTGCCTTGCAAGCAGAAAGACCTGAGTTGGGATTCCCCAGATTCCAGTTAAAAGAAAAAAAAAAAAAAAAAAACACGCCAGGTGAAAACCTGGCAGTTCTGGCTCCAGAAGATGGAGGCTTGGAAATCCCAGAGTGAAGCAAGGAGGTAGAAGCAATCCAGAATGATTCCTGAAGTCACCCTTAGGCCTCTACAGGTATACATAGTGCCCTCTTCTACACACACACACACACACACACACACACACACACACACACACACAAAACAGAGACATTCACTTTACTTATACCTGCCTTGTTCAGAACCATTTTACAACAAAAATTTAACCACTGTCAAAAAAATTTAAAAATAGAAATCTGCTATCCTCATTCCTCTAAACCAGCTAACTAAAGTAAATGAAAGAACAAAATATAAATCATTTTCCTGTTTCCTGTCACAGTCTTTTGGCTGATGCAAGGTATGTTTTTAGAAAAGCTACCCGTAACTGAGCAGCTCAGTGAATGCCTGCAAACTGAACTTAGCCAGGTCACCAGTTTAGCATTCCAGCACCACGCCTGATGCTCAGCCAGTAACAGAATGAATAGCTAATAAATCCAGTGCTTCTGCACTGCTAGACCTGGTTCTAAGGGGTTTCCAATGAGCATGTGTGATTCTTCCAATGACCCTTGAAGGTAGGGCCTTACAATGACCTGCCCGCTGCAGATGGAAGCATTCCCTGAGGTGGGTCCTGGACAGCAGAGAAAGGGGAAATGCTAGCTGAGCATGGCATGCTTTCATTGCTTCACGCTTCTTGACTATGGATGTCACGTGACCAGCTGCTTAAGGTCTTGCTGCCTTGACGTCTGTTGCAGTCCACCTGCATGGTTGCTGATAAATGACCAGAACACAGCTTAAGGGAACAAGGGGTTTATTTTCTTATGATTTCTGGTTACAGTTCTTAGTCCAGCTTGACGGGAGAGCACGCACCAACACCAGGGCCCAGGGAACTGGCCACACCATCACTGCATAACGGCTGAGAGACAGACAATCCTTACTTGCCAGACCAGCATGTCTGGCCAAGTATACAGAAGGATGCCAACTCTCTCAACCAGCTCTCTGTGATTTACCCAGGGCCTAATACCACCCACCAGGGGCTGGGTCTTCCCCAGCAGCTAGACAATGTCCTTCAGGTTTGCTCTGGGCTTAACTCAACCATCAACTCTCCACAACTGTGCCCAGAGCTCAAGCCCTCAAGAGTCAAGTTGACACCTGTGCTTAACTACGACAACATCCTTGCCATGATGGACCGTACTCACGAACTGGGAGCCAGAATAAACCTTTTCTCCTTTGAACTGCTTTTGCCAGAGTATTTTATCACAGCAACTGGAAAAGTAGCACATGCTGTAATACATAGTATACCTAAACTGATTTAACAAAAACTATAAATCTTAGGCCTAGCACAATTTCTGGCAAGAGCCATTTTAATAATGTATGCTTGTATTTATGTGTGTATGTATGTATACATACACAAGCATGAAGGCTAAGCACATACTCTATCACTGAACTACATACCAAGACATTCACTATCAAAAAATCAGAACTGAAAATAGACCTTGGGAGAAGTTTTCCTCCCAAACCAAGATTCCCATCTAAGATACAAAAATTTGGCATCCAGTTTCTACTGTATGCATCAAGAATCAGGGAGCCTATCACCATGTCAGGGAACATGGACATATTATATTAGAAAGTTCTTCCCTGTATTATATTTTACATCCTCCCTGCTCCACCTGACTAGTCCTCTCCCAAATAAGGTCCTTAAACAACTGAAGATGCTCTTATGCAGCTGCTTTTTTCCAGCCTGAACTTCACTACATATTCCATTGTTTTTTCTGAACTCCATTCATAGATTCACTCATTCACTACTCAGCACCTCCACACTGAGAGGGCTGGAAACACAGCAATGGGGAAAACAGGTCCCACCACCCTTGGAAGGCAACATTTAGATGGGGAGACAAGTGCCAGGCAGATAATTTCAAACACTTATATGCACAGTTTGGATAATTCCATTTAGTCAACATAAAGCACTCACTTTTGGTCAGAACTTCAGGGAAGAGTTGGTCTGCAGAGGAGACATGCAAACATCCTACAACAAATGTGAGTGCCTGTATCAGGTATTAGGAGAGGGATCGTGGTGGCAGGAACCACACTGAATAAAGAGAAACCTTGGTGTGCAAGGAAGCTAGAGCAGGCTGGTGTGAGAAGACCGGGGGAGAAAGGGCACAGGAGATGCAGCTAAGGGCAGAGGAAGGTCAGCTTACAGATGTCTACAAAACTCAGCAAGGTTATTACTTTTTAGATGGAATTAGGAGCTGCAATTGATTTTCCTATTCAGGTCACTGGCCATTTAAGGAAAACAGAACTCAAATTCTTTTTCAGATAAGTACTAAAAACTTGTATTTTCCTCTATACATTTACACCAGTCTTTGCAGCAAAACTATAGGGTATGAGCTATACATAAATTGGGAAGACTGGATTTCTCTGGGATAACTTGCTCTAGTTATCCTTCTTTTGTTGAGGCAGTGCACAGACTCAACTGAGGGGTGAGGGAGAGAAGGGGTATTTAGTGGACTTTCAATTCTAGGGGGATATGGTCCATTATGGTGGGAATTGCACAGCAGAAGGCATGGATGAAGGCAGGAGGAGGTGGCTGGTTCAGATGATACCAGCCATCAGGTGGCAGAGAGGGCAATGGCCAGAGGAAGTAGGACCAAGAAACCAAACCTCAAAGCCAGTCCCTTGTGAATCCCTTCTTCCAGCAAGGCTCTACCTCTTAAAGGTGCCTCAACTTTTCTAAATATTAACCCCTAAGGATTCAAACCCATGCACCTTTAGGGAGCAACTCACATTCAAACGATGACAGAATGCAGTAGCCCACACCACTGGCCTGATGGCAGCAATGACGGCTTCATGGACTTTATAAACCCTCTTCCTCCAAAGCTCCCTTGCATAGACTCCAGGTGTCAAGGGGACTTACCTTCAACAATGTCCCTCTTGTAGTCACTGTCATTGTCGCTATCTGTTGGTCGGTAGTAGATATAAAATCCTTGAATGGGAGTGTTATTGTTACTTGATGGAATATACTAGAAAACAGATGTAAAGCTTTGTCAGAGACAACAGTGAAAGCATTTTTTCACATCCACTGAATTTCTTTACCTGTGTGGTAATGTTTTTCTCACCTCAATTTTGTAAATATTTTAAGTGGCCATTTTAAAATTTAATTCAGAGGTATTATGTGCATTTATCTTACCATGGGTCTAAACAACAACAAAAAAAAACATACATACTTTACTAGGTTCAAAAAGAAATGTACATTTGGTTCAAAAAGAATATACCAAAAACTGGCAATTAAGTTACTGACATTTAGTTGAGAACTGAGGACACAATATATAATATAATATAATATAATATAATATAATATAATATAATATAATATAATATAATATAATATAGGTTATAATACTTATAGCCCTGCCTCTCTTAGATGTATTTTGGACAAATACTGATCCCTTCTGCTTCAGCTCAGCTAAAAGTTCAGCAGCTTGTTGCTTACAGTATTCTCTCATGAGGCTGTTACATGTCCACAAGCAATCTTCTCATGGAAGATACTCACGTACCGTCCACTTGAGCATGATCTGAGTGTCGCTGACAGCCTCCGTGTATGCGATGTGAGGTCCCGCTATTGGGCGGCTAGAAAAGCGATTGGGGAAGCCAGCTACTTGGTAAGGACGGGATGCCGAACTCCGAAAACTCTCACCATAATGGTTGATAGCAATGACCCTAAATTTGTATGTTGAACCTTTGGAGGAAAAAGACAATGTCAAGCTCAGAGGAAGAGTGCTTGCTTAAAAACAGAGCTCTAGATTCAATTCCTAGCATTAGGGGGGAAAAAACTATTTGCCATCTGAAGGTAAGATATACCCTCACATACTCCACCTACCAACAACTCAACGGGTCTGCTCAATGTCTTGTGTTCAAGACCTCAAGACCTGCTAGGAATCACCAGGAACAGATGCTAGGAGAGAGTAATGTGCTGTGGAGGGAACCAGCAGGGCAGAAGAGAGAGAATCCCAGGGGCTCTTTATATCATTCCCCTTGAAGCCACACCCACCATGATAGTACTAGGGAAATATCTATCCCCAAACTAGGCTCTTTTCACTTTGAAAGAAGCAAGTGAAGCAAAACTTGGCAAGAATCTATTTATAAAGAAGCTCAATACCAGCAGATAACAGCAGATGCCACTCTGGCTTGGAGATAAAAGCTTTAGAACAGAAGGAATTTGATCAAGTTGGATGCTAAAGTCTCTAGAAAGAGCCAGGGATTGTAATTTTTTCCCAATATTTTATTTATTTATTCAGTGCGTGTGTGCGTGTGTGTGTGTGTGTGTGTGTGTGTGTGTGTGTGTGTGTGTGTGTGACAGAGCGAGAGAGAGCAAGAAAGAGAGAGAGAGAGAGAAAGAGAGAGAGAGACAGAAAGCACTGTATGTTCCTGTGGAGGACCAAGGGTGACTTCAGAAATCATCGTGGATCGCGTCTACCTCCTTTTTGCTTTGCTCTGGGATTTCCTAGACTCTGCCCACCAGAGCCACAAATGTAGGCCACCACTTCACCTCGTGTTTTTATGTGGGACCTGGGATCCAAACAGGACCTTTTGCTTGCAAGGCTGAGTCTTAACCCCTGAGACATCTCTCCAGTTCGGGGATGGTAAATTATTAAAACTCTGAGTCTAAAGAATAAATTAAAATCCTAAAAGAATGACGTCAGTGACTTCTGAAAACAAGATTTTCAGTTCAAAAATGTCACTCACTTCTACCTGCATTTGAAAGTGCTGTCTTCCCCTATCCTCTGGTCCCTAATACACAGGGTTAGACACACACAGCTACTATACAAGTGTACTCTTAAACTTCCAGACCACAAGAGCAGTCAGTCAGTCACAAGTCTAAACAAAAGTACAAAGGTATGCTTTTCTTCTTGTGATCCTTAATTTCCTATATATCACTTAAAGATCTGGAGGGCAGAGGGTTCCAGTGAAATAGAATTTCGGATCTTTGGCAGAAAGAAATAAGACTTATTAAAGAATAAACATTTTGTCATCTCCTTAAGACTAAGCACTGAATAAAATCACACTTGAATTCAACTTTAGATCAAACAACTTTGAGAATATTTTTACTTTGAGGAATATTTTTAATAAATATTCTAGTACAGCAATACCATATACAAACATACACATACACCCTACCACACGAACCACATATGCCCTCCCCACATACACGTACACCTACTTTATACCTCATACACACATATATACACACACCCCACTCATACACCTCACACACATTCAACACAAACTACTAATAAATAGAAACAATTTAATAAAGGATAGCTAAAGAAATAAAGAATAGTTTTAAGAGACAATAGCTCGGTGGTATAGTGCTTGCTTAACATGTACAAGGCCCTGAGTTCAAACCACTAACAAAAAAAAATCAAGTAAATTATGATATTCAAAAATTCCATTTTGGAAGAATTTTTAATGAGTTGGAAAATACATATAATGTGAGGAAGAAGAGACACAAAACAGCATTTATGGCATGATTCCAGGGTATATTTTTTCCTTTCTTTCTTCCATTTTCATCTGTATGTATATGAGGATGCATGCTACATGTATGCTTGTTCACAGATATGTAAATGAATGTGACTGTTCATATGGCGGCCAAAGTTGATATGGGAATCACCCTCGATTACTCTCCCACCTTCTTGTTTTCGAGACAGGTTCTCTAATCAATCCCAGAGTTCACTAACAGGGCTAGTCTGCCTAGCTAGCTTGCTCTGGGGATTTCTAGTCTCCACCTTGCAAGGCTGGAATTACAGAAGCACCATAACACCCACCTGGCACTTTACTTGAGATCTGGGGATCCAAACTCCAGTATTTTTGCTTGCATGGCAAGTGCTTTTAACCACTGAACAACCTCCACAGTTTTTTTTTTTAAAGAAAAAAAAAAAAGACTAGAAAGAGATATGCCAAAATATAAGCACAGTGTTTGGATGGGTAGATTTCAGATAACTGTTCATAATTTCTTCAGCTGCAAATTTTCACATAATAAGCATTCATTACTTTCTTAACAAGAAAGAAAAAAATAGATATCACTACCTGGTTCTAAACTTCGAACTTCCACGGAAAGTTTGGAAGGAGGGATGTCCTCGGCGGCCACGAGCCAGTCACTAGTCCTCATGCGTTTATATTCCACCTTGAATGCAGTGATGGGAGAGCCGCCATTTGCCCGGGGAATCCAGGTGACATAAACTGAGGTCTCCGATGCAGTAGAGATGGTGGGCCGATCCGGTGCCTCTGGGACTGAGAATGGGAACATTCATTTCACTGTCATCCACAGCATCAGAGACAAGAATAATCTAAGCTATAAGAGATAAATCTGGCCCTTGTCATTAAAGGCTCCTCACAAGACGCTCTGCCATAATTAATAGTATGGCTATCTGCCTATCCTCTTTGAAAGAAATGAAATACACAGAAAATGAAACATGGGAAATGAGAAGGAAGGAAAAAACAGATGATTCTTACTTAGACGCTTAACTTTGCAGCACTGAATGTTAACAAGTAAAACAGTTCCTTATTGTTCCATTTAGATTCATTAATTCATGTGCAGGAATTATCTTCAAGTCTGATTTTGGGTAATAAATTCTCATGAATATATGTTCTGTTACTTTAATGTTTTTCTTTGTTCACCCAAATGATGTAAAACAGATTTAGCAAGTACAGATAAAAATTTGACAGACGGGGCTAGAGAGATGACTGAGGGGTGAAGACTCCGTCTCACAAGCAGAAGGTCCTAAGTTCTGATCCCAGATCCCATGTAAAAATGCCAGGTGGGAAGAGTGGCAGCCTGCACTTCTGGCCCTGGTGGGTGGACCTGGGAAATCCAGAGCAAAGCAAAAAGGAGGTAGAAGCAATCCAGGATGATTCCCGAGGTAACCCTTGGTCCTCCACAGGGACACACAATACCCTCTTATACACACACACAATAATAAAATGAAATGAAATAAAATAAAATAAATTGACAGACAAAATCAATCTGCTAACAACTGGAGGAAGAATGTGCTCAGTATAAAAGCAGAAAGATGGATGTGTAGTTAAAGAAGGGTGCCATCAGAAACAGAATCCACAGGAACAAGCAGAAAAAGGGGTCAGAGAGCTAATGGCTGGCAGTTTTAGCTATCACTGCCAAGGGCAGGCACTGCCTTCATCCCCATGGCCCATGGAAACATCAGAATGAATTTATCGGCATTTAAATCATGGGCCTAAGTCGTCTCACAGTCTGACAGATATGGTGGTTCTAACTGGTTTTCCACTTGGTCCCTACAAGGAAAGAGAAACAATTGGGTCCATGGGACAGTCACATGTACCCTAGAAAACCATCAATCTGATTTAAGTAGAATGGCTGGTTCTCAAGAGGCTAGGGGATCATTTGGCAGGCTGACAACTGAGTTTCTAAAAGCTGGGCACTGAGGACAGCTCTGGGCCATGATGACACAAGCTGGTGAGGCCACTTAGGGAAGCCCGATCCACCTGCCTATGCCACACATCTCAAGCAGATCCCAACTCCTCTTCAACAAACAAATCGAACATGGAAATTGAAGAAAACCAAGGTGTTTTAAATCAAATGGCTCTAGGAGCAAACAGAAGGATGGGAGATACTTACTATGCTCCTTTCCACTAGAGAGCAATGGAAAGAGAATGGACAGAAATGTTAGTGCATCACTCAGTAATTAAAGAAAACCAAATGGCTTTCTTAGGGTGGACTGCATAAGGTCCAAACTCACCCAACACTACAGGCTAAATAGGAAAAGAAAGTTTCTGGGGAGAATATCTTTACTAAGAATATCTTTACTGTCAGCAGCTTTTAAAAATGTCACCTGACCTCTAATAACTACACTTGAGGTTGGAGACCTAGGTTTGAACAGCAACCCCATTACTGTCTAGATGACCTCAAACATGATGGGAAATCTTAGAGCCTTAGTTTCTCTATCTGCAAGATACCCGCCCATGCTATCTTCCCCATAAAGTTGTTATAAAGAGCAAACAAATCGCTCCTCCTAGTTATCTTGGCTTGGAGGACTCCAAGCTCATAACTGTCACTTAAATCTATAATCCTCACTTAAAATCACATTGCCCATCTTGTGCCTAAATCTATAATCTTCACTTAAAATTGTATTGCCCATCTTGTAAATGGCCTCTAATTACTCAAGCCCAGGTACCTTCTTCCTTCCTCTCATTCAGTTTAGATTCCACCTTCTAACCTTTCTATCCTTCCTTCCCCTTCATTCACTCATTCTTGTTCCTCTTTAAAATCCTAGGCTCCTCACAGCTCCCAGGTGAAGATTATACTTCTAAGTGCACTGGTCAAGACTCAAGACCTGCCTGCTTCCTGGCACGGCAAGCATCCCCCATGGCGACCGGCTAAATAAAACCTAGTATCTACAGTAGATGAAGCATGTCATCGTCCATCTCTTGCACAAAAAGTAGACTTCCAGAATCCAAAATGTAAGCTTAGTTTTCTTGCCAGAGAAGGCAGAAAAAAAAGCCCTTTTGTACATTGTAAAAACTTAACAACAGAACATTTCTAATCTGAGTTTAATGAGGCTAAATACCAATCGTGACAATGAACTGCTAATGTTTAAATCCAGGACATTAAAAGTAGCTGAAACAGGATTTACCTTAAATAACAAATTCCCCAGTCTATCTCAGCTCCTAAAAGCCTGAACCAGGGAAGTTCCAATAACAAGCAAAAGAATAAAGTGAAGATTCTTTTCTTTACCTCCACTATGCCTAGAGGAATCTGTCAGCACCACTCCGAAGTTGCTGTTTGCGGCCTCTGAGACAGCAGGACGCTTGGGGATGCCGGCCGGAGGAGAGGACACCTGGGTACTCTTAGAGGCTGCTGTCTTCTCTAGAAAGGTTTAAAAAGTACAACATAATCTTACATATACAAAGTAAAAAACAAACAAATAAATGAAAAGCATACTTAGAAACATAATTGGTATACAGACATATAATTGCCAATATCTAAATATAAAACCTACAGCAGAAATAATTAGTTGATCTTGGGGACTGTCAAAAAACAATCAGGATGTCATCTTCTAGTAGCATTAAGAGAAAGCTAAAATGTTTCTCCTGCATCCCACTTGCTCACACTACCCATGAAACATCTCAAAAATATTAGATGGAATGACCACCCAAATGTGGCTTCTCAAAAGTGACTATAAAATGCTTGTTTAGGGGGCTAGGAGGTAGCTCAGGGGTTAAGCCTCTGCCTTGCAGGTGGAAGGTCCTGAGTTCGAATCCTAGACCCCACATATAGACGCAGGGCAGAAGCAGGGCGGCCTGCATTTCTGGTCCTGGTAGGGTGGAGCCTGTGAATCCCGGGGCAGAGTAAACAAGGAGGAGGTGGAGGCGGTCCATGGTGGTTCCCAAATTTGTCCGTGGTTCTACACACACACATACATGCACACACACACATACACGCACAATTGAATAGAAAAAGATGCCTGTTTAGAAGGGTTATAGCTAGAGTCTCTACTATCCAGGCACCAAGTAGCCATCTCAAAAATGACACATACCTCTACTGGTCCGAAAAGTAAGCATGGCAGGCTGTCCTTCACCGGCTGGACTTCTCGCGACCATCAAAACCTCATAAAGACTCGAAGGCTCCAACTCAGTTAGATGCAGCTCGTTTTCACTCCCTGGGACTCGAACCGTATGCCAGCTTCCTGCTGCACCAGCACCATCATCCAGCTGCCCAGGAGAAAGCCCAGCATTATTGAGAAATGGCGGGCAGGAAACCTTTCCTCCAATTTCCACCTGAAACGGAACTCATCTAACTTAGAGGAGTTTTCAGCAGTGAAGTATCACTGCAAGTCAAAGAGACACAATGCTCTTTAGGAAATACAAGGAGCCAGAACTCCTGGCTGCTTGACATTTGAAAGTCTATTACCTTTGCCAATAATGGAAACAATAACTCTTTCTTCTTAATGGAGTAAAGAAAAGAATAAGATATGTGTATTGTTATAATTAACATTACAATTATACTAACATAATACGAGCTACACGTTAAGTAAGTTTGGGTATATACTTATACAATTAAGACTACATTTTCAAGGGTAATTTTTATAGGTTGCTACAAATTATAAAATCATGGATTACATGCTTTCAATCCTCTTGCTTCAAGACCATTCAACATATTTTGGCAGAAGTAAGAATTCAGTTGGTTGTTTCTTGGCTAACAAAACCCAGAGATAGCATTTCAGAGTCTAAAGATACCAGCGTAAGATACCAGCAAAATTGACTTTCCTCATCTAGAACCATCATGTTAGGATCAGTAAACAGAACACTTAATAACACCTTTTATTTTTGCAATTAATGTGAACAGATAACAATTAAATAATAGAAACCAAAATATTTTAGACAAAGAAAATTCAAATATGAGTACTTCAGGCAGGAAAAATGGCTAGGGGTTAAAACTCTGCCTCATGAGTAGAAGATCCTGAGTTCAGATCTCAGAAAAAAAATTGTTAAAAAACATAATATCAGATATGAAAAGAGTGTGCCTATAATGCCAGTGATGGGAAGAAGAAAGAGGACTCTCATATGATAATTAGCCGGAACCAAGTCTGAGGCCAATGAGAGACCTTATCTCAAGCAAAAGATACAAGTCACTCGAGTACTTACAATGTTTTCACATATGTGCTATGCATGCAAACACCTGAATCTACACCTTTTACATACATAAAGTACATGTATATATACACAAAATAAAACATAAATGTGTTCATAATACCATAATATATGTACATATACATGTTCATATGGGTACAAAGAGAAAACATGAGGAAAAAGTACATGAGAAAAACTAAGTTGTCTTTGTAAGATAGCAGAGTAATTAAATGAAATAATGAAATATTTGGCAGTTTATCTGTCTGACACTGATTTTACATGTCTCTCTAAAAGAATATGAAAATTCATTAATTCATTCATTCATTCCTACCACAATACTGACTTTGTAGTATTTTATTCAATTTATTATATTTCGGGTTCACAGTTTCATGTAGAATATACAATATTCTAACTCTCCTTCCTAATGGAAATAGTTGAAGTACCCTATGCTATATATAGTATTTCACCAAATGGGTTGTGAACTACTATGTGAAATTATATAATCAAAATATCGTGCATTCCTGGCCACTTTTGACTACATGGGTTACCTTAGAACTAAAGATGCACATAATGAAATCAGTATAAATGTAGTCATATATATATTACTCCAAATCAATTATTAGGTATTATTGTATATGGGAAATGACAGAAAATAATTATCACAATGCAGCCTAATAGATTGTACCAGCTCTTACTAAAATAAACAACTAAACCACAAAAGGCCTCCTTTCACCTGCTTTTGTATAAGCTTGCTTCTACATAGTTTTACTTTCCTAATTGTGTACTTCAATTACTTGATGTGTATATGTCTTAAGTTCAGCTTTCAACATTAGCTGTTGTGTACAGGAAAAGAGTATAACTGACCACATTTTTCATGCATACAATTATGACTAAAGCAAGCCATATTTTTTCATTTTGAAAAAAATATGAGTATTTCTCCACTGCTACTCACTAATCTCATTGAAGGAGATTTATGACTTTGCTTCAATACAAACCCAGAGAACAAAAATATTATCTGAGCAATTAATAGATAGAAAGGCACATGGTTGATCAAAGTAAATGACCAAACCATATAAGACTACTACTACTGAGAAGACAGTCTACTAAAACATAGATTATGCCAAAGGAACTTGCTCCAATAGCTATATCTAACAAGAAACTGCTTTATTTGACTTAATTGTATTCTTAGCAAGGGACAGAATTAATTTTTAAAGTATTTTTTAAATTTGATATCCCAGGGGATAAAAACAAGAAATATTAAGTGATAGGAGATGGTGGCATAGCTCAGTGGTAGATCATGTATCTAGCTCAAAGCCCTATATTCCATTCAGAAGGAAAGAAGGGAGGGAGGGAAGAAGGGAAGGAGGGAGGGAGAGAAGGAGGGAGGGAGGGAGGGAGGGAGCAAGAAGATGGATGACTACTGGAGGGCTTGGAATCCAGTTTGGGAAAAAATTATTTATGCATCATTCTTACTGCTTTCTTAAGATTGGTCAATCCAGCATGACTGGTGGGGATGCTTCTGACACACTCTGAACCACTCAGCTTATCTATCCTCTCATCAGTGTAAAACACAATGCTCAGACATGACACAAACAGGGTAGAAGTATGAGAAGGGGAAGATGATGAATGAGAAAGCATTACCTTTCGGTACTTCACAAAATAGGCGTTGATGGGCAGTCCACCATCCCTCCCAGCCCGCCACACCAGGTTGTAAGTATCTGGTGTGTGGGTCTGTGGGGGGCTCAGTATGATAGGGGCATCTGGGACAGAGACATTTTTCTCTGATGACAGCTCTGCTCCACTGGAATGTATCTTTGCTGGAAACGAACTCAACGAGCCAGATTCGGAACCATCTCTTGGGTCTCTCTCATCATTCTGAGTAGCTTCAGAAGGTGTGAATGTTTCTGCTTTTGTGTTTGCTTCCAAAGGAACTGCCGGGAATTGGGGGGGGGGGGAGAACAAGAGGAAACTGCTTGAAGAAATTATTTCAGCATCTTCTACCCAGTTAATGACACTAGTGTCCATGCTGACATCACGAGCCCTGAAAGTTGAAACAAGAAGGGTGCAGAGTGACATCTAAGTTCTAGTGGTGATCTACACATGGGAAAGCCAAAAAATTGTTTGGAAAACCAACTGCATACTGCAGAGTGCCCAGGCTAATATTCTTTTTTTTTTTTAGCAATAACAGAGATTTGTTAGCTTAGTGTGAAAAGACTTGGTTGATGAGTCAAAACACAATGGACAACACACTATACTATGAACAAAGTGATAGAATAAGAACATGGTCAGAACTGCACCTCATATACAGGGTAGTCAGTCTCTAAGGATACTCCCCGGAATTCACACTCAGCAGCCCCTCCACCCTGAATCCCGGTTTAAGCCTCAAGGTCTGTTTCATCTGCTCTTTACTGATGCTTTTGGGATACAGCTGCCCCAGAGAGGTGCCCAGGCAGGCCTGTAGAGATTGTGTGGAGAGAGATGGAGAAAGGGGTCCAGTCCCTGCAAAGATACAGTGAAACTACTTTGGCTGTGCCCTCTGATTACAACTTCATTTCTGACCCCAAGAGAAACAAGAGGACAAACTGCCCCTCTGCGTTGGCTAGCCATTAGAACAACAAAGGGGCTGGAGGTTTCGGTCACTAATCTTTGTGCAGTCAGTATAGCAGCAGCAGATAAACAACACTGCTTTGTCAGGAAAAGAAAAGTAATTAATATAACTAATATAACCCTACAGAGCAGTCTATCTTCAGGGAAGAGGGAAGATATGGAACCAAGACCAGAGCAGATAAAGGTATGGATTCCAGGCCAGAGATAGCATGATTTGTTTCAAGTCCTATCTCTGAACAGGACTGAAGGTTAACTTAAAACACTGCCAGTCTAAAGACAGATTAAACAAGCTCTAATACCTACTACAAGCAGCATTTAGAATATATAGAAGACAAAAAAATTTATTTGCATTAAAAAGTACATGCATCCAAAAAAAATTACTGAGCACATTTTTATCCTGAGCATTATATAAGATATTTCACCAACATAATCCCATTTAATTCTCAAAAACATTCTTAGGTAGATGACAATACTTCCTACTTCACAGATGAAGAAACTAGAGTTGTCAGACACTAAGTAATAACAGCTGTTAGAAGAATGCTAGTGGCGGTACTGTGAAAGGAAAAAAAAAGAGCAAGGAAGAATTGTGGAACAAACATGCTGCCAGAATAATGAAACCCGAGGACTGACAGTGTGGTTTCTCTCCAGTGTTATTAATACTGGCAGCAAAAAGTCTCCTACTATTCATTCCTTTGTGGAGGGGAGCAACAAGTTCCTGGTAAAAGGTAGGTGCGACTTTAGATCTTCTGCACGTGAGGAGACGCAACAAAAACCAGACTAACTGTGTAGGCTCAGTTCTCTGTTAGCTTAAGAGAAAGAAGACCTCTGGAGCATCTTCCAGCAAAGAAAGTAGGAAACTAGTGAGAAAACACTGCAGACGGAAACTTGAGTTCACTGAGACAACTTGAAAATATTGCTCCTGGAACGGGTGTGTTTACCCAGTGAGTCAGCTGCGGAGTAGATGTTCAGGGCAGGTGTAGGGTCTGCTGGTGCAGAGAAACAGACTCATGGAACTGGAGGAGATTCACTGTGGCTTGGGTGGTGGGGAAGGACCTTTGTTTCATGAGTAGTTTCCTGGATCCTCCAGGCCGCTGACCACTGGAAGTGGTAAATGGTCACAAAAAGGGTTTTCACACCACACATGCAGTAGAGAGCTACGAGTGTCAACTTGGCCATTGAAGGTCTGAGCTCTGGGCAAATTTGTAAAGAATTAGTAGTTAAGCCCTGAATAAGCCTGCAGGAGACTGTCTAACTGATGTGGGTAGGGAGAGAACCAAGCCTATGGTAGGTGGGACCAGTCCCTAGACAGGTGGGTAAAATGGAGGGAACTAGTTAAGTAAGTTGGCATTCTTTGGCATACATGGCCAGACATGCTTGTCATGGCAAATGAGGACTGCCCTTTCTCAGCAGTCTTATTGATATGATGTGGCAGTTCCCTTGACTCCTGTGTTGGTGTGGACTCTCCGGTCAAGTTGGATAAAGAACTGTAAGCAGACAATGATACACCAGAATAAAACTCCTTGTTCCCATAGGTCATTTTGTTGTGGATTTATCAGTAATATGCAGAGTAACTGTAACCACATGCCTCAGGTTATACAGAGGCATGAGAAAAGCCTTCTGCTGCAGCCTGCCCACTGCAGGAACATCAAATTCCATTCCTGATATTCCAGGGACTGTGCAGACGTGCATGCCTGTTATTAAAAGAGGGATCCAAGTAAGCTATACTACTGCAATGATAACATATACTACTGCAATAATATACTATCAGCAATCACACGATACTAAGATTTAACAACACAGATGTTCTTCAATTACTGGGATGACAAACATCCCAATAACCTCATCATAAGCTGAAAATGCAATTAACCCTCCCAACCCACCACTTAGCAACAGCACCCGTCAGCGTCTGTGTTCACCCTGGAGATGGAAATCAGGGACTTACTGCTACTGCCCAGTATCCTGAAGTGCCACAGTTCTTTCCCCAGCCCAAGAAAAGACCAAATATACTTTCTACTGAATGTGTATCACTTTCACGCTGTTGCTTTAAGTGGGGGAGGGGGGGAGTATGCTGGAGATCGCATCTTCAAAAGTGTCCTCACATGTATGACCTCAACCTAGACTCAAAACAACTCTATAAAATGGACAGAATTCAGTTTCTCAGTTTTAAAGTAGTTTGGTTTTGTGCTTCTCCTGGTTTGGTTTTCTTGAGACAGAGGTTCTCACAAAGTAGCCCAGGCCTACTCGGGAACTGCAGCAATACCCCTGCCTCAGCCTCCCAAGTGCCAGGATTACAGGCACGAGTCCCCACTTCCAACACAAAGGTGAACTTTTGGGATTAGAAAAAAATGAATGAAAGCATAGCAATGGAAATGAATTGAATAAATCTGAGTTGAAAGTAAAAGATTGGAGTACAACCACATCTATCCGAGCCGTCTGCAACTGTGACCACTCATACCAGCAAGCCCACTCCATGGAATGGGCTCTGTGGCCCACTGCGGTTCTGAACAGATACAACTCTTTTTGTAAATATCTGTACAGCTAAAACCTCAAGATCTCAAGTCTTTGGAAAGAAGAAAAGAGAAAGATGTTTCGACTCTCTTGATTCAATAAAGCTCAGTTTCCTATGTTGATGTGCACTGCGCTGTTCTGAGCTAAAGCAGTGCTAGATCTCCTGCCTTTGTGTGACAAACAGCAGCAATCTACTCAGCTGACTCCGTGGTGGGGAAAACTGCCCTCTGGTGTAAGGTTTAAATGTGAGTACTTCAAAAATCACACGAAATTTTTAAGTCCTTATTATGAAAAGCCACTAAAATATAAACAATATTACACATCACATTAGAAAATGATTTCATATAAGCTAGGGAAAATGGATTCACACAGGTATCTGGAAGGATCCTAACCCTGTAGTCACAATAAAGGTAACCAACCCAGGGCTGGAGAGATGGCTTAAGGGTTAAACCTCTGCCTCACAAGCAGAAGGTCCTGAGTTCGGATCTTGCATCTCATGTAAAAATGCCAGGCAGAAATGTCCATGACCTGCATTTCCTGTCCTGGAAAGCAGAGCCTCGGAAACTCCAGAGAAAAGCAAATAGGAGACAGAAGCAATCCAGGGTGATTCCAGAAGTCACCCTTGGTCTTACACACACACCACACACGCACACACGAGATCTAATTAAAAAAAATGCATTTCCATAGCTTTGAAAACCAAAAGCACTAATCCAAAGGAAGGCTGCATCTGGAGCTTGTGGCAAGTAAAAGCCAAATGAGATATGGAGACACGTCCTACATGACAGGACACCCGAAAACACAGGTCTGCATTTCCCCACCAGGGGGAAACCGTATTTACAGATTGCCACATTCATTTAAAAAAAATTCAAATCCCTGGGCTGGAGAGGTGGCTCAGGGGTTAAGCCTCCGCCTTGCAGGCGGAAGGTCCTGAGTTCGGATCCCAGATCCCACGTATAGACGCCAGGCAGAAGCAGGGGCGGCCTGCGCTTCTGGTGCTGGTAGGGCGGAGCCTGTGAATCCCGGGGCAGAAGGAGGTGGAGGCGTCCATGGTGGTTCGCGAATTCGTCTGTGGTTCTACACATACACGGACACACACACACACACACACACACACACACAGATGCACACACGCACATGCGCACAGTTGAATAAATAATAATAATAATAATAAAAAATTTTTTAAAAAATTCAAATCCCCTTCTCTAGGACTATCAAAGCACATTGTTCGACTGGGAAGAGTTTTCTGGAACAGCAACTCACCGACTGAGAGGAACGCTTCTGACTGCGCTGTGCCATGTTTGTTAGTGGCTTCACAGGTGTATTTCCCAGCATGCTCCTGAGTAACTGCCTGGATAGACAGAGAGCTTGAGCCAGCTCGGGACATGATGAAGTAGACAAGCTCCCGGCTGGGACCCCCAGATCTAAATGGGTGTGGCTTTCGGGATTTAGACTTAAGGATCTGAGAGGGATGGCTGGTTATTAATCCGTGGCTGCCATACCAATGAATGGCCGGGACTGGCTCTCCAGTGGCATTGCAGGTCAAAGTAACGAAGTCTCCATCCGCCACCATTGCACTCACTGGTGCTGTGACTATAGTGGGCTTGAACCCACTGTCTATAAAAAATAAATCACATATCCAAAATTAGGAACTTTACATATCCGCCTTGCAAAATAATTTTATCCGTTAGTAGACAATGCTAATGTTCAGAACAAAGATACATTCCTTCCAAATTTCTACCATATAAAGCTGCCAATAAAATATGGAATTTTTTTATAGTTGGGGGTTACCAAACGGTCTCTGCATAGATTTCCTGTGCTCTGTAAGGTATCATATATCTACAATCTACTTGTGTGCTCACTTCGATATATACTGTAGCACATATACTACAGCAATACTGTAGTACACTACTACTGACTTATACATCTGACTGAGGTAAATATGGACTTAGATGAAGCCCAAATCTCTGACCTTAACATAGAAAAAGGTGAAAAGAAATACAGAATTAGACAGAATTCCTTCAAGAATTCTGGTGGAATTTGATTGGAGAAAGTCTGAAAGAAAAACAAAACACTGTTTTAATAAAAGTTGATAAGCTCCTTCTTACCACTGACATGAACAGCATTTTTGTTCCTAAACTAAAAAGGCACCATTGGTCTTTCCTTCCTGGTATTCTTGGAGGCAATGTAAGTAAGACCAAAATGAAATATCAATCAACACAGAAGACACTCTTTTCTACCAGAACGTCTCTTTTTAGACAGATTTCTCATGTCTGAAAATCAACGAACACTAACTAGATCTCACTGGATTTCTGAGTCAGTGCCAAGTGAATGAGTGTGCAACGCTGCCTTTCCAGTCACAGCATGCATTGCCCTGGGGATGAGGGAAGTCAAACATCTTCTGACAGGTTATCTGCCATTCATAATTTCCCTTCTTCATGAAATGCCCTGGGTCAATTTTTCTATGGGATCATTTATCTTTTTCCTATAATGATCTAGATTCTTCAGATAAACCAAATATTATTTCTTCGTCTAGTTATGTTAACTAGTATCTTGTCCGAGTAGCCAAGCTGCTTTTGTTTTTAGTGGCATCTTTTGATAGAGGATGATTACATGAAGATTGCTAAAAAAAAGTTTACCCACAGATCATTCAAAACTTGTTTTTCCCATTTTGCTTTATTTAATTCACTGAGAATTTCTTTATTTATGTGAATCTGAGATTTAATTTTACTTTTTTTTTCCATTTTGATAGCCAGTTGTCTCATGTTGAAACCTGAAACAGAAATCCTCCCCCTAGGGGTGGAGAGTAGGCGTTCTATCAGGTCCTGTTAGTCAGTCTCTGTCACATTCCAAGAAACCATTTGTTCCTTTGCCAGTACAATACTTTCAAATTATTACTGACTTGTTTTTATGTTTAAAGCAAGCCCTCCGTGTTCTTTTTCTTCTTGTAGAATGAACTAGTTACTCTTGGGCCTCTGATTACCTTTATAAATTTTACCAGTTTTTTTTTTTTTTTCACAGTTACACATTCACACCTTGAGGCAGAACCTCATGGAGCGCTTGGAGTCTAGGCTGGTCTCGAACTCCCTACATGGCCAAGGATGATCTTGAACTTTGATCTTTCAGCTTCTACCTCCCAAGTGTCAGAGTTACAGATAAGTACAATTAAGTCCAGGTAAGATCTTCAAGATACTCTGGTGAGATATTAATTGGGGTAGCATAAATCTACAGATCAGATAATTGTAAAATTCTGAATTTGTCACCTATGAACTGGAATATTTTTCTATGCAACTAGGTAGGTCTACTTTAATGCGACTAAAATAAAAAGGTGATTCTGAAGTTATATTTTCTACTTGTTGCTCATATATGAAAAGGCAAATGACTTGTGCTTTTTGGTCTTTATCTAGACCTTTGGTAAATATTATTTCTAAGATGAAGATATATAATAAAAGTCAACAAGCAAGTTGGATATTTTACAATGGCCACACTGTCAGTTATAAATCAATAATAACTTGGATTCTTTCCTTCTAACTTCTGTATTTTTCTGTTTGGAACCTTGAGTACAAGCCTGATAAGAGATTTCTTAAGGAGAGTGTTTGTCACATTTCACTACCACAGGAGATGCTTCACGGAAGGTCTTGTCAGATGCCCTTTATCAAGTTCTATTTTCATTTTTTTAAATAATCTAGCAATGGATTTTAGTTTTGTCCTTTTGAGGCACTCATAATTTTTCTCCTTTAATAATAAACAGGGTGAACAAAACTTTGCATTTTTCTGTCAGTTTCTAAAATAACTGCTTGATTAAGATGCATTTTTTTTACATATTTCTAGCTTACTAAAATTGTATTCAGGATGTGTGTGTGTGTGTGTGTGTGTGTGTGTGTGTGTGTGTGTGTGTGTGTGTGTGTATCAGAGGGTACTGTGTATGCCTATGGAGGACTTCGGGAATCATTCTGGATTGCTCTATCTCCTCTTTGCTTTGCTTTGGAGTTTCCAGGCTCCACCTTCCAGGGCCGGAAGAAAGTGAAGGCCTCCGTCATTTCTGCCTGGCATCTTATATGTGGGATCCGGAATCTGAACTTGGGGCTTTCTGGTTTCAAGGCAGAGATTTAACCCCTGAGCCATCTCTTCAGCCTTGTATTTAGGATTTTTATACCTATGTTTATAAAGAGTGCCTGCCTTTGGTTTTACTCTCTTGTACCATCCTTCTGTAATTTTGAACTCATGATTCTACTAACTAGAAAGTTTCCATCTTTTCCTTTTCTCTGGCATTGTTGCATAACATGGAATGGCTTGCTGCTTGCAAGTTCAGGAGAATCTCCATAAAACCATCTGGCCTGGTGTTTTCTTTGGGGGAAGAGTTCTAACTCCTAATCCAATTTCTCTGATTCATGTAGGACTACTCAGGCTTTTTATTTATTTTAAGTCAATCCAGCTAAGTCCTGTATTTCCTCAGAATTTGCCTATGCTATTTTGTGGACCTGGAGTCTCTGGCAAAAGCCCACATGCTAAAGTCCTGCTGGTGCTGCCTGCCTCCATTCCAAAGCCACAGAGCCAAATGAACCAAAATAAAGCTGCTTCTTTTAAACTGACCGTCTCAAGTACTTCGTCACAGTGATGGAAGCCAGCATCACACACTTCTGTTTATAGTTGTAATTTACAGTTGTAAAGTTTATCAGCCATCTTATTTGTAATTTCCATAACATGTGAACTTACACACCCTCGTATTGTACCTGCTTTCTTTACTTAATTTTGCCAAAGATTAGACTATTTTATGAAGAACCAATTTCTATCCTAACCTTTTCTCTACCTTTCTTTTCTGCTTAACTGATTTCTGCTCGTTGCCTTCCCCTTTCTTCTGCTTTGCTTATTCTTCTCTGTTGATCTTTTACTTTACTTACCAATTTTCAACCTTACTGGTTTTCTATGATAAGTACATAAGGCTGTAAGATCCTTCTAAATTCCACTTTGGCTGTCTTCCCCAGACATGATCTACAGTACCTTTATTATCATACAGTTTAAATTATTTTAAACTTTCATCATGATTTCTATCTTGATCCAACTATTAGGAAGTATCATTTTAAATCTCCATATACATAACAATTTTCTTGAAAAGTTGTATTATTATTAACTTCTAAGTTAATTGTTAAAGCCAAAGAAGTAGTCTGTATCATGTTGATTTTCTGAATTTTGATATGCTTATAACTCACATCATAAACAATTAATTTCCCTCTTATAAATCAATTAAAAAACACCAAAAATCTAAATTCTTTAAATGGGCAAATGACAGTCAATACATAAAGAAGTAAATTCAAATAACTCACAGGAAAGACACAAGATTTTAGTTGTAATAAAAAGAAATAAAGAAAACCAAATACTTTTATTCTTATAGGATGAATGTAACCATAGAGACAGCTCAGTGGGTAAAGCAAGCTTGGAGATCTGAGTTCAGTTCCCTAGCACCCATATGAAAACCAGGCTCAGCAGACACATCTGTAACCTTACTGCTAGAGAGGTGGAGACGGACAGACACCTGGAGCCCACTGGTCAGCCAGCATAACTGGATAGATGAGAGAGAGAGAGAAATAGAGAGAGAGAGAATAACACCACCTTCTGACCTCCATAGGCTACAGCACACTCCATGTATATATAACACACACACACACACACACACACACACACACACACTGACCCTATTATTCTGTCTTCATGAGGGTATAAAGAAACAGGAAGAATTATAAATTGCTCGTGAGAGTATAAACTCATGATAATTATGGAAAGAAATTTCAGTAATGGCTATTAAAATTTCCAATACACATATGGCTTTATTCTGCCAGTTCACTTCTAGGAATTTCTATTACAGATACTCACACATATGCAAAATAATCTCTTCAAGACATTCGTCACAGAATTATTTTTAATAGCTAAAGATCATAAGCAGTTATCAAAAAGGTATGAGTCAAATTATAAAACAGAATGCTAAGAGGCCATTTTTTAAAAAGGAATGAAAATATTCCTTGATGTACCATATGGAAGAAACTTAAAACTTTTGAAGTAAGGAATTCTACCACTGTTTGTGTAAAAAAACATAAAGATACTGTTGTAAAAAATACTGTTATAAAATACATGCATGCACACATGCACCTGTGGTATAAACTGTTTGCATATGCATATAAAAGGATATTTAAGAGATTGATAAAACCAGTTGGTTTTAAAAAAGGACCTAACTCCTGACTGTTATAGAAGGAAAATAAAGAAATAGAGAAAGAGGCTCTTGTCATAGTTAAGCACAAGTGCCAATTTGACAGTTGAGGGTTTGAGTTCTGGGCATATCTGTAGAAATTAGTGGTTGAGTTAAACCCAGAGCAGACCTGCAGGAGATTGTCGAGCTAATGGGGACAAACAAGCCCATGGTGAGTGGGACTAGGCTCTGGAATAAAATACAGAGAGCTGGTTGAGAAAGTTGGCATCCTTGTGTACATTTGGCCAGACATGCTAGTCTGGCAAGTAAGGACTGTCCCTCTCTCAGCCATTATGTAGAGGTGGTGTGGACAGTTCCCTCAGCCCTGGTGTTGGTGTGAGCTCTCCTGTCAAGCTGGACTGAGAACTGTAACTGGACAATCTTAAGAAGAAATAAATTCTTTGTTCCCTTAAGCCATTTGATGGTGATTTTTATCAGCAACCATGCAGGCTAACTGTAACAGCTCTTTAACCTTTTAAACTGGAGAGCATCTGTTTAAAATACATGTTTTAAAATAGTTCTTTCATGATTCTTTTTTCTTTTGATGCTGGAATTAAGACACACTAGACAGACATTCTATCACCAACCTAAACTGGGCCTCAAAACAGTTTTCTAATGAGCTCAATTAAATAAGGTGGCTATGTCATGGGAATGCCTTTCTTTACTATAAAGGAACACAGAAAATGAAGTCATTTCTGGTATTGTGATAGAATTATTTTCTTTTAGTAAAAATGACTTCATGTTTGGCTACTACTAAAGCCTACCTTGTTCAATTTGAAGTCTGCCAGTGGACTGCATAAATCCAATCCCATTATCTGCTACACATTGATACAGCCCAGAATCTTCCATGGTAACCCCAGTGATTTTCAGTCCATTTCCTGCAGTGAGATGCCTCGGGGAGGGATGAACAGGCTGTGCATTATGAAACCAGGTGCGGTTGGGGGCTGGGTTCCCAAGAACATCACAGGTGAAATGCACAGTGGCCCCCAGAGACACTTTCTGATCATGTAGTCCTTTAGAAATTGAAGCATGCTCTGAAAATAAAGCAGGTGCTTTTTACATTATTGCACAAGTCATCTGTATTCTACCAATTAATATTGATTGCCCCAACATCTTTGATGCCCCAAGACACAGGAACTGTATACAAGCAGATTGTTTCTAACTGTTCTTGTCTTAGCGTCTATTTCAAATGATTAATGTAAAATAAAGTAACATTTTCTCTGCATTATATGTCAAAGGACAAAAAAGTTTTATTCAAAATGACAGTTTTATAAATGATTAAAATATTTTATTCATTTTAAATTCTATTTATAGCCAATCCTACTTTGAGACTAAGTATATAATGGGATAAATATTTGTGGATTTATGAGGTCACTTTTCACCCATGAAGATAAATCATTTACCAACATTTATAGCGTATACCTAAGATAAATAAGTACACACATTAGTCTAGTCTTGATTATTGCTGAGTTTGTGGGTTTTGCTGATGATGATGTTCGAACCCAAAGCCTTGCGTTAAGGCCACTCTGTCACTACACTTTATCCTCAGCCCCAACACTGAATTTTTTTTTCTTTCATGAGCATGTGTATGTGGTATGCATGTGTGTTTTACATTTGTGGATGCCGTGAATGTGTGAATGTGAGAGGTTGATGTGGGAATAAATCTCTTTAGAAAAACAAACCATGAGCAGATGCGATGGTCTAATAGGTAAGGCACCTATTCGTAAACCTGGTAATCTGAGTTCAATCCCTAGAGGTCCACATGAGAGAGAACTGAATTTCAGGAATTGTCCTCTGACCTCCACCTGCCTGGTTTCGTAATTAATTAATTTTTAAGATGAAAAATGAACTTTATTCTGGCCACTGATATGGATACTTCTAGATATTCTTTGTCTCAGTTTTAGCTAGCAAATATTTTTAAGAATTAGTTAGACCAGGAAAATGGCCTGATTTGAAACAAAACACCAAATAAGTAAATAACTTACCCAGCACATTAACCATGTAAGTGACATGTTTTACATCTCCTGACTTGTTGCCCACCACACAGGAATAGTTCCCAGAGTCCGCTGGGTCAATGCTGGCCGTGGCAAGATGAGAATACAGCCTTCTCCAGTTGCCTCCTGGCACGGCATCCTGCCCATCCTTTAGCCAATACACTTGAGAGGCTGGGACGCCACTCACCACACACTCCAGGGTTACAGGGCTGCGAGAAAGGACAGCCAATGTCTGTGAAACAGCGGGGTGCAGAATGTGAAAGCCATCGGAGGAAGGGCCTGGAAAAGAGAATGCAAGATACAATCAGAAAGAACTCACTTCCAATCTCTGCATTAGCAAAGCTTCGAGCACCCCATAGTAATCGCTTGTTGTTTACATATCTGACAAGGTCCTATTGGACAGCTAAATCATTGTTCTCAGAGGGTTAGAATCAAATATTTTCTTGTGCTCACCTGGCACTACCTCAATTCATCATTCATCTGAAAGGAGCAGATAAGACACTAACTTCACATTCTACACTTAGGCATCAATTTGGTTGCTACTGCTAGAAACAGCTATATTTTAACTATTCTACAACACATTGGTGCACATGCTTTTTTGAAAGATTTGATAAACAGGATGTGAGAAGTAAACTGAATGCTCTTTTCCCAAGGTCTTATGAGCTGCACTTCCAAAGACTCTCCTTGTCTCGTCACCGTCGTTCTCCCAAATACTTACGATTCACAAAGAGCTTTCGGCCAATGGGTTCGACTTTTAATTCATGGGTGATGGGATTATAAGCGGCACATTTGTAGGATCCCTTATCCTGTGAGGATACGTTCAAAATCTGAAGATTTCCTGATGGAAGGATCATGTAGTTCCCTGGGAAAGGTATAAGAATACAGTTAGGGGCTGGGGTTTGTGTTTGGTTGGTAGAGTGTTTGCCTAATGTGCATGAAGCCCTGGGTTTGATCCCTAGCACCCAGTACATAAAACCAGGCATCCCAGCACTTGAGAGGCAGAGGTAGGAGGATCAGAAGTTCAGATCATTCTTGCCTACTTAGTGAGTTAGAGGCCAGCCCGGGCTACATGAAATTTAGTCTCAAAACAAATTTTACAAAGTACAGTCAGGCCTCTATACAATTAGAACTAGCAAAGGTGCTTGAGATATATACATAAAGCTAACAGCAGATAAGCAATCAAAGAAACTTTACCAGGCACAGAGAGAGAGAAAGTCAAGACAGAAGAGAAATAAAGTTGATGGTACTCATGTAGCAAAAGCGATCCCATCAGAAACACTTGAGCAGATGGTGTGAATCTTACTTGGAAAAAGGTACAATGACCATGGCTGCCCCCTGGACAAACTTCAACCTAGAGCCCTGGTCACAGAGGTATGCAGTCACTGCCAGTTACAGGCTGGGCACACATGGCATCATGATACAGGAAGCACCTTACATTGCAACAGGAAGCAAGCCAACGAAACATGACATACATGAGCTATGACACAGTCTATAAAGAAAATCAACGTGGGACTGGGAGATGGTTCAACACTTAAAGGGTTCCTATGCAGGTAAAATGGACCCCCACATCCCACATAAAATCCCATGTGGGTGTGGTAGCCCACTTGTAATTTCAGTCTTGAAAGGTAGAGACTGGAAATCCCCAGAACAAGCTGGATCGCAAAACCAGCCTTACTGGCAAATTCTGGGTTTGATTAGAGACTACCTCAAAAGAATAAGATGAAAGAGTAATTAAGGATGATTCCCAATATCAACTTTGGGTCTTCACATGCATGTTCTCACATGTGCATGCCTACCTGCACACATGCATACAGACATGCATACATACACATACTCTGCATACACACAAAAAAATAGAAAAAGTGAAAGGAAACTAAAGCTGAATAAAGGGGAGAAAAAGCAACAAAGCATCTTATTTATATACTTCCACAGGCACAACCTTCTCTGGGGAAATAAGCTCTAAACAGGGTGCTGAGTGGTATGAAGGAGCAAGCAAAACCAGGTCAGTTGTATAATGGAACTGTGCGTCTGCTTCTTCCACTTTTCTGAGACACAGCCAAAATATTTCCTATATTTTTGTATCTATATACCCCTAGCACTCTCCGAGCTGTCCAGCAGGTCACAAGGTGGACATCTGTTCTGCGTGAGCTCCTGGCTCTTACAGGACTCACCTGTAGAATGTGTCAGCCACTTTCCCCGGATCTTATAGCGCACCTCAGCCTTGGGCTTACTCTCCGGTACTCTGCAGCCAATGACACTGGTGCTTTTCTCTTCTGCCGTAATAATGTGCTTGACTGATGAATCAAAATCACCAAGGGCTAAAATCGATAAGTAAATAAATGAATGCAAAACAGTTTTTTCCCAAAAGGCAATTTAAATTTTAAAACATGGTTGTTTGTGGCAGCTAGTCCAGTCTTGAGGATAAGATGATCTTTTTGTTTTCATTTGTTTGTCTGGGCTCTTTCTTTTCCTCTCTCGTTTTCTCTTTCTTTCTTTCTTTGACAAGATTTCATTAGGTTATGCAGCCCAAAGCTAGCCTTCAATTTGCACTCCTCCTGTCTCAGCCTCCCAAGTGTGTGCCACCACAGCCAGTAGCACTTTCAGCTGAGAAGCAGGGGGAGCTGAGGTGCACAGCTGAGGGCTGAGCTAAATCAGAGCACCTGGTTTTCAGAAGTCACTGCCTGCAGGGAACTGCAAGAAAAACAAACTACTCCTAAAACACCAAAGAGAACTATAAAAGCATAATTATTCCCATTCTGTGAAGATAAATCCTTTTCCAGCAGGCCTTCATCAAAACTCACTTCCCTGTTTGGAAATACTCACACTGCAATCATATGGCTTCTGAGAAAGGACCTAGGACACCATAAAACAAAGTGGCATGTCAACTAAGCTATCTGGATATGCTAACTTGGTCTCCATTCCTTTCTGCTTAAGCTCACCAAGAGCTGAGCAGCTTCTTTATTATCTCCAACACCCAGGGAATCCAGCAGCTGCCCCCAGGAACCCAGCCCTCCGGTGTATGTCTTGGAACTGTGCACGGGTCACAGCTCTACAAAAACATTTACTCTTCTCAGTTATGACAAACTCTCTACTCTGGGGGAATCTAGATTCGTTCTGTAAATAGGGGTGCCCTTGCAAAGACGGTTTCCATTACTGGAAGCCATCACCATTTGAAAGGCAGATGGCTCAAACTTACTAAGAAAAACCACGCATTCCAGATTTTCCATAAGTTCAGTTCTCAACATTCCTTTCTTTATACACAGCTTCCCCCTCCCCTCTTCTTTAGCCTGGTTTCAATTAAATAAATTTAAATCACTCAGCAATGAAGGGAAATAAAACAATTAGATGTAAAGGATGATAAAGGACTACGTGAAATAAATGCATGTCAAAGAGGCCACTGTTTCTACTAGCATCGACACCAAGGACTTTATAAAATACT
This sequence comes from Typhlomys cinereus, assembly GCA_023101885.1. Classification (NCBI taxonomy): domain Eukaryota; kingdom Metazoa; phylum Chordata; class Mammalia; order Rodentia; family Platacanthomyidae; genus Typhlomys; species Typhlomys cinereus. The sequence continues at coordinate 2,164,082 of JALPQD010000282.1, read as the reverse complement.
CATAAAGAAATTGTTCAGAATTCACATTAGAAAACTGTTGTGCATTAATTTTCTTAAGAAAACATTTTCATACTACTGTCAGAGATGAGGTGCCAGGCTGGGATACTGAGATTCAGGTACCTTTTCCCAATTACTTGTAATCCAGCCAAGACTGAGATAAGAACTTCTAGGCCCCTACATGTATCACAACAAAACCCAAGATTTTCCGACCATTCAAAAAATACAAATCCAAACAGAAAACCCAAGAAAACAAGGATCAAACTAGACTCACCTGCAGTGGCCACTGTTGCAGGGCCGCTCACAATGGCACCGATGCTGGTGTTGGCAATGCACTGGTAGCAACCCGAAAGGGAAGGGTTAAGGGCAAGAATGGTCAAAGTCCCCTGATGAATCTTAATCTGTTCCACGTTCCTGTCCAGTCTTTTCCCATTATGCAGCCATGAGATGTGAGCTGTCACGGGCTTAGCAGAACAATGAAGGACCACAGATCTCCCAGGTTTCTGGACAGTAGAGAGTGGCTCAGAAATGAAATAAGGTGCCAGATCTATAAGGAACATTCATCCCCATGTGCAGCAGGAGATGGGAGAAGAAAGTGGAGAGAAAGAGAAAGGAACGTATATTAGATGCATTTCACCTGAATCTGTAGCTGAGGAAATCTCTATCTGTATGTATGACTGTTTTTGATACGTACCTTTAAAATTTCTAGCAAAATTCTTCTAAGCCATCTTTGGGAAAGAAAAAGAGAGAGACCAACATCTAGCCTAATGATTAAAATGGAATAGACAAGAAGGCTTCTGTTCTAGGGCACAGTAATGATTCTCTTAATGAGAAATAGCAAAGTGCTCTTCCAAAGAAGTGACTTGTAAGATGTGGAAATTAAACCCGGAAAAAGTGAAGGCTTAGGAGAGAATGTTATTTTGTAAATAAATGCCATGGTACCTTCACTACTTCATTATTTTAATATAAAACATTGCTGAAACACACCACACACACACACACACACACACACACACACACACACACACACACACCAGCACCTACTCGCATGCAAAATAACAATAACTTAGTAAAATAAAACACAAAACTGCTCAACTTTGAAGAGAACAGAAAGTTAGAAAGCCACAATTAAAAACTCAAATTCTATCCTTTCTTGACTGTAAAGTTTAATATTTTGTGTTGAAAGTGTTATTCATTATGTCTGGGGGAGGGGTTCTTATACCACAATGTCAATAAACAGCCTCCTTCCTCCTCCTCCTGCCCAAAAGGAAGACTGGACAGAATAAAATACTTTAGGGGGGGACAATAAATTGTTAAATCTCCTTTTATATAATATTCATAGAAACAAAAATTATAGAAGTATCTCTTGGCTAAACTAGGTTAGTTTAGCAAAACATAAACAGAAATAAAACCATAAAGTAAACTTTTCCCTTACCAAATTCAATAAAGTTACATAGAATTTTTAGCAAACAATAAATAGTACACAATGAATAAACCTTGCTACGGTTAGACTTACATACTCATCTCATATGGCTAACACAAAAAGAAATAACATGTGGGTCCTGTGTTAGGCTCTGGGCTTGCATGTATTTAATAATAAGCATATCGAAACTTTTCAGTGACTTAAAGATGTAGACAATACATTAAGCATGGTCATAAGAAAAGCCAAGTTCTCTTAATTCAGGTTGAACTTTGTATCACGCCGATTCTGCAAGTCTTCAGTGATTTGTAGTCTGCATTGTATTATTGTTATTTCCAAATACAGAAATAACAAATATCGGGCTGGAGAGGTGGCTCAGGGGTTAAGCCTCCGCCTTACAAGCGGAAGGTCCTGAGTTCGGATCCCAGATCCCACGTATAGACGCCAGGCGGAAGCGGGGGCGGCCTGCGCTTCTGGTCCTGGTAGGGCGGAGCCTGTGAATCCCTGGGCAGAAGGAGGTGGAGGCGTCCATGGTGGTTCGCAAATTCGTCCGTGGTTCTACACATACACAGACACAGACACACACACACACAGACACACACGCGCGCGCACATACACACGCACATGCACACAGTTGAATAAATAATAAAAAAATGCTTTAAAAAAAAAGAAATAACAAATATCCTTACTGTGAACATTAAAAAAATTTCATGACAATATAAAGAATTACAAAGACAAAGATGAGAAACCTTCCAATGCCCAAAACACAATGAAGAGATCTTTAACCTATTTAATTTACCACATTGTTAAAACCATGTAGAGCTGGTCAAAAAAAAAAAAAAATCCAAGAAATGTCTTTAGAAACTGATATTATCAGAGAAGTACTGAAGCCAAAATTTGTTTTTCATGGGATTAAGATTAAGGTGAGTAATGCTTTGACTGAAGCCCACCATCTCCCTCTTACCTGAACTCACAGAGGAACACAGAATCCCAAGAATACACAGCAGTGTCCATAAGGGTTTGAGGTCTGGATGCATAGCGCCCAATTACACAAACAGGCAGGATAGACTTCCAGAGAAAGCCCAGGTCTCGGCTCACTGGAAAGCAGTAAAAGAAAGAAAAAATATCGAAACTATAAGAACTGTGGAAATCTTTAATCTGAACATCTGATCTGGATACTTACTGACCTATCCCTTTCCAATTCGCACAGAGGTCTCATTCCACATGAATACATTCGGCATTTCAAGTTATACATCTCACAGGCATCTAAACTGGCTCAAAACATGCCTTCCTTTTCCACAGTCACCCAAACAGCAACACAAACATAGCTAAGCACATAGCTCACGGTGTGCCAAGCCCCAATACACCAACTTAATCTTCACAAGAACCCTGCGGTATAGGTGCTAATGGTTGATTCCCTTTGTCCAGATGGAGTTGCAGGCTCGTGGATTATTCAAACAGAAAGTGCAAACCTGTGTTGGGACTGAACCTCACATTCTGTGAGTGAGCCAGAACAGTAAGTTACAAACTCAGATTTATCATCCGGTCACAGTGTCCACCTTTCCATGTTTTTTAAATGACTTTCTTTAAGGTGGGAGTGGATGCATTCATGGGCAGAAGGGTCCAGCTGCGTGAAACCTTTTTCGTTTATTTGAATTCACACCAGTTCAAGGCTAAGAACAGACACACCAGTGGCCAGCAGTGAGGGCAAAATAAACATTCACCTGACTTGTTAACAGGAGACACTTAGCTAAGAAAATGTGGACAGGAGTTCTATTTCTTCCTTTTACCAAACCTTTCTTCAACCCTTTATTTACTGAGACAATACCAAAAAGTGAACTTTAACCTGGCACATGACCCTAATTTACAGCTGCCCTTTGAAGTTTCACTAACTACCTATATACAGGACTCTCCTGGATGAAGTCTGTCTATTGGGTTATTTTTAATGTGATCTCCACCTATTTTTGAAATCTAGAAAGAGCCTAGTCCACAGAAGGGCACTTATTAAATATCTGTGGATATGACTTCTGTTATGCATGCCAAGCTTATTTAATTAACAACAAAGTGTGCTACCTTGCTGCTCACAAGTCCTTGAAATCAGCAGCAACAGAACCTCAGGTATAATCATCACTAAGTATCAGTGGCCTCCAAAGGTGAGATACATACAAATCAGAGCAGACCCACTAACACCACGGGAAAACCAATGTCATATCCTTTTCAAGTCCTGCCTCTGTCAGAAAAGGAAATCCTTACTCAACATTAGTTTTACTGTTATTTGATCAGGAAATTATTAGAAAAGCACATACCTGCTCCCATAGTCATATATGTAGGCATACATACAAATGTGCATGGAAACACAGACACACACATGCACATACATGCATTCATGTACACACACACACACACACACACACACACACACACATCTTCCTCTGTATTGCTCTGGAAGATGAACAATTTTGTTTGACCAAGGCTACTGCCACCTTATACACTGCTTGGTGGCTGTACATGTATGTACATCCTCTCTCTCACCTGCAGCAATTTGCCTGGACCTTAGGGAGAAAACAACTCTCCATTCCTTAACCACCTTGTCATCCATCCTCCTCTTGCCTCTCTTTTGATCTGAAGATAGTGACCAGCAAAGATCCCAGCAACAGCACTGCAGTCCACTCCACATACATGCCATTGACAAGCCACTTGCCAGACGTTCTGGGACCTTACTGTCACACACCTAGCCTTCATAAATTTCCATGTAAAAAGTAAAACCAGAATTCTGATTCTAGTCATATCAGATGGAACAGAATTCTGACAGAAAACACATTGTTAACTTTTTAGACTTCAGGATTTTATCTCATTTAGCACTTTCCAAAAACATACAGTGTTGTTAGAATGATCCTGGTGTTAAAACAATATTCAAGTTTTTCACATATTTAATAATACATACCTCAGAAAATTAGCCTCTACAAATAGCTATTAATAAAAAACTTTACATATGTTCAATATAGAGCATTGAGAAATACAAAGGAAAATAAATAAGATGACCTCATTATTTAATGACAATACTCCAGCATCCCAAAATACCTTCCTCATCCTTTTCATTACAGAACTATGATCAAACATGTTGTAAGTCCTTTTAGCTATATTATCTAATGAGTATATTTCCTTAATAAAATCCTTCATGAACATTATTTGTTAACAGTTGCAAAATCTCTATTAGGTTGATATATTTTAATATAATTAGCCATTCCCTTGTATAGTTAAGCTACCTTTTAATATAAATGCATGTGAGCATGTATATCACATAGGGTATATGTGAGCATGCATATATACACATTTCTGCTATTACACATAATGCTGCCATAAATATCACTCATAAATCTCTAGTTATTCTTTTAATTGTGTGTCCTAAAGTTAGATTTTTAGAAGGATAATTCCTAGATCAAGGAATATAAACATTTGAATATAAACACCAAAAAAAAAATCCACCTGTGAGTCACCATCTGCACATGATAGTAACTCTGCCGCTAGTAGAAAGTGCAGATCCTCACGCTGTGCAAGCCAAATGTGGGTAAAATATGCCTGATCAATTTGTTAACATAATAGGGCATGAAGCAACTTTTATTCTCTAATCTATTACATAAAAATAACTGCAAAAAGAATGCAATACGGGCCAGGTGAGATGCTTACCAGGTAAAGGTGTCTGGATACAAACACCAGGAGTCTAAATACAAATTCAATCCCCATTTCTGAAAGTGGTCTGAATTCTACACATGAACTATGGCACATGTGTTCTCTCTCTTTCTCTCTCTCTCTCTCTCAGAATCAGAAACAGGGACATTTGGTCACAATTATCAAACCTTGCTGATCTCTAACCTTCCAATGACCAAAAGATTGTGGATACAAATAGCTGCTTCTTACATTAAGCTACAAAGTGGGATAGGGATTGCTGCAATATACAGTGTGGTTTTAATTTATCATGCATTTCTCTAAAAATAAATCTGAATGCAAAAAACTGCTGACACTTTATGGGAAAATGTGCTGGCACTCAGAACTGTGAAGTGTTGCTCAAGCATGTACCCGCCTTTCCCTGATGCCTTTTCTTGTGTGTGTGACACAAGTCTACACATAACTTCACACACATACACCCCTCTGTTTCTCTAACTTATACACTGGTTTCAACTGCTAAGGCTTCTCTAACTCGCTGTTCTCAGAAGGCACTGACTTGATCATTAGAAAGTCCTGTGGACCCCTTTATATTTTTGGATGAAGTTCATGGCAAACATGATTCCATCATTCCCAATGTACTTTTAGAAAGAAGCTTCATAATCACTGTGCTCCTAGGAAAGGCCTGGGTTGTACAATTGTCAGCAATGAAGACTCTGGGGTATCCCCCCAAAGAAGGGAGTCTAGTAACATGCAAGGAGGAGCCCACAAAGTTGACAAATAGGACAGCGCTTCCCTTCATTCATGCTAGAGGGATCGTGGGAGGCCTGCCCAATCCCGTCTGGCAGAGCGCTGCTGCTTGAATCTTGAGGTTACAAAGGAGAGCTGGTATTTCCTCGGTCACACGGCTTTAAGCCTTTTCCTCCCCTCTGCATACAAGGCAATTTGTCATGTATAACAAACCATACTTTATGTGCCATCCCGGGCTTAGGAGCAATTTTTGCTGGCGAAGTGAAGTTAAAGGTATGCCTCATAGTAGCGTGGAAAGGAAATACTTCCCTAATGTTTACTTAACTTATTGTTCAGGTTGTGAACTTACTGCTTTTATAACCCCTCTTCAACATGCTGCCAGAACTATCCTTCGGGAAAAGCCCTTCCTGAGTTTTTAGACCTGATTACTTTGCGTGTGAGGCATCTCATTAGCTTTCAGGGCTGATCAAGGCTGTCTGTCTGAACTGTCTGTCCCTCTCCTGTAGCTTGCTTTCTTGTTTGTTTTTTTCCCCCCAAGGTTAATGAATATCTATGATTAGTTTGTGAACAAAAACTTGGCTTTGGGATTACTAAAGTTCTTCGAAGTAGGAAATACTATAAATTGGTTTGTTTTTTGATTCTACTTTGAAACATGTTAATTATATCAAGTGTTGAGAAAAATGATTTTTTTGAAATAACTGACATCTTAAACATGTTCATGTAAAATCCTTGATTAAGTGCAATCGAGATTAATTCAGCAAGGGCAGGATAAGCCCTTGCCAGGTGGGTGTGGCATCCAACCTGTAATTCCAAACTCCTAAGATCTTAGAGAAAGGGAATCCCCCAAAACAAGCTGTCTATTCCTTACTGGGGAACTCTGAGTTTGATTGAGAGACCTTTTGTCAAAAAAAAAAAAAGTGGAAGAATGATCAAGGAGGATTCTTGATACCAACCTTCACACATACGGGCACATACATGTACACACACTGGCACACATGTACATACACATGAAAGGAAAACAATTTTAAAAGATTAATCTAATACAGTTTTAGTTAGGGAAATTGAATAAACTTTCTCAAAACCCATTAGCCACCACCTGGAGTTAATCATTTACAACTTATAGTCTCCTGACAACATTTTCTTCATCCAGAACATTTAAATAATTTCCTACACAAACTTCCCAAAGAATCCCTCATCAAATACAAACTTCCCAAAGAACACTTCATCAAACACAAACTTCCCAAAGAACCTTCATCAAACACAAACTTCCCAAAGAACCTTTCATCGAACACAAACTTCCCAAAGAACCCTTCATCAAACAAGTATTCAAGACTGAGAGTATCTGTTTTGAATGAAGATACCTGCAGAGACACAAAGAGGAGGAGGAGTTAAATGACTCAACACCCAGGGCATGGACTGAGATACTGTGAGAAACAAGGATGAAGAAGGAATTCCTAAACTAAAGGAACCGGCAGCTCAGTTGAGAAAGGAGGACATAAACTTAACACCAAAATAAACAAAGTCATAAGTGCAATTAGAAAGTATAAGTATTGAAAAGTTCAAAGTTTTTATTCAAAAGATTTTTGACAAGTGCTTACTAAGTATCAGGCTTGGTACCGAACAAAGGAGACACAGTGTCTGTCCCTTGGGGTTTGTGGTCAGGGAAGAGACAGCAGGTGCAGAAACTTTTTGCCAAAGTGGTTTCTGAAAAGTTTCTCCACTTTGTGATGGCTTCTTCTATTCAGGACAATAACTTTTTATCAGAAGCTAAAGAAAACTGCTTTAAAAAGTCACACTCTGACATTACTACTCTAAAAGATACACTCACTAGTTGGCAGAATGCTATGGTTCTCAGACAGCATCACAAAGAAACACTGGACTCCACTTTGGATGTTCCCCAAACAGGGGCTCTGTGGACAGAGAAGACAGAAGGTAGAGAGTGGTCTAAAGTGCCAGCAGCCATGGCCCATCACTAAGGGCCCCGAAGCTCTCTGTATTTAGGCTTTACTTTGCTGCAGAATGTTTTTCTCTATTGGAACTTTAAGGTACAGCCTGAACACAAGGCAGCAAAGAATCTCTTTTAAAAAGGTGTGTGGAGGGCAAGGAGGTTCCTACCTAACCTCCCCACCTTCGAAGGATTTCTTTGCAGCTCTTTCCCCAGCCAGGTCCTCTACTTTTCCCTTCCTCTTTGGAGAATATAATTAATTCAGTGCATTTTATTTTAAAAAAATGTTTGAGAATTTTTACGATATATTCTATCATCTCTACAAATCTGTTTTCACTGCCTAGGTGCTATGCTCTGTCATAGCCGTGACAGATGGCTTCGATCAAGATGGGCACATCATAATTTCGCTTTCACTGAGTGACAGGGTTTTCAGGAAATCAATGTGTTTTGGCAATTAAAACAACTAAATGAGGTAGAAGTGGATGAGCAACACGATCAAGCAAGTGGAGGTACTCAGGAAGAACGGAAGGCTCGCTTCCCCTAGACTTGGGGGTTAAGCCTTCTCAGAGGCAGGAGAATTACTGGGAGTTTGAGGATAGAGTGTGCTTCAAGCACAGTGAAAAAAGGAAAATAAGACTTCTCAGAGGAAAAAATACTTAAGTGAAATTGGACTAATAAAACTGGGGATGGGATGGGGTGGAATGCAAAAAGAGGGGGGGAAGAAATGGAAAGGATATATCATAAGCAGAAAGAATCTACACGTAGAGACAGCAACAAAGTCTGGGCAGAGATGGGCATACCATGTCCGAGAGATGAGACTGTACAGGTAGACAGAAACTACAGAATAAATAACAATATAAAATTAAGTTACAGTGCCTGGCTTTCATCCTGAAAATGAAAGGCTTGTCTACAGGTGAGGACGTGCTCAGACATGAACCTCTGAAAAACGATTTTTACTACAATGTGCAGGTAAGTTAGAAGGTTGCTGAGAAAGAGAACAGGGACCTTCATTAAAGAAATATTGGAGGATGCATGTAAAAGATTTCAGCATTCTTAAAGCACAGACATATTTAAATGATGTAAGGAATAGAACGAATAGGACTCTGACTGAATGACCAGGTCTAAGAAAGAATATACCACTCACACATGGCTGGAAGCCACTCATCGACCTATTTCCGGTCTTCCCTGCTGCGTTAACTATAAATAAAGAGCCCGGGTCCCTCTAGACAAGTGACTGAGGAGATGGACAGGAAACCACAGAGACGCAGGGCTCTGCATGGACAGGTGAGTGGACGTCAGGGGGGCTCTAAGAAAGGGAGCTGGAAGACCAGAGACAAACCGACTGACCAAGGATTTGGAGAGTGGATAGAAACTTACACAGCAACAGTAGACAGACATCTGCTGGAAGAAGGGAACCTCAGATGAATCCTAAAATTTACTCCGCTTAAGGAGCAAATTCAATACTATCCAAAAAAACAGAACTGATGAGGTAGGAATAGAAGCAAACAGGCTTGTTAGAACAAAGAAACAAAGACATGCCACTCAATCTCATGGGGACACACCTTTCGAAGGTACTACAGTCTAGGTAACCAGACTAGCCCCATCTTGAAACTGATCACTCCTCTGTGAATAGCAAAGACCCAGGTCAGTAAGTCTCCTTGCTGGCTATGTGGGGTCTCCCGAAATGAGTGAAAGACAAAGGAAGGAGAGAAAGGAAAGTGCTACCACTGCTCATTACATTGTCTAATAATGTATTCTCCTCTGGGGGTTATGTGGGTCCTTCTAAAAACTGACGCACTACTTAAAAGCATTCGGGTGCAATGGATGGTGATGCATTCTCTGGCCTGCTGCACAGCCCCAACGTGGGAGGAGTAAGCCAAGCTGCCTTGCAGGAGAGTCGCAGGCAATCAAACGCCCAGGTCCCAGTCAACTTTCTTTTTAAAGACCCACAAACTTCATGACCTTTCCCACACCTCTCTCTCACTTCTCATCCAAGTCAGCTTCGAAGACCCTGTTGCTTGCAAACGGCTCCCCTTTCACTGAGGACTGTCAAGAGCAGAAAGAAAAAAAAATCGAAGTGATTTGGAGTTATGGCACCAAAAAGACCAAGTGAGCAAAGAAATAATCAACTCCACATGAGCCACCTCAGCACCAACACAATGAAAAGGGCCTAGGACTAACCCCAGGAAAGGTCATAAGACCAAGGGTCACCGCACAAAAGGGCAACAGCTAGGGACTGCCAGCTGTGACAGGCAGTCAACGTGGTCCTAATTAGACACCAGAGAAGTTCTGAGAGCAGAGTGAGGCTCTATTCTCAATATGTGTGTGTGTGTGTGTGTGTGTGTGTGTGTGTGTGTGTGTGTGTGTTTAAAAAAGAAAAGACACGCCAAGTGCTCCTTCTCACTTTCTTACAGACAGGTTCTTCCTGCCTCTGAGGCACAGGAAACCAAGAATCGTGGAGGCCAGATAATTCTGGCATTCACAATGAATTGCACAGGACAGTGATGAATATTTAAAAACATAGCTGTATGTAACTGGAGAAATGCTAAAAAGCAACTTGGGAAAGATCACTGAAAAGATAAAATTTAGCAAATTTCAAGATTATTTCACAAGTACTATGGAGTCAACATTTGCCCACAAATGCAGCACTCAATGGATTTCCAAGTTTGCTGTTGGCATTGGCTTCATGGGAAAAAATAACAGAGTTATGGTAACCACAAAACAAATGCTCAAAGAAAGAATTTTAAGTTGGTTTAGAACTAGCTAAACTAGAACAAACCAATGTTGTAAAGATGCCAGCAGACACTTTGACGGAGGATGAGGAGGAATATGAAAAGTTAAAAAGAGAAATGATTAGGTAATATTAATGTTTTTTAAAAGCCCAGAGCTTAACTTAGGTCTTCCCAGTAATGCTCTGAGACAATCCAAGTCTAGATGAAACACCATCATGGGGTTTGTCTAGATTTCATTTCACTAACAGGGGAAAAAAAACTCGGAAACTAATTTCCATGAAGTATATTCTAATACATACAACTTAAACATTCAGAAAGAGAAAATGAGAAAAAAATAGACTTCATGGAAAGATATCTATGCTGTAAATAACCTGACTCAGAGCTGGGAATGTTGGAGCTGTCTCGATGACTTTTACTCCATACCACCTGCTGAGTTCCTAGTTTCCTAGAATCGAGAACATACTGAGAACTGTTTCCTAGCTACGGGTTTCATCTTCAAACTTGACTAATAACATACCTGAAGGGCTGGGGATCTGACTCAGTAGTTAAAGCCTTTGCCTCACAAGCAAAAGGATCTGAGTGTGGACCTCTAGATCCCATGTAAAAATGGCAGGTGGATATGGTACCATCCTACAATTCTGGCCCTGGAAGGCTGTTGCAGTTACTCTGCAGAGTTGCTCATAAAATCTGACAGAACTGCTTAAGGGAGCAAGGGGTTTATTCTCTTACGATTGTCCAGTTCCTTGGTCCAGCCTGGCAGAAGAGCAGCACCATCTCTAAGGGACCATATCCATGTAACGGCCTGAGAGAGGAACGACCCTTACTTGCCAGACCAGCATGTCTGGCCAGGCACACACAAGGCATGCCTACTTTCTCAAACAGTTCCCTCTATTTTACTCACCTGCCCACGGACTAGTCCCACCCTCCATGGGCTGGGCCTTTCCATCCACTAGACAATCTCCTGCAGGTTCTCTCTGGGTTTACCTCAACTACTAATTCTCTACAAATCTACCCAGAGCTCAAACCTTCAACAATCAAGTTAACACCTGTACATAACTATGACACTCCGCTCCTTGTCAACTTGACACAAGAACATATCACTTTTAAACTGTAACCTTCACCTTGTCGCCACAGGTTAAATTTATTTTATAAATACATTTAATTCTAAAAGTCCAAAATCTCTTAGCCGTAAGATCCTGCCAAATCAAGTTAAATACTTCAGCATAGATAAAACATTAAAGTGGAAATATCATGACACAATAAGAAAATATCAAGTTAAGCTTAAAGTCCAGCCATTCAAATACTACATCCTATAGCTCAGTGTCCATCTTCTGTTCCTCATCACGTAGTCAAGATGGTTCAAAGACTGGCAATCCCACTCCCTCTTCACAGCTCCAAGTTGCACAGTGTTTCACTAGACTGGGTTGACTCTCCACTCGCAGCCATCCTCAGCACACATCCCATGTATACAGCTTTCCTTAGCAGACATCCCACTGGCTCTGGCATCTCCAACAAAGGCATAGCTTGAGAAACTCCCAGAGCAAAGCAGTAAGGAGGTAGAGCAATCCAGGATGATTTCTGAAGTAACCTTGGGTCTCTACAGGCACACACAAACTCAAGTGTTCTCTTATGTATACACACATAATTAATTAGTTAATTAATTAAGTTTTAAAAAATGAAGAAAGGTTGGAGAGATGGCTCAGGGATTAAAACTCTGCCTCGAAAGAAGAAGGTCCTGAGTTTGGATCCCAGGTCCCATGGAAAACCTCCAGGCAGAAAACAGCAGTAGCTTGCATTTCCAGACCTGGTGAGCGGAGCATGAGAAATCCCAAAGTGAAGCAAGAAGGAGGTAGAGGCAATCCAGGATGATTCCTGAAGAAACCCTTGGTTCTCCACAGGGACTTACAGTGCCCTCTTACACACACGCATACGCGCAAAGTAAAAAAAAATTTTTTTAAAAAACTGAAGAAACCTAGATTCCTTATGAGCCCAAATTTGCTAAAACTGGTAATGAGAATTAGATCAGACACAGCCTCATCAACCCTGTCATCCCACGTGGATGAATGGCTGTGCAGTAAGACTCTCCAGACTCATCCGAAAATTGACACACAAGTCAACTGTGGATTACTACTCAGTTGGAACATAATTGACAATGACTGATAAGTCTAAGTAAAAACACATGGGGATGCAAACCAAGAAACTTTGTATCAATGATAGGCAGCTAAAAGCAAAGTAAGGATCAGGATGTAATGCCCATGAATGCGAAACCACGAAAAGAAGTCAATTAAGACTACAGTGCCTTTGTAAACAGAACTACCCAACATGAAGTACTGGTCTAACTGCAAGACTCTGAGAAGTCATCTATGACATGAGACCCAGCCTGCCTCCAAGAATTGGAGCAAAAACTGCTGGAACTTTGTTAGGTTGAACCTGCACTAACCTATAGCTGCTACGTAGTAACACTGCACAAGATACAGGCCCCTGCTATTTCCCTTGGCCCTTTTACTTGAGATCAGGGATCCAAACTTGCCACTTTCTGCTTGCAAGGCAGAGGTTTAATCCTGAGCATGCCAGATCCCACATTAAAAAAAAAAAAAAAAAAACGCCAGGAAGGAAAGGAAGCTGCAATTCCAGCTCTAGAAGACAGAGCCTGAGAAACTCTAGAGTAAAACAGAAGTAGTGCAATCCAGTATGATTCTCAAAGTCACTCTTGGGTCTCCACAGGCACATAGTGCCTTGTGATACAGATACACATAAACACACACACACACACACACACACACACACACACACACACACACAGAATTAAAAAAAAAAAGAATGCTCAGACAAAACATTTACTAACAGTGTCACTTAAGTTCTGTATGCAAGAAAAAAAAACACCTTCAACTTTTTTCCGGCTTTAGAATTCTATGAAAAACATTTAAAAATGAAAAGAAGAACACGCAACAGCCTGCAGGCACCTCTTGCACGATAACTTGCCTCCTATTTAGCAGATTCTACGAGCTGCAGTGTTGAAAGAGGCCCTTAGGGGGCAGCAGCAAAGATACACAAAGCCAAGGAAACCTGGGTTCTGCTTCCATGTATGAGTGTGTTCATTCAAACACTGATAGATCAATCAATAAATAAACGTTAAAGCTAAAAAAAAGGGGGGGGGAGGTGGAATTCATTTTTATCATAAGAATTTAAAGTGAAGGTGGTCCCCTCCCTTTATAGACAGACTGAAAAAAAAAGTTGGAGACACCTGTCTGGTAAACGGTCTTGCTTTCTCACAGTAGATCCACCACTTTACCCGCAGCCATCAACAAGGTAGTCAGAGAACTCTGGAAACACTGTCAGAGATGTGTATACAGTGGAAAATATAGGTCTTCTTATGAAGACTCAGATTTATCTTTTTATTTTAAAAAAAGGACTGGTTATAAACAAAGGAGCATTACTCACATGAAAAGCACTCACACAGAAGAAAGCAAGCTGGATTTGACCAGTGTAAACTACATGTATGCATGGAAATGCATACACACTGAATTCTATTCATATGTAGAATTAGTTCATAAAAGTAAAAACAAATTAGTTTTCAAAATAAAAAAAAAAAGCATCAAGCTTTCCAAGAATTTGCTTGAAATATTTCATCATTCCACATAATCACCTGCTTTCTTTCTCTGGCTTCTCTCCAAGCTAAGCAAGTACTTTGGAAGCAGGGGCCAGTTGGCAGGTGAGGGTGTTCCACAAGAGCAGATAGCACTTTGCTTATCTGAATTGCATCTCTGCTTGGACAGCCTCCGGATGAAAATAAAACATACTGTTAATTAAAATAAGCAGCAGCAGTACTAATAAGACATCTAAAAAGCAACTTTTTTTAGAGCAAAAGGCTTTTTAGAGGCTTGCTTCCTCACCTCAGTATATGGCACAATCGAATGTGCCCTTTAAACTAGACAAAGTATCCCAATTTCTGCTGGATGAGGATAAAAAGCAATTGAATACGTAGCCAGACAGAATGAGACGATACTGAGGTATCATAAATCTCACTTGAGCAGAATCATGTCACCTGGAAATGAGCAAAGAAGCCACAGACTCTCGTAACACTGCACTGGTTCACTTTACTACATTGGTACTAGAGCAGTGGGTCCCAGGCTTAGAGATGCTGAGAATCAGATTTAAAAGTGAAACACCTGGGTGCTGGGGGAACGACACTCTTAGGACACTTGCCTGAAATGAATAAAATGATGATTCAATTCCCAGAACTACAGACGAGAAAGAAGAGAAGGAAGAGGAGGAAGGAGGAGGAGGAAAGAGGAAGAGAAGGAAGGAGAGAAAAGAAAGAAAAGAGTGGAGGGAGGAAAAGGAAGGAGGAAGATTTTAAAAGGCACCTATATCTCTATGTATGACTGCAAAAAGTTTGCCAAACAAGAGTATTAAAAATTATTAATGTTAAGATGTTTATTAATGTTAATTGTTAATGTTTAACTTTACCTTCCCTTTAGCTGGTTGTTTCTCATTTTTACCTCAATTAAGTAAAATATCAGCATTGAAAACCATGCTGACTTGAAGATCAGTGTTAAGAAATAATTAAAGACTTTTGTCTTAAATCACTGGAACAGTCACAGTCTCCTTAGGGGGCAGCCTGTCCTGCTTCCCCTTGGACATTCGAGGCCTTCCATCCCTGTCAGTAAACACAATTCCCAGTATTATCACTCTCCTCAACTGCAACTGATCTCTGCTAGTCACAAAGACCAACCCCATACCAGAATCGTGCCCCATCTTTTTTGAATTGCATGGTATATGTGTGGGCACATATGCCAAGGTGTACATGTGGAAGTCACAGGACAACTTTATGTTGTCGGTTCTTCCTTCGACCTCCACGTGCGTTCCAGAGCTCAAACTGAGGGTGTCGGTCTTGCCCACAAAGCACCTTTACGGGCTGAGTCATCTCTCTGTCCTCCCATTCCATATCTTCATTATTATCTTTCCCACCAAAATAGATTTAAAAGTGAAACACCTGAGTGCTGGGGGAACAAATTTAAAGACCCTGCAGGGAAGCTGGAGTTCAGAGGCAGTAATGTTGTCATTACATTATTCCTTGCCTCTCCATGCACACTGCTCTAAAAGAACAGAAGTGAATTAGATTATTTTCAAGTCACATAAATGTAAGTTTCTGTAAAGATGAATGCATAAGGGAAATCCCTGTATCTTACTCATCTTTACATTAATCTGCACTAAAAAAAGCTTTCTGGGCTGAAGAGATGGTTCAGGGGCTAAAGCCTTTGCCTCACAAGCAAAAGGACCTGAGTTCAGATTTCCAGATCCTATGTAAAAATACTGGGAGGCCTGCACTTCTGACCCTAGAAGGTGGAACCTAGGAAACCCCAGAACAAAGAGGAGGTAGAATAATATAGAACGATTCCCGATGTCACCCTCGGGCTCCACAGGCACACTCAAGTGCCCTCTTGTGTATACACACACAATCTAAGAAGTATTACTACCTTGACAGAAACACGATCAATCGTTTATGAAAGAGTCTGGAGGTGTAGAAACAGCAATAGGTAAATATTGATCTGGACATTTAGGAATGTTCCAAAAGGCTTTGCAGCCCAAGAACACTGCATGTACTTGTGATTATCTTCATATTTAATGACAAAGATAGCAACACAGGCTTAAACAGCAGGATGTACATGGCCATGTCGCCCATAACATGATGTGAACTGATGATGTACAGTCAACATCATGTAACAGCAAGCTTTCACTCAAAACTCTGAAGAACTGGCACGCAATGGAAGATAACTTTAGGAGGAATTTGGTACTCTTTAAAAGTAGTAGATACATCAACTAGGACAAGTTCTAAACACAAGAGTTTTACAAATCTTAAAATAATTAAGTTAATCTGCCTCACATTCTGCCCACACTTTCTTTTTTGCAGTCTTGAATTTGAAAAATATGAAATACTTATTAAGCAATCTTCCCCAATCTAACTATATTTACACATGCACATGAGTAAGATTAGTTATCTTGTCAGTATTACGCAATATCAATTTGCTGGTTGATTTTTATAAATAAACTTCATGTTTGTTAAATAGGATGAAATTTTTATTTTAAAACATTATACAAGTATTTAGACCTTGGCAAACTCAACTAACTACTTTAGTCAGTTGTTCTTGGTTGTTTCTCTGTTGTCATACAAGGGAATTACAAACCTCAGTGGTAACTGTGGGTCACTTGGAACTGATTTAAATGGGTGGGGCCTTATAATAAGCATGAAAATTTTACCACAGAATTCTTATCATCTGCTCCACCCTGACTTTTGCTCCAACTAGGCAAATGAGAGTAGGTTTGCATGGAAATAAGGCATGCCCTGTGTGATTATGTCAAATAATAATTGATGGCTACATGGGGTCATTTCCACTTAGAGAAGACCATAACGTGGACAGCTATACAGTCAACCTAAGCATCCATGGTTAATAAATGACAAGCTAAGATTTGCATCTAGGAAGGTGCCAGGTCTGAGCTTTCCCCATTACCAATGTGGTTTACCACATAAAAGCAAAGCTTGGAGTGTGTCTGCTCTCAGATCCACTCACTTGAATGTGAATCCACAGACACTTCTCTTCAGGAAGGAGTCTCAAACTTCATAGGCTCTAGATTTTTCTATTCTAACTGCAGGGAGATTTTTGAAGGGATGGAAGTCATTGAAAAAAGAAACTTCAGGACCAGGGAAACAGCTCGGTGGCTAAAGGACTTGTACAAGCAAAAGAACCAGAATTTGGGTCTCAAAAGAATAAGGTGGAAGAGCAATTAACTGATGCTTCCTTATTATCAACATCAAGTCTACATTTGTGCACTCACACGCACACACATCTGCACATACTTGTGCACCTACCCACATACAAATACACACACACACACACACCACACACGAGAGAGGGGGAGGAAGGAAAGAGGGGAGGGAGGGAAAGAAGAGAAGAAAATAAAGAAAAAGGGAGGGAAAGAAAAAGAAAAAGAAAAAGGAAAGGCACAAAAAAAGGAAAGAAGAAAGGGAGGGAGGGAGGGAGGAAAGAAGGAAGGAAGGAAATTCACTGTTTTTCTGCACTGCTGATGAATTTTATGATCATTTGATCTGGCACATTCTGGGTCATCAAGCAAAGACAAACCACAAAAAAAACAGTGTTCAATTGGTTGTGGTTTTTGGAGCACACTGACAAGTAAGGGTCAATGTTACAGAATCATGCACTTTCCAGGAAACTTTGGAAAGTGTAGAATGAGAAATGGAAGAAATGAATTATTGTGGAACTCATGGAAGCCTAATATGCCAACCTTGAAAAGCACATGACAGATGGCCTCATATAGCACTAGGGACACTTGGACTGCCCAGATCCCGCATAAACATCTACAACACCCGTACAATCTCTAAAAATATGGTATACATATAAACACACTTATCAAGTATGGCGGAGGCAGGGGATCCTAAGTTCAAGACCAGTCTAGGCTACATAGCATGACTCTGTCTCAGAAAAGCAAAACAATAAAAACTGGAGGGAAAAAAAGTTTAAATAAAAAAATTGGGCTGGAGAGGTGGCTCAGGGGTTAAGCCTCTGCTTTGCAGGCGGAAGGTCCTGAGTTCGGATCCCAGATCCCACCTAT
The DNA here is from genome assembly GCA_023101885.1 of Typhlomys cinereus. Classification (NCBI taxonomy): domain Eukaryota; kingdom Metazoa; phylum Chordata; class Mammalia; order Rodentia; family Platacanthomyidae; genus Typhlomys; species Typhlomys cinereus. Next base: position 2,145,943 of record JALPQD010000282.1, on the reverse strand, counting down.
AGACGCCAGGCAGAAGCAGGGGCGGCCTGCGTTTCTGGTCCTGGTAGGGCGGAGCCTGTGAATCCCGGGGCAGAAGGAGGTGGAGGTGTCCATGGTGGTTCGCGAATTCGTCCGTGGTTCTACACACACACACACACACACACACACGCGCGCACATACACACGCATATGCACACAGTTGAATAAATAATAATAATTAAAAAAAAATTAAAAAAAAAATTTAAAAAAATTAAGTAAATAAATTCATCATTCCAGAGAATTAACAATGGCAACCCAACTTGAAACAAAATAAATTCAAATCAAATAAATGAAATTTTTAAAATAAGCAAAAAATTTAAACTATATAGTTTAAACTACAAAAATGGTAATCTAATCACTAAAATTATTTTTTAATTTTTAGTTTTGTTTTATAGTTTGGCCAGTATTTACTTTGTAGGTTTGTTTTGTATACTAGAAATTCCCATCTGGCTTATTTCATACATAATTAAATTAGTGAAACTATATAATCTAATTAACATAATTAAGATTTTATGTAATTTTATAGCTAGGTATGGTGATCCCAACACTCCGGAGGCTGAGGCACAAGGATCATGAGTTTGAAGACAGCCTCAAGAAAAAAACAAGCTCACCACTCAAGTTTAAATATGAGGTTCTTTTTAGTAAAATATGACATTATCATTTCAGATATATGAACTAAAACTGCATTATTAATTAAAAACACACATAGCTATCTCCTTGACCCAACACATCTTTAATAAACTATGAAGGATGGTATTGAGAGATAAAGAAATACAGTTTCAAATGCAAAGTCTGCATATCTAAAAGTTAAAAAAAAAAAAAACTAAATGTAACCCAGTTCTATAGCCACATGACTACCCTGCAAAAATTCTACAATACAATATAACCAAGATTTACCTTCTACTTTCAGGCCCACATGGGATATGTCAAGGCCTGCACACTGGTAGAATTGTGATCTGTTTTCCCCTAAGTACACAAATACACTAATCACTATGCTTCCCTGCAAACCTGGATTTATGTGATTAAAAATTCAGCAATTAGTCTATCTTGTGGGGAAGAAAAGGTAGGATTTTTAACACACCTTAAAAATGTTTTTAAACATTTTAAGATAAGCACTACTTCAAGAAGAAATATAACTGTCACTCCTGCAGTCAGCAAAAACTACAGGGCAGAGACAAGAGCCAGCAGGAAAGCTGGACGATGTCCACTGGTCAGGCTCACATTCTACAACTCCTTCTGGCTATAGTTTCGAGGATCCCCTCACCCCCGCTGCTCCTAAATCTCAACCTTCAAGTGTCACTTGAGAACAACTTCCCTGACTCAGCTACGAACAAAATGAGGCGGCTTGAGATGGGCTGAGCAGTGTAACTAATTGGGATGCTTCGAGCCAAACGCCTGCATCCAAGGATCCCTTCTATGAAGAACCCTAGAAGGATTCTAAACAGTGCTATTATTGCTTCTTGTTATAGTTATGTGCTTATCTACTCTGCACACTTCAGAAGTGGAGAATTTCAAATCACAGACATAGCCATTAAATTCACTATTTAAATACACATATAAAAATTCTAAAAGGTATTTGGATTTCCCATAAGTAATAATATTTACTTCTCCCCTCACATCATCTGTTGTTTTGCTTTCTGAGGCTCAGTTACCTGTGGTCATTCATGGCCTGAAGATGCTAAATGGACAATTCCAGAAATAAGCACTTTGTTTAAGGTTTAAATTGCATGCCATTTTATGTAGTGAACCAAATCTTGCACGGTCCTGCTCCATCCAACACCATCCTTCCCGGGATGCAGCATCCCTTTGTCCAGCATCTCCATGCTGGATTTACCTCCCACTAGTAGCTGAGTGACTCATCAAATCTGACTACAGCAGTACACAGTGCTTGAGTTCAAGAACTCTTGCATGTAATAGGCCTTAAAGCACAAGAGTAGTGGCACTGGTAATTCACATACGATAAAGTCATAAAGCATTTTCTCTGAGTGAAAAGATGAAAGGTCTCAATAAGGAAATAGAATCAGGTGAGAACAGTAAAATGAGACATTTCAAGAAAGAAGGTATTATGTAACTTTTATTACAGGACAGTGTCATGGTTTTTTATGTAATTACTAGATAAAGAGCGGAAGCAAATGATAAGACACAGTATCTTCCTATGCAGACCAACCTGGTCTTGAACTCATAATCCTCCTGCCTCAGCCTCTGAAGTGCTATGATCACAGACATGAGCCACCATATCCAGCTAGTTGTTTTTGTTCATCTCTTGCTGTACCTCACTTACAAAGTAAGCTTTGCCACAGGTCTGTAAGCGCAACATGTGTGAACTGGCGATGTGCTTTTTCATGAGAATGACAACGGCTCCTGGTGCTGCTTGGTTTCAGGCAGCTGTTGGGTGTCTGGGAAAACATCCTCGCAGGTGAAGGAAGATGAACAGAGAAGTTAGCAAAGACTCACACAAAAAAAGAAAATCACCCATTTTTAAGAACATGTCAATCGAGCGAGATATAAAATATATCTCTTAAACAGTTTGTTTTCTCAGTATTAAGCTGAAGTATGTTTATATTGAGTCTGGGAAGATAGTAAGTGGGATGAGAATAGGAAGTTTGAAATTTTAGATGAAGAAAGTCAGGATAGTGTTGGGCAGCCTGGGGATCTAACACAGGTCCAGAAGTTTCTCAGCACATGACAGTGTCACCTAATCGCAGCTGCCTCTTAACCAACCAATGATGGTTGTATTGATTGTGAGTCTGACCCCTAGGAAGTGTCCAGGATCACGTGAGAGGTATTCTGTGGATTAAAGTTGTTTTTGGGGTATGCCTGTGAAGGATGTTTTGATTGAATAACTGATGTGGGGGGGCATTCCCTGAGTGGGTAGGTCTGGGCTGTGTAAGGATGGAGAAAGCTAGCTGAGCATTAGAAGCAGCCAGTGTGTGTGACTGACTGGTCACTGCCCTCCCACCCAGTGTGCTCTGATGGTGCCGTAACTCTCCTGCCACGATGGACTGACCTGGAACTGTGGGCTGAGTAAACCCCTCTATCTCCTTAGTTGTCTGGGCAGGTGTTTTGCTGCAGCAATGAAAAATCAATGTCAGTAAGCTATGTCCAGTGACATGGCTCTGCAGGTAAAGGCATGCATGTGCAAACTGGACACCCAAGTGACCTTCCACATGGTGGAAGAAGAAAACGGATTTCTAAAAGTCGTCTTCTGATCTCCGTCTGTGTATGTCATGGCATACATATGCCCCCCCTTTTCTCTCATAAATAAATTATAAATACAATTTTTTTAAAAGCTGTCATGAAATAAGATCTCTAATATTGCCACAATTACAACATCTAAAAGTCAAGTTAAGGGCTTAGAGCAATGGCTCAAATAGCTTGCTGTGCAAGAATGAAGGCCTCAGTTTGGATCCCTAGAACTCATGTAAAAAGATGAGCGCTGAGGCACTGACCTCTGGCCTCCGGATACTCACTAGCACGCACACAAGGTCAAGGTAAGGACTAGGATATGCCCAGTGGTGATGTTTGCCTAACATTCAAAAAACACCAGGCTGTTCCCCAACATACACACACAAAACTATAAAAGTCAAGTTAACCTGCAACCTAAAAATGTACATTATTGTTTTTAAACCAAAAACTGTAACCTAAGAAATAGTACCAATTAATGTATATTAATATAGGTAAAATATTTTATACTTGACAAATCCAAATCCAAACAAGTATTCATTCTTGTTCAGTTTTTCTCTTTTCAACTTAAAAAAAAAAAAACTTACAGACAAGCCTCATCAATCACTGAACGGGTCTGGTGCTGATATTATATGAGCGCTGTCAACCTTAATCAAATTGCTTGCCAGATCGCAGATAAGTAATGACTTGCTTAGGTTAAGCCGGGCCAGAGTTTTCCTTCTTCAGTATATACATCTCTGAGTGAAAATAAACAGCCTCACACCTCGCACTGGGAGCTGCGCTCTGCAGCACTTGCAGCTGAGTTCAGTCGACAGAGGAGGAGGAGCAAACTCTGGCCCTCTAAGTGTCTACTTTTTCTGTTTTCCTTCTCAACCTGGCCATCAAAACCACTTTAAACTGTGCACTGTGTCACTACCTACACCAAAATAAAACAAATTAGCCATGATTAAATACTTTAACACTGCATTTGTCTTAGTAACATTATGATGATAGAAAACAAAATAGAAATAGCTAAAATGCAAAAGCAATACTGAAAGAATCATTCTTCCAACATATACAAGAAATAAAAAAAAAAAAAAAAAACAAGCTTTGTCCCAACATCAGTCATGTTTGGAATACCAGGGAATACTAGTAAAATCAAAGAAAGAGCACATCGACTTAAGAGATCATACCAAAGACATGAAGATAAAATGAGCTTCTTCTATAATGTCCGCTTTGCTAATTCCTCTAATTAATATAGGCAGAAAAGGCTTTCAAGTTTCACATCTAGACATGATATACTGTTAAAGTGCTAAGCGTTCAAGTATTTTCCTTACTCCAAAGAAATACAGGACACCTGGAAATGAACTTTAGCGCAGGTGAAATTCATTTCAGTATTTTTCACTGGTCAACAGAGTCTAGAAGGTAGAGTTTATGATTTAGAATTATCAAAGACAAAAGAAAAACTCAGAATTTAACAATTTTCATCCATTTCTACGCACAAATGTGCAGTTGTGATCTAGCAGAAAAGCCTTAGGAGAAAAGAAATTCCTAACGGCATCATTTTCCAGCATCCAGCAGAGTTTTAAAGGGCACCTGACTCTGAACTAGAATGAAACTTTTCCATTTGACACCAGCACTCTCGGATGGACTGCATGATTTCCACACTTGGAAAAATGTTTCTAGTAAGTGGATTAAAAAAAAAAAAAAAGCTGTACAGAGCAGAAAGGATTCTGTAAAAGTTATTGAGAGATGATCATCATCTAAAACAGAAAGAGAAAAGTACTGTGTGAAGAATAGAAAGAACCACAAAACCAGAAGAGCTGGTGCAGGGGCCAGGAGTCCGTGGCTCCTCCCCCGCCTGTCAGCCTGTGACGTCCCGACTGGGCCAGGGCTTTACTTCCCAATCCCCTGGAGGCACCATTCTTACAAGTCTGCAGGGCACCCCAACACACAAGAGCCTTGCTCTGCAAAAGCAATACTTCACCCTTTTGTCACCATATTATTTATTGTTAAATTCCCCAAGTACACAGGCAGCTATATTCACTGTTGGTGAATCAGATACAAAAGATGCTAGTATTTCTCAGTAAATTAGAAAGGACCTTTACAAGCAAATGGGGACTTTGTTTGCCTACCAAATGCCAAAGAGTCCCCCCACCCCAGAAAACTCACATTTCAGTATGGGGGGTGGAGGAGTCCCTATCTGTACAAATGAGACACTGGAAACCCAGTTTCTTACTCTGGATTGTTGAAGGACTGTGGCCTATGTGGGGGTCCACTGTTTTGATTCCACAGCCTGCTAACATCTATAATCCCAACTAACAACAGATCCTGTGTGTGTGTGTGTGTGTGTGTGTGTGTGTGTGTGTACACAGCTAAGAAAACAACAACCTTAGTGTTACAACTTCTGCTTTCAGGACTGTTTTATCATCTTTTTCCTAAAAATCCACCTATCTGTAAAGAGAAATCCAAAGAAGTAACATACCGAGTGTTGCTTTCTTAAGCAATCTTTACTATCGCTTTCAAATGGAAGAAGGGTGAGTAGGCACATTAGCCTGGACTTCATTGAATAAAAAATAAAAAAATGATAATTAGAAACACACACACACAAAAAGTTCATATTGAGAAACCCAATAGCTGCAAGATTCCTACTAATACTGTGATGTGCATGTAGCCAGACCTCTGAGTTAACACTGATCTGACTGTACATGGCACTGATAGTAAATTTCCCCACTGCACTGCCGCACTGCATGATTTAAAACCCCACTGTGGTCGCTGTCGTAACAACAAATGTGAAATTATTCTAAGACCTAACCACTACCACAATAGATCTCTTAAAATTTTGCATCCTCAAACACAAAAGAAATAACCAATCATGACAACTGTGTTTTCCAAACTAATAGGAGAATAAGGCTAACAACCAGTTTGACATGTCTCAAAACTGGTTTTAGTTAGCCAGGGGATTAAGAAAAAATATATATGTATTTATTTAGATCAAGTGATCTAATATATGAAGATATATTAGAACCTGCAGGTGAAGCACAATTCTCTTAAGACTGAAATCCAACGAAAACATAAAATAATTTAAAATGTGGTAACTAGAGTTTGGAACTAGGACTAGAGAGAAGTTGGATCTGTTTTGTTGTTGTTATTTTGTTTTGTTTTTTGCTATAGCCTCAAAAAGGATTTACACTGTTTTTTTAGAGACCTAATTTTTAAAAGTTATAATCCAACTACATCAATTTAGAAATCAGGACAAATCAAATCAGATTACAATTGAAAATATATTAAAGAGGAGTACTATCTAGAATTAAGTTTAAAAAAAAACATTTTAATGGATCAGAACCCACTCAGCAGAACTCTGTAATTCTCCTTCACATAGAACAAAGTTTTAGATTCCTTTCTGCATCTACATCCAAGACTTACAGGCAACCTCAATAACCTCCTTCAAAATGGCAATTCTACAGCCACTTGTAACTCTCCCACCCAGGAAGCAGAGGCAGGAGAACTGTCGTGAGTTGGAGACCAGCCAGGCAACGTAGTGAGCTTCTGCCTTTAATTAATAAAAATAATAAAATAGCAATTGCACTGTAGATCGCGTCTATGAGATGAGTTACAGGTGCGACACAACAGCAGGACGTCAGCGTGGTTCTACTCCGCAGCTCTGCAGCTGAGAACCATGAAAGGTCCTTGGGTTTCCCTAGGGTAGAGGTCTACGGGAACTGTTGCTCAGATGCTAGAGCCACGAAACCCAGCATCTGGCAACATCACACTCCAGCCTTCCCCTTCACAGGATCCTGTTAGACACCAATTGCAATGTGTTCAAAACGTGAGAGCCCAGAAATGAGATCCAACCCCAGCTTATGAGAGAGGTTTCTTCATGGCTTCTCGCCCATCTTCCAAGTCACGCCATGACCGGAACGCTGGCATTGGCTGACACAGAGATGAACGATAAGCAGCATGTCTTCCGCTAACGCTGTTCACTCCCTAAACCATACTGCTTGTTACTCACTGTGTTGTTATTTTGTTATTACACACACCCTGGGGCCAAGACCAGGAAAAGAAGCCAAAATAAATGGGCAGGGGGGAAGGAAAAAAACTGTCTTATCCCCAGCTTGGGATGCTATTTTTCTTTTTACTGGACTAAAAACGACTGCCAAGTTCTGATGTCACTACAGTAATTTCATGGCCTGATAAAAGTAGGATTTTAGCCATTAAACATTCCCTCCCTTTGCCAATTTTACCTCTGGCCAAGCAACGTGTACAATTACTCGCTGAACAGACACCAAATTATTATAAGATACAGAACACTAATTACTTTTATTCTGACACCACAAATGCCCAGTAACTGTCAGAAATTTCCCTGGCAAAGAGACAGAAGTCAGAATGTATTTCTCAGTACTTATATACCCAAGAGGCCCCTGTAACACTAAGTATTTAAAGCACAAGCAGGCAAAACATGACATCAGTTCTCTAGACACCTAATGATGCTGCACAGAGCATACATTTTAAATATACAAAATTGTTAAATATTCAAGACACTTGGCAGGCAATCCACTAGTGCAGAGTTGAAATCTTAGGGTCTTTAACATTTAACTCTATTTTCTTGTGGTTTTCCGAAGCTTCTTTGATCTTTATTATTGGATGTTATATGATTTCTCCCTGGACTTGATGTTGAGAGTTAATGATTTCACTCTTTTTAAAGAGTGTCTTGGAGTCATTCACGGGTCTAGAGAAGGCAGCTTAGTATTCTTCAGCTCTGTTCTCTATTCGACTTTGTCAGCATTCTTTGTCACTGTGACAAAAATCTGCAACAAGGCCTGGAGAGATGGCACAAACATCCTGGAACTAGGCAGGTGTGGCTGCTGCCTACAATTTAGGAGGCAGAGGCGAGGGATCACCTGGGCAAGCTGACTCCCTAAGCAAGACTAGCTCATCATTGAACTCTCAGCCCAGAGACCTTGGTCAATAAAGTTTAGAGTGGGTCAAAGAGATGGCTCGGAGGGTAAGCCTCTGCCATGCAAGCAGAAGGTCCTGAGTTCAGGTCCTGGATCCCACATAGAAATACCTGGCAGAAACAGCAATGACCTGCACTTCCAGCTCTGGAGCGCAGTCTTAGAAACCCCAGAGCAAAGCAAATCCTGGAAGCAGAAGCAATCCAGGATGATTCCTGAAGCCACCCCTCGGCTCCAAAGACTCACACAGTGCCTTCTGATACACGATAGATAGATGGATGGATAGATGGATGGATGGATGGATGGATGGATGGATGGATGGATGGATGGATAGATAGATAGATAGATAGATAGATAGATAGATAGATAGATAGATAGATAGATAGATAAAAATAGTATAAAAAAGTGCAGAATGACTAAGGAAGACATTCAATGTCTGTGGGCCTCTATACACATGCACACACCTACGCACATACGTACCTGCACACACTTGTGTATACATACACATGCAAAAAAAAAAAAACTAAGGGAAAAATGATTGACTTGTGATTTCAGAGGTTTTAGCTCACTTCCAGGGCCTGTGCTGAGGCAGAGCATCATGGCGGTAGAAACGGGTGACAGGAGGCTGCTCACCTCTAGCAGTCACAAGTAGAGAGGAAAAGGAAGGATCCAAATACCAGGCATGCCCTTCAAAGGCACATTCAATGGCCAACTTCCTCCAACTAGTCCCTACCTCCTTGTAGCCCTACTATTATGAACTGATTAATGAATGGATCCATAGCTACTTCATGTTCCAGTTACCTCTCAGTGCTACCAGCTGGGGACCAAGTCTTTTTAATTCATGAACCTGGCAGGAAAGGAGGAAACACTTTATATCCAAATCGCAACATTTAGAAACATGTTAGAAAAGGGGAATCTTGGACTTCACCTGGAACCTACCAGATTAGAACTTGTACATTAACACCAGCCCAGACAAGAAAGTCAGATGAACCTCAGGTCTTCGGGACATCTCAGTATTAGGTAACAGTTGGTAGGAGAGAGCAAGGAATGGGTGAGTGGGTAATGGCAGGGGAAATCTGCATTGTCCTTTAAGTATAAACCTGATGAGTGTAGATACAGTCACAATGTCACATGGGAGCTGTTCTCGGCCTGCAAGAAATACGGAATCACAAAGGCATTGGGTGGGCAACTGACAATGCACATCCTAAAGAGCCCTGGGCATGTGAGGATGTTGCTCAATAGTAAACTGTCTGCCAGCATGTGTGAGGCTTGGAGTTCAGTCCCTAGTACTGACCACTCCGCCACCCCCACCCCCATCTCCACTCTTCCCAAAATGCAAGGATTTTGAAGGGTTTTTAAAAGAACATCAATGGGATTTACACTTGAAGAAAATCATTACTGTGGTAAAATGTAAAACGATGGATGGTCTGAAAGTAGGAACCAAGACTGGAGATGAAGCTGAGGTAAAGCAGCTCGGGCAGGACACAAAGACACTTTCTGTCATCACATTCTGAATCTCCTTCTCTCTCCAGACTTTTGATACGGAGGCTGAAGGGTGCAGTAATGGCAACACAGAAAGACAACACACAAGACTGGAGGGGTGGGGGGCATTTGTGGGCCCACATACATGTAGTATAGTAAAAACTCAATATACTTTCCTGTATTATAAGAGAGAAAAACATTTTGATGATTCAGGATTCCATGGTCCTCCAATTATTCTAAATATTGATCTAAATATAACCTAACACATTTATGGGTGAGTTATATACACAATTAGATTAATTATGTATGGATCCCACAAAGATCTAGGTAAATCTGTTGCTTTCCATCACTAATGATAATCTCTCTTCCTCTATGTGCTATTTTTCTCTTGAAATTCAAGTTGAGAAAAGTTTGAAATAAAGAAAAGAAGAGAACACTTGCTAAATTTTACTTTACTTCTTGTTTGTAGAATGGATAGCAACTATGCCAACAAAAGTACCATTAGAAGGCCTTTTTCTCTTTTTTTCTTTCCTCTTTTTTGAGGGGCAGTGTCTCACTATGTAACCTAAACTGCCATTATAGGTGTTACCGTGTCCAACTCCTATTTTTTTCTTAAAAAGAGTAACTGATATTTAACTGCTAGTGATCCACCAGGGATTCTGTTTAAAATGAGGAGCAGCGGTAAATGGAGGCAGGCTCCAGCTTCTTTAATCTGGGGTTTTCTGATGGCTGTCTGGAAACGAGGCACATTTTCTTCCTCCACAATTGTGGTGCACTGGGTATACAGCCAACTATACCATAAACGCCTATTTTGAAGAATCATGGTGTTTGCACAAGGGCCCTCAGAGGTCATGGGTCCAGTCTCTCACCCACAGATGATAGTCTCTGAACACTATCCTTGGCAAGTATGACAGAGTAGTCCAGGAAGGTTCACACCCCTCAAAATAGAGTGTCCTCTCTTGAGGCAGCTTTATTTGTTGGACACTTCTTTCTTTTGAAACATACTATGAGAGCCCCTGAGTCAGACAGCACCATTTCAACTCTACCCACATCAGTCACTTCCTAGCCATCCGTGTTCTGATTTAAGAAAGAAAGGGGGAAAAAAGTGAGAACAACATGCTCTTGGAAAGTCAGGGGGAACCCTCCCTGCCATTGTCTGTTAATTAAAAAAAAAATGAGGTGAATAGCAAGGTTTAATTAACTTATAACTGTTGAAAAAAAATACAACGTCCCCTGAGAATAAAACTCTTCCTGTCCAAGCAGATGCCTAGAATCCTTATTCAACATTACTAAAACAGATATACAGGCTAACCATCACAACCACAACCAAACTCTTCACCACAACCACAACCCAAAGAACAAACTGGGATTCACTGATATCATCAGGTGTTTTTGTTTTGCAGCTTGTGAGATCAATTTCATTTAGCATATTAGGGAGCTGAACAATGCAAACAGAAATTGTCAATGCATAGTAATTGTTAATGGGAAAAAATTCTCTAAAATAGCACTATGTGGCCTTGTTCTTCTTGAAGGACAACAATTTTTTAGTTATTTTCTTCCATTTTTGGTATATTTTTTTCAAAAACACAACAAAATTATATATATGCATAAATACACATTCGTATGTGATGTTTACATATTCTACTATTTTGTGTTCAACTCAAAATTTACGCCATTAAAATTGGGCACATGATTACTTCTGTCATCTTCTAAGCACTGACTATGGCATTTAATCCTGAGCATAAAAACTCTTAGTTATCTCATATACCCTTTCCCCCTATCTTGAGGCTCCTTCCTTTTCCTTCTAAAACAAACAAACAAACAATAATGAATGTATTATCAGAGGACTTTTCATTTATGGAACTATAAGTGAAAATAATTGAACTGTGTCCAACTCAGTTTTGAAAACTTAAAAAAAATGACATCATGGTTACTTTTCTAACATAGCCACTGGGATCTGAGTCTCTAATAATTTAAGCAGAAATGTTATTTTCTTTATTTCCTGCCAATGACTATGTAACCAATGTACCAATAAAATGAATTTCAAAACACACACGAGACTCTATAACAACCTTAAAAGCACGAACTAGTACTGCATATAATAGTGAGGATGTAAGATACAGACATGAGTAGTGTATGAAACCACTTGTATGAGTCCATTTCACCAAGTTCACGAACAGACATAACTATGTTATGTTGGAATGATCCAATAGCGTTGCCTGCAAGAGGTGAGGAGAGATGAGAACCAACACTGGAGGTTAGAGAAGTGCTACCCCATGATGGGCTAATGATCACACAGCTATGTGTTTATCAATTCATTTTGACTTTTCCTTGTGGATATAACATGGACATTTATGCATGTTGCTGTTATTTTGGTTTAGTTGGGAAAATATGTTACATTTTTTCCAAGAGCATTCTACTTTTCAGCTGGAAATTTAAGCAAACTTGAACATACTGAGTCTGTAACAGTTGCATGGGACACATTGTAGCTAACATCCAAACTTCCTCTTTAATTTAGTACTTGAAAGTAATCACTTCTGGACCAAAGCTATGTACCAACAACAGGCACAGGAGGAATTAATAAAAATAACAGCAGCTAACATTTATGGAAGTTTTACCATCTGCCAAATGTTGACTTTCATTATCTCATTTAACCCCACAGTGGGATGATATACTATCGATTTTTAACCCCTATTGTACAGTCTAAGACCAAGTCAAGATCATTGCCCAAGCTCACTGAAAAAAGCTCTGTATCAACCTCTTCACTCAATTTCTATGAAGGCAATAGAAAAATAAAATCAACAAGAGTTTCAAGCAATGAAACATGAGCAGAATATGTAACCCAAGTTCAATAATGTAACTTTTTTTTTCTCTATTAAGAAGCACCTCACTGGCTCCCAAGAACTGAAGTTCCTACTCACATTCCAACTGACATAGGGCAGAATAAAATGTTCTGTCGAGCAGGGTTTTTGTTTTGCTTTGTTCTGATGGTTTTTTAACCATCCCTGGCCATCCAAATATATCATGCAGCATAGCAGCTAAACAGTGAAGCTAGATAGGCACTGACTTCAGAGTTTACTCCAATTCACACGAAAGTCCTTTCAAGTTGGCTGTTCACACAAGAGCCATACCCAGGATAAAGGTGGAAATACTTAAAACATAGTCTCAAAAGGGCTTTTATTTGTATCTTCTAAACTTGTTGTATTGGGGAAGGGGGAGAAGGGGACAGAAGAAAGTGGGAAGAGGAAGAAAAGAACCGTGCGCTGTCTACATGACTTTTGTCAGCAACAAAATACAACACATTACGAGTCAAACATGCCACTAACATTCTGCATGAGTCGAAAATTCAGCACTGGGATTCACATTCCCAGAAAATGAAAACTAATTAACCATACCACCCACAAACCCAAACTGGCCCTCCTCGAACAGTACTTGAGAAGTTAACTGAGCTGATGCTCTGTGAAATGTATGTTTCCAGAAATTGTTGGAACACTGGAAGGCAGGGCAGGAGGAAAGAAAATACATCAACATTTCTCAGGATTTTTGCTCCAGAGGTTTACAGAGTTCTTTTGGTAGACATTTTCACTTATTTAGTGCTGCTGGAGAGTTTGCAAAGCAATGGCTCAAAAATACTGGAAGCCCAACAGAATTTTTAAAAAGCTAACATAAAAGAGAGACATATCCTAAATAAATTAATTTCTACAGCAATAATAAGCCTAATAAAATTATATCAAAGCAAAGGTGTGAACTGAAATGTGCCTATACAAACAAACATTCCATCTCTCAAAAGCCATCTGCATCCTGTAAAAGCATGACTGTGCTCTCAAAGCTTAAGAGTTATTACAAAATACATCAGCTTTTGCAGGCAAGACCAAACCATAATGCAAATTTTACATATTTATCAAAAGATCGCCCAGAGAAAACTTACCAGCTCTGCAACGTGTATATGCTTGTGCTTCTGAGAGAAAGCAGAGCAGCACCTTTCTGTGCTTACACTAGGGCTCACTGCAGTATTAAAAGCACATCACCACCTCCATGGTCCTGCTTGTAACAAAGTCCCCACCAGCAGTCGGCCTTTGGGTTGGGCTTTTCTCTTATAAGATAAGCTGTTAAGTCATGCCTTGATTTTAGATCTGCTAACATATGGAGCCTTCTAGCGCTGACTGCTCTCCGCCCCCTCATCCCTCCCCAATCACCACTCAGCTCCACTCCCTGTACACACACACACACACACACACACACACACACAAAAGGCACTGCAGGGCAGAAATTCCTCAGGTGCTCGCTAATGGAATTCCCAGGGTCTTGGACCGCTTCGGGGATCAAGAGATCTCATAGCCCCTGCTGGGGTAAGGAGCAGCGAGTCTGTTCCATTTAATCAAATACAGAATGAATTTTCAGCTCTATTCACTAGCTTGTCTCCAGGGCTCTCAAAAGGCACCAGGCAGCTAGAATCACACACATGTGGCTCTTTTAGGCAAGTATAATTAGTTTGATTTTAAAAAGCCACATTAATAATATCACCTCAGGACCATTATTCAGGGGACAGATGACAAGGATACTGTATGTTTTAAGCCTGACAGTGGGGGATGCACACAAACAATGAGAGAAAATTTGAAGGAGTAAAAAAAAGTTTTTCATTTCATTGTAATCCAATATTTTAAAAGTGACATTAAGTGTATTCTGTATGCAATCTCTTAATTGTAATAGCGGGAAAAAAAGCCCTCCTCCCACACTCATGAATCAGTAAACTCATGCCACACACAACAAAAATTCATCATGTGGAATGTTTACCTGAAATATAACAATGTAAATAAAAATAACATTTTCTAATTCAATCCAACTTCGTAAAAAATCTCTTGAAAAATACCTCCACCCAAAAAAAAGTTAAAAGCAATATATTTAACAACTAGACTCCAAATTCTATTTCTAATTTCAATTTCTAATTAATCTGTATTAAACATTAACATCACTAACCCAAAGAAAGACTCTGGTAGGCAAGTCTCCTACACATCTCATGTACTGCCTTATCTTTATATAGTCTACACAGTACTAAGGCTGGTCACATGGTGTTAGCTAATATAATTACACATTAAAAAAAAACAAAATTTCCAAGTCAATATTCTTTCTCACTCCTTCCCTGATTTCACAAAGGTATGTTTAAGCCCTGAAACCACTTCCCTAGCCTCCTACTTAGAAGCAATCACCAAATTTTTTAAATCAACATGTTCGCAAAAGAAACATCTCTAGAGAAGAAAAACTTCAATTTTATCTTGATAAAACCACAACTAAAACTAGAAAGCCATGAAAGTATACATGCCAAGTGGGAAAAACAAAAGGAAAACACAGAACTAGTGATTAAATTTTACCTGACCTTTTTAGTGCTATGCCCTATGACAGAAGTTCCTATTCCCACACACTCCCTTCACTCTATATATACCTCCATGATGGGGGTGGGTCGTATCTGAAAGTGATGGGTAAGGCTTTTCCTAAACCATCAAACCACCTGCAAAGAAGGCAAGGGTTAGACAGACTTAGAAACCTGCATAAACTAGATTTGCACAGCCAAGTCCTGAGGTTCTTTGTACTCCCCGCTTGAGAGTTGGGGCTGTTGAAGCACTCTGCGCAGAAGAGACTCATGAGAAACATAGCAATCCATCAAAGCATCCCAAGTGAACTGCTACACAAACAGCCCAGCACCTCTAATAACTGATTTTGCTAGTTGACTAAACTAGTCAAACAAAGACATATTTCCCAAATCCTGTATCTGAGTTTTTGCAAGAAAGTTAAACAATATGCATTTGTGCATGAGTTTTATAGAAATATAAATGTTTCTGCTTTATGCACTGCCAAACACACACCCAGGGCATGTCTTTAGAAAATGAAACAGGTTTTCTCCATCCTTCTCATATAACTTAAAGTACGTGGCAGTTTATTTCAACATGTGCGTAACAGAGACTACAGTATTCCGTGCCTCTCTGGGGTTCTAGGAATTTTTTCAAGTTAAGCACTAATTTAAAATTTCCAGAAAATTTCTGAAGGTTTTCTTTCATCTTAGCCTAAAAGGTAAACTATCCCCAGCCCACGTTTTCAACCAAAAATAGATTGGGGTGGGGGTTTAAACTATAAAATGCAGTAAGAGTGTCTAGAATTAGACTCAGAATAACCCCATCTCCTTTTCTAGCCCCCTGCTCTACTGGTAGATACTGTCCATGAGCTGTTCCCAATATATGGTACTAGTGAGGCATGGTCTCTGAATTAACTCACTTAGCCTCTTTCATCATTTCTGCCACCAGCCTGAGACTAAATCTCATGTTACCTTTTAGTCCAACCTCCTGGTTCCCAAGGTGTCTGGTTTAGGACACAAAGGCTGGCTTTCTGTTAATGAGGTTTCCTAAATTCTAGAGTCCAACTGGTGAGCAGCGTGCCCTTCAAGCACCTGTCACCCTCTGTCGTCCCCACAGGGAAAGGCAGGCATTCTGCACGGGCTCCTTTCTAGAGAGCCTTCCACCTGATTTGGTAGGGTTAGAGAGAACAATAAAGGGAAGGGCAAGGGAGTCTATCTATCCCCCACCGTGATTTATTACTGAAATTCCTAGATGTGGAGGAAAAAAGCAACAAAGGTCTGGAAACTGCAGGCTGAAATAAATAGCGATGTATTTAATGTATTTAGCAAATGATAATGCGAACCACAGAAAGCTTTACCGAGGAAAAGGAAAAATACACTCCCTGGGGCTGGGAAGTCACCGGGTCTGTGAAGGCAGAGAAAGATACATTGTCCAGCGAACGTCTCTTGCTTCTAGCTACACATAAATCACTGTCTCTCCCCGGCTCACTGCGGGGATGGAGAGGGGCTACGCACCAAGCTCCCCTGGGAAAACACGCCGGCGCCCCCGGGCTACCCGCTACACTGCCTCCCACCTGCCCCTGCGGATCTCCGTCAAAAGACAGATTCCATCGTGTCACTGACACCTCACCCCGCCTCCTCCCACGAGGTGGGGAGCACCCTAGGACGCCGAGCGACAGAGTAGCGCGGGGCACCCATCCGCAGCTCTACCCAAGCCCGTACCCCCAACGCCCCCCGGGGCACATCAGCCAGCCCTCCTCCGGATCTCCCGCTCCCGAGCCCGCGTGGCGCCCGAGCCCGTCTCCCCGGGCCACCCCTCTCCGACCCTGCACCGGGACCCCCGCCCCCGCACCTCTCCACGGGGCTGGATAAGCCCCCAGACCTCCTGCGCGGCAGCCGGCTCCGAAAGCCACCCCCAGGTCATCCCCCGCGCGCTGGCGGCGGCTACGGCGGCGGCGGCGGCGGCTACGGCGATCCGAACGGGCCCCTCCATGCACCGGGCAGGGCGGCCGGAGGGCGCGGCGCCTCGCGCGCGGGGCGGGGACGCTGGGGCGGCGCGCGGCGGGGTCCCCCCGTCTCGTACCGAGCCGCGCGAGCCGGGCACCCGGGCTCCGGGGAGGGGAGCAGGGGGCGGAGTCCCGGGGCGCGTCCCCGCCGCCGCGCTCCTCCCCGCCAAGCGCGCGGACGAGAAGCAGCAAAGCCGCGGGTAGGACCCGCGGAGACCGAGGCGGGCCGCAGAGGCCGCAGCTCCCCGCCGGCCGGCGCCCCGCCGCAGGGTGCGCGCGCAGCCTGCCAGATCAGCGGCGGGGGATGGGCCGTACCAATGTGCCCGGGGGCGGGGGGAAGCTCTGCACGGGACCGTCTCCCGCCACCTGTCTGCTAACTCTCCTCCAACGCCCCGCAGCCGAATGCGACCGAGGCCCTGCTGTGCTGCAGGCCAGGCGAGGAGGAGCTGCCTCGCGGAGTCACCGAGACGCCCTTGAGGTCTACACTCACTCTCCCCTCACCTCCACTCGCCCGGGAGAGGTGGCATTCCTGGCCGTGTACAGACGATCTGCACATTCCCGGTGTTCGCGCCCAGGCCCCGCCCCGCCCGCCCGCCTACCTACATTCAGAACCACCACCTAGTCTTTTCAGGGGCTTTTCCCCCGTGACTGTTCTGTAATCCCAGCACCCCACCACGTGAAGTTCCTTCGCCTTTTTCCCGTTTCCAATATTTAGTTTCCTAGGCAGCTTCCTGGGATTCCTTCCAACTCACCCAAGTTGCCCTCTGACGTGCTGGCAGGTGACAATTCTCAGAGGTTAGGGGAGGCCTTATGAAACCACCATGGCCTTTAGCCTCCAGTCTTCTCAACCCATCTCTTGGACCTGCCCCAAGTTATCTAAGAACGTTATAATCCAAACAGAAAAAAAGGGAGAATAATTGTTATAGGAGGTGGTGGTGATGCACAATTATAATACCAAGTATAAGAAATGCACCTGCCACTCAGTGGGCATCTGAAAGATGTACCTTTTTATAATCATTGTCCGCAATTCATTTTCTTTTTTAACCATAGTGGTCAGGCCACTGCTATTAATTTAACTACAGAAAGAACCCTAATGATACTTGGTAGACTAAATACTCTGTACTAAGATTCCAAGAATGCATTCCTTTCTGTTTTAGCTACACAAGGATCTGTGTGAAAGCCTGTGAAAAGAAAATCAGTATAGGAAAGGAAAAAAGGACCTTAACTCCGTCTTACTCTCCACTGCTCCATATTTTTAATTTATCCAAGCAAACAGACGTTAACCTAACAATGTGTAGAAATGATTCTTTTTTCATTTGGAAAATAAATCTTTCTGAAATGAGTTTGGTGCACATGGACTGGAAGTCTCACCTAGAATCTAATAGCACTAAAATGTCCTAGCCATTCCCTCCATACCAGCAGCAATACAGAGACATTCAGCTTTTTCTATAGATTAACTTTGTGCACCTTCTACCTGGAGACCATTCACATATTACTATTCATGTTGTTACCTAGAATCAAACCCTAGAAGTAGTCACAAGCTTTTGCTCTTTCTCTGCCTGTAGAATGACAAAGTCTTTCCAGACACAAAATGTCTTTTCATTAATGAAGTTCAACATGTATGGTAAAAGTATTGAACACTGAGCTGGGGAGATGGCTCAGCAGTAATGTGCTTGCCAGTTAAGCTGACCTCGGTTCAGATCTCTAGATCCCATGTAAAAGCCAGACACATTTATAATCACACCCTAATTATGAGAAATGGGAAGCAAGACTCTGAAATTTTTCAGAAGCTTCCAGACCAACAAACATGGCTTGTGCAGCAGCAGTGAAAAGATCCAGTCTCAAACAAGTGGAAAGGCAAGAGGCAAGGACCAATACTTAAGGGTTACCCTGTAACCACCACACATGCACAGTGGCATGAGTGTACCTACTCACAAACATACACCTCTCTCACACGCACAGTCACCCAACACACGCATTTAAAAAAGCATTGAGCAATTGCTCCATACCAATGATAGCTATAGAGAAGTACCTAGGAAATATTGTATATCTCAAACTTTAGAGAGCTCATAATCTCATCATGATAGGCACATGAGTAAGTACACTGGGATATCTTCAGTCCAGTGAACTATGGCACACAAGGGCAGCATAGCCAAGCCTGTCTAGACTTCCCAAAAGAATTGACCCTTGTACCAAGCCTTGTGGGTTAAAAGGAATTAATCAGCTAACGGTGAAGGAGTGCAAAGATGATCTAGGCAGAAAGGATAGTATTAATTAACAATGGTGCCGAGATAAGAAATAAGACAGTTCAGAGGAACTACAACCTTTTTATGGCTAAAGTTCAAAGGGCCAGGCAGGGATTTGTCAGCAAAGATGTGCAGAAGGAAATGTAAGTCAGCCACAGGAAGCCATGTAGAACATTCACAGAGACAGGACCTTTAGGCAATAGGAAATCAGTGCAGGGTTTTGAGTGGTAGTGGAATATAGTCCGATTTATATTTAAAAGATCACCTGGCAGCAATGATAAGAATAGGTTTGAGGGAGTTTAGAAGCTTCTTGATACAGTTTGAGCATGTCCCAGGTTTTATATTGTCATAGTTAGGCACAGGTGTCAATTTGACTGTTGAAGGTTTGGGCTCTGTGCACATTTATGCAGAATTAGTGGTCAGGTTAAGCCCAGAATAAACCTGCAGGAGACTGTCTAGCTGATGAGGAAGGCCCAGCCTATGGTGGATGGGACTAGGCCCTGAACCGATGAATAAAATACTGAGATCGGGTTGAGGAAGTTGGCATCCTTATGTATACTTGGCTGGACATGCTGGTTTGGCAAGTAAGGATCATCCCTCTCTCAGCCATTACATAGAGATAATGTGACCAGGTCCCTCGACCCTGGTGTTGGTACATGCTCTCCCGTCAAACTGGACTGACTGTAACTGGACTATTAGTAAGAAAATAAAACCCTTGTTCCCTTAAGCCCATTTGATGGTAATTTATTAGCAACCATGTAGGCAGACTGCAACATATATGTTAGGACTTCATCACCCCTGTAAGGTGTTAAGAGATAGAAACTTAATCTGACCATGGTACTCAGAGGTGGGGTCTTTGGGAAGTGATTAGGATTAAACAAAAGCATTCAAGAGGTGCCTCATGGTCTGATCCTGTAGGCTTCATGGAAAGAGGAAGAGAGATCAAAAAGATAAAGGTGCACACATTCTCCATGCCAAGACAGCACACCTCACAGCCAAGAAGCAAAAGATAAAAGGGGAAAATACTGAGGTTCCAGAATTCCCTAAAACCTCTCACTGGATCCCCCACCTCTTCTTACAGGGACTAGGACCATTCAGTAGCACCCCCTAGAGACCAAACCTTTAACATATGGGTCTTTGCAGGGATGGGGAGTGTCATTTGTGATCCAACCTATAACTAGTACATAATCACAAAAATGGAAGTGTAACTCTGGGAAAAGATGGCATTCTAAAAAGTCCTAGTCAGTGATGGATCTCACAATCTCTAGTAACAAAAACCTCCAGTTATCCTAATGAAGTTTAAGGGAAAGTTCTTGGCTAAATCGTAGGACTCAAGAATGACATATGAGGAAAGGGACAAAGGTTCAGAACAGTCTCTGGAGAAAACAAAAGTTGCAGAATGAAGACAGAGGACCAGTCTGAAGTCACAGTCGAAGCTGGAGACTATGAGTTCACAGTGGTAGAATTTGTACAATTGTGTGCTTTTTCTCCATCAAAATCTAGCCACTCGAGCATCCAGAGAAAAACATAGCACCAGGCCAAATTTAGACCTTTTTTGCTGGAAGAACAATACAGGAGATTGGTAAGAAAATAATTAAATCATCTCTCATAGAATCCAGGCAGTGAGCTGGAAAAGGTTAGGAAAGAATGAAAGAACATAAGAAAATAACAGATTAAAGAAAAGGGAACTTTTTTCAGGTTGAAAGCAGTTACAGGATTGTTGGGGGGGGAACAAGAGGTCTGTTTTTATGATCAGAGTTTACCATTTCAGACATTCTAAAGTATGCTAACAAATGCAGCCAACTGCATAGCATTCAGACTGTCAGAACTAATGGGGTTGAGGTGAAAGTTGGGAAATATTACAGGAATCAAGAGAATATAAGCAATCCATGGGAAAGTTTATAATTGTTAAAGAATAAGGACATTCATCTGATGAATTCTGTACCTCATTATACCTCATTAGCTGCTTTTATAATACCAAATAACTGTTAAAGTTGGTTCTTAGAGCTTGTGATATAGCTTAATGGATAAAGGGCTTGCCATGCAAGCATGAGGACTAGAGTTGATAGCTCCCTCCCCATCTCCACATAAAAGCTAGATGGGCATGGTGGCATGGCTACCTGTAATCCCAGAATGCTCAGAAGGAAGAGACAGGATCCCCAGACAAGCTGGCTGGCTAGACAAGGCAAATGGATGAGCTCTGGGTTCAGCAAGAGACCCTGCTTCACTAGATAAAATGGAGAGTGATCAAGGAAGCCACTAACCTCAATCTCTTGCTTCTATATGCATCTCCTCACATGTGTGCCCACACACACGCATACACACACAAAAACACACACACACACACATACTGGAATTTTATTCAACTACAATAAAGTATAGTATTTAGGTCACTTTCAGGAAAGAGATGGAATCAGAGGTCAACATTTTAAGCAAAATAAACCAAACTCAGAAAAATCAAATGTTGCATCATTTTGTGTCATAGCAGAATCTAGTTATTAAAAATGTAAGATAAGAAAGTAGGAGTCAGATGATTTAGGAAGAAGTGGAGCAGTAGTAGGAAGAAGGGAACTAAGAAGGAGGTAACAAGGGGGATAGAGACAATCACAGCGCCTGTTATAATCTGAAAATACCCTTAATTAAGTCCATCATTTTGTACAATGACTACACACTGATAATAAATTTAAAACTTGCATGTCTCTCCTTTTAGATATAAAGTACTAAATTAGGGGGCATAAGGGAAGCCTCTATTACACTTGCCTTGTGGGCCTTTCTTAGAGTCTCATGATGGTCTGACTCATCTTTGGAATTCTCTGCTACTATGGGGACAACCTACTCTCTGCTCCTCTCACAATTTCTACATACTCCAGAGCCTCCCAAAATTTGCTGAGGGAATCAAAGGACATCACTCAAATATATAGATGTGTTCTTGCACTATAAAAAGTAAGAAGGGACTTGAGGAAATGACTCTATGAATCAGGCAGCTGCACCACCAATGTGAGTACCAGAGTTCGGATCCCAGAACTCACATAAAAGCTTATAATCCCAGCACTTGGGAGGCAGAGACAGGAGATTCTCCTCGGCAAGCTGGTTAACTAGACCAGTTAGCTAATCAGTGAGTTCTGGGTTCAAATGAAAGTTCAGTAAATAGTGATTGAGGGAGCTACCCAGCTTCAGCCTTCTAAATACATACATGTATATATAGCAACACAAATGCAATCTCACATATATGTACATACATACACACACATCAAAACAAAACATGAAGACAGTGGATAAATTCCTTCTCCCTTACCCCATACATGGACTGTTGCCAGACCGGGCTTCCATACAGCTTGTATAGAAACAATCCCTTATAGCCGAAATAGGAACACCTACTAGAAGGTCAGCCGTGTCTTTGTCTTTGGTGGCTTGTCAAACAGCATCACCACATATCACCTGCATTTGGCTCCCTAGTTTTCTTACCCATTTTTCTTGCTCCCACCTGGGATTGACTTAAGTCTTGACTCAATGTTCATTTATTAGGAAGTATTTGATATTTGAAAATAGGGAGTTCAGAAGAAAACTTTGGTGTCACAGTTGGTCTGTAGCATGCACACTATATAGGATGCTCCAGGAATGGGGGGGAGGGGTACTGGGAGAAAGGGAAGGAGGGGGAAAAGGAAAGAGAAAAAGTGGGGAGGAAGCAAGAGGATCCAGAGAGGGGTGGAAGGAAGAAGGGGAATGGGGTACTTATCAACTTTGTATGAGTGGAAGAAATAAAAAATTAAATCGGTCTGTATGGTTGCTGATAAAATCATGACAAAACATGCCAACACCAAGGGAATGAGGAAACTGGCCATACCACCTGAGAGAGGGACAATTCTTACTTGCCAGACCAGCCTCCCTATGTAAGAAGAGAACCAACTTCCAAGAGTTATCTATCCTCTGACCTCAAGTGTGTTGGGGCATATTTGTACCTGCTCCTTCTCAATCGCACTCTTGCTCTCTCTCTCACACACATAAGCAAATACTTTTAAAAACTCTAAAGATGCCACTTTAAAACTGTTAAAACTTGTAAACAAATTCAACAAAGTTGGAGTTTTCAAAATTAATGTTAAAATTCAGTAGCATTTATGTTAATAGGTTAACACGAGTTATTATTATGTTAATAATGAGCTATTATTAGAAATAATACTATTAGAATAACACTAATAATAAATAATAATAGAATAATACTATTATTAAAAATAATACTATTAGAAAAAGATACTAAGGAAATTTAATTTATACAGCATAAAAAATAAAACAGTAAGTTTAACCAAGAAAGCAAAGGTTGATGAAAAAACATTGATGAAGAAAATTGAACACAAATAAATGGGAAGATATTCCACACTCATGAATAATTGATATTATTTAAATGCCCATACTACTCAAAGTGATGTACAGATTTAATACAATTCCTATCAAAATATCAATTCCATTTTTCACAGAAAAAAGACTTGAAATTCTTAGAATTAGAAAGTTTAGAATTGGAAAAAATCCTAAATAAATGACATTCTTGAGCAAAAAAAGCAAAGCTAGAGTCATTAGAGTACTTTGTTTGTTTGTTTGTTGTATGTGTGTGGGTGGATATGGATAGGTGTATGTAGAAGAGGGCACTGTGTGCTGTGGAGGCCCAAAGGTAACACCAGGAAATCACTGTAGATTGCCTTACCTCTTTAGAGTTTTGCTTTGGGGTTTCCCAGACCTACCTTGTAGGGCCAGAAGTGCAAACCACTGAAATTTCCACCTGGTATTTTTTATGTGGGATCTGGAATCCAAAGTCAG
This sequence comes from Typhlomys cinereus, assembly GCA_023101885.1. Taxonomy (NCBI): domain Eukaryota; kingdom Metazoa; phylum Chordata; class Mammalia; order Rodentia; family Platacanthomyidae; genus Typhlomys; species Typhlomys cinereus. Next base: position 2,121,919 of record JALPQD010000282.1, on the reverse strand, counting down.
ATCTTTTTTGCTTTGTGAAGCAAAGACTCTTAACCCCAAGCCATCTCTCCAGCACTGTCCCCCTTCAGAATCCCTGATTTTAAGACTACATTCTCAAGTTAGTCAAACCAACATGGTACTGACATAAAAGTAAACCATCCAATGGAACAAGATAGAATGTTTAGAAATAAATTCAAGAATGTATGACCACCTGGTGTTCAACAAAGGTGCTGAGAAGTTAGTGTTAGGAAAGGACAATATCAAATAAAAATAACAGGGAAAGTGGAAATTCACATGCAAACTGGACTCCTAGCTCACACATAGACAAAAAATCAACTTAAAATGGATAGAATGCAAGTTACCAGAAGAAAATACAGGAAAATTTCATAGCTTTGGTCTGGACAATGATAGCTTAGATGGGATTCCAAAAGCACCCACAATAGCAGCAGAAATAGACAGATGGAATGATCTCAAGCCAAAAGGATTCTACGCAGCAAAGGAACAATTAGCAGGTGAAAAGACAGCCCACAGAATGGGAGAAAATATTTGCAACCAAATATCCAATAAAGGGCTCTAACCACAGTACACAGAAAATTCAAACAATCACTAAAAAGCGAACAAAGGATTCAAACAGAAATTTCTCACAAGAGATAGGAATGCCCAACAGATTTATGAAAAAAATACTCTAAGCCTGTACTTATTAAGGAAATGCAAAATAAAACCACAATGAGTTATCCCATCACACCTGTTAGAATGCCTATTATGAAAGAAGACAGATGCCAACAGTGTTGACAAGGGTGCAAGGAAAAGAGATGTCCTGCACGATGATGGTGGGAAGGTAAATGAGTGCAACCATGATGGAAACAGTATCCCCCCCCAAAAAAAGGTAAAAACAGAAGCTCCTAAGAAAAACAAGGGAGAGTCAGTCATTTGCAGAAAAATAGGCAGAACTGAAGATCATCATGTTAACAAAGTGAGCCAGACTAAGAAAGATATGTAACACATGTTTTCTTCATATGTGGCATTTAGGGAAAAAAAGATGACATGAAAGTAGAAAGAGAACTAATAGAGAAGAGAAAGGGGATAAGGAAAAGGGATAATGGGAGTAAATATGATAAAGGTATATTACAAGCATTATGAAAATGTCAGATGAATCCTATTATTTTGCATAAAGTACTCAGTAAAGTAGAATTTACCACATAATTCAGCAATCCACTTTGAGCGCACATGAACATCCAAAGGGATTGAAATCAGTATGTTGGTAAAGTATCTTCACTCCATGTTTATTTCAGCATCATCACAACAGCTAAGATATGGAAGCAACTGAAATGCCTATCAATGGGAGGATGCATAAGAAGACTGTGACATTTGTGCACAGTGGAATCCAATACAATTTTAAAAGAAGGTGATCCCGTCATTCACAAGAGCATGGATGGAACTGGAGGGTGTCATGCTAAATAAATAAGTCAGGCACTGAAAAACAAATGCTACCTGATTTTATATGTGGACTCTTAAGAGTCACTTTTACAGAACAGACAAAACGCCTAAAATGGTCATCTTAATGAAGGACAAGGTTTACTGTGGCCCATAGTCTCAGCATGTTTGTCCACACTGACTTGACCCTATTGCTCTAGGCCTACGATAGTTGCAGTGCATCATGGCAAAGGACAGCAGTTCATCTCGTGGGGCCTGGGAATCACAGAGACGAACCAGAAATGGTTGGGTCTCAGTGTCCACTTCAAGGACAAGCCCTTAATAACTCGACCTTCTTCTGCTAGGCTCTGCCTTCTCCTCCATTTCCCACAGTCTCCCAATAGTGTCACAACTAATGATCAAGCTTTTAACCCATGAGTCTTTGGAGATCTTCAAGATCCAAACTACAGTGACCTGTCTTTCAAGATTTAAATGTGGTAAATGTGTCAAGTCCCTAGTACAATCAGGTGTCAGCAAATAGCTTCCTAAATATCTTCTGAGGGAGTGGAAGAGGAAGGTTTCGAGAAGGAGGGGGATTTCAGCCTAAACCTAGAGACTGAAAAATAGGATCACTTCCTAGAAGACGACGTGGGAAGAACAACAAGGCTGGCAGAGGTGGGAGGCTTTAGCCCTGAGAATGGAGCAGAGCCTGACACAGCAGCAGAAAGACATATACACTAGTGACAGACTGTAGCTGCACACAGGAGGGTTTGGTTGTGAATGAGAGCTTGGGCTTCTGTGGTTTAGGTGCTAGTCATAATGATCATCTTCATAGTAATAATCAATCTTCATGTTTATATTGTAGCTTATGGTGAATGAAACCTTAATTATAACCCTTCTAGCAGAAACTCATATCTTATTACCTAGAATTTAATGCCAACTCAGGTAAGTGCTATGAACTTTAGAATATTCATGAGCTACAAATGATACAGGGAATGTGGTGACTATTGGGTGGTACCCCACTTAGCAACAACAAGTGTGTTCAGAAGTGATTATTGCCATATTGATCCATCTGCTAACACGACGCAAACTAAATAACAATTTCACCTGCTCAACTCTTGGTCATGGCTTTGGATTTGATTTGATCTTATCTATATAAGAAAAGAAGCATCAATCAATTCAAAGCTGAAAAAAGGGAAGGGAAAACAACCATAAGTCAGTTGGTTTAGAGCCTTTCTTTTTCACTCTCTGCTAAAAAGACCAAAGTTCAAAGCAACAACTAAACCTCCACAGCAAGTCGGACCCAGAGGGCTAAACAATAACAGAAGTCGCTTGTCTCCATTTGGATGGTTTCCAAATTTATACAACAAAGTTCCCATTAAATATGCAGGAAATTCTGATTATTTATGATGTAACTTAATATTGTCATGTTATTAGATGACCTGACTTCCCGACCCCCATTCCACCCCCACCCAGCCTTCAAATTCTGTGTCTAAGGACTGGCTATAGGATCATACTGCAAACAAGGCTAGACATCGGCAATCAACAGCTTTCCCCTGCAATCTGTTGCTTTTTTTTTTTTTTATTAAAGAAATTCCAATAGGTTGACTGTATTCTCACTGTCTTGTACATTTCCTGAGTTGCGTGCAGGAGGATTTCACGGACAGAGGGATTTCTATGGCCTTTTTTTATGCTGAACAGGCTAAGCCCCGGAGACTAACTGCCTAAACCTATTACACACAGATCACCTAACTCTGTTATGGGTTTGTAATGCTAGATTAATTTACCCATACACCGGGTCAGGAGAAAATGACTTTCTATATCTCCTTTGCACTAGCAAAGAATGTGCAGATGGTTTCACAGGAAAGAGAAGGACGGTTCCCTAACTGCGCCTGGGGCTGAACAGACATGGATGCCATCTTCCGTGTCACTCCCTATGTGTAGCAAAGGAGGCCCTGTCTGAAATATGAAAGAAAGCAAAGGGCCCAAAAGAGAATGGCAAGGAATTGGGCATATTTGCAAAGGATAGGCAGCTAACGAATGAGTTATTTGAGGATGGATGGTCTCATAGAAAAAGCCCTGAGCTGAGAATTGGGAAACCTGTCCAGTATAATTTATTCCCAATTCCCTCATTATCCTCCTGTCTGCTGTGTGGACTTGGGCCAAACCCTTAGTCTCTGTGGTGGGATTTCCCTCCCCCCACCTCTCACCTCTAAGAGGAAAAAAAATAGTGTGTCAAGATCTCTAAAGGGCTGACATTGTCGGGGAAGATTCCAGCAACTTTAAAAGCTCCAGTGTATATGGAACCAACATGATTTTGATACAATGTCTTAACTGGGCTTTGATTTTAAGACTCTTGGAGTATCTGCCATCTAAGGTGGCTCTGAACACCACTAGCCCCTGGAGGTTCCAGGAATCATCTGATGGATCTTATTCTCCAGGAAGCACTCGGGCAAGACTCATAGCAAAATAGGTTAAGTACATGGTAGATTGCCAGGGTGTGCTGAGGACTGAAAGTGTGCCTCATACCTTGTATAATAGATACTCTGTAGATTATTTGTTCTTACTACTCAGCTTGGTATAGACAGTTACAGTGTAGACATGGCATGTGTTTCTCAGATCAGAAACAAAGGATATTACTAAAATTAAATTTCATCTTAGTCAAATGACTTAATACATTCCCTACATCAGTTCTCTTGTCTATGAAACAGTACTGACTTTCTATAATAGTTTCTGAAAATTAAGTGGAATAACACATGTGAGACACTTGCTTTGGACATAATTGATAATAAAATTAGGGACTGGGGAGATGGCTCGGTGAGTATAGCATTTGTCATGCAAGTATAAGGCCTTGAATTTAGATCCTGAGCAACCACATAAATAGCAGGTTGCATGACAAGCCACTTGTAATTCCAGTGTTTGAGGCACAGAGACAAGGTCTCCCAGGGGGGCAAGCTGGCTAGACAGACTACTCAAATTGGTAAGCTTCAGGTTCAAAGGAGAGATCCTTATTCAGTATATATAGTGAAAAGCAATCAGGAAAAATGTGTCGACCTCTGGCCTCCACATGCATGCACACATGTGTGCATATGCACTTACACACATGTGTGCATATGCACTTACACACATGCGTGCATATGCACTTACACACATGTGTGCATATGCGCTTGCACACACTGGGGGAATCCTTGGGGCTCTGGCATCTGGAAAAGACTTGTGAACCCATGGAGTTAGTGAAGGTAGACTCTCACCTTGGGGTGCTCTTTTGTGTGGTCTGCATGTTGGTGCCCCTAGAATTCATATGTTGGTCACTGATCCCCACTGTGATAGAAGTAAGAGTCAGGGTCTTTGCGGGGGGGGGGGATCATGAGTGCTCTACCACCCTCATGAGTGAGATGAGTAATCTTATGAAAGAGACTCTGGTGACTTCTCTCCCTTTCCACCATGTAAAGAGGCAGCAAGAGCCATCTTTGAAGCAAAGAAAAAGCCCTCACCAAAATACGAATCTACTAACACATTGATAGTGTGACTCATCCGACTGTGAACACAATGAGTTTCTGGTTGTAAATTACCCAGCCTAAGCCTGTGTTTGTTTGTTGAGATTTGGTTTTCAGATCTATAGTCCAGGCCAGCATTGAACTCTTGGACCTCTACTTCAGCTTCCTGAACGCTGAGATTACCAGTGTGCACTGCTATCCGCCTAAAGTATTTGGTATAGTAGTGTGAATGGACTAACATGTCTCACAGCAGTTTCGAATATAGTCTTTCTATTCATTTTTGCCCCAGAAAAAGAAGGGAAGCAAGAAGAGAGAGAATATGTACACACACACACATATACACACAGTCACACACTCACAGGTTGAGAACCATCTGCCTTCTCCTTCCAATTCCTCATTCTGGGTGTTCCTTGACCCTTATGTCAACCAGAGATTACTTTCTTTAATGAGGGGGTGTCACAGAGCAAGATTTCTCAAGGGTTCTCCTGGAGGCAGCTGGGAATTGGCCAGCAACTTTTCAGCCTATTTTCTAACTGGAAGAATTTAACTTAAGGTATTACTGGGAACTGAGCATAGCTTTACAAGTGGTTCTCTGAGGATCCAGGAGCAACTCTATACAGGATCGGGCTTCCAGATACTGTACCAGATAATTGAGTGGGGGAACCTCCTGTCTCTCCAGCTTTTGAATCACCTCTTTGACATTCTGTGCTGCCTAAATTTAAAGTCCATGGCACTTTCACACCTGACCATGAAAGCGGGCAACCTCCCTAGAGGCCACACTTCTTCAGAGACTGGGATTAGCCAACATGCAAGGCCCCAGAGTGGGAGGGGCAGGAGAAGACCTGCAGAAGGGTCTGCTCATATGCCCCTCCCTTCTCCTTGGACTCCCACCTGCCTCCCCCACCTTTGTCCCCAGTCGGCTGTGGTATTCATTTCATGGATTTGTCAGAAGCTCAGCACTGAGCCAATTAGCCCCTCCCGCAGCCCGGCTTCTCTAGGCCCTTCACAAAAGGGCTTCCACCTTGATTAAAGGGCTGTGCCTGGGGAGAATGTGCTTAACATTCTTCCCGGAAGGCAGTGGGGCCTTAACCCTAGAAGGAAGGAGTGGAGGTGGGGGTACCCAGAGCTAAGCCCCCAAGAAACTAAAGCAACACAAAAGGTCGGGACTCCAGGACTTTCTTCTAGAGTGAGATGATTTATTGTTTACTGCCAGGAGGTGTGACTTGGAGGACTTCCCTGTGGAGTGTATCAGGTCCAGTGTCCTTCCTCTGTGCACGGCTGGCTGCTCTCTGCAGAGCCTTAATCCCCTCTGCACTCTCCCATGGCAGCGTCTGTCTGTCTTTCTAGTAGGTAACTGAGTATTTGTCCCACTCAGAGCTCTGACTTGATTCTCCTCTGGCCTGGAGAATGCTCAGCCCATCTGGATGCCTACCTGCAGGCAGATATCACCAGAAGAATGGTCATTCCTGGCTTCTCTACCAACATGAGCAAGTCACCATTTGGTCTTGATTTTTCCTCCAGTGCCTAGATGGTTGATGACAATGTTCACCCCGAGGCTCTCCATAGGGCGGCTCAGAAAGTCCGGCAAGCACTTGAGAGAATGAGTCCAAAGGATGCGAATAGACCACCTTCTCTCCTGTTCCCTCTCTTCCTCCCCTTCAGCTTTAAAAGTCCTGAATTCGTCACAGTTCTTAATCTTACAACCCCCTTCAAGTATAAAAAAATTTGTCAATGTTAAACACCAGTAATGTACATGAAGTTATCAAGCAAAATGTCATGTTTCTACAGTTCTTTGGTTTGTCTCACATTTTCCTGTTTTGCTAGGAGGGGGGTCAGCATACATTCTCCATCCCCCAACTTTTTTTTAGTTTTTTGAGTGTCAAAGACTCAGGTAAGTAAACAAGTGTTTATCAAACTTTCTCTTTGTTCATCCTTAGCGCCACACTATAGAAGCCTACCTGAACATCTCTGCTCATGATGAAGTTACTCCTAGGTGAGATAAAATACATACGTAGCCAAATGTGAACTCTTGTTGTCTAACAAGAAAAAGGTCCTCTCTGCAAAGCGCCAGTGACAACTGTACAGGCTGTATGTCCCCGGTCCGAAGCTCTGAATTCCCAAATGATCAAAATCCTAACCTTTGAAAGCACCAACATGATACTGTAAGTGGAAAGTTCCACACCTGACTTCATGTGACAGGTCACCATCCAAACACAGGCACATGGAAAGTTGTATAACATTACCTTCAGGTTATGTGTCTATCATATATATTTGAAACATAAATAAATTTCATGTTTAGACTTGGGTTTCATCCCCAAGGTATCTCATTTGCAAACACACCCAATCCCAAACACTTTGGATCCCAGGCATTTCAGAGAAGCAATGCCCAACCTGTAAGCCTCAAAGCTACGAGTGTACAACGCTGCCTTGCACGTAGTAACTTTAAGTCATTTCTACACTTGTGTTAGCTGTTCTCTGACTATTATTGTTCTTGGACTTGCTTCATTTTAGGACCTGTTAGAGTTAGGGAGAGGGAAGCCTGGCTTATATTATAGTGTCTTAGGTTAGGGGCTGAAACACACTGAAAATCTTTGTTCCTGGCAAAGCAATACTATGCTCTCATTTCAATCCCACTTATAAATTCTGCAATGGAAAATCCTGGGCTAGCCCTAAGGGAACTCACCATGAGGGCCTGAGACTAGAGCCACTCTCTGTAAACCCTGTGGCGGAAGACCGGCCACCCAACCCCACCTGGAGGTGGAGGGCAACTAAATTGATGATCTCACCGGGTCCCTTTTGACGGAGGAGAGGGTTGTCTGTGATCCCGTAAACAGACTCCTATGCTTTGCAAACCATGGGCGTTTTTGTGGATTGTTCTTTGTTCAAGAAAAAGCCAGAGCAGTTTTGAAAAGTCTGCAGAATGTTACAGCCGTCACTTAAAAAGTAACATAACTCCACTGCCCCCCACTACCCTGCAGATCGGCAAAGCAAAAGCAAGGTATATGTCTGCGTGAGTCAGGGTTTATTTAATATTCACAAGTCTGACAGTTTTTTGACTGATGAAAATGCTTTGCAAACAGAGCCCAGTCCTGTTTTTCCCTCATGCTCCTTCCCCCTTGCCAAATGTAGAGTGAGAGGTTGGCAGAGGCAGTGCTAAGCTGGTAGGGCTGATGAGATACTATCTCCCTCCCCTTGTAACACAAAACATTTATTTTGCAGCGACTGAACACAAAATTGAAAGGGGTCCAAGAATTCTGGGCGCAGGCGGCTCGGTTTCCCCCTATAGGTTTGTTGACTTTGCCTCTGCCCCCTTCTGAGCAGAGAAGCAGGCTGCACCTGAGAGGCCCGCCACTGCTGGGAAGGACAGGGCAGTTCTAGAAGCTTCGGACCTCGCCCACCTGGGTTAGGTTAACTGTGGAGACGATAGAAAAGCATTGCTGACCTTCGGTTAATGGGATCAGGCCTGGGGGTTGTTCCCTATCCTACCATTGCTGTCTCGCTGTCCGTGGTGGTGCCCACGGTCCAGGAAAAGATGTCCAGAAGCAGACATAGCTTGGAGACCCACTGAGCAGCTAGGAGGATAAGACCTGATTTTCACAGTGCACCGAGTCAGTGACCATGGAGAAAGTCTCTAGTTCCAGATATTTCCTCGGTGAAAACCCTGGTGCAACGGGCCAGATGGTCCAGTCGGTAAAGACGCTTGTACACAAAACTGGTCACCTGAGTTTGACCCCTGGAGCCTACACGGTGGAAGGAGAGAACTGACTTTGAAAGCTGTTCTCATTGCCCCCTAGAGGCACTGCACATGTGGCTGTTGTGTCCCATGTGCATCAGACAGCGGAAGAAAGGAGATGAGACTATTTCCATATTCAGTGTTCTGACCTGTAGACAGGTAAATGATGAATAGGCTGACATACCACACTGCCTGGCAAAATCTTGAATTCCATATCTATGTACTCACATCATGAAGGCCTCTCATGAGGTAGGCTCCATGTGCACACAACGTGGACAGCCTCCTGTGGGATGAGGCTCCGTGTGCTCACATCATGAACTTAGTCTGATAGAAGATGGACAACACTGCTATTCTTCAGCTTTATCATGTGTTCTTAACCATATGGAACTGGGAACTTAATCATAACTATCTATATCTAATGTACTTTCTTTTATTGCTTACATATTATCTTATATTGTCCAATTAAAAAAATTAGGAGGTGGACATGCTAGGGAAATGCCCAAGGGAAGCGGGAGGGAGATAGGTGTACCTATAATCAAAATGCATTGTCTACATATATGAGATTGTAAAAGAGCAAAAATAAAAACAGAATTAATTAAAAAAAGAAAGTTGTTCTCTGACCTCTACATGTTTAACATGATATGTTCTCTCTCTCTCTATCTCTGTCTCTCCATCTCTCCCTCCCTCTCTCTCTCTCTCTCTCTCTCTCTCTCTCTCTCTCTCTCACCTCTCCCAAATAAAAAATAGAAATGGGAAAATAAAACGCTGGTACAGAGGGAGTGCTTTTGGGCAAGTTATGTAGCCTTCCATATGCTTCAATGCTTTATCTACAAAGTGGGGATAATGATAGTGCCCACTCTTAGGCTGTTGTGAGAATTACAACTTGAGTTCAGTGTGTGTATGTGTGTTTGTGTGTGCATTTGCCTGTTCTCCATACCTCATAGTGCCCACAGATTGGGCACTATTGCATTTTCCAGGGCTCTCTCTCAACTGTTTCTTTCTCTCCCAAGAGATCTGGCTTGGTGTAGTCCCAGAAGTCCATGGATCCATGACTAACCTAAACCTTTTCAACATGTCTTTTGACCTACTGATTCATGAGGCTCCTGGAACCAACCTGTACTCCTGAGCTTCAGTCTGTTCAACTATATAAAGCACAATTACTGTCTAAACTCTTCCTTTTGAATGAAGAGAATTAACTGAAGCCGGACCCAGAGGGTTGACAACCACAGCACTATGAGTCTGCTACAGAAACTGAGGCATCTCTCTGTACATTTTTTTAACAATTCAACTCTGATTTATTGGGCCATTATCAGCCAAGATCTGTTAGGACCCCCCCCCCAATAATTTTGCTGTGGGGACTGCCTCCTTCCCTGCAGAATGTCTAGCAGCATACCAGGCCTCCCTCTCCAGATGTGAACAGTACCAACCTGCCCAGCTGTGACAAAATTTCTCTAGATATTATCTCGTGGGGTAAGGTTGTCAAATTTCAATACACACACACATACACACACACACACACACACACACACACACACACACACACACACACACCAGTTGTCTGGCCTCACCCCAGGTTGATAGCTGCTGGTTTAAGTGCGTAGCATGTTGGTACCTGTTCACTGTACCATAACTATTTGGATCAGAGGAGCCTAAATCCTGGAGAGGAGCAATGGTTTGGCCTTGGTCACCTAGGTGAATCCTTCCCGTTACATATATACAGCTGCTCAAAGGCGCACCACCCTCTTACCCACCACTCTCTTACCCTATCTTCCATGTTTATGAACATTCAAGCCCGTTCTGTTGTTCTGTTAATTGGATCATGGATCATAGAAGGGTCAAACCAGACATCATCCTCCAAAACTTTTCACCTCACACAGCTCTGAAAACTCTCTTGGAAAGAGGGCAGAAGGAGGAGAGGAGGGGAAAGGAGAGTTGTGGGGTGGGGGAGTGGCGGGGTCCCTGCCGCCCACAGCTCCGCAGCCAAAGCCCGGAGAGACAAAAGGCAGCGCGTTACGGCGACATTATACCCTGCTCTATCACGCAGTTCAATGGGGCATTCTGCATCCCTGCCCTCCAATGCTCAGCCGCCTTATTAACAGACCTCAGCTGTGGCCCAAAGCCCTTACCTCACCCAAGAGGGCTCCATTTGCATGATAATGCCCTCTTTGGGGGGAATTATTGCTTAATTAAAGAACAGCAATCACTTTAATTAGCATGTCTCCTTGCTCCCTGGTACTTTGCATGGATTCAAATGAGCTCCTCATTAGCCATTGGCACTTGGACAAATCTGGGGCCTCTGGCTGGGAAGGAAGGCTCCCAGGGCAGCCGGCCTCAGCCAGAACCTCAGTGGCAGGGAGGCCCAGCCCTGCCAAGAGCACAACCCAGGCTTTGTGAGGAGAGCAGCAGACAGGGTTCTGGGCCAGCGCCCTTTGGGGCCCAGGACCCCCATTCACAGGGGAGGATCAGGTCCCAGAGGGTAGTGTCTGCATGCCGCAGTCAAGGGCTTTCTCTTGCCTCTGTCTGCGGACTTGCCTTACCCTTCTCTCTCTTGTGCTTCTGCTCCCTCAGTTGCCAGAACCCACCTTTACCTCTGGCACTTCCTGTTTCTTGCAGCCTCTCTCTCTCATACACACCTGAATCTAGCTTAATGTCACTTCAGACTCTTCCTGGGTTTGGAGTGCACTATTCTCTTCCAATCAGCAGTGTGGGACAGTATATTAAACAAAGCAAACAAACAAACAAACAAAAACCTGTCCTGACTCAGAGTCTCTCCCTAGGTGACAGCGTCACCTTGTAGCAGTTCTTCGTGAGCTCTACGAAGCAACCCAAGTACTACTCTGTACACACCAGGTGCTGGGCGGGTTTTCACAACTACGAGCCACGGAGACTCCTCAGCACCACAACTCACCCTCCCTGGTTATTAAGAAAACACAAGTCACCATCTAACCCACTGAACAACCTCTTTCTGGGCGCTGGCATCAGGTGGACCTATTTATACTTCAATATTTCTCTCGGTGCTCTGTGCGCTCACAACAAAGGCATCCCCTCCAGCAAGAATCAAGGCTTTTCTGACCAGAGTGTCAATGTTCTTAATTATTGACATTTATCGTCCTGCTTTCCCTTCTCTCTCTCTCTCTCTCTCATATACATGTACACACACAAGTTCACATGCGCACACACACATATATATACACACATGCACACCTTTTGCTTATAAAGGTAGAATCACACAATTTAAATGTAATAAGATAGAATTGGGCCCTAAACTTGCACTCAAGAGATCTGACTTCTAATATAGACTTAGCATTGACGACAGAAGTATTCCTTTCTCATTTTCTAGCGTTTCCAAGAAAAGAATAAGAATGACTTCCCGGCTCTGGCCCCCCCATCCAAGTCAGGACCTTCTGCCAAAACCCTACAAGCACATGGCTAGTCTTCAGTCTTATCTAGGCCCATCTGCCTCATCTCCAAGCCTCTAGAGTGAGGCGGGTGGTATTGGGATCCACATGAGGAACAGGAGGTAGCTAAAAACTCAGACTGGAGGGATGGAAGGATGGAGGGATAGAGAGAGCAGAGCAAATAGGGGAAATGGCAGAATGGGCCTCCATCATCCTGCAGAGAAAGTAACAACAAATTGGAGGTAAATCCACTTCCTGGCAGGAAGCTGAGCCTGAAACCAGATGAAGCCACAGCAGTTCAAAGGCAGAATGACACCCAAACAAGAGAGCAGCTCTTAATCCCTCAGGGAGGATGAGAACAGAGCTCTCCGCCCAGGAGGGAGACCACTGGCTTTGTTTAACTGGGATTGAAAACACAGCCCTATTGAAGGCTGGGACTTTTGAGACACAGACCCCGAGGGGCAGTTGCCAAGTTGACGGCAGCTAAGGTTGCCAGCTTCACCTCTTTAGTTCTGGGTTTGGCAGTAATGAGGCGAAGGGCCGGGACTTTTAACTGGCTAGGTCAAAAAAGTTTCCTTATTAGAGAAACAGCACAGAGCCAGGGATGCAGGCGTTGACGCTGGGAACAGGAGCTTGCAGAGGAGACACACAGCCAGGAGCCTGTTTGAGCTCCCATCACAGAGGCCCTGGGCTCCTCACCTCTGTCCCCAAATTCCTCTGGACCATTCCTACTGCAATTTGAAGGTGGAATGTGAAAAAATGCACACGCACAAGTTACCAGGGAGAAGCTGGTCAGATGCAAAAAACAGTGAACAGGTGGTTGGGGAACGAGCCTGCCCTGGGCGGTTCTTGACCTGGGGGTCAGCACCTAAAATAAGGTAAACAGGAGGGCAATCTGCAGCCAGTGGGCAGACAGCCTGCAGGGGAGCTATCCCTCTTTACAATGGCTTCACATGCCTTGCAGGTGTTTCTAAAATGCTGCCCAACCGAAGGGCTAAAGAGCTGGGACCCAGGTGCCAGGGATAGGGTGGTGGGAGGAGGCGGCCCAAGCCGAGTGAGGGGTCTCTAATCTGTCCACCCACAAATTTCAATCACAGTGATTTCTTTATTTGCTATCTTGCTTATAAGATTTTATTTGAAGGAGCAATTACAGAACCCAGATATGAATAAAAAGGTGTCGTGGAGGGGAACCTCCCGCGTCTCCATTTCCATCCCCGTGTTGCTCCACAGTTGGCATCCAAGCATAATTCACTCAAGGACTGCTTGTTAAGCATCTCATTTAGATGCCAGTTAATTCCACAGGAGATTCGAAGCAGCTTACAAAGAGATGCCTACAACACAACAGGGTCAGTTGAGATAGAGACAAGTAACCAGAGTAAATATGAAGAGAATGAAGATCTGGAGATCTGGGAAAGAGAAGTACACTTAGGCAGGGGATAAATTTATTTATTCATTGTTCTTGGACTCCACACTGACTTCTGAGCTTTCTGGAAAGCAAATCTGGAGTGGGGGGAGCAATGAGAGTGGGAAGGAAGAAGGAAGGTAGAGAGGAAGATAGAGAAGGAAGAGGAGAGGAGAGGGAGACAGAGAGAGAGAGAGAGAGAGAGAGAGAGAGAGAGAAGAGAGAATGCATAATCTTGTATACAAGTCTTGATCCGACTGAAGGAAATAGGTTAACTTTTGGAGATAGGCCATTTTTTTTCAGTTACAGATTTTAGAAAAGAAAACCATCATATCATAGGAAGTGCTGAGTAACAAAAAATGCCTTTGGCTGCCAACCTAATTATAATAAGAATTCATGGCTCACTGTAAGATTTGGTAGGAAAACCAGAGGCAGTAATGTTAAAAAGCAACTCAATGAAAAATGCATCTTAGGTAAGGACACAAGAAAATAGGACTCAAAGAAGTGTCCTTGGGTTGCCTCAAGCTGATCCAAGCATATCCCATCTGTCTTAGTCTGGATCCCTCAGAAGCAGGGCTTGAGAAAAGGATTGAAATGCAAGTTGTTCATTTGTGATTCCATTAAATGCGCCAGAGAGTGGACAAGGGAGAAATGAAAGGAAAATCAGCATCCCCAAGTTAGCAAGCTAGTTACTGCTAAGGAAAACCAGAGCTCAACCCCATATGGAAATTCTGGAGAAGCTGGAGAGATTCAGAGTCTACCCACTTGAGAAGACAAGGAGCCAGGGCACTGACATGCCAGTTCCCATCGATCATGATTTTGATGATCAGCTCTTGATTTTCATGTGAAAATTCCCTTCTTTTTAAAAAAAAATTATTTATTTAGTGTGTGTATGTGTGTGTATGTGAGAGAGAGAAAGAGAGAGTAAGAGAGAGAGAGAGAAAGAGAGAGTGAGAGAGAGAGAGAGTGCCCTGTGAGGGACCAAGGGTGACTTCAGGAATCATCCTGGATTGCTTCTACCTACTTCTTGCTTTGCTCTGGGATTTCCCAGGCTCCACCCACCAGGACCAGAAATGTGGGCCATGTTTTTATGCGGGCCCTGGGAATCTGAACTCAGGACCTTCTGCTTGCAGGATAGAATCTTAACCTAATCCCCGAGACATCTCTCTAGCCCAAAAACTTCTCTTCTTCACAATATCACTGCTTCAATAAACACCTGACCCAAAACAGCTCGCAATTTCAGGTTATAGCCCAGCATGGCAACAGCTTTCTAACAGGTGCCACATTTGAGCCACAGCAAGAGCAGAGGCAAGGTCCCAGAGTGTATACTTTCTCTCTAGCTTACCAGTCCGTCAAACTAGCTAACTAGCTCTCTCCATCTTATCCACCTGCCCAGGGACTAGTCCCTTGCTCTATGGGCTGGGTCTTTATACATCAATTATCCATTTAAGACCATCTCCCACAGGCTTGCCCAGAAACCTGGCTTAAGTAAGTAATTCCTCAGAGCTGTGCCCAAAGACCCACAGCATAGGAGTCAGGTTGACAGCTGAAATTAGCTATCATACTTTTTCCTCGTCCTTCTTTTAGGGGGCAAGTTTAAACACTGCACACAAGATTCTTGCTTCTATCCAGCAAGCTACACTCAGATATACTCTCTCCTCCTTTCCTCCCTTTCAGCATCATGCTTCTATGTCAAACTTGTCTCCCTTTCTCTTCCCTTGGGATTAAGTCCTGAAAGGAACTTTGCTCCTTAGATCCACTGGCATGCTGAACTTGTTCTGACATGTCTCAGATTGCTGGGGTGAATATAGCTTAGATCAGAACAGAGAGTCTACCTTCAAAATGGTAATAATTTTATGGGCTGGAGAGATGGTTCAGGGATTAAGACTCTGCCTTGCAAGCAGAAGGACCTGAGTTCAGATCCCTGATCTCATGTAAAAACACCAGGCAGAAATGACAGTCGCCTGCACTTCTGGCTCTGGAAGGTTGAGCCTGGGAAATCCTAGAGCAAAGCAAAAAGGAGGTAGAGCAATCCAGGCTAACTCCCAAAGTCACTCTTGGGCCTTCATAAGTACATACAGTGCTCTCTCTCTCTCACACACACACCCCTAAAATAAGTATTAAAAAGATAATAATTTTAAAATGTGGCAAGATGAATACATTTCATATTCTTCAAATAATCTTTTATAAATGCTAACTTTTGACGGATGCTAAATGGCAGATATTTCAATAGTATATCCTCTAGAGAAATCCTGGAATGCTGAAATTCTTTATTGATAAAAAGAGAGTAGATTCCACATCAATCATGCAATCTCCTACAAGCTTGATAAACTAGATAATTCTTCATAGATGCACTTGAAGGCTCAGTTCTCAAGAATCTCACTTGGAATGAAATGCTACAGGGATCTAAGCTTTTCTCAGGCCCGTTGAGTCAAAGCCAAAGAAAGGCTCATAAGACCTCCATGTTACACTGACTTTAACAAATGCCATCACAGCCACGGGAAGAAAATGAGGGATAAATATGGGATGGCTGTATTTGAAAAATCCCAGTCTCTCCCCAGGAAAAAGAATAGGCCTGGGGAAACACATACCCTTTATTCAATACCATTTGTTTCAATTAATTTCTATAACAAAAAAGGCACTCCATAGCACCCAATGCTAGCCCCCAAACAGATAAGCTGAAGGTCCCAAAGAAGGTGTTGAAGGCCTGATTCCCAGTATGACAGAATACAGGACTAGTTAGCAGTATTAATTACTGGCAATTAAGAGTATGAATAAATAATTAGACAAGCTAGTTATAAAATAAAGAAGTGTTTTTCTTCAACTAGACAAGGTCTCTGAGTCCTGAACATTCACCTGGGAGCTGGGCCTTGAACTACCTATTGTCCAGGTTCTCTACAAAGCTGGGTGAGAGCACTTAACATTGGAGACAAGCTAAGGGTCCCACTGGCTACTCATAATGTAAACCCAGTCCATGTGTGAAACCCAAGGGTAAAGGGAAGAGCTTTGGGGTGGTCCCACCTTTTTCTGGCTATGTGACTTTGGCAAGGAACATGCAGCTTTTTTTTCTCTTTTTTGTAAGTGAACGATAATCTACTCCCCCCCCCCACACACACACACTACCTAGTCATGTGGACTCAAGGTAACACATGCAAAATGGTTGTGCTGTGTCTGATATATATTAAGAACATAGTAACAGTCACTAAAGTTTTTATTACTTCGTGAAGAGGCTTTTAACTAAAGATATGATTCTTCTTGTTTGATATGCCAGGAGGGAACTTGGGTCCTAGTATCTAACCACACTTAGATCTAACTACATCAATTTAGCAATGTAGGAGGACATTTAGAATTAATTTTCTCCTAGCACCATCAGAGCATTGCTCCAAGTCAGATATTCCAGGGGAGCATTTTTGAGATTTTTTCTTTGACTATGTATGGTGGTTGATTGGCAGCACGCCCCTCTGGACATTGTCAAAACCAAAATAAATTAGATTACTCATTTTGTGGATGGAGTCCATATATTCTGAGAGAAACCTTCAACACGCCATAGGGGTTGTAAAGCCATGTAATAAAAATGACCCTTCCTAAGATGATCCCTTTAATTAACAACTTTCGGGGAAAGTGCGAGCAATATAATAGATAATTAACTTATCAGAGGTAGACTTACTACAAAATTTTCAGGTTAAAGTATGTATGAGCCTATGAAGGAATTTCATGATAGTAATGGGTTATTTTTATCGTGCGGGAGTCTAATTCCTAAATTACTTGATTATGGAAGGATAATTTATCTGGGGGAAAATCATCATAAAAGTGAATCCACTAAAAAGGAGGTCATGGACTGGAGATGTGGCTCAAGGGTTAAAGCTTTTGTCTTAAAAGTAAAAGGACATGAATTCGGATATCCTGTGCCCAATGTCAAACTGCCAAGCAGAAATGATATTCCAGCCCTGGAAGGAAGAACCTGGGAAATCCCAGAATAAAGCAATAAGGAGATAGAACAATCCAGGATGATTCCTGATGTCACCCTGAACCCTCCACAGGCACTTTCAAGTCACACACACACACACACACACACACACACACACACACACACACACACACACACACGGAGGAGGGAGAAAGAGAGAGAGAGATTCCAAAGAATTTTAAAAGGGGTCATATGGGTGGGAAATATGGATTTGAATTTAATCTTGAAATTGAACCAAAAATATGCAAAGCTGCTTATTGTAAAGAACCATCCTTCTTTGTGATTTAGACAAAATCCCTGCATGTCCTTGTCTACCTGCAAGAAAGTCGGCACAGGCCCTTGCTGATGCCTCAAAACTCAGTAGCTGAACTTCTCGCCCTCACTGATCAGCCAAAACACAACATGCTTTTTAACCAAATTTTGGTTCAGAGTCTCTTCTTCCTCGAAGCCCCTGATCTTGTCCTACTCTCTGCCAGGGCCAGCACACAATTTCCCAGATGTGGGCTCCTTGGAGTGAAATCTTCCAGATCTACAGACTGTGGCTGCACGTTCACCCGTCTTTCCTCATACTAATGTCTTCTAACACATTGTATAAAAGAAAACCCCACTCTGCCTAGAGCTTTGCAGCTTGCAGCCTTAACGACTAGAGCTATCTCATTACTGAGACGGTCATTTTCCTTTGGCCAATCTTGCAACAACAATAACAGCAATGACAAAAATCCTTTTTAAATAAACATTTATCTTTCCTAAACTTAGATTTTTTTTTCTTTGCCAGTGTAATCTACCATATAAAGAGTGATGATATTGGTTGGGGTGATGGTTCAGTGGGTAAGTTTCTTGCTATACAAGCATAAGAACATGAGCTCAGATTCCCTTGCATTTACATAGAAACCAGGTGTGGCGCACACACCTGTAATCCCAGCACTGGGGACAAAGATAGGCAGATTCCCAGAGTTTACTAGTTGGTCAGTCAGCCTAACTGACATGGTGAGCTCTAAGTTCAGGCAGAGACTCTGTTTCAAAACACTAAAGTGGAGAAGCAATTGAGGAAGCTATTCCAAAATCAACCTCCCACATCCACGGTGAACACACCTGCACACACACACACACACACACACACACACACACACACGCACATACATGTGTATACCATATATACACACACACTCAAAAGTAGCTATATGCCTATATGTTATATATGTGTATGTTATATATAGTTATATGCTTTATGTATAAAACTTTTGCATAGTTGTTACATATATAAAATATATTTTAAATATGACACAAGCATTACATTATTCTTTTGTATGGTAGTGATGATATTTATATATCATATATTTATATGTTTATAACATATGAAGTGACCTTGGGTGAGGTATTAAGGATGGAATTCACAGTCTTGCTCTTGCTGCATAGGAACTCAATCGCTAAGCTATATTTCCCAGACCTACAGCTTCTCTTCATATAGAAACTATATACATGCTGAACTCATTAGTTTCATGACCATATAATGAGGACAATAGTCTTCATTTTAGTTCTGTCCACAGTCACTTGGTCCTATGTCTAGAGGAAGGCAGAACATCACAGTGAGAGCTCATGGCAGAAGCCCACTCATCCCACGGTCACAATGAGAGGAAGATGGGGCCTCAACGGTCCTTCAAACGGCCAAAGGATTTTCAACTCAGCTCCACCTCTGAAAGGTTCCACCACCTCCCATAGTGCCATGGGCTAGAAATCAGGCGCTCCACACATAGTGCTCCTCTGTCCTTTGTTATTTAAAAGAAAAAAAATCAGAAACTGTCATGAACATAGATTAAACTCACCCAGAACCTATAAGTCCACATAGGGAGGAGCACAATGATCTCACCATCTCCATCTCAACTCCTGTTCCTTAGAGGAACCCTCTCATTTCTTTCCTTCCTTCCTTCCTTCCTTCCTTCCTTCCTTCCTTCCTTCCTTCCTTCCTTCCTTCCTTCCTCCCTCCCTCCCTCCCTTCCTTCCTTCCTTCCTCCCTCCCTCCCTCCCTCCCTCCCTCCCTCTCTCTCTCTCTCTCTCTTTCTTTCTTTCTTTCTTTCTTTTTTTCTTTCCAGGGGACTTCACTGTGTAGCATAGGCTGACTTCTAACTCCCAATCCTCCTGCTTCAGACTTCTGAGTTCTGTGATTACAGGACACCATGTGCCCAACTCTAATGGACTTTTTCCCCTTGTTGCAAAACAGTAGACTTCTACTATTTATGAAGTTCCCAATGGCTCCCACTTGTGACATTTCCTTACTTGAGACATTTCTTTGATTCCCATCTCTATATTCCCTCTTCTATAGAAGAGGAAGACTTATTTCTGGTTCACCAAAACTTCCAACCTTACCACACACATCTCTTGTCCCTACTCAGCCCATGATTTCCCCCACTATAATTAGATCACAATTCTCATTAGATCAACATTCAATATTTGCCTTAACAAGAATACATAAACATACTTAACAGCCAAGACATGAGTGTATAGTGATTATTTTTCTTTTCTTGCTAAAATTTCCTCTTAGGGTTAAAAATCATTTTGGTTTTGTTTATTTGCTTAACTTTCTATATACTTGACACTAATCCCTTCCCAAACTTTTCCTAGACTAAGTAATACCCTCTTAATTCTCTCAAATGCTGTTTTATTGGCCATTTCATTTTTGTGAGTGAAAATGTCTGTGTGTATGTTCTTGTGTGTGGGTATGCACTTGTGTTCATGTGCATGTGGAGGCCAGAGGTCAACCTTGAAGGCCATTCCTCATATGCTATCCACTTTTTTTCCCCACTCTAGCTAAAGCCTTAAAGTCTTTTCTGCACAAGTTGGCTTACAACAGCCTGACAACTGATCTCATGGCCCCACTTCCACACTTACAATGCCATTCAACATATTCTCTCTTTGTACCTAGATAACTTTCACATGATCTTGTCCCTGTCACTCGAACCCCTCCATCTGGCAACTGTGGAAATGGACCCCACGACGTTCCTCATTGGCTGGGGTAGCCTGCTTCTGGGCACATCATAAGCTAGACATGTGTCTTCTCTCACCAAAAACCTTTCTCCTGATTTTGGCTCCCCAGGGTCTCTCTCCCGGTGCTGCCTTGTCTTTCAGCAGATCCCTTCCCTTCATCAACTGTAGGAACCAAATCCAGAGCAATAAGAGAGGCGGGGATCTAGTAGTTGGCTCTAGCATGGGCTGAGCTAAATGGACATTACCTCGGTTCTTTCTCTCTCTAATCCCCATGGTACATGATGGGAAACTGAAGCCCAGAATGCTTTGTTAAGATACCGGCTCTGCTGTACGTGCTGTAAGAATCTACAGTTGGAAAATGTGGGAACTGAACTGTCTTTCACATCCAGTTGAGAGACTAAACAAAAGAGATAGGATCCCAGTGAGGGAAAGCTCATGTGACGAGACCCAGACATATCCAGAAAAAGTTTAATTGTAAAGGTAGTGATAGGATCAAAGCTTCACTGGGCACTGCACACATGTGAGGACCAGAGTTTGACCATGTAAATGCCAGGAGGACATGGCAATTCATCTGCAATTCTAACACTTGGAAAGCAGAGACAAGAGATTCCCCAGAGCAAACTGGTTAGTCATACTAGCTGCAACCAATGAGCTCTGGATTCAGCAAGAAACCCTGCCTTAATGAAGTGGAGACAGATGGAAGAAGAAATCTACCATCAACTTGGGCCTACACACACATGCACTCACACCCATTGTGAGCCTGCAGACAATATACACATATATACACATAATATGTACATATACAAATGTGTGTGTGTGTGTGTGTGTGTGCTGGATATCAAAAATCCTGGGTATCTGGCATACTCATTGATCACCTCTATTTATAATTTTCCAAGCATCTATCCTATTAGATCCCCTATCTCCCCCTTGCTAGCTCGACAGTGCCTAGCTGAGACTTTAGAGTTAGGAAAGATAGACAAGCCATCCAGTAGAACCAAGGGTAAAAAGAAGCAAGGCTAAGTCACCAGCACACTTATATAGGGCCTGTCCTCTTCTCTAAATCAAATGGCTGTGGCCTCCATAAGGCAGCAGTTCCAAAGGTTGAATTGTTCTCTTCTCCTCCCTCTGGGAGTCCAGGCAAAAATGTGGGGAAGGGGCATGGGAAAGGGACTGCTTCGTATTTCAAGTAGAGATTCTAATTGGTTCTGACTTGAGCCTCTTCACATCTCATCACCTCCAGAAGCCACTGAGTACTTTCACATTCCAGGAGACCATGGCCTCTTTCCTCCAGCCAAGGGTCTGACTTAATCTATTTCTGACCTTCGGGTATCTGTGTCCCCAAGCCGGTGCAAGCTTTCAGGATGACAAGTGGAAAGCAGGGACCTGCAAGATAGCTCAGTGGCTAAATAGTGGAAGACCCCGTGGCATCAGCAAGACAGGGAAAAAGAATTCATACCTAATCTGTTCCTAAATTCCAGACTTTTTTCCTTCCTCATGGACACATCCCTGCCAAGCCCTCCCCCTGTTTTGTCAACCCTCCCTCCCCCCAACTCCTGCAGGCCTATAACTACACCAGGCAATGCTTAAAGAAAGCCCATTTTCTGGGCAATCAAAAGAGCAGGCTTCAGGCTTGGGATGCAGCTTGGTTAATGAAGTATTTGCTTAGCATGCATAAAGCCCTGCGTTAGATTCACAGCATCACATGACCTGGGTTGGTGGCACTTGCTTGTAATCTCAGTACTCAGAAGAGGGGAGGCAGGAGGTCAGAAGTTCAAGATCATCCTCAGCTACCTCAGGAGTTCAAGGCCAGCTTGGGATACAAAAAGCAAAACAAAAAGCCAAAAGTCAAATAAAATAAAACAGAAAGAAGTACCAGGAAGTACAGAAATTTCTAAGGCTTCCAAGGTGAGGAAGCAATCAGTCAGAGTCTGGGGCTACTTCCTTTCCTGTGTGATCTTTGTATTTCTTTCTACTGCATGTTCTTTACCACGAAATAGAAATATTGGGTTCTTCTATCCATTTATATTCTTTTTATAAAAAAAAAAGTTGTATATAGCTGGGCACAGTGACATATTCCTATAATCCCAACACTTTGGGAGCCTAAAGTAGGAGGATTCTGAATTCTGGGCTAGTCTGACTATATAGTGAGACCCTGTCTCAAAAATAAAAACATAAAATAAAAAAAATATGTATATGCACTTTTAATAAAAAATGTTTTTAATCATTAAGAGTTTGTTGTAGAACTTTTCATAGTTAAAGTTTTGGTTTTTGTAAATAGAAGTATATAGTCTATTCTGGAGTATTTTTTTAACTTACTTTATTATGGAGACTTTCCATCTAGAGATATAAGTACTGCTTTCCAGTGAGCATGCGGTTTACTTCTAAGAATTCATTGAACAAACAATGTAGTAACAGACTACACTTGAAACACAGTCTCTCACTTAACCTGTGGCCATGGCAAACTTTTACATAGGTGCCGGGGATTTGAACTTAGGTTCTCATGTTTGCATATCAAGCTTTCTTATCCATACTGAGCCATATCCCTAGTCACCAGAATCTCAATTTTTAACCAAAGGTCTAGTTCATTTCTAAGGTTCCCCTTGCTCTAACTTCCCTTGACCCTAGGAAAGGAAATCAGAGAGTGAGCCTGTCTGTACTTTTCTACCAAATATAATCCCCTCTCTCTGAATCCTTCTAGGACACCCTGAGCTGTCAGAAGACCAGGGACCCTTATGGGAAAAGCCCTTTCCTCCATCCTTCATCTTTCCTCTGGGGCTCTTCTCAATTATAGAGCATGTTCCGAGTTTCCTCACTGAAACTGCTGCACTCACTGTACTAACTGTACTAACTGCCTTAAGTGATATCATCATTTTGATTTCATTAAGAGTCTAAGGTGCTTTTGCCAGCACACACTTTCCTAAAAGACACAGTCAAGTGATCACAAAGGTTCTCTTAAATATCTCCACTTCTTCAGGCACATGAGAAATAGGATGGAAGATGGGCAGCTTGTCTTCCATGCTCCTGACATCGCAGACTCCACGAGCTTCTCCATCCCTAAGGGCATGTCCCCATGTCTACTTCTACAGTCATCTGAGGCCACAGCATCCCTGTGAGCCTGAGGTCTTTCATCACCCACTGACTGCCTTCTTCCTTTCCACGTACACCAAGAAGTAGGGGCCTCACTTCACGGGGCTCAAAGGAGGATCAAGCAAGTCAATGGGTGTCATTGTGCTTTGTAAACTATAAAGCACCATCATTATTAACACCCAGGAGAGGAAGTGCAGAGAGCAGGGAGGAAACAGGGGAGGAGGCAGAAGGGCAGCAGCCCTGGGTAATTGGGAGGGCAGACAGGACAGGCCCAGAGGACCCCACACTGAGCGGGAAGAGGCGCTGGGGCTCAAGGCAGGAGAGTTAGGAGCTTGGAATGCAGCACACATTCAGACATCCACGCCTGGGGTCAGAGCCCCCAACCCCAACATCATTCATCTCCCTGGAGGGGGGGGGCTCAGGAGGCTTCTGTGACCTGCTTAGAGCAGTGACTGTCTGCGGACTGGCAGCCTCTCCGGGGTGCATCTGCTTGTCTATCCATCTTTCCCTCCCAACCCTGAGAACAGGGAGGAGGCTCAGCAGGAGCCCCCTTCTTTCCCTGCTGTCTTGTTCCCAGACTTCCCAGGGCAGAGAGTGAGAGAGACAGGGGATGCTGGCTCCTAAGAGCATTTGCGGGATTAAGGAGGGGTAAGGCTTTGAGCTCTCTGCGCTCTACCCCATCACCACCTCAAGGGCCACAGCAGGGCAGTGAGGGCCAAACAGCTTGGGGATGTGAGATTCCCCCAAGGCGGGGCTGGGATATCAAAGTTGGAAGTGCGGGGGCATGTCAACCGGGCTTTGTGAGCTGGGCTCTCATCAATGCATGAAAGCCTTGCTCCACAAACCGCATTTGCTGCGCTCCCAACCTGCATTCCCAATTGGTCACGGCCTGGCCCCCAGCTGCATTCCTGCACTGGAGGAGGCGCAGGGCCCTGGCCTCTTTGTTCTTCCCAAATCAAGACTCAGAACCATGACAGGCTGATCACATTACGCAGCTGAGGTCAGCCCAGCAGGGATGATCTCCTCCTGCTTTGCCTCCTCCTCACCTAGACAGGGCCACAGTCCTCACATTGCCCCACTCTCCTTACCTGAGCTGGCCCTGCACAGCAGCCCAAGCCAGGCTTTTGCAGAGGAAGAATTCATCCACCGCAGCCCTGCGGCTTTCATCCCAAGTCAGATGCCGGGAGCAGCGCCCAGATTCTCATTCCAGGGCTGGTCCAATTTCAGGTCACCCCCAGGCTTTGCAGCTGCTCTGACATGGATCCAACTGCCCTGCTTGCTCAGAACCACTCATAGCCTGAACTTAGATGACATCTTGGACTTCAGATCAGAGCTAGAACCTTCAGCATCACTGTGGAGAGGATGTTTTCTATCTTCAACCCCCATTTAAATCATTGCCGTCTTGGCCTGAGAGCCATGTCTTACTGCACCTACTGACAGTTAGGCAAGCTTGACAGGATTTTCTGATTTTGGGCTCTGCCGTAAGAGCTTGGTGACTTATACCTCTCTGGGCCTCAGTTTCTTCATTGGCCAAACCAGTATAACTATGAAGACTTCTTTAGAAGGACATGTATATATATAGTAGGCTCCTGGGTTGATGCACCTACATGATCAAAATTATTCTTCCTGCTCTTCCCTCCATTCTCTTCCAAATGAGTGGCCTCACACAGATGCCTCGCTACATCGTCTTTCCTCCTACCTCTGAATTCATAAAACTCCAAGAACCAGAGCCCAACTCTCTGGAGACAGCTCTGCTCAAATCATCCTGTATTGCTCTGAATGGTTTTATATGTCGGTCTTTATCTCCCCAACTTGTTGACATTTCAGGAAGCACCTTTGCTTTTTGTTATTTGTTCAGAATCATGTACTGAACAGAGCTGTGCAGGCCACTGGGGATTAGGAAGGGAGAAAGTGGTGCGTGGTACAGCATGTTTGGTGCAGCAAGTTTCTTCCAGCTGCACCAAGCACTAAGATGACATGACAGGGGCTCTGGAAAGGACCATTTAAGAAAAGCAACATCTAAGCTGAGTCCAGAAGTGCCAATCTCCCCCCACCCCAGGCAAGTGGGAGAGAAACAACCCTAGCCTCAGCTTAAGGTGGAAGAGGGGTACAGGCTCATAAGAAACTTCGATTGTGTTCAAAGTGAAATTAGCAAACCCTATGAGGTCCTGAGAAGGAGCATAACTGAACCAGAATTACTGGGTAGAGAAAAAGGAAGGAGACCTGGCAGTTGGCAGAGACGCCGAGACTTCGTGTGGTTCTGAGACAAGTCCATGCTAGCTGGAGGTGTCTCTGGCTGAGTCTGGCTTCCTAGGGCCAGAGGAGACAGAGACACAGCCAGGCCCCCATTTGTGAGTGGGGGTTTGTTGGCCTGGGGACCATGCCTTGGCCTGCTCCCAGTTATGCAAGAAACCCAGACACCCTGGAAATGGCCCACTCTTCCTGCTGCTGGGATATCTCAGCAAGTACCCCTTCTTATTGTTCTCACTCTCGGCCCACTAGTCATGGTCAAGGATTTCTGTCTACTAAACAAAATGAAATTCATTAAATTACTAATTAACTCCGTTGCCGGGTGTTTTACTACTCGGGCCTACAGAGCTGATAATCTGAGCTACTGGTTGCGGGAGATAACTATTGTTTCCACGTGGAGATGATTTAATTCCAACCCAAGCAAAGAAATGGAATGTTTCAGTTCATCCGAGCAGCCCCCTGTTCCCTGACTACCCTGGGAAGTGCACCAGTATGAGGATGCTGGTGAACGCTCCCACAGCTCCCTCCCTCTGGGAGATTTCAGTCTTGCAGGCAACCTCCAGTGTTACAACCATGCCAACCTACTTCCAATCGCTCCCACACAGCCTTAGGCATGTGCTGGATGTTCCCCCCTGTCCTTCCAGGAGCCCCCCACATCCGCATCCCCACTCATCCTCAGGTCTGCAGGAGGGTATCTACGGGGCTTCCCTGCCCTCTTACTTCTGGTTGCATTTTGGTTCCTGGGATTCTCTGGCAGGAAGAGGAAGTTCCCTCCCTGGTCAGATAGTAGGATGCTGTGTCTGTGCCCCTGTAAACTGTAACCCCAGAGTTCTGCCTTGCCCCTACCCCGTGAACTGGAGCAAATGTTTATAGTGTTCAGTGCCCCTTGCGGCTGTTCCTGAACCCTGACAATGGTGCCCTCACTAGTCCCTTCTTACACCCTCCTCCACAGTTCTGGGTGCAAGAAACAGTTGTTGCAGCTGTGGATGCAGGAGGCTCAGGAAAGCTTCCCGGTGAGTTGGCATTTAAATTAAAGGATGAGTAGGAGTTAGTGCCTGGGAGGGTTAATCTTCATTGTCAACCTGACTCCATTTAGAATCAACATGGAAACACTTCTGTGTGTGTGTCCATGAGGGTGTTTCCAGAAAAGTTTGACTGAGATGGGAATACCTACTCTAGGTGTAGGGGGCATTATTCCTAGGCTGGGGTCCCAGACTGAATAATCGACATTACCCCCTACCTCTCTCTCAGCTTCCTGACTGTGAACACAATATGGCCAACTGCCTCATGCCTTTGTGCCATGGCTTCCAAATCATAATGGACACATACCTTAAACCATGAACCAAAGTAAACTTTTCATTCCTTAAGCTGCTTCGTGAAGTATTTTATCATAGCAATGTGAAAAGTTAACTTATACAGCTTTATTACAAAAGATAGATATCTGTGAGTTTTAAAACAAAACATGTATGAAAAAATATATATGTGGAAAAAAAATCTCCCCAACCTCCATTGCTCCAAGGGCACATAGGATGTGGTATATCCAAGTTAGGAATCATTGGCTGAGAGCCAAAGGAGGCTCCACAGATTCCCATGTGAGGGCTTGTACTTTCTCCTCTTAGACTCTGACCAGAAGAGAGAAAGTGGGCTGCTGTCTCCAGAGGCTGCATCCTGTCACTTCGGCTCCACAGCTCTCCCATGGTGTGAACGAGGCTCATCCATTCCCACCCCCATCCTCAATCTGGCTCTTGTCCTGTAGGAGACAGTCTGGCGAGAGGCTGATGGGAATGGTGCCTTGGGAAGGAATGTCCTGAAGTCCACCAGGCAGAAGGGGACAGCTGCCTGCAAGATCGAGTTTCAGGACAAGCAATCTACCTCCTCCTGCCTGCAGGCCTGGGCTCCTGAGTGCCCGCACACCTGCTGGGGCCACCCCAACCCACCCTCTCCTAAGCCAACCAGAGATGGGAAAGAGCATCGCCCAGCAGTGGGCCTGTCACGCTTCCCACCCGCCTGGTCTAGTCCCTCTCTCTTCCCCTGTCACTTCCAATTAGACGATTCATGTTCATGCTTTTCAGAATCAGGCCTTCCCACCAGCTGAATTCCGCACCTGCCCATGCCCTCCCCAGACCCCACCCGCGGCTAGCGGTTTCCTTTTGAGATTCATGCTGACCTCATCATCCTGTCTCTATCTCCTGCCAGCTAATGCTTCTTCTTCCCGTCTATCTCTGGCCTTCTGACTCTTGCTTCTCCCACCCCATTAGCTCCCATTACCCACACCCCTCTGAGAGCTCAGTGCTATCACCATTATTATTCAAATAATAACACCAGATACTATTTCTCTCTGTGACATCTCAGTCCTCACCACACCTCTCTCTGTTCACTGTTATTACTGGTTAGTGTTGAGATTACTGAGACTGTAAATAACTTTCTAGGCCAGAGAGAAAAAGTGGCAGCGAGAAGACTTGAATCCAGACTCTTCTGTCTTACTCGCGCCTCCACTTCCTTGTCTTGTCTCCCTAGGACATGGTACCTTCTGGTAGGCAGGACAATGTGGTTCTCTGGTATTCTGCAGGCACTGCCCCGTGTCGTGGTGCAAGTTATGACTCTCAGTCTCTTCTCCACAGAGCAGTTTCAGCGATCCACTTAGTGCTTAAAGCATACCTTGGCTGTGCCGAAAAGACAACTTTCTGTTGTTTTCCATGCCTGCCAGTCTTATCGATGACTTGTAAGGCTCCAACTGATCTGCTACTCGTGTGCACCCTTTGTACCAAGAGCACTCACTGTGCAGCTAGGGACTTCTCTTCTCCCACTGAATTTCATGATCCTTAGTTGACCTCTGCATCTCTCTCCTACCTTGTCTCCTTTCCTTTTTCTTTCAATGGCCCCTCACCACACCCTGCACTGTATCCTCAAGCTTCATAAACCTTCCCCACCTGGCCTCTGCTGGTTTTGCCTTCTCTGCCCAAACCTCCTCCCGATGTTTACCTGTCCACATCACTGATGGCCTGATCAATAACACCAGCCCCATGAGCTTTCCGTATGTCCACTCTGTCCTTCCACACTCCAGCAACAGCCTGTCTCTCTCCTCTACTGTTCCCAATCCCTACCTATGGACTTTAGAGAATTGAGTTCTCTGAGGGGGAAGTTGAGCTTGAGAAGAAAAGAGCATTGGCCCTGGTCACGAGGAAAAACCCACAGCAGGTGCCAGCCCCAGGGGAGCTTCTGGACACCCTCTACATGGCTTCTACGCAACTTTCATTTTGAAAATATAACAGAAAGCCTTAGTAGATGTGATAAGTAGACTTTGAAGATGATCTCATGACCTCTGCTCCTTGGTGTCATGCTGTGATTCTTGTGTGGCAGAAGACAGTTGAGCACAGTTTTATCCCAGGATCCCTTCAGAAGCACAAAGTCATCTCTGGTTGGGATCCTGAGAAGCTGGACGGCCTCAGGAATAGATTCCACACTCAAGCACTGGCTTGAAGATGGAGGAACACTTGTGTGAAATGTGGACAGCCCGAGAGGCCGAGGGCAGCTCTGACTGGGAGTCAACAGTCCTACCGCCACCAGGACTTGAGTTTGGCCAAAAACCTGAAGACGCAAAGATGCAGAGATACCCCCCAGAGCTGGCAGAAAGGGATTGTATGTGCTGCCGTGACCATGATTTAAGCCTGCAAAACTGAGCGAGGAGCTGGGCTCAGTTAAATCTCACCTAAGAGAGTATGATTATGAGTCCGTGATTTTGTGTTGTTTAAACTGCTGTTACTATGGTGATCTGTCACAATGCAATTGTAAAATAAGGCAACATGTCTCAAAGATCACATAAGACATCCACTAAAATAACCATCATGAATCTATGGCTCAAATTAATCTGAGATTTTCGGGGTTTTATCTAAATCCAGTAGCTCTAAATCCCCAGAAGGAAGCTGGGTGCGGTGGCAGGTGCCTGTGATGTCATCACTAGGGAGGCTAAGACAGAAGGTTGGAAAGCTTGAAGATAGCATGAGCTCCATGTTATAGTTAGGCACAGGTGTCAACTTGACAGTTGAGGGTTTTGAGCTCTGGGCACATTTGTGGAGAATTAGTGGTTGGGTCAAGCCCAGAGCAAACTTACAGGAGATAAAGCTGATGAAGAAGGCCCAGGTAGGTGGGATTAGGCCCCCGAATAAAACACACAGACCTGGTTGAGAGTTGGCATCCTTGTGTATACTTGGCCAGACACAGAACTTGAGTCACTATGCAAGCAAGTAGTCCAACCTCCGCCAAAAGCCAAAATCACACCACTGGGAGAGTTCGTAGAGAAATGCTGGGATTCTATCAACAGAGTGACCTGGTGGTGCCATTCTCGTTAGCCCCAACAGATAAGCCCAGCACAACCTGTTAGCAGGTACCCAGCCACATTAGAGACCCATGTAGAAACAGCCCGTCTCTTGCCACACTCCTGTTCTGTGGAAACCACATACTCACAGAGTGAGCATCATATCATCATCTCACGGGTGTTTTAAGACACTAAGTTTTGGAGAGGCGTCTAAGGTAGCAGGACATTACTGAACAGCTGTCTAGTGTGTGTGTGTGTGTGTGTGTGTGTGTGTGTGTGTGTGTGTGTATGCGCATGCACATGCGCGCCTGTATCTGTGTGTCTGTGTGTGGCGCGGTGCTGGGGACTGAATACAGGTCCTGTACCATTAAGCTGCACCTCTCCCAGACCAGCCCAAATTTTTTTTTCTAATTAAACATTATCTTGAGAAGTTCCTGTTAGAATTTGGATCTCAAATGTTCTCCAAAAGCTGGTGATTTGAAGTTTTGGATCCCAATATGATAGTATTCAGACATGGGGCCTTCAGAAGGTGACTACCATACTCTGGCCTCACCAATGGATCTATCCATTGATGGATTCATGTGTACATGGGCTATTTGAGGCATGGAAACTTTAGAAAGTTGGCCAATCAATTTTGGGGGAAGTAGATCACTGGGAGAGTACCCTAGAAGGATATTATATTTTTCCCTAGTGTCTTTCTCTCTGTTTGCTTCCCAGCCACTGTGAGTGAACGATCCAGCTCCACTATACGCTTACTGCCAGGATGTTCTTTCTCAACAGATCCAAGTGACCACAGACTAATACCTCTGAAACCCTGAGTCAAAATAAACCTTTCCTCCTTTAAGCTATTTTTCTTGGGTGTTTTGTCATAGCAACAGAAAGCTGACTAACACAGGTTCTACAGGCTTACCAGAATGTCCATGGTGCAAAAGGGTTAAGAACCAGACTAGAGGTGATGTGGTATATTAAAAAAAGAAATCAAGGTGAGAGCCTTATCACATACTGCTGAACTCTTGACAACAAATTCTGGGAGAGGGAGAAACCAGCTCAAATGGTCAGTTCCAAAGCCCTAGCCACACTAACAAACACAGAAGAAAATCGAATGAATATGAGAATATGGGAAGGAGATTTGTAAGGAAAAATGGAAGGAGGGCAGGAGATAGATGAAGAATATTATATACATGTATGGAATTGTTCAACATTTAATATTAATAACGATATCATAAACATCAGACAGCCGCCAAATCTTGGCTTGAATGATTAATCACTCTGAAAATGAGATTGTTTACTTAACCTTTCACTGGCTCTGTCTTCTCATTCTGTAAAACAGTTGTGAGAATT
Source organism: Typhlomys cinereus (assembly GCA_023101885.1). Lineage (NCBI taxonomy): Eukaryota > Metazoa > Chordata > Mammalia > Rodentia > Platacanthomyidae > Typhlomys > Typhlomys cinereus. Next base: position 2,090,555 of record JALPQD010000282.1, on the reverse strand, counting down.
AAAGAAGTAGAATATGTTGGGCTGGCAAGATAGCTCAGCTGGCAAGGCGCCTGTCTGAAAACCTGACATCCTAAGATTGATTCTTTGAAGCCCACGTGGTGAAAGGAGACGAATGACTTCAAAAGAAAAAGCTTATATGTGCCAGTTAGCTTTAACTGGTCCTCAACAATTAATGCTATTTACTATTATTAATAACCAGAAGCATAAATGGAATCACAATGCCACCATTCTATCTTTCCCCTTTCCCTGTGTCTTTAGCCCAGCTGCCCTTTGGCTTCTTGGACTGGGACACTGGACACTGGGATCCTGTGGTCTACTAGTGGCTTTGCCCCACAGAGCCTCCGCCCCAGTCCCCTCCCCCAAAGCCCTAGCTGGGTTTTTTCACTTCCTCTGCCCTTCCCTAGATCAACCCACATGTTCCCACCACTACCTACCCACCATCCAGCAAAGAGGACAAACATGCACATCCACCCTATGGTCGTGACACCCTTGCTGTTTGCTAGTGAGAAACAAGTAGCCTGTTATGTTCAGGACAGAAGAAGGAGGGCCAAGTCCCATCACTGCCCCAAACCCACATTCCTGAGGTGACCCAGGGTACAAGGGACTGTCCGCCTAGCCCGTTTCTTTGCCACCAAGCCCTAGGCACAACGGTCCTCCTCCTGCACACCCATGCCACAGCCTTCCTGTTCTAGGCTGCTGGACACATCCGGGTGTGGGCAGGAGGGCAGCCAAAGCCTGAGTCACCGGAGAAGACAGCTGCGTCTTGGGTTGTGGTCTTTGTGGGGAAGGACTGAGACTCTGGAGAGGGGTGAATAGCCGTCACTCTACTGAGAGTTCTCAATGGCCCACTGACTGCAGTCATTTCATTGCTCTTCCTCCCCCCCCAGCCCACCTCCTTCTCCAGAGTACCCACTCCCTCCTCATGACTCAGTTGCTCCTTAAATCTTCATTGCCTGAAGGTCGAGTCGCGCCAGGGACTCTGGCTAGGCCTTTGGCTCTGGAAAGAGGAGCTTCACCAAAGCTGCACTGACCCAACCTGTGTTTAGTCACCTGGGACCGCGGGCTGCTCCGCACCTCAGCCTTGGGCGCCAGGCAGAAGCAGCTAGCGAAGCCTGCCTGCTGCCTCTCGGCTCTCTGTCCCCCACCCAGGCCACTCTGTCACCCCCCTGGGCTCCACACTCTTGCTCCTGCTCCCTGGGCCTGGTGCCCACGCACTGCAGAACACTGAGTTGTTCTCCTTGGGACGCTCTAAAACAGTGAGCACAGGTTGTCTGAGTACCCTCGAGAGTCGAGGGCGAGGGAACCCCCCTACTGGCCCAACACAGACTCCTCAGTCAGGTCTGTGCAACTCACCCCCTTCCCCCTAGTAAGGAGAGAGACATGGACACTGTGACTCAGTTTCCAGCATATGGGAAGAAATGCCACCAAACTTCCATTTGGCGCTGCCTTGCACGCTCCCTGCAGGAACCCTGGCCCTCTGGCCCCTGCTCTGAGGACTCCTAACCCAGGGTCTTCCTCAGCTGCCAACATCCCTCTCCTGCTGTAGCCAGACAGGATGTGGATCTTGCCTAGGAACAAGAAGCACATCAGTAATAGACAGGTCTAGGAAACCACGCCATCTCTATGAAGGCAGAACTACATTAAACATCTTCTGTCATAAGCCAATTCTAAAAATTTCCTATGGAACCCCATAAAAACCTTGTGAAACGTCCCCTCTCTCTGTACTACAGGTGTGTGCTACACATCTGTAGAGGTCAGAAGACAAGCGTGAGTGTCCTCTCCTTTAGGAAGGTCATCCCTTCCCTCAAACAGAGTCTCTTGGTGGCCTGAGTGCACCAGTCAGACCAGACTGCCTGGCCCACAAGCCCCAAGGTCTACCTCTCCTCACTGGGATTGCAAGCATGTGCCACCACACCTGGCATTTTTATGTGGGTTCTGGGGTTCAAACTGGGGTTCTCAGGCTTGCATGCTAAGCGCTTTATGGACTGAGCCATCTCCTAAGCTGGCAGAGAAATGTCTGTGCTCTGACTTGCTCATGGTTGCTAGCTGAAATTTGGTCCATGTCCATCTGGTACCATAACCAACTCCAGGTCTGCCAACCCACTGCCTGCCTCAAGCCTCTGCCCACAGGTCTTACCTCAGTTTCCCATTTGGCCTTTCATTTCTGCTCTGAGAGCACAATTCTTCCTGAACCTTTTTTGGTTTAGTTTATTCACCACTCTGGGCCAGGTAGCTTATCAACAGAGGAAATGTGTTAGTCACAGTCGTTACCTTCTCGCTGTTACCTTCCAGGTGGTGTAAGAAACCCTCTAGGACTTGTTTATTTTTTTTTAATTTTTTTATTATTTATTCAATTGTGGGTATATGCGTGTGTGCATGTGTATGTGTGTGTGTGTGTGTGTGTGTGTGTGTGTGTGTGTGTGTGTGTAGAACCACAGACGAATTCGGGAACCACCATGGACCACCTCCACCTCCTCGATTACTCTGCCCCGGGATTCACAGACTCCGCCCTACCAGGACCAGAAGTGCAGGCCACCCGCGCTTCCACTTAGCGTCTATACGTGGGATCTGAGATCCGAACTCAGGACCTTCTGCCTGCAAGGCAGAGGCTTAACCCCTGAGCCACCTCTCCAGGCCCTGGGACTTGTTTATTTAATTTTGTTTATTAACTTTTTGAAATAAAGGCTCATCTAGTCATGCTGGCCTTGAACTCCTCATCTTCCTGCCTCCACCGTCCAAGGTGTGCACCTTTGCTTGTGCCTCTTTTATAATGGCACTAATCCTACTCATCAGAGTTCTACAATCATGGCTTAATTACCTTCCCAAAGAAGGGTCTTTCTTTTATATATGTATTTGTGTGTGTGTGTGTGTGTGTGTGTGTGTGTGTGTGTGTTTGTGTGTGTGTGTGTGTATGTGTATCAGAGGGTACATGTGTACCTCTGGAGAACCAAGGGTAACTTTGCTTCTACCTCCTTGCTTCTCTCTTGGATTTCCCAGGCTCCGCCAACCAGCGCCAGAAGTGCTGGCAAATGGCCTTTTCTGCCCAGCGTTTTTATGTGGGACCCAGGATTGGAATTCAGGACCTTCTGCTTGCCAGACAGAGTCTTAACCCCTGAGCCATCTCTCCAGTCTTTCTTTCTTTCTTTCTTTCTTTCTTTCTTTCTTTCTTTCTTTCTTTCTTTCTTTCTTTCTTTCTTTCTTTCTTTCTTTCTTCTTTTTTTTTTTTTTTTTTTTTTTTTTTTTTTTTTTTTTTTTTTTTTCTTTCTTTCTTTTCTTTCTGTCTTTCTTTCTTCTTTCTTCTTTCTTTCTCTTTCGTTCTTTTTGTTCTTCTTTCTTTCTTTCTTCAGATTAAGATAGTGTTTAAAGGAGAGAAAGAACAGAACTTATGGACTCCAGGCATGGAATCCATGTGGGGCATTGAGCTAGAACAGAACTCATGGACCCCAGTGTGGTATGCCATTAGGGACAAGAGCTCAGGCCTCACTTCTTAACACCAGAACATGTATGACTAGGTTCTCAATGTGGTAACTTTGAAAAGCCATAAGCACTCAGACTATAGTATCTTCCAATATGCCTGGAAGCATACCACGCCTGTAGGGTCTCTGAAAACAATTGACTGACCCTACAAACTATGTTGCATCTGTTCCATCTATCGGGCCAAAACTCCTTGGAAGGACATGGGCTCAGGGAATCATAGACCACGGCTCCCAGGTCACCTGCTGGCTGCCTGGCCCAAGCTCTTCCTTCCTGCTCCAGGCCTTAAGCCGAGATCGCAGATCCAGTGAGGAGAGCTTCTGGCTCTGTTTCCTCTATTCCTCTCTCTCTTCCAAGCTGTTCCATGCAGGACACCAGTCCTGCTGATGATTTGGATCTATTACAACTCCCAGGTCTACCTTGTTCAGGGAGTGGGGATCAGATGTGATAAGAAACAGTCCAGGACGAAAGTAGAGACTGGAAGGAAGGTCTAAGCAAACCTCCCCAAAAATGCCAGAAATTTGGTAGAGCGTGACTGTCCAGTCTTGGCTTCCAGGAAGGAAGGGAAGCGAGACCTGGGTAGAGAGGGCGAGCAGCCGTCCTCACCTCCCACAGAGCAGGCTGTTTACATTCCGTCTGCGCACAGTGCCTTCTCCAGACTGCTGGCCCAGTTCCCTCACTCGCTGTTATTGTCAACACCTTCCTTGTTGCCTGGTGCCCCGTGGAGGGACACTTCTGTCTGACACACATCTGACATACCCCAAGGACCATAGAGAAAGGTCTGAGGATTATAGGGGTCCTGGGACACCCAGAATACCTAGAGACCTCAAAGTCTTCATCAACGGAGGCTTGCCCTCTGCACTTCTCTCCAGAGAGTTTGGGCCCCTGCCTGTGTCAAAATACTGAGATGTGGGTCCCCATCCACCCACTGGGAAAATAGTATGGCGTGTCCACTTCCTTCTGATCGTGTCTTCCAGAACCCTTCCTATGAGGCCTTTAGTTCCTCACCTTGAGGTGGACAACATAGGTTTACTACAAAAAGGACCTCTAGTTAAGTGAAGGGCCTTTCTCCACTAAAGACCAACCCGGGCTTCCTCTGCACACAGTCTTCCTTTCTGTGAAGGACTTAGCCAAGGGAAGGTTTAGGGAGGGCAGAGGAGATCATTGTCTCCTACGTCACCCTAGAGTTCACAGGAACAGCTCTTTCCTGGAGGATGAAGGAGAAAATGAAGAAACCCAGAGACAGACTGGGGAGAGGCAGAGACAAGGAGGAAAAGCAGATAGACAGAGATTGAGCTGAGGAGACACAGACATAGAGACCGAAATGCACCGAGAGGCCCAAATTGACACCACATGGCTGCCAAGTCGGACCCCAGGGCCCAGCAAACGAGGGTTCATGCTGAGTCAGTTGCCATGGAGACAAACATGCAGGAAATATCCAAGATAACTAGAGTAGTGGCAATAACATGTGTTTTGGATAAAAACCTTCCCCACTCCACCCCCTCCTATGTATCCATCATGTATTGGGATAAACCTGGTTTTCGCACAAGGACCTTCCCTGAGAGGCTGGGGAGCAGGGAGTTCTAAGGTCACGCGGGAAAGCTACTCAATCCTAGGGGACCCCATGGGTCTGATGTACAGTTTTGCTGGGGATATAAGGGTGTGTCTCGTGTTCCTCCCTTGAAGCACCAGGTTTAAAGCTGAGTACTTACACCCTTTGCTTCACAGCACAGAGACCAGGGAGAGTCTGAATTCCTGACTGAGCTCGCAGAGCTGGTCAGAACTAGGTATCTCTACGGTCCCAGAATGCTTTCCTGGGGGTTCAGGATCCACAGAGTTACGATAAGGCCACATGGGGTACCATAATAGCTTCGCACCCTGGGGGTTCTGGCACCTTCACAGGGTTGCCCACTGTCCCCTCTACCAAGGAAGGTCAAGAATACCTGGCAGGAGGACATAGAGAAGGGAGGACGGAAGACTCAGACTCTCTGGGCAGGTGAAGTTGAGAGAAGGAAGAGAGAAGCTTTAGTCTAGTAGGCACCTGGGAAGGTGACTGTCTGCCTGGGGTGTGGAAGCAGGTAAGTGGGTTCCCAGAAGACAGAAGTAGCTGCAAGTAATTGTCCCAACAACTCCTCAGCCGCCCAGAACCTAGGAGGGTTGAGGTCGCTACAAAAGGCCCAGACAGACAGTCATCAATCCAGGCCCTTCCTGCCCTCTGGACATCATGGGGACGCACAAACTCCCCTTGCACGTTCCAGAGTCCCCCACAGAACAGATTCCATAGAAAGAACAAAGGATTTCAAGCCAGAAGTCCTACAGCCTCGCCTCCTGCTTGTGCAACCCACTTTGGTCCCGTGGCCTCCAGGGGCCTCTGTTCTGGGCTCTAACTGGGTGGAGGGGAAAACAACTTCTCTGGCAAGGCTGTCAGGAGGAGTAAATGCCACGGTGCACGTGGGAGCACTTGGCACGTCCTAAAACTCTGTGTCCAAGATGTCCATCGTTTCTGTGATTCAGGCAGAGAGGAGAGAACAGGCCAAGGGGCAGGGAGAGGTTGCAAGCAAAGTTCATGTGAGGAGACTGTTCTCTCTAATGCTATTACACCCAGATTTTCCAATCTAAACAGCCGACTTCAACTGTGATTTCCCATCTTGGAAAGTTTCTGTGAAGTGATCCGTGATCTAGAAAAAAAGAAAGAAAGAAAAAAAGAAAGAAAAAAAGGACTTGGGAACATTCCACTTGGACCCAGCAGACCTTTCTCGGCTTGCAGTGTGCCCCTTGGGAATATCAAAACCAAGACCTGGACCAAGAGGACGTGAGGTGGCAGTTTCATCTGCTGACCCTCACTACTGACCTCCAAGGAGCAGAGCACCACCTCGACCGGGCCTGGAAGTGACCACTGAGTTCCTAATGCACTCGCGCTATTGGGAATGAATTCTCACCAGCTCTGAGTAGATTTACTTCCCTGTTGGCTGCTGGAAAGAGTGAAATCCACCCAGCTCATCTCAAGTTCAAAGCTTTCTTCGGTACCATGCTGTGAGGGACGGGTCGCAGGGATGAGGTAGAAAAAAGAAAAAGAAAAAGCAAGAAATGGCTCAGCGCTTGCTGCCTAGCTCGCTGCTAACAGCCAAGCACGGGAAGGGTTTGGCTCGGGGTCAGGAATTTGGTTTCTCAGACCTGGGACTGGAGCAAGACCCCCCCAGAGAAAGAGGAGCTGGCAATCCTTTGCAGGTGGCACGTCAGCTAGGCACGCAGAGAAAAACACAGAGCAAGGCTGGGCCCAAGCCCCTCAGCCAGCCCTGGCACCAGGGAGGCCAGTAGGAGGTCTGCGGGGCAGAGCACCATGTCTTCTCTAGATCTGATTTCAGTCTCCTCCCTGGTTTTTCCACAGATTGCCGTTTGGCCCTGGGGTGATTTTTCCAGCTCTTCATCAGGTTCTATACAGCACTAGAAGCAGCAGCGTTGGTGGCAGAAGGCTACCTGATTATGTACACGCACGTTTCTGAGTGACTCGGGCAGATGTGGTGGTGGGATGGTGGACCGAAGAGATGGAACTAGTAGCCCTAAGTCAGGCAATGCCTACTAGTCCCCAAACAGCCATGAACTAACTGGAGCTAGAGAGGTCTGGAGACTGGAGGAACAAAGTGTCCTACCCTGTGGCTTGGTAGTTCTCTGGTGCTGAGACTGTATCTACAGTAGATTGTAGATAACTGAAGACTCTAAACCTGAGTAGGAGGAACCAGTCTCCTTCCCCACTCCATGGGCCCGACTGAGACCCCAAATCATGTTCCTGAGAAGGACATAATGCAGGGGCAAAAAAATTTTCCCAGAAGACTCTGGGGGGTATGGTATGCCATGGGCCCGGAGTAGGGGCACGGTGCTGGCAGATACTTTTTTTCCCTGTGTGCCAAGGAACTTTCTCCCAAGGGATTAACTGGGCCTTCCTGCCACTCCATCTGGTTGGTACAGGAGCCAGAACACCATCCCTGGCTGACGGCCAGCCTGTATCTGGAAGCCAGTGCTCTCTCAGAGACTCGTAGGCACATTGTTGGGACTGTGTGGGGAGAAAGTGGGGAGGGTGTTAGAGTTCTCTGGAGAGTTCTTAGACCACCCATGTGGAAAGTAGTGACCCTGAAACTCAGCTCATCCCAGTCCCTGGCCTATGGCCTTGTAGTTGAGGTTGGATATGGAGTCAGGAGGGTCCCTTATTGATTGGTTCCATCCCCCACCACCACTACCTCTCTCCTCAAGGCAGGGAATATAAGATCAGTCTAAAACTCGGATGATGGAAGGCAATGGCCTTGGAGGATGTGGACTTATAAAGATGAAAACAGAAAGACTGAGTCTAAGCCAAGGGGTGGAAGAGAACCAGGGCGGGCACGGAAGGGGAGCTGAGAAGATGGCAGGGGGCAGGCCCCATGGGATAAGAAGCTGGTACACTCCAATTTAATTTTTTGGTGCTGAGGATTGAACTCAGGATCTCTGGCATGCTGGGTGAGGTTCCACCACTGAGCTACGTCCTTGCCCCACTCTGAGTCTTCTTAGTAGAGGACACTGTACAGACAAAAACATGCTGAAGTCAACTTTTATTCTGCAGTTTGGGAAGCAGACTGGGCAAGGCTAAGTGAGTTGTTAAATGCCAGGCATTGGTGAGAGAGACCAGATTAGAACCCAGCACCAAGCTGCTCTTGCACCTGTTTCTGCCCTTCTTTCTTCTCCTCTACTTTCTCCCAATACACTTAGCAGCCAGAGATTCTCCCAAAATGAAAAGAAGACAGAGCAGTCTACCTTCTATCCTAGCCTACTCGGGGAGAATGCCAAGAATAGAGCAGGGAGTGAGCAAGACAAACCAAAGCCTGGGTCTCAGAAGGGGGCTCTCTAGACCCGCAGAGCCCACAGGACAGGACATTCAAAAACGCACCCCGGCCCAGGCGACTCTCACCCATGTGATGCCCAGCACAGCTATCGCCTGCACTTGTCTCTCTCTGTCCTTCACTGCACTCTCCTAAGTAAACAAACAGCACTCAAGCAGAGCTCTGTTAGCAAACACCTCCAACTTAGCTACCACTCCTAGAACAAATAAACACTCACTGCACACTTACACACAGGCACACACTCAAACACACTTGCTTGTGTTCCTTCTCCATCCAGGGACAGCTACCTGACCTCTACCCAACTCTCACCAGCTCCAGCCTCAAACACATTACAAGATGAGACTGAGACGGCCACCTTCCTCGGACCCAGGGCAGTGTGACAACGTGGTGCCTCAGATGCAGAGCCAGGCCCCAGACCCAGGCTTGGTCCAGCAGCCCACTGTAGGAAGCATCCATTCTGAGGGGACCACCAGAATGAGACTCCAGACACTTAGAATGCTACAGAAATAAGGAAAGCTTTGAGATAACCCAGTAACTAGTTCAAACAGAAACCCTGGGAGTAAAAGGTGACTTTCTCTAAACCTTTAAAGGCAAACTTTATGGAATCCAGATTAAAAAAGGTTCTGCATCATGAAAAAAATCTCTACTGCTCTTTGGAGATTAATAAAGTGTGTCCCTTTTTGGTTGGAATCACTTAAAGGAGACAAGCCCATTTGGATAGCAGATTCTCAAGAGCTGATGATTAAATATCAGGATCTCCTACTTTGTTCTGGATTGACATTCTCGACAAGGCCCGTGTCTTTACCTTTGCCTGGGAGTTTCCCAAGAGAAACCCTGATCTTTTCGCTGGGAAGGTTGGATTCCTGTGACATCCAGCTCATCAAATAAATGTCTCCCACCAGCAAGTCAGATAGGAATGCCAGCAAGGCAAAGTCACTGTAGGCCAGAGAGATCGGAGGCTGAGCATAGGACTATGCTAGAAGCAAGTAGGGGTAGTAGTGTTTGATCCTGTGCTGAAGCTCAAAGCACAGAGAGGGACAAGTGGAACGTCTCCAAGCAGACAAGCCAGCACTGGGCAGAGCAGCACAGTTAGCTTTAGTGTCATGCACATCTGGTTTCTGAGTTTAGCTTTTCTGTGAGCTGAGAGGCACTGGCGGTTTACTTTCTCCAGTCTCCAGAAACAGAAAATGCCCATCTTTTGTGGTTGCCGTGAAGATTAATAAAGTGCTGCATACTATGTCTTTAACACTAGTCCTGTTGCCCTCACAATGATTGACAGTTGTGGTAGGATTTACTAGATTCCCTCTGTTGCAGGAGAAAAAAATATATTTTCTAAGTTGAACAAGACGGTGTATGAGAATGTTTTATAATAAAAATGAGCCCCAAAATCAAGAACAATTTCATTTAAAATAGTCTTGCTGTCTGGTGTAATCTAAGTTTTTCATATTTCTGAACAAGTCATTCATATATATATATATATATATATATAATATATATATATTATATAGTGACTCCTTGATATCCATGAGGAATTGATTGGTTCCAGGCCTCTGAAACATACCAAAATCTGCAGGTGTTGAAATCATTTATAAAACATGGCATGGGCTAGTGAGATAGCTCAGCCAGTAAGGCGCCTGCTTGCAAACCTGGCAACTTATGTTCAATCCCCAGAAATCCACTTGAAAGGAGAGAAATGACTTCTGAAAGTTGTCCTTAGATCATGTGTTCTCTCTCTCTCTCTCCCAAGTAAATATATATTTAAAACATGGTGCAACATTTACCGATAACCTATGCATATCCTCCCATACATATTAAATCATCTCTATTTAAACTACTTACCTAATTTAATGAAATTGCTATATAAATAGTTGTCATACTATAGTACTTATGAAGCAGTAACAAGCAAAAAGTGCATACACATTCAAACAGATGCAATTTTTTTCCAGAAGTCAGTGAATCTATGGGCATGGAACCTAGGAACAAGAAGGATGGACTATACATATGTGTCATCACACACGAGTGATCATTGATACAGTAATAAAAGTGGAACACAATCTTTACCCTATTAGTCAATAACCCAATATTTCATGTGCATTATAACTTTGCCATAGTGAGAAAAGAACACTGGCCAAACAGAAACCGTATGGACCAGGCCCAGCACTGCAGAGCAATTCCAGTGTGTCTCGTGACAGGCAGTAAGAGGGACAAAGACCTGCCTGGACCCTCAGCTTCAGCACATCCTTTCTGACAGACACTGTGATATAAGGTTATTTCACTTCTCTGCCTTCTCTGGCTACAGGTCCCTGGGCTACCGGCAGGGTCAGCAGATAGCAGGGGTCTAGTTTACACTCATGGCGAAGAGACTCAGAACCAGATCAGAAGGACCCAGGGACTGGGTATAAGTGTGCTGAGAATGCTGTCTGCATAAGAAGCTGTCTGTTCAGAGCTGAGGGTGTGGACCAGGGCCAAAGGTCCAAGAACAGCTGCTGGCTAGCCAAGTGTGAGAAATCAAACATTGTATAAGGAGCGTTGCTGATTATAAGTCTGCATGGGAAAGGGGCAGTCACACAGGACTCACAACCAGGAGAGCCCGCCTCAGAGGTAGGAAGGATCTAAGCACCCACTATAAGATCCTAGCAGCATGAAAAGGATTTGATCGAGGAGTGAAGACTGGCTAAACTGGGAATGCCTAGACTTTGCCAAGTGCAGGTCTCTAGCTCAGATTAATGGAATTCTGAATGGGAGTGAAGGCAGCTCCTGGGAGCTCAACCCAGAGCTCCCTAGTCTAAGTTTCATAAGTATATGTGATTGCCAATAGTGTAGTCCTACAGTTAAGAGCCTGGTTCATGGTTCTGCTGTGCCATTCGTTAGCTTGAAAGAGTTTCCTCTTTTCTCTATGCTTTAGTTTTCTCATCTTTAAAATGAATAATGATACTTAGCCCGTAAGGTAAATGTGGTTGCGTGAAGCAAATGGCATCATGGATGTTAAAATGCTTAGCACTTGGCCTGGTCTTATGAAAAGTGTGCAGTAACAGCTAGATGCTATTACTAAAATGTCTATGCCAAGTCGCGCCCTGTATTTTGTGTAGGAGATGAAAAGATATGAACACATCTCTCAAGGAGTTTAGAACTCAAAGGGTAGGCCTAGGGTCCTTCTTCAAATGAGCAATTATGGTGAATTGTGATATTTCCATATATAGAACACAGTAAGGGGAGGTGGAGGAAAGTGCATTCTAGTTTGCCTTGAGAAATTAGGAATCACTTCCAAGAGGAGTCAGGATACTAAACTGCAATAGGAAAGAAAGGGGTTTGTCTGTCAGACAGGTCAAGTATGAACAGCATAGGCAAAGGGAGGGGCAAGGACAAAGATACAGATCATGAGAATCTGACACATTCCAGGAGTCAGAATGATAGAATGCAGTGCTACTATAGCATGAAGAGGACATGGGGGGAGGGAAACTGAGGCTAGACTGACAGTGTGGTGACTAATCTCTATCCTGGTGACTAAACTGAGATGCTCAGGACATTAGCAATGGATACTTCTAAGTGTGTCTGTGAAGATGCTTCCAGAATCTATTGTTATATGGGTCAGCAACTGATAGAAAAAAACCCACTCTAAATGGGGGTGGTATAAGCCATTAGGATAAAAAAAAGACTACCAGCCCATCTCAGTTCGAATCTTCTAGAGCAAAACATCTACTGATTCTGTCATGTCCTATAGACACTGGACTCCAGCTTCTTCAGTCTTTGAGCATAAACTCATACCAGTGACTCTCCAAGGACATTCTAGACCAGCAGCTTCATCATTTGTCTCTCTTGTTCTATGGCTTCCATCCTTTTGGACTGAGTGGCTTCTCACTCTCTGGCTTTCTTGCTGAGCTCAGATGGTCATCATGAGACTGCCCAATCTCTGATTACGTAAACCAATCTACAAGAATCTTTTAATAATTATAAATACGGAGACCAGGCCACAAAGGGTTTTTAATCTTCTGTGTTGAAGAGTGATGAGAAGCGACTGAAGCATTCTAAGCAAGGCAACAATGGGAAAGTCTTGCATTGGAGAATAATTGCTCTTGTTGCTACATGTAATTACGGATTGGAATGGTCAAGACTAGCTGGAGGGAAACCAGTTAGAAGACTAGAGCATTGGCACGAAACAGGAGCCTGAAGGAAGGGAGCAGGAATGAGACTGGAGCGGAGCCTATGGATGCTCCCGTGGTAAAGCTGGCAAGACATGGTGACTGATTGAATGTTGGGAAGAAAAGTAGAGCCCTGAGGAAATGTCGGCATCCTCCTCCAAGACTGGGTTTTTGTAAATGCATAAAGCATGTAAAAGTATATAAGAAAAGTATAAAAGAATATATACTAATAGTATTCAGAGGGTAGAGAAGGTCCTTCTCAAAGCAGAGTCAGAAGAGACCTTGGCTGGAAGAGCACATCTGGGTTTGTGGGCATATTTGAGGAAGAAGAGGGAAGTCTATAGAATGAGAAAAGACCTCAGTGTTGCATAATCATGGGCAATCCCAGGGCAATGCATGTGGACCTGGCAGAGGTTGTGAGGCATAAAAGAGACTGAAAACAATCTCTCAAAGAAGCATAAAGAGATCAGTAGGGGAGGGGGATAAAAAAAAACAGCACCCCACAGACTTAAGGACTAACCAGCCCATCAAGAATGGAAGGGACAGCCCACGGGCTTTAATACAGTTGATAAATCAAGAGCTAGAAAGACCTAAAAGTAACCATAATTGACCCCTGAGGACTTCACTAAGTGGCGCTTCCCTGTTAATGGTGCATACCAGACCACAATGGTTCGAGGAATGCAAGGAAAAGAGGAAAATGCAGGTTACTCTTCTGAGATGCTTTGCCAAAGGGGAAGCTGAGTAGTGTAATAATTGAGAGGTATTTCAGGTGGAAGAAAGGTTAGATACTTGTTTTGCAGAATGACAAAGATAGAAGTGGCAGGCAAGATAGCGCAACTGGTAAAGACACCTGCTTGCAAAAGATGATGGACCTGAGTTCAATACCTGTGAGCGAGGAAAAGGAAAAAGGCCCAGGGTCAGGTGAAGGGCCAAGGAACCGAAGAGAACAGAGAAGCTGGAGAACAATACAGCAGGAACATGGGTAGCTCCACGGCTGTGCTGGCCCAAACCAAGGAGAAGCATGGCTAGAGCCAATGGGTAGGGACATAGCAACATTACTTGCTGTGATCTACCACGAGTAATCGAAGAAATTCTTACCTGATGCACTCTTTGTCCCTCTTCAAAATGAGAAGTAGTTGTGAAGGAGGGTTTGGGGTCTTGAGAGTAAGCAGTGAGGTCTAGGATAGCTTTGGACCACAGTAGGGATCCCACGACAGGATCATTGGACCTTCCTCCTCCCTTCCCAAGGGAGTAACAGGCATCAGTTGTTACAAATCTGTGGTGTCACCAACTTCTAGGCAATGTCACTTTCCTCAGTAGAGCTCAGCCTCTGAGAAGCACAAGCAGAAGAAAAGACTGGGGGAATTGGGGTTAATCTGAGCCTTGTTCCTAGGTTCTGGCATGCTTCCTGCCCTACCTGCTGTGGTCCGGCGGCACGTCTAGGGAGGGGCCAGCAGGTCGTGCCTCTACTTGAAGCTTCCTGCTCTCTCTCAGCGTTGCTATTTATCATGTCTTAGCCTACTCAGTCATCCGACATTGAAAAACAGCAGGGTACATATCAACTTATTCCCAGAATCAAACTTCAGAATGATTTACAGATCAGTGAGTCAGATACATGTGGATTAAATTTTCCTTTAAGTACATACTCGGTTAGAAAAATCCTAGACTGGGACTTGGGATTGATGGGTCCCGTTTGGGACACCCAAGTTGTAGTAAAGGGATAAAAATGTGTGTTTGCTTTCCAACCCTGGATCATCAGACAAGTTCTGAAAACTTCTCTGCTCCAGGCAACGTCAGTTCCCCAAACTGCAGGCCACTGGGCCACTCGCTCCTGGGAGCCAGGATTTGTACATCCTAGTAACAAAGCAACTGAACTTCCCATGGCGCCAGCCCCAGGCAAGAACTAGCTTGGCTACTATCTTCATTCGCCCTTTCTATCCAAGTGAAAGGAAGCCTGAGGCACCAGGAAAATGCCAGAAGAGCTTCAAGACAAAGAGCTCCAATGCAGATCTTTAGCCCTCCCCCGACCCCCCCCCCAAAAAAATAAGGTTTGGTAACATGCTTTTCTTGAATTAACAAGTCTAAGGCAGATATGTAAGAAGATGAGATCGATAATATAAGGGATGAAAGAGAGTCCAGACATGTAGCGCTCCACTTGCTTGGCTGAGGTCAGTCACAGCTGAGGTCAGTCCCATGTCATTGGCTGAAGACTTAAAGGTTTGGATTCAGCGATGATGACTCTGCTTTGATTTCCCTGAGCTTCTTTATCTTGGTCCAGCTCTTCATGTCTTCAGCTCATCCTCATTCTGCTTCTGCCACATCCATCTTTTTTTCTTCTCAAGAGACATGAGGGTACTGGAGAGCTAAGACGCTGACTTCCTCTTCCTGTGGCTTATTCCATCTTTAGACAGCTCTCTAAACTACCATTGGTTTGCCAAGCCAACATTCACAGACACTAATTGCCTTGTAACTAGAGCCAGACAAAAAGACACATACCAACCTTACAACAGAAGAAAAGAAGTTTACCAAGGACCCCAAGACTAAAGAATTGAGTAAAAATTATGCTTAGGGGATGGTCAGCTGTGACCTAAACTTTTCCTATCAGCCGCCCAGTGAAGTCTTTGCTCAGTCCTCACTTCCAAGAATCTTACTTGGGACTTAAAGAAAAAATGGCCCACATCTTATCCCCATGGCAAGGACGAAGAGGTGAGAGGGATGAGCCAGGCAATGAGGCTTTGTGTCAGGTGGCAAAAGCTGGCAGCTCTCCATGCCTTGATCTCAAGGCCACATCCTCTCAAAGGAATGATGGTGGGAGAGGAGCCACTGAGAGAGACTTGAAATGAAACGCTGGTGCTTTCAGCATGCACAGACCTCTTAACAGCTGTCCTGCAGATGGGGACGAGCATTTGAGTCTTGAATTTATAGTTCTAGAAAACTCTCCTCCCCCTCTCCCTCTGTGCCCACTCTCTTGCTATATTATGGTTGGTTTTTTTCTGTTTTTTGTGTGTGTGTATGTGTGTGTGTGTGTGTGTGTGTGTGTGTGTGTGGTTGGTTTAGGAAAATAAACAGAATCTAACCATAACTGTCTAAAAGTGCTAAATTACCAAGGAAGACATAACAGATTAGCAGTGCAAATTAAGCTTGGGCAGGAGACGGCCAACGTACCAGGGAGCTGAGAACAGCCCACAAGTGTGGTGGTTTCCTGGCCATGGCTCCCACCCTGCAAGACGCTGCCCCGTAGACCACAGGCTACAGTCTAAGAGACTGGTTTAGAAAGGGAGCTGCGGGGGAGGCAGGGAGGAGGGACATAGCTATAAACCCAGCCATGTCTAAGGCTTGAGGAGATCCAGTCAAGGCATCTAGCTCCTCCTTGGCATCACTGCCCCTTACTCACCCTAGTTATAGTTAAGCTCATTTCCATGTTTCAGATACAACCTTCTTGGATGAACCTGGAGGCCATCGTATTGATGAGAATAAAATAGGCGCAGAAAAGTAAATATTGCATGATTTTCCTTACATGTGAAAATTTTTTTGTGCATGAGTGTGTGTGTGTGTGTGTGTGTGTATGTGTGTGTGTGTGTGTGTGTAAGAAGGCACTTGAATGTGCCTGTGAGAAACCCAAGCGTGACATCAAAAATCATCCTGGATTATCCTGGATTACTCTACCTCCTTATTGCTTTGCTCTGAGATTTTCCAGGCTCTGCCTTCCAGGGCCTGAATTGTAGACTGCCAGGCCTTTTTATGTGGGATCTGGGGATCAGAACTCAGGTCCTTTTGCTTTTGACACAAAGACTTTAACCCCTAAGCCACCTCCCCAGTCCACATGTGGATTATTTAAACAGTCAAATTCATAGGATTGAAGAATGCAATCGTTGTTGCCAGAGCTGAGGCCAGGGTACTGTAGAGAAGTTGGTCGGAGAGCAAGAAAAAGAAGTCTGAGAGATCTATTGTTCACCTTGGTGACAGCAGAAACAACATAAGCTGCTTCGAGAGTAAATTTCAAGTGCTCTTGCCATAATAAGAGTGCAAGGCAACCCAATAGCTAATACCTCAATCTAGCTATTTCATAGTACATTCACCTATCAAGGCATTATGCTCTACACTACAAATAAAAACAGCTTTTACCCGTCAATTAAAAAATAAGAAAAAAGTTTCTTTATCTTTTTCCAAGAAATCCATTTGAAGGGGTCAAGAGACAAAAGTCACAGTATGTGACTGGGAAAAAAAAAATCTTAGAATATAGGTCCTTCAATTGATGAATGAACTCAGGCCCATCCGTGGAGAACAGGATACTTCTGCCAATGAGTAGCAGAGCTGAGACCAGAACCCAGTTCTCCTGCATCCCAGGCAAACAAGCCTTCTGAAATAGCCGGCTGCAGTTCTTTCTGGCTCCTAAGTCGATCCCCATTTCCTCACCATTTCCCAGGGAGTCATAACCAATGGATTTGCCTATTTCCAGCTAATATGCAGTTAGAGCTTCTCTGGCTTTGAAGTTCTCCTATCTTAATCTTAAGGTCTCCACAGTTCAAGTCCATCGTTTACACTTCAGGAGCCCCTGCTATTTGTCAGGCAAAGTGTTAAGCGCCAGGAACTCAAAGGTGAAAAAGGCCCAGACCCTATCCTTAAAGATTTACACAGTGCCAGCAAGGAAACGGCTGGAGTTCTTTCTGACAAATAGCCTGAACTCCTGTACTAATACCCATTCCCAGCCTCCCAAACCTTTAGGGTACATGAAGAGTGGGTTAGATGGTAGACGTTATCAAGGTCAGGGAAAGAACAGTCTGGAAAGTGCTATTCCCTGGCTCCCAGAAGGGAAATCTCCCACCCCATTTCCAGCGCCAGGTATACATACAACTGAATTCATGTATTGGAAACTTGGGTGATAGCTAATGGACCCTGGGGAAGTGGTTGGATCCCAAGGGCCTTGACCTAATCAAAGGATTAATCCCTTAATAAATTCATAATCTGACAGCATTCTAGGGATGTGGTAGGACTAGGATCTGAGGCCTACTAACAGCAAATTAGTCACTCCGAGGTGTGTCCTGAGAAGATGTATGTTGTCTTTGCCTTTTTTCTCTGCTTCCTGAGGACAAGGAAGTAAGCAGCCCTTGCTACATGCTTATCCTATTCTGTCTCACTTCAGGCTGGAAACAATGGATCCAAAATAAATAATTGCTCCCTTTCAGGCTATTTGTCTCCTGTATTTGTCAAAGTAACAGAAAAACTAACACAATAGGAAAGCTAACACAATATGAAAGCTGGATTCTAACTTTCCAATAGACAGAGGGTCAGATAATCCTGATTAGAATTATAGCTCTGTGATTTACCAGCAAGACGACAATAGGTAAATTTCCTTACCTTTCTGAGCCTCAGCTCCTTAGAAGAGTGTTTAGGACTGTTACAAAAGTCAAAAAAATTACCGAAACCCCCTACCTCCATGGCTGCTTTCTGGAGACTTCAGTAGATACTATTCACCTCTTCTCGCTGATCTCATGTGACTAGGTGTCACTGGAAGGCATGACACATACTGAAGGGTTGTGAGGGGTTGTCATGGCTGATTCTTTTCCAGGCACCAAGAGCTGACCTACCACCTTCTCCGTTGATTTGACTTCCCTTCTCCTCTGCCTAAACAGACCCCTAAGCTTGGCTCAGCAGGATACCCGTATCACCGACTCAGCTTCCTTCCTTTGACTTCCCATTGCAAAAGGACACGATCTGTTTGAAAAAGGGCAAAGTGGGTTGGCTCCCTTGCCTGGCATGGGACTCCATGTCTGGAGTCCGTTAGTTCTTTCCTTGCCCCCCAAGGACTGCATGCCTGTGAGTTCCTTTCATTTCCCCTGCCCTAACGGATTCCATGCCTGGAGTCTGTGAGTTCTTAAGGGACTCCCTTGGCCCTTGAAGATTCATATCCATGAATTCCGTTCTCTCTCCCCTCTTATAAACTCTGCCTTAATCCAAGAAAGAAAGAAAGAGAGAGAGAGAGAGAGAGAAAGAGAGAAAGAGAAAGAGAGAGAGAGAAAAAAGAGAGAGAAAGAGAAAGAAAGAGAGAAAGAAAGAGAAAGAAAGAAAGAAAGAAAGAGAAGAAAGAAAGAGAGACAGAGAGAAAGAAAGAAAGAAAGAAAGAAAGAAAGAAAGAAAGAAAGAAAGAAAGAAAGAAAGAAAGAAAGAAAGAAAGAAAGAGAAGAGAGAGAAAAAGAAACAAAGAAACAAAGAAAGAAAATGAGGTTTTGGGTTGGAGAGAGGTTTAGGGCTGGAGAGATGGCTCAGGGATTAAGACTTTGTCTGGTAAGCAGAAGACCCTGAGTTCGGATCCCAGATCCCTCTTAAAAGCACCAGACAGAAATGGCATGGCCGGCACTTTGAGCCCTGGTGGGAGGAACCTGGGACATCCCAGAGGGATGTAAAAAGCATGTAGAAGCAATCCAGGATGACTCCTGAAGTCACCCTTGATCCTCCACAGGGACACACAGTGCTCTCTTTCTCTCTCTCTCTCTCTCTCTCTCTCTCTCTCTCACACACACACACACACACACACACACACACACACACACACACCATATAAATTAATTAAAAGACAAAGGGCAAAGTGAACAAGTTAAGGGGGTAACGCAGTTTTCCAAAGAGAAAATTTAATCTATTAGAGGAGAGAAAGAACGGAACTCATGGACTCCAGACTTGGAGAACCATGAGGGGAAAGGGTGCCCTGGAGAACTCATGGAACCCATGAGGAGCAAGGAAGGAGCTGGAAAAGAGCTCACAGACTCCAGACATGGAGCACCATGAGGGGCAGGCCACAAACATGGCTGCCAGGCTCAGGTATATTTATACACTTAGACAAGCGTATGTGGGGGAGATGGCTTTCCTTCATTGGTTAGCTCATCCAGTTGATTTTGTTCCCTCCCTCAAGGTAGGGCTCAGCTACAAGGAGAACTAATCTCCATATCTTTCCATGAACTGAGGGTTGGGGGAAGTTGGAGAAGGGTGTGTTTCTTCATGGTAATTCCAGCAATGGGGGGATGGCCTTCCAAAACCAGAGACCACCGTTCCCACATGGCTGCTCTAAAACTGCCTGACCATGATGGTCAGGGAAATGCAGAAGAGCTAATATTGGAAGACTTGCTGGATTCCCAACTTAGTGCTGCTGTCATTCTAGCCCTGTTGGGCCTCAGTTTCTTCAACTGCAGTGTGGGAATACAAATATACCTCTTTTAGTTGTGAAGATTAAAAGTGAAAGACATCTCTCAGTATTTTGTTCTCTTTGCCCCCTGACACATCTCAAGGATAAGCAGGCCTGGAAGGAATCCAGGAAAGAGTTTTATTTATTCTTGCTGAGCAGCAAGTGTCCCTGTTCATCCTCTGGGATCCACGAAAGCAGGTCCTCCTCTCCCCACTTAAGCTGGGGGAAGCAGGAGGCAGGAAGCTAAGGGCAGAGAGCCAGAGCCCAGAGCCGCTCCTCTCAGCAGGCTCAGCGGGAGTGATCTCTGTCCTGAGGCGATGCAGAAGGTGAAATCCATCAGCCGCCAGGGTGGGACCGAGATAAGATAGGGAAAGTAAATCAGGGCTCCACAGATAAGAAGACAGCAGCCTGGGGCCTGAAAAATGTGGCTCTTCTGCCAGCTATCCATTTCTGCAAGCTACAAAGCTGTAGGGCCCCAGATTCCCCTGCCTCAAAAAGTGGGAGGAACCTCAGCCTGACTTTCTCCTTTAACTGCAACCCCACCTGAGAGGACCAGCAACCACTTCTATTGGACCTCTCCTGGCAAAACACACACACACACACACACACACACACACACACACACCACAAACTCGTGGGCACACACTTGCTGTCAATGTGGAGAGGTGGTGCACACACTGGTATTAGAAATTAAAATGCAAGGTTTAGGTCCAGATTTAAACTTCCTGAGTTCAAATATTGATTCTTAGTGATTTTTGTTATTGCTGTTCTCTTTTTTAAAAAAGTTTTTCTTTTCTGTCCTTCCCCCTTCCTCCCTCTCCTTAGGGAAAGGGATCAAAAAACAGCACTTTACAGAGCATGGGTGGCTTTATGACCAGTCTAAGCCAAAAATAAAAAGGCACCAGGGCCCAGAGTAGATCCCCATCCCATGTGCTATCTGTACCGTCTTAAATAATCTGTTTGATTGTGATAAGCCTCAGTTTCCAACAAGGATAATGGAAAAGTTACTTTAGTATAACATTTGGAAGACTAAACATGGCCTTTTTTGTAAGACACTTAGAGCACCCGGCACATAGAAAATGATTCATTCATCCATAGTAACCTGGCTAGATAGCAATCCTCTCTAGCTTCCTTTTTTTTTTTTTTTTTAAATGTCATATATACAGAAATCCCTTTGTAATTCTCTGAATGCTTTACAAATCTGGTTCCATTAGTTCTTTTTGTTAAACCTTATTACATGATGAACCCTTCCTGCCATCTCTTCTTAAATCCCTGAGCATCTCTACAGGTAAAGGTCTGCTCTTCCCACCCCCAAGACCACCCATGTTCAAGCACACATCTGACCAAGCTGAAGCTATTACAGAGAGGAATTTGAACACACGTAGATCATGAAGGAGCGACAAAGTCGTAGCAGCCACCCGAAGGCCAGGGTGGGCTTCCAGGGAAGGGAGAGGTCCAGAGAGACAGAAGTAAGGAATGATGTGGGCAGCAAGTCTCTCAGTTTAAGGGCTCTTTGCTGCTTTTGATTTTTTTATTATTATTTATTCAATTGTGCGTGTGTGTATGTATGTGCACGCGCATGTGTATGTGTATGTGTAGAACCACGGGCGAATTCGGGAACCACCATGGACGTCTCCACCTCCTCTTTGTTTACTCTGTGGGGGATTCACAGGCTCAGCCCTACCAGGACCAGTAACACAGGCCGCCCCCCACTTCTGCCCGGCGTCTATACGTGGG
Source organism: Typhlomys cinereus (assembly GCA_023101885.1). NCBI lineage: Eukaryota > Metazoa > Chordata > Mammalia > Rodentia > Platacanthomyidae > Typhlomys > Typhlomys cinereus. The sequence continues at coordinate 2,069,157 of JALPQD010000282.1, read as the reverse complement.
ACCTGGGATCCGAACTCAGGACCTTCTTCCTGCAAAGCAGAGGCTTAACCCCTCAAGCCACCTCTCCAGCCCTCTTTGCTGCTTTTGAAAGAGGACCCTGACTTGTGTCCTTTATCATTGTCCATCAAGCCACAGATATGTCCTAGAGCATGATGGATGGGAGGCACTTAAATCAAGGTTCCTGATCTAAAATTGTCTACAACCTGATTAGAAAGGAAACTAACAGACTCGGGATCTCTCTGGGAGTTCTGGAACCTGGTCTCATCCCTCAGAATCCATTGTGGAGTTGAGAAGGTCTCAAGGCAGTAGAAGAACAAACACTTAAGGTGGGCAAAAACCTGTGGCTGGAATAACATAGCAATGAAGAAGGCCTGCATGGGAAACCATGTGAGGAGCACTGTGTGTACGTTGGGGTAGGGCTGGGGCAGGACACACCAACAGTCAGTGCAGAAGAGTAAATGCCAGACCCATATTCATGGACTGGGCTTTAACAACTCTAGCTAAGTGAGTGACCTTGGGCCAGTTAGCTTAACCTTTCTTTGGGGTTCTCCTTTAGCATAATAGAGTCTAGTTTCTGGATTTGTGCTGAAGCTATAAGGTGATGTGGAGATCACCTTGTGCACATAGATGAGTTGGGATGGCGGAGTGGATGTGCCGAAGAGACAGGAACTATAGGAAGAGAGATGCCTGAGGCTGAGAGCGGGTCTGCTGTGGCATGTGCAGGGATAAGGGTATGGATGGAAAGTTGAACCATATTCTTGCTTCTGGAATTCCTTCTGTGGCCCTTGGGGGCCAGGGGATCTTCAAAGACAGAGCCTCATGGATTGACACCTTCCCTTGGTGAAAACTGAACAGTAAGAGGCAGACAACTAAGATCAGAGAGTGACAGAACATGAGTGGATATACAAATAGACAAGATTAACTATCCTCATTGTATACACAAGAGGCTTTGCTAACACTCAGCCAATTAGGAAACTAATCTAAACAGCCACTGGCTTCCCCATGACTCCTCGGAGCACTCCAAACAGCTGTTCTTGCACTTGCTGCCGCCACAGCAAGTGCCAAGACTTCTCCTTGGAGCTGGGTCCCCACTTGAATCTCAAGGGCTCCTCAAGAGCAAAGGATTGTGTCACTTCCGTCCCCTGCGCTCCCTGCTACTGTTCCATATAATGCTTCTTCCAAGCCAGCTGCCTAAGCAGAGGACCATGACCATTTTGCATGTGAAATCACCATTTATCTGGGAGTCACATAGTAAAAGCAGAACAAAGCCTCTGATAAATCAGAGTGCAAACAGTGACTCCATCTCTCAATGCTATGATCCCTCTAAGTCTGTTAGCCCTGCATGATAGGGATTAAATGCACACATGTGCATATGTTTACATGCATGTATACAGTTCCTGATGCTGTAAACATTCAATACATGGCACCTTCCATTATCATTATCACTATTACAGATACACTACTGCTTAGTTGCCGCTATTGCTGACTGAGTTATTTGAAAACCTCAGCAGTAGGTAGACTCTACATTGCCTCTGATAATCTTTCTCTCTCTTTTTTTATTTTCTCTGTGTGTGTGTGCATGTGTGTAGGAGTAGGTGTATATGTGTGTGCAGGTGCATGTGAACATAGAAGAGGACACTGTATATGCTTGTGGAGGCCCAAGGGTGACTTTGGTATTATCCTAGATTGCTCTACCTCCTTCTGATAGATTTTTATTTCCAGGCATGTGTCCCTTGTGTAAATTCTTCCCTTTGAGTGTGAGAACTTCCAATTTTAATCAATGAGATATGTCTATACCCATGACATGTCACATCCATCATGAACATGAGAACCTGACTTCTTCCTCTCTCTCTATCACTCTCTCTGTCTCTCTGTCTCTCTGTCTCTCTGTCTGTCTGTCTGTCTGTCTGTCTGTCTCTCTCTCTCTCTCTCTCTCTCTCTCTCTGCCTTCAACCCCCCAATGCAAGTGAAAATAAAACAAGTTGCCACAGTAGAAAGACCCATATGGCAAGGACTGAGGCAGTCTCAGTTCCCAGCAAGCTAGGAGACAAGACCTCTCAAAAATTAAATGCTATAGACAACCAGGTCATCTTGGAAGTCAAACCTTCCCCAAAGGAGGCCTTAGAACATACCCCAAAACCAAAACTTTAATTATGGCACTGTGAGAGACGCTGCAGTAGAGGACCTAGTTAAATTGTGTCTTGACTCCTGGCCCACAGATATGGTGAGATAATAATGGCTGTTTCTTGAAATATTATGAGTTAAGCTGGGCAACCTACAAGGATTACAAACTGGGATCAGCCTGGGGTGCATAGTGAATTCAGGTTAGCCTGAACTTCATAGTAAGACTCTGTCTCAGAAAGTCAACTCAATAGTACAGCATTTACCTAACATGTGTAAAACCTTAGGTTTAAACCCCAATATGTGCACACACACACACACACACACACACACACACACACACACACATACACACACACACCAGGAAAAAAAAAAAAAAAGAAGCCCTCTATATGCAATGGTAATTCCTTGCACAGAAATAGATGTCTGTCAAAGCAACTTCTTTGTTTTCTTAGCACATATATAGAACAGAAATTAAGTACGGGTTGAGTAGATGGATGATCAAATGAGTAACAATAATTGGAAATTCATCAAACCTAAGAAAGGCCTAAAGGTCCATATCCAGAGAAAGAACACCTTCCTAGATCCCACCAACTATATCCTTTGTCTGATTCTCGTTTACTTGTAACCCCAAATTCCATCTCCCTGTTCACTGCGTTTAGTGATTCTCTCTGAATTGTAATTTTCCTATTTAAGAGAAAAAGAAACCCGGCTCTCTCTAAGATATCTGACCGGGTGAATTGGAATCATTTCTGATGGAAAGCAGTCTTGTCCAGAAAAGCTTTACCCACCCTGCTTAGGAATGCACTTGCTACAGATAGGAGGCCGGACCAGAAGTCTGCAGAGTTCTGCCAGCAACTACCTCAGACTATACAGCAGGGCTTTACCTATGAGAAGCTGCTGCTCTGGGCTGGGTCACAATAAGACTCACCCCCAAACCCTTCTTCTTCCAGGTACCTTACACGGCACCCTCTGCACCAATGCTTGAGTCACAGTTTCCTTTGCTTAAAATCAGGACAAGCAATGGCTCTGGACCTTCCAGGAGTGTGCTGGGAGGGCCTCTGTCTCTTTGCAAGTGTCTTTGGCTGAAGGATGTGACTTCTCTCCTTCTCCCTCCTTCCTGTTCTCTGTCTCAGGCTCAGTTGAGTAGCATCAGACTTCACTTGTACAGAAGGCCAGGACTCTAGGGTCAGACTAGAGACTGGGACTCCCCTTCTTGAAGGTAGGTTCCTTGCTGGACAGCTGAGCTTCCACCTGACCTTGGGTTTCACCCTCCTTAATTCGGTTCCCTTTGCTGAACATGTCTAAGACGAAGAAGTGACTCTTGCCAGCTGGATTCCTAGGAGAATCTCAATTGTAATATATATCAGCCTCCAAATCCAACAACCTATGCTTGATACCCCCCACTAATGGTAACAGCTATCATTTGCTGAGTCCATTTTTGTGTACCAAGCACTTTAACATATACTATGCCTCACAGGAACCCCACAATACTCTGAGCTCAACTTAACAAATGAAAAAAAAAAAAAAGGTAGCTCATGCTCTGTTGTCCCATTCTTGTTCTTTGTCCCCACCATGTCAGCCTCTGAAGAGCTGAGCTCTGGGGTTTCACGTGGCTTAGCGATAGATTTGGCCTTCAAGTCTTCCGATCTGGGTTTTAAGTTCTTCTGGCCAAAGGGCAAGCAAGGATGGTGTTTACATTCTAGCATAACGTGATCAACAAGCAAATGAAGTACAAAGTGGACAGTAAATGAGCATTACAGATTTGGGACTCACTTGTGAGAGATGAAGTATGGGGTTATGAGCCAGAAGATCTCATTTTAGGTTACCATTTGACCCCTTGCTCACTATGTAACCAGGAAAGCTGATGTTTTTCATTCATTAAGTGGGGTGAAGCTGATACACTGGATGACCTTCAGAGTCACATCTTGCTACACAGCTATGGTTATCTGCCTCAGTGCACACTCGAGAAGGCAGTTTCCTAACATAACGGGCAATGGTTTTGCCTATTGTACCATTCAGACCATCTGGAGCTTGGGCTGGAAGTAGAGACCCAACAGCCAGCTCCGTCTGAAGATGTTCAGGAGGCCCCTTTATTCCAGACCTCTTTCCTCATCCTTCTACAACCTGTCATTATGACATCCTTTAGGTTGAATGATGAACTCCCAAAGTCCTGTGTCCTTGACTCACTGACCAGTGTTTATTGCCCATTTCAGTCCTAAACCAGACAGACTGGCACTAGGTTGATCTCCTCCGGATGTCTGAGAGTCTAGGCTGAAGGTTAGTCACAATTCCCAGTGCCCAAGGAGACTCAGGAGACCCTGCAGCTGCTCCCAGCTGTCAGCTGAACAATGCAGACCCTGTCAGGTCTCCGACTGAGCTTTCTTTCAGGGGTGTTCAGATTGCAATATTAACTGGAAGCCACTCAGCTGCTTCCTGTTCCTTGGGCCTCAGCACAGATTTCTAAGCAAAGACACTTAGCCTGGTCTTCATCTGGCCAGAGCCCCCAGCAGCTGGAGGTGGGGCATGAAACAGTTACGTCTCAGAGCCAAGAGCCCAACTCCTCCCACAGAAAAGGACATGGGAGACCAAGGGCTCGGGGCCTCTGCTTCCATGCATGCCAGTCAGACCCAGGAGTCAGAACACAGCTTGGCTTTTAAGAACCTTTCAGAAGCGATTATACAGCCTTCTGAGTTACTTCTGTCAGAATTTAGTGTCCTCGACAGGAATCTTCTAGCAGCTGCCCTTATACCCTGAGTCATACTGCTCGGAACTACTTGTGCTAACTGACACAACTATGTGTGTACATATCCTTCTACATGTCTCTGGCACTCAGTTGTCCCCTCCATTATCAAGCATGTCACATGCCCCAAGCCCAATTTCTTCTCTTGACTCCATAGCAATCAGAGTCCTTTCTGTAACTTCTGACTTCTGCTGTCAGACTTACCATTCACTAAAACTGCTTAAGGCAGTACCAAAGTTTCTCTCATTCTAACATGTGTGTGTGTGTGTGTGTACATATATGTATACATATGTACATGTATACATACACCCTTTGGACTGTGATGGGTGTTTGTTTTCTGACTACTGACTGCCCAGCAATCCCATCTGGAAACTAATCCTCTAGATATAGTTGATACCTACATGTCTTTGAGGCCTGAAAATATGAAACAACATTGGCCAACTGCCAACATACTGGCTGGCCCCCAGGGCGGATTTGGAGATGTGAAGGATAAATACTCCTATGATATAAATTGTGTTTCTAAATAGCCCCAATTGCAAACCATGGTCCTTGCTACAGCCTGGCCCACTTTTTTTTTTTATACATTTTTTATTATTACTGCTCATACAAACTTAATAGGTAGACCAGTTCCCTTCCTCCTTCCTCCTCCCCCCGAATCCCCTGCTCCCCCTCCCTCCCTCCCCATCCCCCAGTGCCTCCCCCCCATTTCCCAGAGAGTCCTTTATTGTGTATGCCTAACTCTCCTCTGGGTCCTCCTCTCCGATGGCGTACAAGGACCCAGTGGCATTTCCCTGAACCCTTTCTCGTGTTCCCCTTAAGCATAGGAACACTACTGTGGCTGTCAATCCCTTGCCTCCAAGGATCTTGGTGCCTTTAGCTGTTGCTAGACTTTGTGAGGTCAATAGTGTGTTGGACATTGCGCAGGGCATGCAAAGTCCTATTATGATTGCTTCGGTTCTAACTAGTGTGGAGAATCTTGCAAATCATTGCTCCTCCCATCCTTTTGCTCTTACAATCTTACCGCCCCCTCTTCCACAAATGTCCCTGAACTTCAGGATGGGGAGAGATTAGACAGCCTGGCCCACTTTAACCTCTTCTTTTGCACCTACCAAGAGCCTGCAGAAGCAGGAAGACAAGGCTGCGAAACGGTGCTCGGGGCAGCCAGACACAGAGACACATGGAAGGGCAGCGGCCAGACAGGAGGTGGAGGGTCAGAGAAGGCCAGACGTGAGCCAAGTGACAAGCTCTGTCTTCTGTAGCCTCCAAGAGCTGGCTGGTTTCTTTGAGGCTTTTCTTAAGTCCTAATGAAAACAAGTTGGAGCCATGACTGAGTCTGGGGTGGGGGCTGCAGAGGGGAGTTTATAGGCACTTGCATTTTCTTAACAGCTCCCCTCTTACTCGCACATTCCTCTACATTTTTCCCTTTTATTAATGTGGCATCCTTCCCAGGCCACTTTATGGGACCGGGTGTGTTTTCACTTATGCCCTGATTGAGTCTGATCGTGTCTCTCGCTATGAAGAACCCTTAGATCTCGTTCATGGCCTCCCCCACCTCAGCCTGCAGGGGCGCCGGCATTTCAGTCATTCCAGGGCTCATCTCTCTCCCTCCACTGAACCCCAAGAACCCCGTGGTGTTTCCCACCACTTCTCTGCCTTAAAGGTCACCCCTCATCTGGACTCCAAGTACATGCACAGCCTCCATGGATGACTCACCCCTGTCTGAAATGCCTCCTGGAACCTGCCCAACAATCAGCTCTGCCCCAGAGGATGAAAAGAAGATCTGCCACAAGTGAAGATTTTCAAAGGAATGTGCTCTGAGCCCTGAAGGCCGTTGCCAAAGAGCGGCCCTGAAAATGTTTTGAGCAATCGCAGCTCTGAGAGAACACAGCTTTCCGAGGGGCCCGCTTTCCAAAGCAAGGCACGCGTGTTTGGAGAGTCAAGCTTCGGCGTTTTTATTGAAAAAGACATCCGTGTAGCTTGCAGCAACTCTGAGCTTTGAGCCTCTCTGGTCTCCTTGGCTCAGGTGCGGGGGCCCAGGACCGCCATCTGAAACTCCCTTGTTCTTTTTGAATCACTCTTTTCCTTCCACCAGCCCTTCTTATCTGGGAGGTGGCTGTTTCCGACAAGAAGTGACACGCTTGGTGGCAGTCCTGTGATCTTTGAAAACACACCCTGTGGGAGCTTCAGTCCCTTGCCTCTGTAAAGTGAGGAGAGTAATACACGTTGCACAGGGTGGTGAAAGAAAGCGAAGTCACGTCTGCAAGAGGCCTGGCATGCTGAGCCCCATGAATACATACAGAGAGTGGATATAATGTTGGAGAGATGGGTAAAAGTGCTTGCTTTATGCTGCATAACCTTGATGTCACAGATCCCCTCCAAAATCCAGATGTGGAAGACCGCATCTGTTATTACTATTACTAACACTAAGCAATTAGCCAGTATCTACTGAACAATTTGTGAATTGCTTTTGTTTTCCTAATCGCCCTCCTCGTTCTCTCTGACCCTCTCCCATAGGCCACCAGTCCTTCCGGACTGTGGGCAGCCTCAGATTCTCTCCTCCATGCTCCAAGGCAAATGTCTCTGAATCCTTTGGGAAGTACAGTTCTGGGATCATTTTCCTGTTGTCAGCAGGCTCTGGAAGAGGCATTAGTCCCACAGGCTCGATGTGGGAAGTTTGTACAGGTAGGGCTCATCTGGTGGGCAGATGGAGCTTTGCTGCAAGATACAGTTCTGTCTTCCAGATGGCCTGGGAATCAGAGGTGGGACTGGCCTCTTTCTGCTTAGAGCTGATGTGGGCCTATACATGGGTCTATGGCCTCCTTCCACAACCTTAGCATCCTTAGCGTTGGCTATGCCTTTGACTTACGTAGCCTGTGTCCTAGCAAATGGCAAATAATTTCCCTATCACTCTCACTCCCCATTTCCCAACATATGTTGCGCACACCCATCCCCCACACACACTACTAAGAAGACAATGCTACTTGTAGTTGCAGTCGCAGTGGTCATACTCGCAGTATGCATACACACATTCACAAACACATGTAAGCATTTTATTCATTACAGTATTTCTCAGCGAGGTGAATCAAAACGCAAGAGGGTCTCTTAAAATGAAGTTACCTGGCAACATTTGGGCATTTTTCTACAGGAAGGTAGAGGAGGAAGCAGTAGTTAGTGGCAGCATTCTCCTCCTTAGTAGCATCTCACTGAATAGCATCCACCCCTAATTCTCTGCTCCAAAAGTCCCAGCTGCCTCAGAAGAGTGAGATTGCCCCTTAACCATCACCAGTGCTCTCCAACTTTTTTTTGAGTTGGATTTATGTGGAACTTGTGCTAAAGTGTTCCCTTCCTCACCACTTTAGGACAAAGTGCTTTGTTCACAAGGGACAGAACCACATTCCGGTGAACATACACAAATAGTGGATGTAGGGCTGGAGAGGTGGCTCAGTAGATAAAAGTGTTGCTGTGCAACCCTGACGACATGGAACCCACCCCAAAATCCAGATGTGGTAGATCGAATCTGTAATCTCAGCCTTCACATGGTGAGATGAGAGGTGTAGACAGGGCAGGCACCTGACCCTTGTAGGTCAGCTAGCCTGGAATACACAGAGTTGCAGAAACAATCAGGACCTTGTCTCTACCAGGTGGAAGGAAAGGACTGACTCTTAAAATTGTCTTCTGATCTCTATGTACATATATGCCTTGGCATATGTACATACGCATGCATGCATACACATACAATGATAAATGAAGTAAATTTTTTTTACATGGAGATAGAGCTAGTATGGTAAAGGTGAAGTGATTTCAAATAATCCAAGTGCCAGGGCTCAGCATGCTCTCTCCTCTTGGGCCAGCCTCTCTCTCTCTCTCTCTCTCTCTCTCTCTCTCTCAATATCTATCTATTTGGATATGTGTGTATATGTGTGTGTGGGGGGGTGCACATATCAGAGGGCACTGCATGTGCCCATTGAGTCCCAAGGGTGATTTTGGAAATCATCTTGGATTGCTTAACCTCCTCTTGACTTTGCTTAGGAGTTCCCCAGGATCCCCACCATTTACATCTAGCGTTTTTACATGGGACCCAGGATCCAAACTCAGGTCCTTCTGCCTGTGGGCAGAGGCTTAACCACTGAGCCACTGAGTCATCTCTCCAGCCCTTGGGCCAGATTCTCTTGCTTCACCTTTTTTCTGTGCATGATTTTGTTTCACCGATAGCTTCATAATATGGCTTTAACATAAGTCCTTGTTACTCATGAAAGTTTAATTTAGCTTCCTACGACTAAGTAGCTACAGAGTCTGTGCTTTTTTTTATTTCAAATTCTTAAGACAGAAAAATGGACAGTGCACTGGCTGGCCTTTGAATATCATTCCCGGTCAGATTAGCCGTGGCCGAGAAGTGAAACACATGGTACGAAACATGTTTAAATAGCAAGGGACCACAAGCATGGTGGCGCACATCCGTAATCCCAGCATTTAGGAGACAGAAGCAGGAAGCTCAGGAGTTCAAGAACAGCTTCAGCTACATAACAGGTTGGAAGTCAGTCTGAGTTACATAACGCCTTGTTGCAAAAAACTAAAGCCAAAACCAAGCAAACAATACAGATACAAGGGCTTACAGTGAGGGGAAACAAATACTCTGAGAAGAGCCTATAGCGATACCCCACAAGAGGTGTGTTTAGGTTTTGGGGTTCTGCGGAGAGACAATCAACATTCATCCTCAGCGAGCCATCCATCTCAGCAGAAACTGTTTGGCGCTGGAATGGTGGGGAGAGATCAGATATTCTGAAGCTGTTATCTGAAGCAGCTCTCTGGAGACGCGTGACATTTCTCAGAACAGTGCTTGCCGAGGTGTCTTGGGGAAAGAGCCTGGAATCTCCAGAGTCTGGAGTCTCAGCTTCATTCTCCATAAGTGAAACACTGCTGAAGTGTTTCCTAAGCCTGTGTCCTTGCCTTCTTTCCCTAGAAACACATTAGGATAAAGTTTTTGATATGTGCATTTGGTAGGGTCTCTTTCCAGCTGCCTGTCTTCTATGACAAACCCACCCAGGCTCCATAATTAGCTCCTGTCAGAGGCTCTTCAGTCAGTTGAAAAAACTGAGGTAGGGCCCTCCTGGAAATGGGGGAGCAAGAACTGTAATTTCGAAAAGCAAATTTATTCCCAAGCTTCCCAGACACCCAGGACAGATCCAAACACTTGCTCCGTGGTCACCCCAGTCAGGGCAGGCTGAGGGCAGAGGAGGGGAGCCCTGTAGGGGATGAGCGGGCCTCTGGGCTGGGGAGGATAGGAGATCTAGGAGAGAGCTATAAGCAAAAGCCTCAGAAAAGAGAAGCCAGTCTGTGGAGCTGGAAAGAGAGGGTAGAAAATGTGGGTTCGGGGGGCAGGGATGACAGAGACAGAGGAAATGGTTTGTGTCTTTTGGCGCGGAATGAATAACATTCAGAGAACATGCAAAATGCCATACTAATCGGCACCTGTTCCCTTTGGAACCAGCCACTGTGGCTCATAGCATTCAAAAGTGGAATCTGGCTTTGGGTCTCACCAGGGAGGGAGATACGACACACTGAGACCTACTGAGTGTTGAAGGAGGTACTGGTCCTAAGTGGGGTGGAGAGGAGGAAGGTGACCTCAGCCTCCATTGTACCCTCCTGGGCCCCAAATGCTCTGTCACATATCCCCAAGCCAAACCCCAGGCAGATGGCTGCAAATTCTGCAGGGGCCTCTGAGCATTCCCTTGGCTAATAGCCACATTCCACAGCAGCATATGTTTCATCTCAAGCCCACAAGGTTTGTACTTCCAAGCAGAGCCAAAGAGAAAACCTTGGCCCAGCCTGCAAATTTCTCAGGGGAGGTAGAGGTCAGGGAGGCCCTCAAAGGAGGCTGAAGCTGTCTTGTTGGGGGACATTTATGTACCAGGAAATCAAGGTTCCCAAATCAGTGATACCCTGATTCCTAATGCATGCATCTTCAAGTCCCCGAAGCTACCATGCAGAGGAACAGAGTTACTTGCTCCTGTCATTCAAGTGCCTTTCTTGCTACCGCTCTCCAAATTCCTCTGACTCCCCTGCATACCAATTCCTCACCTTGGCATTGAACTTCTGACCCCTACAGAATCAATAACACACAGCCACAGACTTCACGGGGTGAGTGGGGGCCTAGACTTTACCTGCTCATGCTCTCAGCTCCCTATTCTGAGAAGCGAGTATCTCCAGCCCCACACAGAGTCCAGGGTCGGGGTCGGATGCAAAGAGAACGCAAAGGTAGAGGAAGGGAGGAACACACAAACGAATAAGCACTGGAGATAGGTGATGGCAGCGAGCATTGGACTGGAGAGAGGGCGGGTCTCTTCTGGTGGGTGGCGGTAAGGAGGGGGAATGGTGGGAGTCCTTGTCCTCGGGGTTCTGCTCTGTGGCAAGCTCAGAGATTTCTGACAGCAAAGTAAACTGTGGTGTGCGGAGTTTACCCAGCCCCAGTAAGCAGTGTTTGGAGTGTTTAATGTTTCCTTTCCACTGAATTGGTTGACAGGCACTGAACCACAGCCAGCCCCCTGGCTCTCTTTTGGGGAGGTAGGGATAAGGTAGTAGGTAGAGTGTCATCGTGAAAGGCAGCAACACTGATGCTAGCTCAGCTGGGAAGGTCCACTCGCATAGACTATGAAGAAAGAAGAACTCAAAAGACCTTCATCCCATCCATCCTAGCCGGGCCCGTGTACCACAGCAGCTCACCCTGCAACGAGTTAGTTTTGAACATGAACTCTTCTTCTTGCTCCCTGTAGGAGAAGTTGCCTCCAGGGCTAGTCTCAGACAGCGTGCTTCTGCAGAAGGATGCAGGGGATGGTTAAACCACAAAACAAATCAGAAGGACCCCAGTGCTCAGCACCTGAGCACAAAATAAACTCAGGCTGGCAGGATGCCCACTCCAGTGTGCTGCTTGTGGGCTTTGTGCTAAGTGAGGATGAATGAGCAGAGCTATGGAGGAAAAGATACAGGGAAAACTTGACTTCTTTCTGTCCTGGGAAGAAACCAGGGCTTTTTGATGAAATGGAAGAGAAAGTTTCAGTGGAAAGACATTTCAGGAGACAGAGTAGAGACAAGTGTGGGAGAAATGTGGGGAGCCACTCAGACAGCTGAAAAGCGGCAGAGAACAGGGTAGGAGGAGGAGGTGGGGAGAACGCAGCAGAGGCTGGGTCCCCCGGCTGCCATTACCTTCTTCATTCCATGTACTCGAACCAGAGAACACTCAGACTCCACAGAGCAGGAGCTAGTGACCCTGGGGTGAGGAAGAGGAGCGGTGATGATGCTCAATAGCAGTCATGTTGATGGCTCGGCATAGAGAACCCCATTAAATGGGGCGTGAAAGAAAACAGCAGTTTGACTATGATGGGGTACATGCCTCATCATCTAAAAGAAATTAGAATAACCATAACCAAGGAAAAAAATGTTATTTTGAGACAAGACCTTGCTATGTAGTCTAGGCTGGCCTTGAACTCACAGCTATCCACCTAGATTAGCTTCCTAAATGCTGATATTACAAGTGTGTGCCTCCACGCCTAGCTAAAAACAGTATTAAATGAAGTTTTTAGAAAGTAGGGGTCTTGGGCAGGGAGGTGGCTCAGCGGTTAGATCATATGCTGTGCAAGCTGGAGAACTGAAGCATGGATGTGGCAGCTACCTGCAGCTCCAGCGCTCAGAAGGCAAAGACAGGGTTCCAGACCAAGCTGGTTAGGGGGAGTAGCCGTATTCTGGATTCAGTTACAAAACCCTACTGCAATGAATAAGATGGAGAATGCTCCAGGAAGACTCCTAACATCAACTTGGGTACCTACACATACATACACATGTATACACACACATGCAAACATGTATAACAAATGTATACACAGGAGAGGAAAAGAGTAAGAGGAAAAACAAGGGTCATCCATTGTCCAGGAGTATGGTAACCAGACAGAATTTAAGATAGTGGTGAGGGGTGTGCAAGCCTGGAATGGTGACTCGGACTGCTAAGGTGTGTGTATGTGCGTGTGTGTGTGTGTGTGTGTGTGTGTGTGTGTGTGTGTATGAGAGAGAGAGAATCAGAGGGTACTATATATGCCTGTGGAGGCCCAAGGATGACTTTGGGAGTCATCCTAGGTGGTTTCTACCTCTTTTTTTCACTTTGGGAAGTGAAGGCTGCTGCCATTTCTGCCTGGCATTTTCATGTGGGATCCAGAATCTGAATTCAGGAACTTACGCTTTCAAGGCAGATTGTTGGGGCTGGAGAGGTGGCTCAGGGGTTAAGCCTCTAGCCTTGCAGGCAGAAGGTCCTGAGTTCAGATCCTAGGCCCCACGTATAGACACCAGACAGAAGCAGGGGCAGCCTGCGTTTCTGGTCCTGGTAGGGCGGAGCCTGTGAATCCCGGGGCAGAGTAAACAAGGAGGTGGAGGCTTGGTCCATGGTGGTTCCCGAATTTGCCCATGGTTCTACACACACACACACACACACACACACACACACACACACACACGCATGCACGCACAATTGAGTAAAAAGAAAATTTTTTCAAAAAAAAAAAGGCAGAGTGTTAATCCCCAAATCATCTCTCCAGTCCAGCTGCTAAGATTTTTATACAGTTAATTCAGCAATATTGTCCTGAGGCTCAATTCCTTCATCTTTTTTTTTAATTTTTAATTATTATTAATTCAACTGTGTGCATATGCGTGTGTATGTGCGCACGCGTGTGTGTGTCTGTGTATGTGTAGAACCACGGACGAATTCGCAAACCACCATGGACGCCTCCACCTCCTTCTGCCCCGGGATTCACAGGCTCCGCCCTACCAGGACCAGAAGCGCAGGCCACCCCCTGCTTCCGCCTGGCGTCTATACGTGGGATCTGGGATCCGAACTCAGGACCTTCCACCTGCAAGGCGGAGGCTTAACCCCTGAGCCACCTCTCCAGCCTCTCAATTCCTTCATCTTTACCAGACTACTCAAAATAGTCAGGAAGCCAGACATGATAACTCATATAATCTCAGCACTTAGGAGGCTGAGGCAGGAGGATTGCTGTGAGTTTGAGGCCCAGTCTGGGCTACACGGCAAATTCCAGGTCAGCTTGGGCTATGTAGTGAAATTCTATAAATAAGTAAATAATAAGTCAGAATAGAACAGAATAGAAAATAGCAGAGGCTAAAAATAACCATTGCTTTCAAATAGGTTCCATGAAATTCCTAGAAACCAACCTTGAGAGGGGGAACCAGGGGAAAAGTAGGAGGGAGAAATCTCTCAGCAGGCAGGGGTCTTATGCCCCAGCCCCTCGCTAACCACAGCTGTTATATCGTTAGCTGTCGTATTTAATTATGCACCTGTGTAAGAATTGCTTCAAGGAAAGGGTTACTAAGGTACACCTGTGAAAGAATTACTTGAAAACCACTAAGGAATGATTTCTCCTGGGAGCCTCCACCAGCTGGGAGAACCACTCTCCTGAAAGGGGGAGTGGAGACTGTAGTGAACACATGGAAAAACTTTGGGGCCCAGTTCCTAATCTAAACATTCCAGCCTGTGGTCAGATCGTTGGCTCTAATATTTTGGCTCGGAAATAATACATTCACATGCACGCACATACACTTGCTCACACAAGCATACATGCATATATAAATATGCACACACATATACACACACAAGCATATACCTACACAAGTATATATGTGCAGCCACACATGCAAACACACACACACACACACACACACACACACACTCTTGACCAGCATGAGTATTTGTAGTTTTCTGCTCTTGTCATTTGATTCAGGAATGAGACAAACAGAGCACAGAGAAGACAAGCCCTCTTCCTACGGCTCAGACTACCGGGATAGGCACCATGAGTTTGTGGCAACACTTGGAATAATAGCAAACACCACCACCACCACAGAATCCAGATCTTTCTAAACACAGCCCTCTACTCACAATAGAGAACTGACAAATGTAATCTAAAACCCCTTTATGTTGACTCAGCTTTGGTTAGTTATCTGACTCCAGAAAATGGGATCCCACCTTGGCCGCCCACCCCGATCTTCTTCCTGGTTCTTGAGTGGCAGAACATATGGCCCGCAGACAATTAGGCGGGGTTTTTCTTTGGAAGGTAAGATGGCTTCCTCCACAGGAGAAAGAAAGGTCTGCAGTCCAGGAAGAGGAAGGCCATTCCCCACACTTCGTGATCTATTCAAGGTTCAGGGATCGTTAATGTGTATAGCTTTGAACTCCAACTTTATATCTTCAGACCATTTCCATCTGTTGATTCTCTAGAGTTGCCGAGAAAAAGACTCCTTGGGAAAGCTGAAAAGGACTTTGAACTGGTTTAAAGGGAAGCATAAAAAGGAACAGAGAGGGAATGGAATCCCAAATCAGAGCTGGTTTGGGAGACAGCTCGCCCTCTCCTGGAGGCAGCCAGGAGGGGCTGGGGAGCAGGAAGCAGAAGCCCTTGGAGTAGTTCCGGACCCAGTAAATAAACCCAGTAACCCAGTAAATAAAACCAAAAGACAGGATTGAAGTGTGTGTGCCTGGGTGGGGGACTGGGTGGGTACGAATTAAACCAATGGTTTTCAATTTTTAAACACTTATAATTATCTTTTCCAGACCGGGGAGATAGTCCTGCAATTGAAGCACTTGCCCTACTAAATAAATAAATACATCAATAAATAATTTAAAAATCCCCAGAATCCACATATATGCCAGGCGGGCATGGCAGACCCCTGTAATTTCATCACTCTGGAAGGCAGAGATGGGTCCTGGGACCAAGCTGGCTGCTGCTTCAAGTTGCTCTGGGTTCTGTCGAGAAACCCTGCGGGATGAGGAAGGTGGAGAGCAACTGAGGAAGCTTCCCAGCGCCTCCACATGAGTGTAAACCCACATGTGTGTAAACTTACAAACACGCACATATACACATAATGAATATCTACAAGAAATCTTCCTCAGATTGAAAGATGATACATAGATCAAGAGGAGGCATCCATTTGAATGTGGCCAACAGGCCTCTCCCATGGCTCTTTCCCTTCTCTCCCTGCCAGAGGTCACCAGCAATTAGGGGACCTCAGGTTGTAGAACTCCCACGTGTTAATCTCAGAGTGGTCACTTCTACTGGTCACCCTATCAGAAACTCTGAGAGTCCACTGCTTGATTTCCCACTGTCTCTGCAGTGTCTGGGATGGTTGTCCCGACACTCAGAATGTCCTAGTAAATATTTGTGGAACACCAAAGGTATCGTAACTATATTGACTCCAAGCCTCGAGGTTTACAAGCATTCTCAAGGAAGTGTTCTGTGCTGAATATCCACGTTTAGCTCGCTGTCGGTGAGGCAAGCTGTCTTCCTGCAGACCTATTCCTCTGGTGGGGGGAAAGGGGACTGGCAAGAGTCGAGGGGGCACACTGAGCATTGGGAGATGTAATCTTGTACTCTCCATCTCCACGGGCCTTCCAGAGCCTGGAAACCTGAAGCTCCCCTCTGCAGATTCATTCCTGCCCTTCCTTGGTCACTGAGCTGCGATCCAGCCTAGAGACCCTCCGTTGCTTCCCTTCCACTCTCCCCTCTGCGCTTGGAGCAAACACTCTGGAAGAATCAGTGGGAAGAGTCCCTTTGGGAAGCAGGAGTGTCTGGAGGGGTCCAGGGAAAAGAAAGCCCCTGTCATTTGCAAAAGTGGCGGGTCCCTGACCCAGCCATACTGGAAAGACATGATCCCATTTGTCCAGGTCCTCGGGACCCTGTTTGAAATTCCCTTATATCCCCAGGCAAGCGTGGCAAGTTTGGGACTGGAGAACCCACCAGGTCCCCTCTGGGAAGCCTGGGGAGGAAGAAGGGGGCGGAGCCGGGCCTGGCTGGGCCTCCAGGTTGGCCTGCCCTAGCCCCAGGGTTTAATAAACTCTGAGAGAGGTTTTCAAAGCCCACTTGATCTTCCCCATCAGGCAGCCCCTGTCTCCCTTTCAGAGCCGCAGAACTGGAAAGAAAAAAAACGCTCAATGAACAAGGAGGCCAGAGAAAGCTGAGCCGCAGGGCACCTTCTATGAATTTCTGATGAGCACAAGGCCCTGACTCCTGGGTCCTAGCCCAGTGCAGTCAGGGATGTTAGTTTAAGTCATTTCGCACGGTTCACTGGCTCTCTGAGAGCAGCTTGTCTCCAGCCCGGGCCTCTCTAACAAGCTCTTTTTACTCAGGGTTTCTCTGAGCAGAAACCTTAAACAATAGCAGCTTTCAAGGGGCTTGGCCCTCCCCTGGCAGCGTCCCCTCCCCAGGCCCAGCCTCACAGACGCCCACCTGACAGACCAGGGCCTGACTGGCAGGGAAAGGTGTTTCTCTCTCCCTCGCTTCTTTCTTTCTCCCTCTTTCTGCCTTCTTCCTTCCCTCCTTCCTCCCTCCTTTCCTCCCCTCTCTTTTCCTCTTTCCTTCTTTCCTTCCCTTCCTCTCTCTCCCTTTGTGTTCATTTCCTTCCTACCTCCCTTTCTCTTTCCCCTCTCCCTTCCTCCCTTCTGCTCCTTTTTTTCTCCCTTCCTCTCCCTCTTTTCCTCCCTTCTTTCCCTCTCTCCCTGTTTTTTTCCCTCCCTCCCTTCTTTCTTCCTTTCCTTCCTTCTTCCTTTCCTTCTTTCCCTCCCTCCCTTCTATGCGTCTTTCTTTTCCTCTCTTATCCCTTCCCACCATCCCTCCCCTTTCTCCGGGTGAGCGTGCAGCATAGAGTGTGAACACCCTCTCGAGCTAGCTACTTTGTCCCATAACTAGAACCCAGAGTGCATCATGCTCGCTTTGGTTGTGCTGTGAAGCCCAGATGGAGGGCAGCTCAGCCCATCAGCTCCGCAGCCCTCCTGGGTTCTGAGTAGTTCCTGCTCCCTTTTAACTGGAAGAAGGGGCTGGCTTCCTCCCTAGAGGTAGGTAGCTTCTTCATGCTTCTACAGTCAAGGGGTCTCTGCCTTCCCCATTCCCAGCCTTGGTCTCCCATTTCCTCCTCTGTCCCTCAGAATACTCCTACCCACTTCTGGCCTTCTCACTATGGCCACCCCAACAACCCTGAGAAGACCCTAAGAAGAGGAGGCTGATCAATCAGCAGGTAGTTGTTCCCATGGTTAGGCTAGAACTGTAGCCAAAATACCCAAACCAAACAAGCAACAGACAGACAAAGTTCATACCAAGACTGTGCCAGTGTTTCTACTTATTGAGAATATAGCCTTAACATGTGGATCCTTTGATGGTGACCTCTGACCTACAGAGTTCCAAAAGGCTTTTGAGCTGCCAGTCCATGAGCATTCCAGCCCAAGAGAGGTTCCAGCCTCGTACTAAGGCACCTGTCAGCAATTAAAGACCCCTAGCCAGTGACCAAGTCCCTATCCCAGAGCCATGGGTCGCTCACCTTCCAGAGTCCAAATTGTCTAGTTGCCCTGAAAACTATTGTGAGAAAGCCCTGCATAAATGAATGTGCACGCACACACACACACACCCTCACCTGACCTGCACACTCCCCCAGCCACCCCCTACTCCTGTTAGGAAACAGACCTGAGTGGCAAGATGAAGGATGGAGAACTGGGAGCAGCACTCAGAGCCTGGCGGGGCCCATGTCTGTGCCTTCTGTTCTCAAGTTACCAGTCACTTCTGCCTGCCAGTGCTCAATTTAACCAGGTCTCTTCACAGGTTAGTCCCTAGCTGTCCCATAGCATAATCCTGGAGGACTTGAACACGCAGGCTTGAAATCCCCACCCCAGACCCTGAAATGTAACAGAACCTCCAGGTAAGACTTGGGCCCCTGGGAATGAGCCTCTTCTCCAACAGAGGCTAGGCTGGGGCACCAGCCAGTCTGGGGTCACCGCTTGGTTCTAGAGCTAGTTTAACCTCTTGGTTCTAGAGCTAGTTAACCTCCATAGGAACACACAGTGCCCTCCCTCTTCTACATACATCCCCACATACATACACCTCCACCGTACCCCCCACAAAAACCTCAAGCTCCACAAAGCCAGCCTCTGCTTGGAGAACGTGTCAGTGTCACGCTCCCTGCCACTCTGCCCATCTCAGGCTGAGCTGCTGTTTCGTTCCTTTCCTGCTCCCCATCCCTTGCATGCCGACATTCCTCGTATAGGCAAGCAGTGGCATCAGGTCTTACGACAACTCTGATCTTCCCTGAGATCAAATCCCAGTGACTCCTTGAGGTCAGACGTTAAACTAGCTCTAGAACCAAGCAGTGCCCCCAGACTGGCTGGTGCCCCAGCCTGGCCTCTGTTAGAGAAGAGGCTCATTCCCAGGTGTCAGACTCTAGGTTTGAACTGGCCAGGTAAAAAGTTAGATCCCTTTTTTTTTTTAAATAGCTAATCAGCCACTCTTCACATCAAACCAGCTTTAATTTAGTCTATCAGTGTCATCTGAGTGAAGGGGGCAGCCTCAGACTCCTCTGCCATGAGAAGGTGATAACCCTGTTTGCCTGGGTTGTAGGAAGATGTTGCTCCTTGGGCACTAGATGGGCAGAGGGACCTCAATAGAGCAAGGGTCAGAGTTTGTGCTGCATGCATCATATCAAGGCCTTCCAAGGCAGCTCTGCTGCAGACAAGGAAACGGAACCCTGCCTGCTAGTGTGTTTCACATCCAAGTTCACCCTGATACTGGCACTGAACAGATGATGTGCATGTTCTGCCCTCCTGAATTCTTTGGCAAGGTCCTGCCTGGAATCTGCAGATCTGGGCGGGGAGGCAGAGGGGAGGAAACAGGATGTGGAAGGGGGACCTCCTCTCCCTTACCCTCTGCAGCCCTGGGCGACTCAAAGGGAGGAAGAAGAGGAGGAGGAGGAAGAGAAGGAGGAAGCCACATCTGGTTTGAGTGAGGCTCCCAGCAGGGAGTTGTGCGGTCCTGAAGTGGCCACTGAACCAGGGAAGGGAAAGCAGGAGGTGCTGGCACGGGTCCTGACCGGTCCAGGAGAGCAGAGGGAAAGTGGTTGGGGTTTGGGGAAAGTAAATAAACAGAGTGTCTGAGATGATAATAATAAAGAGGAGAGTCATTAAAGAATGGAGATTGTGTCACACCCAGGGCAAACAGAAAATAAACGGCCAGTAGATCCACTCTACAGATGTTTGGCACAGAGTGAAGACAGATTAAAGATGCGTGAAGATGCTGAAGTCCACCGAGGCTCTGCCAGCAGCAGCTGGGAAGCAGGTGGACAGGGGTCCCAGCCAGGGAATCAGCCACAGAGACCATTGTAGCCCCAAACAAGCAGGACCCATGCCTGATAGGGACACCTGCATGCAAGGGGCAGAGGCAGCAAAGGAAGGATGCAGGATAAGGCTAGGTCTCTCTGTTTGTGCAAACTAGAGGACCTTGATGTCTCCCGGGGTGCTAGGTGACTAAGTTCCCCCAAGGTCCTTATGCCAGCATCCCCTCTTTGCTGCTTGGTCACCACTGCTCCCATATTAGTGACTCTGTGAGGACTCAGTCTTCTTTCTTGGCATCTCTGTTTCTAATTTGGCTGCATCCTGAACCAGCAGGAGGGGAGGGGAAACTCAATGCATACAGTCTCTGCTCCCTCATTTACTCAGTTTACTTCGTGTTCCAGATACTGTGGCAGACTCCTCTGGGGCCACAAAAGAAACCTTCCTTTTCTTACATAGTGAACGCTCTGCTGTGTATTCCTCAGTATGAAGCATTCCCTCCTTGTTCATTATAGATAGGAAGGGGCAGGACTGGAGAGATCTGGCAGTGTCTTTATTGTTGCAACACTAAAGGAAGGATGCTCTAATTAACAGTCAGCCCCCAGCTCATCAGATTCCAAGCCCAGGGCTCTTTTTCTGACACCACAGTCAGGGTGAAGAAGATTTCGACAACTGCCAAGAAAGTCACACGCTCTGAAAAGATTCAAAAAAGTGCTCGCTGCCCCTTTAATTAGAACCAAACTTGGTCTTTCTGCTCCACGCTCCAGCAGGGAGGAGCTAGCACATCTCAGGCCCAACTAAGCCCAGTGACTACAGGTGTCTGAGGAATGCTAATGGCCTGAGTTGGGGGAGGGGAGTGCAGGCTCCTCTACAGCATTTGCTTCCCATTAAGCTCTCTCCCCTTCCTTTCTATACCCTCCTGCCCCCTCCATCAATGTGCAGCTTTCATGAGCTGATTACCACAACGAGGTTTCTCAGTCCTTCTGAAGCCACTGGCCACTGACAATGCTAACAAGACACAGATGTAGCAGGGCAGGTCCTTGCGATGAGAAAGAGAGAAGAGAGAGAGAGAGAGAATGAATTAAGGAGTAGTAAGGCTGGACAGGTTCCCAGGAGGGAGTGGCCTCAAAGGGTGATTATAGGTGGGTTTATGAGTAGTAGGATCAGCTAGTGAACTTGTAGCTTGTAGCCAGGAAGAGGATAACAGATTCAATAGAAGGAACAAAGACTCAAGTAAATATGCAAACCAGGTAAAGCTCCCCCAAATCTTTTATAAGCACATGGGTATCCAAAGTGGAGGTAACAATTCAAACAAAACATGCTTTCAAAGCAGCTCAAGCTGGACCCCTGTATTTCCCTCCAGCTTTTTAGGATCTCCCCACTGACCTTACCATAGTCACTAATTTTTAAAATTTTACTTTTCTTTCCCAGGTATTCTCAGACAAATTAGCTTCTTGTTTGGCTTGGATCCCTTAAAACACTGGAATTTGTTTCTTTGAATCTATATCTCCCTCCAGATGTACTCTTATGCATCCATTTCAAAACTTCTAAGGTTTCTTAAGTCTGAAAGTGAATTGATGGAAAACTAAATAAGACCACTACCTTGTCCTCTGCATTCTTCTTCTGCAACTATTTGTAAATGTAATTTGGATCCTTGATTTATCCACAATCCTCTTAGCTTCTCTTTCATACTTTCTCTCTCCTTATCTTTCTATCCTGTATTTGAAGTAATTTCCTCTGATCTATCATTCTGCTCACTAATTCTCTGCTCAGCTTTGTCTAATCCACTATCTGACACATCCATTGAGCTTTCATGTTGCTTATTTCCAGAAAATTCTATGTGACTATGTGAAATGAATTTTTGTTCAGTTACTATTACTTTCATGTCTAAAAAGTTCTATGTTTTTTTCTTGCTGTCTTTGAAATATTCTACCCTTTTTTTTCATCTTCTAAGTCATTTTAATGATAAGTTATTTTAGGTTCTTTCAGATTGCTATTTTATGTCATTGGAATACTAAACAAGTTGGACATATTTACTTTTTTTTCCTAGTAGCATGCTCTTTCTTCACAGCATTGTGGGTTTTTCTTTTTTACTTTTTTTGTTATTGTTGTTTGGACAACTTCAAAGAGGATTATATTTTGTTGTGAGAAAGCTGTTGTTCTGGGATACATTCCTCCTGAATAGTTTTATATTTCCTTCTCTTGATGCTCCGTGAGTTTTACTGGTCTGGAATCTATTTTTACATTCATTTCTCGGCTTGGGAATTTCAACAGTGGAAATTCAGACACTATAGTCACATATGGTTCAGGCCTGGAGCTTCTAGTTCTCACAGAACATTTTTTTTTTCTATTCAGAGTCCCTGTAAGGATCAAGTTTAATTGTTACTACTCTGTCTGAGAGTGATGTTTCATTAGTTTTGGTTTCTCTCAAGACATCTCCTTTATGGGATCTCAGTTTTTGCAAACAAACATTTCAATATTAGCTGCCTGCTTTTTGTGGGTTACAGATCAACTACCTGCTGTCCTCATAGTTCCCAGGATGTAAACTATACAATCTGATATGCCCAATGAACAGTCATAACAACTTCAGCTTGTGGAGTTTAGCATTCCATGTCTGCCTATTGGTCATTTTTTCACCGTGTTTTGAACTTTGTTTGTAAGTTTGTACAAATAGATCAAAAAGCTAAATTCATTTTCATTTCCCCCAAAGTGCTTAGCAAAGTACCATGTCATCAGCCTTTTTACCTATGTATCCAAACACATAATATCTACGGACATATAAGTGTAACTGTTCTATAAGCAGAGTGCCACAATTCAGGAGACATGAGAGAGGGGAGGAAAAAGGAATATGAAGAATGGGAGAAATCAGCACCTGGCCAAACAAGAGTTTCCTGAGTCTTTTCTAAATCACAGTGTCTTAAGATCCCAAGGAACCGTTCAAACTAAGAGCTCTACCAGCTTCTAGCTGGATTTCTTGCCTTGTGAGCTTAAAGAACTTGGAAAAGTCACTTTTCCTCTCTTGGGTGTCGGGCTGTGCATCTGGAAAATTGAGGCACAGAGTTGATCTATGTTGCAGTTACTCTGCATGTTGCTGATAAAATCATGACAAAACAGCTCAAGGGAACAAGAGGTTTTAATTTTTTCTTATGGCAGTTCAGTTACAGCTCTTTGTCCAGCTTGGCAGGAAAGCCAACTGCAACACCAAGGGCCAAGAGAACTGGCAACACTATATCCACATAGTGGCTGATATAGGGACAATCCTTATTTGCCAGACCAGTATGTCTGGCCAAGTATACGGAAGGATGCCAGCTTTCTCAAATAGTTCCTTCCATTTTATTCACTTATCCGGTGACTAGTCCCACCCATCATGGGCTTGTTCTGGGTTTGTTCTGGGCTAAACTCAACTACTAATTCTCTACAAGTGTGTCCAGAGCTCAAACCCTCAACCATCAAGCTGACACCTCTATCTAACTATGACAGCTTGGGAGATGCCCAAGATCCTCTCCAAGTCCAACAGTCTTCAGAACAGTAAGAGAACAAACTGGATACAACCAGCCCAGGATCTGTCACTCAAGTGTCTGCTATCTTTACCCATCCTAAATCACTCACTGGAGGGTTCTAGCTCCCCCATGTCCCTCATGCAACCCTCTCATTTCCTGCTCAGATTCCTTCCCCACTCCCTACAGCAATAAACTCCCTGTGTACTCCCTGCTGAGGCTTTGGTCCTATGACTTTATCTCAGGAAAGGGGGAAGAAGGCTTGGTAGTACTCAGTATTCTATTTGTGAGGTGACGAACCTTGGGGGGTAGGGGGGAAATCAGGAAGGAAAGCAAATGCCACAGTGATACCCTGATCCTGAACCTCTATGCACAGACGCCTCCTCTGCCTCCAGCTTGGGGGTTGGACTGGAGACCTCGCATCTTAAGGAGCTCCTTGAGTGGATTCAGAAACGGTGAATCAAAACCAGCTGGAAGTTGCCCTCCGACCCAGCTAATGACTTGTTTATTGTCAGAGCAGCAGTGCGTCATATAAGGGAATTTCAAAGTGTCACTAATTGGCAGAAGGCCAGTAAATAGCACCATATAAATCTGAAGGCGCTTCCACTGGATCTGAGGGTATAGTCAGACAAAAGGAAGAGAGGACGGTCAGACAGTGTATGGCAAGAGCAGAACCTTCATGACGACTGCCACATTTGCCCTGCATCTTCTCTGCTCCATGGAACCGCAGTGCTTGTGCCATGATTGTGGTAGAAAGGCTGAACACTCTAACTATGGTAGCCTTGGCTCCACTTTTGGTGACACTGTAAAGACGCCTTGGCTCCACTTTTGGTGACACTGTAAAGACACCCCAGCCCCCTCGATATCCTATAAGAGATTGTGACCTATGGCACTGGATCATAGGAGATGTCTTTGAAAAAAGAACATGTTGGTGAAAAATGAACCTTGTAGACATAAAATATAAAAATGACATGTGGCACAGAAAGTTCTTACTGCAGTCGGTCTCGGGAACAGAGCTTGGGCAGCTGGAATAAAAATGGCTGAAGAGAGCAAAAGAAGCTCCTTCTCAAGTAGCACAAGCCATGATGAGCTCCATGGAACCAGATGGGCTGGTAATAATGTTCCTTTTGTCTGTTCCAATCCTCATGCAGCTCATCTTGCTACTTGCCCCTGTTCCCTTTGTGTTTCACACTAGCTTAATTTGAAGAAGAAAAGAGGACAAGAAAGAGAGGACAGAGGGAAAGCATCGCATGGGAAATCAAACAGGAGGTTAGAAAATGTAGTGGCGAGGCCAGGGAGATGCTTATCAGCAGCCTATGTGCAAGATGCCTCTGTGTAAATCTCAATTCCATCCCTGGAGCCCACATGGCCGAAAGAGAGAACTGACTTTCAAATGTTATCCTCTGGCACTAGGGCGATACCTCAAAGGTTAAATAAAGCCTTTGCCTTGTAAGCAAAAGCACAAGCACCTGAGTTCAGATCCTTAGATCCCCTGTAAAAAAATACCTGGTGGATGTGGCAGTGACCTGTAATTCCAGCACTGGAAGGCATTGACTGGGGATCACTAGCCAGACTAGACGTAATGACCTGCTGTGGGATTTAATGAGAGACCCGGGCTCACAACAATGAAGTGGAAGAGGGACTGAGAATGACTCCTGAGATCATCCTCGGGCCTCCACAAGCACACATACTCAGTGCCCTCTTGTACACACTTACACATACACACATGCATGCAGGCATGTATCCCATAATGTGACCTCTATTAACACAATTCTATCTGTCTCTCTCTCTCTCTCTCTCCCTCAAATAAACTATTTAAAAATATTTTTCTTGTTACTAGGACAAATGCCAGATAAGAAGCAACTTAAGGGAAGAGTAGCTTCTAGTCCATCATGGGGGGGGGGAGTCATGAGACAGGAGAGGACACAGCTAGTCAGACTGGACTGGTCCCCTTGCATTGATAGTATGGAAGCAGGAGGACTGGAAATGGGGTGAGGTGAAAACCCTCAAGCTCTAGACCCATTTCCACCACTGAGGCTCTAACTCCTAAAAACACCTTCAGGTACTTTCTGAATCTGCACAGGTAGGGCTAGCCCAGGAAACCTTTGCCTTGAAGTGCTCCTGAACAGGGTAGGATGTCCATCTGTACTAGAACTCCTAGCACTAGTTCATCCCTCACAGGAGAGTTCTGCTATCGCAGTCCCTACTTTGTAGATGGACAACTTCGGTTCCAAGGAGCAAGGCATGTCAAGGCATCTTGAGGGCATTGTGAGGTCTAAAAGGTACTTCCTCATTTGAAAGTGGAGAACATGGATGCTCTAGGTGCTAGGAACCTCTGGAACTTGCTGATGTGAGTGAACTGTGATCTCAGTCAAGGGTCTTCGGGGCAGTGGAAAGCATTGTGGAAGAAAGAGTTGGCATAGAAGAAAGGATGTCTAACAATTATGTGACAGGATAGCAGGGCACGCTCTGATCTGAGATATAAGGGCAGCCTCAAGGAATTGGGTTTACCTATGCAGATCATACTGGCCTTGAACTTGCATTATTCTGTTTTTGCCTCCTAAATGCTGGGATTACAGACATACCACTGTGCACAGAGGTGGGCAGGGATGAGAGATATCTCCTGGAAAGGCAATACCAGCTGGAGGACTCCTTAACTTAAGCAGCCTCTGTAACATGGGCTATATACACTTTCCTGCTACACTTACTGCACACAAATGTCGAGCTGTTTGTGTCTGACCCACAAGGAAGAGACAAGGCACTTGGACAGAAAGTAGCTATATGGAGAAAATATTCTTTTTTTTTTTATTAAAAATTTAATTATACATTTTAAAATTTTTTACCAGTTCCCTCCCTCCCCCCTCCTCCCCCTCCCCTTCCCCCAGTGCCTCCCCCCCAATTCCCAGAGAGTCCTTTATTGTGTACGCCTAACTCTCCACTGGGTCCTCCTCTCCGATGACATATAAGGACCCAGTGGCATTTCCATAAGCCCTTTCTCTTGTTCCCCTTAAGCATAAGATCACTACTATGGCTGTCAATCCCTTGCCTCCAGGGGTCTCGGTGCCCTTAACAGATGCTAGACTTTATGAGGGCAACAGTGCGCTGGACATTGCGCAGGGCATGCAAAGTCCCATTATGATTGCTTTGGCCCCAACTATTGTTGAGAATCTTGCAAATCGTTGCTCCTCCCATCCTTTTGCTCTTACAATCTTACCGCCCCCTCTTCCGCAAATGTCCCTGAGCTCCAGGATGGGGAGAGATTAGGCTGTCCTAGTTCTATGTGATTGATATAGAGTCTCTGAAGTTCTGGATTGTGGTTTGTTGATTTTCTTTTGCAGTTTTGCTGCTCCTGCAATTCCCTTCACTCCATTCTGCTGGGCACTGTATGTCACCCCCTGGCCAGAGACAAAAAGCTGTTAAACTGGAGTCTTGTTGTAATAGCACATTCAAGGGTAGATGTAATAAGAGTAGGAAACCTCACTGAGGGAGGGGTCCATCACCCATTTGCAAAATGATTACTTTTTATCTGCTAGACTATATGCCCTCCCCTTCTGGTGAGATCAGGAAAGAACGTCTGTGAACTTAACCAGGTTTCTCATTACTTACTTGCAGACCTTGATGGAGGCCTATTTTCTCTGCTGTAACATGGTCTCCTCTCTCCTTGTTTCTGGTGTGGCCCTCCTAACCCATCTCTCTTGTTCATAATCCTTGCAATTACTGTGTTACATAGGTTTACTTTTGAGTGTCTCAATGTGGGCTGGGTGAATTTGGTACTAGGAGCCACCTATTAGGGAGTACATACGGCGCTTAATTTTCTGGGTTTGGGATACTTCACTTAATATAATTCTTTCTAATGACATCCATTTCCCAGCAAATTCCAGTAATTCATCATTTTTGATGGCTGAGTAGTACTCCATTGTATAGATGTACCACATGTTTCCTTATCCACTCATCAACTGTTGGACATTTAGGTTGATTCCATGACTTTGCTATTGTAAACAGTGCTGCTATGAACATGGTCGAGCTTGTGCTATCGAGGCGAACCTCTGCTGCATGGGGGGTTATTCCCAAAAGTGGGATAGCAGGGTCATACGGCATTTCAATCTTTAATTTCTTTAAGAATCTCCAGACGGCTCGCCAGAGTGGCTGTATGAGCCTGCATTCCCACCAACAATGTAGGAGAGTTCCCCTCTCTCCACATCCTCTCCAGCATTTGTCGTTGTTTGTATTGTGGATTTTTGCCATCCTGACCGGGGTGAGATGATATCTCAGGGAAGTTTTGATTTGCATTTCCCTGATGGCGAAGGAAGTGGAGCATTTTTTAAGATAATTGTTAGACATTTTAATTTCATCCCTGGTAAAGTTTCTTTGAAGTTCCAGGGCCCATTTTTTAATTGGGCCAGTGTTTTCCTTGGAGTTTAATTTTCTAAGTTCTTTGTGCACTCTGGACAGTAGAGCTCTGTCAGATATGTGGTTAGTGAAGATTTGGAGAAAATATTCTTAAGACATACACAGGACACCCCCTGTCCTGGGCACCCTGAACCCCCAGATTATCAGATGTTTTTTCCCTCTGGGGAATCCCTCCACTTCTATTAACCTTTTATTCAAACATAAGGTCTTTACAATTAAGACAGTTTGGGGGACTTTAGATCTTTGCTATTTTTCTAGCATTTAAAATTTAAGTGCATCAGTTAGACTTGAGTGTCAACTTTATTGGAATATGTTTCCTTTATATTCAATTATCTGGGTATTCCATTGCACCATTGTCTATGTCATTTGTAATATCACCAGAGTGGTAGCTGGTGACATTATAGCCCATTAAACTACACTTCCCAGTCTCTCTTTACTAGTTCCAGAAAGTTTCTGTCTAAAGATTGATTTTCATATCTGTCAGTTTCACTAAGGGGTATTTCTACTGTGTGTGATGTTTTCCTGCCTCCTTTTGTCTTCCATAAGGGTATAAGAAGAAGATAAAACTTTTACCTGGGTCTGTCTTTCCTGAATTGTCAGTGTCTTAGTCATCCTTAGACACTTCTGGTCACTGGTTGGCTTGGGGATGTCAGACAATCCTTTTGTGAGAGACCCAGGACTAATCTTGGGGCCAAAAAAGGGGTGGCACCAACCTCTCCACTGGTATAGCTCGGGTCCACACATGATATTCATCTTACTGGTATTGAACCTGGGTGGCACAGAAGACACAACTGTTCTCAGATGAAACTCAGTTCAGGACAACTAAGAAGATTATACCTTAGCTTCCTCCCAAACGAAAATTACTTATATAATATTTTCTGAGACAAGGTCTTACAATGTGGTCCAAGCTGGCAATACCTTTGTAAGCCTCCTACCTTTGCCTCCTGAGTACTAGAATTATCAAGCTAAGGCCCCCATGCTTGGTTTAGAGATTTAACATGATGGGAGCTGGGGAGATGGCCCAGCAGTTAGAGCACTTGTCCCACAAGCAAAAGAATTGGAGTTCAGACCCCCAGATCCCATGTAAAAAATGGCAGGCAGGTGAGGCAGCTCACTTTTAATTCCAGCCCCGGAGAGTGGAGCCTGGGAATCCAAGGATTGAGTTTAATTAGAGACCCTGGACTCAAAACAGTAAGGTGGAAGGGCGATTGGTGATGATTTCCATCATCATTCTTTGTCCTCTACATGCTGCTCACTCGTGCATGTACCATCCAACGTGTAAACACACGCGTGCATGCATCCCATACACACATGCATCACATACATGCAACAAATAAAGGTTTTCTGTGATATAAACATAGAACAAAAATCAAAAGGATACATGAAAAATATTCTCTTTCTGCAACTGGACACTTAATTCTTCTTATTTCTCAATATTCCATTATTACCTGGGTTTTATACATTTTTTCTCTTCCTTCTTTCCCTCCCTCCCTCCCTCCCTCTCTCTTTCCCTCCCTCCCTCCCTCCCTCCTTCCCTTCCTTTCTTCCCTTTTTTTCGACAGGGACATGTATCTCTGGCCGGGAACATACTATGAACTTCATTCTTAGAGGAGAACGGTCTTGAACTTCTGATCTCCCTGCTTCCACCTCCTGAGCCCTGGGATTGTAGGTGTTTGCCATTATACCTGGTTTATGTGGTGCCGGGGATTGAACCCAGACCTGGTTGCATGGAAAGAACCCAACTGAGCTACATCCCCAGCGCCTTGTGTGTCTTTAAATAAAAAAAAATGAGGATGGAAAGATGGCTCAGGGATTAAGACTCTCTCACAAGCAGAAGGTCCTGAGTTTGCATCTCAGGTTCCAAGTAAAAATGCCAGGTGGAAATGGCCATTTGCCTGCAATTATGGCCCTGGTGGGCAGAGCCTGGGAAATCCCAGAGGGAAGCAAGAAAGAAGTAGAAGCAATCCAGGATAATTCCTGAAGTCACCCTTGGGTCTCCACAAGGACATACAGTGCCCCCCCCCAACACAAAATAGAATAAAATAAATTTTAAAACAGCATTAAATATATATGTATATATCTCAGAGAGCTGAATGAGGAGACAGCCTGTTTTGATCTATGAATCCCAGTCTTACTAGTATTATTGCTATCACATCCTCCCAGCTAAATCCTTGTACTGTTCTTTGCTGGGTGTTTGATGACCCTGCAGGTATCCAGGGCATGGCCAATTGGTATCTGTTTGCATAATCTTTAGAGAGCCTTCTGATATGCTTTTCCTTTAGATACCTGCTTGGAAATTCCCACAAAACTTTAGATCCAAACCTCTTTGAGCCCTTCTCCCAAATTATAGACAACTTCCCAAAGTAAGTTTGTAAAGGAAGTACCTCTCTTTCTGTGAATTCTCCAATA
Organism: Typhlomys cinereus; assembly: GCA_023101885.1. Classification (NCBI taxonomy): domain Eukaryota; kingdom Metazoa; phylum Chordata; class Mammalia; order Rodentia; family Platacanthomyidae; genus Typhlomys; species Typhlomys cinereus. Next base: position 2,038,844 of record JALPQD010000282.1, on the reverse strand, counting down.
AACCTACCTGTACTGTTGAGGTCAGCGCTTCTTTTTGTTTTCTCTTCGTTGCTCCACTTTCTATTGAGGACCACTCAACATCCTCTACCAATCTCCCCAACCTTTCCTTTTTCCCACTGAAACTAACTTTCTAGTCTGTTTTGGAGCTTCCCTGCACGGGAAGAAAAGGGAAAAGCACATAGTACAAGGGTCATATAGAAAAGCAAAATCGTCCTTTGACTTTATGATTGATCAGAAACCACAAGATTATAAACTGGAGAAACTAAATTTGCTTTACTGACAAATTTTAGCAGAATCTGATAAAGAAAATAGAGAAACCAGACAAATGCTGGTCATACTGAGGAAAATGATGAGAATAAGCAAACAAACTGGTTAACTGAACCCCAACCCTCACCTGCACTTCAACCATTTAAAAACCTTGTACCCCTAGTCCCAAAACAGCAGTGATTTCCTTCCTGCAGGGAAATTGCTACTGCCTCAATGGTGGAGTTCAGAATAAATTTGTGGATGCAGCCTGAATTGGTGCTCCTTCTCTTTCCTCTCATCTTTTCAATGTACAATGCTTGTCCTAGGGACAGTAGCAGCTAATATTGTGTTATATGCATCTCCTCCTGTAATACACCCACTAACTAGAGGAGTGAAGCACCAGGATTTGAACCTCAGCCTATCTGACTGCCTATCATAGACTTAACCACCACACAACTGTTTCTAGAAAAAGGAAATAGAAAGCATGCTGAATTTTGCAGACTGAACCCTACCCAGGAAGAAGGGAGGAGGGGGAGACTGCCCAAAGAAGAACCTCGAATTCAGTCTCCCAATCACATGGGGGTAGTGGGAGAGAATCTGTCTGCAAACAACATCCCAATTTTCTTCTGAACTTTTCACACCCAGTTCAGTCAGAGTTCACTCTGGGTCCGAGGGAGGGAGAGAGCTGTGCCCGGGATCAGAGTTCCGCACACCTAGAACAAGCAGGGCCTCTGGGTCTCCCACTGTTAGATACCAGGCAGACGGGAATCACTGTGCCCCCAAAGACCAGAGATGGCTTTCAGGATGTGGGATGGAGAGAATCACCATCCTGGAGCTAGTGGATCCAAAAGTAGCTGCCATTTGGATGCCCTGAAGAGACCCACATAAGCCTCACAGGCCCACAGCCACCACCTTTCACTAGCAGCCACGGGACAGCGAAGGCCTGGTGACTCCAGGACACAGCACCGTGGTTTTCAGCAGCCTCGGGAAGGCCTGTGTGCAGACAAACTTCCAAGGAGGACCTTGGCCATCATGCCAGCCAGAGATGATTGCTCTAATAAGGACAGAGGTGACCAGCAAAGCCCTGGTTGGCCCCAAGCTTGGGGTTAATGAGACTTCCTTGGGAGAAAGTGCCTCGGGCGGGCGGGTGGGGGTGGGGCTTCGAGACTGCAGAACAGCTGGAGGCCAGCAATCCCCCAGGCTGTTTATTAGGAGACAAAGGAAGAACTTTGCTCCCTGCTCCAGAGGTCAAACTCAAGGTATCCCAGGGAATGGCAGGGGAATTTATGAAGTGAGAAGGCAGCCTGCTTGACAAGCTGTCAGCTATGGCTTCTACTTCCCTCCTCCCCATTTTAAGCATTCACTGTGGTGGAGCAAGATTCTCCAGGCACTTCTGGGAATCTACAAGCAACCAAGGCACAGGTCACACAACTGACTGGAAAGGGAGACAATTGGCAACCATTTCCAATAGTCTCAAACCATCTACTACACAGTTCCAACTCAAGTCCAGGTCAGACACATGCACATGTCGCCCAGGGCCGACACTCCTACAGGGAAGTGAGCAACCTCCAAAGACAGACAGCTGGGTGCCAGTTTTATGACCAGGAGGGCAGGAAACAGCAGGTGTGTGTACCCACACATCATATTCACCTCAAATTTCTTGGATGCATAAAGAAGGATTGGGCAGGAAGCAATCAAGACACCGTGTTTTGAGACATTGGAGAAACAGGTGGAAGAAAAGACATTTGCATTCAGGGATGCAAATACAAACACCTTCCGTATAAAAGGAGCAGGATTTCCATGGAAATTAGAGTTACTATTGTTTTATGAAAGGAAACGGTGTGTGAGAGAGAATGACAGTATATGAGTATAAATGTGCATATGAATGTGAGTGAGTTGTGTATTTGCACAACTGTATGTGAATGTCAATATTCAAGTGTGCGAGTGAGTCATTTTGTGTGTGTGTGTGTGTGTGTGTGTGTGTTTCAGATAGGGCTCAGGATAGTAACATGACAGGTAGTGTCCCATACACCCCCATACTGTAGGAACTCGGCTCTTTAGAAACACAGCTTAAGATGGTGTCTTTTGGTTATGTCCTCTCCCACTGGGAGCCTGTTCTCCCTCCCTCAGCCGGAGAAGTGCTGACACCCACCTCTTATCACCAGCCCCTCCTAAGTTCCCAGAGCCCCCGTGCCCTCCACCTGACCTCGCACTGCAGAGCCTGGCTCAGGCTCCAGCAGGGCCACTACTGCTTGCTGCCAGGTCCCATCCATCAGTCCAGCACTGCCTCCCTACCCTGCTGCCCCCACCACACAAAGCTAGTAAATGTCTGGGTCCACGGGAAAGGACACCAGGGTCTATCTGCCGCCGCTCCCCTTTGGCAGCCCCTTCTGTGTGACAGCTCTGAGTCAGGAAAGTGATGATCCTCCTCTCTACCCTGCTTCCAAGGCTGACAGCCTCCCCCTCCCACCTGGCGCCCTGCTGGGATCCTGGGAGACCACTCTTCAGGTCAAAGATAAAAAATGTCTGACTATTGACTAAGACACAGTAACTGGCCAATTTGCATGTTGATAACATAACTCCATGCCCAGAAGGGATGCAAGCCCCATTCCAATACGGTGTCCCCATCCTTGCCTTTCTCCCCAGAGTTGTTCCATCTTCTTCCTAAAGCCCTGCAGAGGGTGGGGTGCATCAGCTCTAAGACCACAGGGGTCCACCCTACAAGCAGTCCAGGGGCACCTCTGCCTTTGACCTCCTTCATGGATTGTTTTTTTTAAGGCACCCTGAGAAAAATCAAATCCTAGCCTGCCACGGCCCCCTTCGTACCTCCTCCCTAGACCTGCTGTGTTTGTGCAGAATCCCAGAGGACAGAATGAAATGCCCATGTGGCTGCAGCTGGCTGTGTCTGGGCTCCAGCAGGCAGGGGTGAGGGGAGGCGCCAGGCAGGTCTGGAGAGTGGAGGGAGGTGTGACCCAGAGTGCAGGCTGCTTGGGGTCCAGCAGTTAAGGATCACACATGATTCTTCTCCCCACCGTATTCTCCAGTCCCAGCCCGCGGCTCTGAGTCAGACGCTTCCAGGACAGTAACCAGCTTTAGTTTATACACTACCAGCTGCGTTTTCCTACTACTGTTTCCTACTACTCCTCCCTGCCCACGTGGCTCAGAAGTGGGTTCAGCTGGGCTCCTGTGAGAACTGGGACGGCAGCTCAAAGCTGCTGCTGTTACAGCACTGGCAGGCCGGCCCTGGCTGTGGCAGGCCGGCCCTGGCTGTGGCAGGCCGGCCCTGGCTGTGGCAGGCCGGCCCTGGCTGTGGCAGGCCGGCCCTGGCTGTGGCAGGCCGGCCCTGGCTGTGGCAGGCCGGCCCTGGCTGTGGCAGGCCGGCCCTGGCTGTGGCAGGCCGGCCCTGGCTGGTCCCATCTGCCGCCACTCACCTTTGGCGGCCCTTCTGTGTGATATGACAGCACCTGACAGGACCCAGAGGTCTACTCCTTCCTGTGTTCCAAATCACAAGCAATATAAACTTGGAGGGACACAGCATGAGAATGGGCAGGCCAGAGGAGGTGGTGGGTCGCTTGCAGAAAGCAAAGGGGCACCTTAATACGAAGCATGTTTCTGCCCCTTCCAGATCCCCTTTAGGTCCAAAGGGGGCCTAGAGGAGGAAAGTACCTCCCACCCTAAGCAGAGTGGAGCTTAGCTCCTCTTGTCTGTAGGGCTAAAGATGTGCACCCCTCTCAAGCTCTTCAGCCTTTGTCAAGCCCCTTGGAAGAAAGAGAGGAAGGAAGGTGGCTGGTAGCATTCCCCCCAAACCACCACCACCAGGGCTGTAGCGCTCAATGGAAAGTGACAGACCCCAGGGCTCAGTGTGAACCTGTCGCTCAAAGCCTGCGCTTCAGCTTCCCCTCTTCCAATAGGAGCAAATGAATTCTTTAAGCATTTAACCCATGTGAAACTGTTGGTATGGGCTTTGCACAAAGTAGGTGCTCAATCAAACCAGGACTGGGCCTGGGCATGAGAAGGGGAGAGGCTTGAGGTAGACACAGTCCGCATGGTGCCATGACCAGTCTACATGTCTTCCCGGCCCTCTTCAGTCTTTGTCTAGAAATCAAAGGCCAGAGGGATCAATTCTTCACCCAGCTGTCCATGAGCCCTGTCACCTCACCATGTCCATCCGCTTCCCCGCTCATAGAGGAAACCCTGGACTTTGGAGGCAAACAAAAGAACCTAGAAGAAAGTCAGTTCTACCTGGAGTTGACTATGTGGGCAACAACAACGGAGTCATACTGCCCAGTTGTCCTGAGCTGTGAAATCCCAGCTGTAGCATCTCTCCCACACGGGGAGACCCTGTGTGTGAATGCACCTGACGGTCAGCAGACCCTACTGTGGCAGGGTGCCTCGTGTACCCTGGGGGATCAGGACAAGGCAAGGAGACCAAGATCTCTCTGGGAATAACATTAGCTGAGCACTAAGAGGAGGAAGCAGGAGGATGAAGAGTTGAGGCCAGCTACATGGTGAGATCCCGTCTCAGTTCTCTAAAGACAGGGGTGGGAGCAGAAACAGTAATGTCACTGAGGCCTCAGGGCAATGTGCCAGAACGCAGGGTATCAGGAGTGACTCGACTTTGATTCCAGAGCAGCTCAGGAATCCCTTGCTCATTCTCCTGAAAGAGGTGGTGGTGAAATGGTTCACTAGAACGATATCTTTTCGGCTACTCACATCAATGCAGCCAGCTTAGCTGTTTGGCAGCAGGTGAACTCAGCGATCACTGAGTATCCTGAGGATGGCATTCTCCCACATGTTCAGAGATACTTAGATGGCCAAGGGCCTGGTGGCCGATCGTGGCCTGATCTGTGCACGCACACGCATATGCATGCAAGCATGCAAACACACACACTGTGAACTCATGCCAACCCCAAGCTATGATAGTCTGCCACTATGGAGCCCCAGAATGTAGAACCAGTGGGCTACAGCTGGAACCAGGCCTCTGAGCCCTTTGCCCCAACTCTTTCCCTGCAGCGAGACTGGAAACAGGGAGGAGCAGCCTAAGTGAGAAAACAAACCTCAGACTCATTATCCCCCAAGGATCTCTGATCTCAATACAATGAAAGGTCTCTAATCCGGAATGAAAAGCAAACACAGGCTCTCTCTTATCCACACACATCCCCTCCCCATCCTTGGACTCTGACTCCTACTCGTAAGACAAATATTCAATTAAATTTCCTGGAGGACCAAATAATTGGCTCTCCTAGACAACATGACACCCCATGACAGTGAGACCCCAGAGGTGCAGACACATCTGCAGACAGAAGAAAGTTTAGAAGGACAACCTCAGAAGGCTTTCAGATCAGCCTTGAAAATGTGGAAACTTCCTGGGGGGGGAGGGGAGGTCTGTGCCCACCAACTCTGGCTTCTGCTGAATCCACCTAAGAGCGGAATCTTAGAAGTCGGACTTTGGACCCTTCAGACCTGCTTGTCCTTGTCACAGCACCTTCAGTCAGCAGCTCTAGTCCCATCAGGCCCAAGACCCCTAAGCCCAGCATCTTCTCCTATGCCGCTAAACACAGCAGGAAAAACAGAGCATTCTCCTATTCCCGTGCAATGAAGGAGAACCTGGTCCACGCGCCTGCAAGAAAGGACCTTAGCACAGTCCCCAAGGTTCTTGGTGCTCACTCACTCATTCCCGTTCAGTTGCCTCCAATCACGGGTGGAGAGTGGAGCTCCTGACCACTGCAACACAAGAGGAAGAAACTGCTCCAGGGGCTCAGTGGGTGGGACACCTGTCTGCTTGAAAACCTGCAGACCTGAGCTGCAGAGGTCCACAGAGAAGGAGAGAAGTGAATCCTGAGAGCTGTCCTCTGACCTCCACCTGTGTTCCCACCATGACTTGCATGCACATCTTCTTGCGCATTCTCTCTCTCAAGCGAATTAAAGAATTAAGTGAAAACCTGCTCCACACTCAACTCCCAGCCAGGGATCACTTTCCTCCATCAGAAATTTTCTCCTTGTGTAAATGCTTTTCCTGCAGACACACTGCACAACTTCCTTTCTACCCCAGATAGGAGTTTCACAACAAACCAAAGTAATGATTATGCCAAGGTTGACCAATTGATTAATTTGGTAGACTTGCTTACAGGGTAGGGGTGAGGGTTACTTACAGGAGCAGGGAAGACTTAAAGGCAGCTACGTTGCCAGAAAACCCACCCCAGCTTAGTGACGGCTTCCCCATTGCGGCATAGATGGAATCCTCTTCAATTAACCTTCCTCAGCCTAAATATTCCTAGTGTCTCTCCCAGACCTCAAGGTCTTGAGGACACATGTAATTAGAGCAGAATCGCTTACAGTGAGGCCAGAGCCTTCAGTGAGGGTCCGATGACCCACTCCATGCCTCTCCGTCTCTAGGGAGCATCAACGGACAATAGGTCTGATTGTGATGGTCTCAGACAAAGATAGCAGTTGTTTGTCCAGATGAAAACATACAACAGTCCTACACATTCCAAGAATACTGAGAGACCCAAGACACAAAGTAAGAAGCAAAGGTAAGAGTCAGGACTAGTAGTCCATCCATCCTGCCTTCCTTTTCTTGGTTCCATTTTAAGTTAGCTTACCAACCAAGCTGTAGGTGGGGAAGGAGATTAATGCTGGAAGGGAGCTGGCTTTCCTAACTACAAACCCTAAAGTTCTCTGGACAAATCTTTCTGACAGTGAGGGGTGGGCTTCTTTAGTCCATTATCAACTGCACCTGAACGTCTCCCCTCATGACCTCTCAATGCAGAACAGGGTTAATTGGAGAGAGCAGACGTGAGAGGAGGAGCCAGGAGTCCCCTCAATTAGAGCTGGAGAGAGACAGCCTGTGGAAAGCTGGCTGGGGGTGGTAGGGTCAGCATTCAGGGAAAGACCTCGTGAGCAACAGAGGGACGTTGGAGCAGTCACTTAAGGAAAGGTGACTGTAGAGAGATGTCAGCCAAACATCTCCTGGTTTTCCTCTACTTGTAACTCTATGGCTTAAACCCATGGCTAGTTGGAAGTGTTCCAAGATCTTCCTCCAAATGCCAGGCTCCTACCTCTGGACCCACATTTCAGAAGGACTTGAGTTCTACCTTTAACCCAGAGATGCTCACTTATAGCACACTGAGTAGGAGGAAGGCTCAGGCCAGCCAGGGTCTAGGCTGCCCAGCAAAGCCAGAGGTCAGTGTGTGAAGACTATTGGGAAAGGAGAGCAGTTTGGGAGACGCTCTTGTGGCAGGGAGCCCAGAGGCAAGAGCTGAGCCAGGAGCTTCCAAGGGAGTCTGGCTTTGGGATTTACGAGTCTCTTGTTCCCATTAAAAAAAAAAAAAAAAAAAAAAAGACTCTAGGTCTCAAGTGCTCTGGAGAGGATCATTCTGTGGAGCCAAGACATAAGACCGGAGGCTCCTTCCCTGAGAGATACTGTCCTTTCCCCCCTGGCTAGATGCACCATGCTACTCCCTTGCTACAAGCCAGGAGTTGGAACTTTTCTTCCTATGATTTAGAAGAAAGGGAAAGGGCCTTATTTCCTTTGCCTTGGGCATAAGAAGAAACCTAGAGTGATTGAAAACAAGACCAGACAGTCCATGGGTCTCTTGCCATCTGGCTCAGCACTGGGCAAGTACTTTAATGCCTCTCCAGGACTTTGACATCTCCATTGTTCTAGAAGTATCTCCACTATGACCTAAGTTGGATTAGCAAATTCTCTTCTACATATCCATGCTAGGATCTGGGTACCATCTGGGTCTTCAGTGCAGATCTTTCACTAATCCTGGTTGTCGGGTAAAAGGGGACAAGGGAATGCCAAGTTCTGTGTGGTTTCCAGCCACATGTGACCAACCCACTGCTGCTAATGATGATGATGATGACGATGATGATGATGGTTTATCTTGCATTTGGCTAGGTATCCTTGGCTAGGTATCCTGCTTGGGGACAGTGTCAGGATAAGTGAGACTGAAAGAGAAGAGCAGAAAGAAGATTGGATGATCTGTTCCATCAAATAAGCTGTTAGTGGAAAGCGTAGAACATTACCAGAAGGGGCTACAAGAAAACTAAAAATGAGAAAAACACTGCTGGAATGCATTATGGGAACAGGAAGAAGGAGGAGATAAATGTGACAGTGAGAGGCGGGGCCTTAGAATAGTTGTTGGAGATTGTTTCGAGTGGAATTTAAATGCTCTGAAGATGTTTAAAATTCATCTAATCAATAGGCGACAGGAGAAAATATGTAGTAAGACATATGTCAATGCCCCCAAAACTCTGTGCTTGACACTTTTCACACCTTTACATATGCCATTTTATCTGCCTAGAATGCCCTTCTATCCTGATCTATCTGTTCTCTGTGCCTCACTCCCAGTGGGTTAGGGGTTCCTCCTCTGTGCTCATAATGTGGTTGAGGAGCGAGTCTTTAGATGGAATTAGGATAAACACTCTGTGATGGTTAGCCATTGTGGCTATTCTACTATGCCGGCCCTTGTGATCTTGGATCACATGGGTTGGTGGTCATGTGACTACTTCTACTGCATTTACCTGACTGCATTCTCTGAATGCTTTTGAATTCGTACAATCTGGGCTTGTTGTAAGTAGGTAGTTCAGGGTCTGATATGTGCTAAGTGACTATTAAATGTTGAATGACTACAGAAATGAAAAATGAACACCAGTGCACTTTAGAGATGTACTATGAGCAAAACATGTTCCTGCCACCAGCGATGGTCATGTTCCTTTGGACATGTGTTCCTTCACCCCATACTGCTGCTTCGGGCACTCAGCCAGCAGCCTGTGGTCCACTGTCTTTGGAAGGAGTTCATTTTGCTTTGCTCTGAGGCAGCCAACATCAACAGCAATGTGGAGATGGAAAACAGACCAGGACCAATGAAAGTTGTTCCTTCTGCAGCTGAGTCTCCAACCGTTTTCAATCTGCTAATGAGACCCAGCTAGGAGTAATCAGGAAGTGTCCAAAATTAGCTGTTTTAATTTGAGCAAGAGGGAAAGGACTGACTCAGATGGGGACACAGGCTCCAGTGGAGAGCGGGTTTTGGAAGCTTCCAGAAAAACCAGAGAACTGTCTGGTGCTCTGACGCCCAAGAGAACACCCAGGACGGATCGGGATCCCTGTGTCCCAGCACCTGGTCTCAAATTAAAACAATTTATGGGTTATTTGTCCCAGAATCCATTTGTGCTTTAAGTTAGAGCCGAGGCTCTAGGCTGCCTGCCACCTGGTAAACATAAGTTTTGATCATGAGGGTCCTTTCTCCTTCCCAGCTTACCACTTTCCATCTTCAGTATTTTGGTTCTCATTTCCTGCCCCTAAAAGCTAGGTCTCTACTAAGTCCTTCACTGCCCTTCACGGGCCATCATAGTCCGTAGGAATCCCTGTCTTTTTGAACTTCTCAGAAAAACTAATTGTCTTACCAAACGTTACTGATCCCTTAGCTACTAAGGCAAACACCAAGCTAGCGACTAAGGTAGGACTTAGGGATTCACATAAAGAGGAAAATGGTCCTTTCCTTTCTTGAGACCTGCTTTAGTCGGTTATCTGGGCAACAAACATGGAAACTCACAACTGTAAGAAGCAATGCAAGTTCCAGGAAAAGCCCGCCATGAACTCGCAATTGCATGACTCTGCCTCTCACGTGCTGAGATCACAAGTAAGTGCCAACACATCTGCTTTTTTTTTTTTCTTCTCCTTACATCTATGTAAGAGCAATTTATAGCCAAGCATTATGTTTTCTAGTCCTTTTTCTTACTGCCTATAGACCTTTCATACAGTAGGGTGTCCAAAAACATGTTTTTCATTGGTGATTGCCTAAGAATGGGGGAGATCTTACGCTACCATAAATGATGACCACTTCCATTCCTTTGAGAATCTACAAAACTAAACTGTAACTGGGGGAGAAAAAAGAATGAGGATGACACCTCAGGGACCAGCTGCGGGTGATCCAGTAAGGTCGTAGGGTCTCCGGGAAGAGTGGTTCTGTCAGGTCTGGAGATGTAGGTGAGATAGCAGAGTGCTTGCCTAACACACAGGAGGCCCTGGGTTCTATCCTATAATCCAGCATCCAAAGGTGGTAGGAGGAATAGATGTTTAAGGTCATCCTTGGCTACATATCAAGTTCAAGGCCAGCCTGGGCTACATGAGACTGTGTCTCAAAAATATGAATTCATTTATTAAAATGCTTCATGCTGGGGCTGGAGAGGTGGCTCAGGGGTTAAGCCTCTGTCTTGCAGGCAGAAGGTCCTGAGTTCGGATCCTAGACCCCATGTATAGACACTGGGCAGAAGCGGGGGCAGCCTGCGTTTCTGGTTCTGGTAGGCGGAGCCTGTGAATCTCGGGGCTGAATAAACAAGGAGGAGGTGGAGGCGGTCCATGGTGGTTCCCGAATTCGTCCGTGGTTCTACACACACGCGCGCGCGCACACACACACACACACACACACACACACACACATACACCCATACACACACAATTGAATAAATAATAAATAATAAAAAAATTTTTTTAAATGCTTCATGCATACAAAGGCTTTCCTAAATATATGACAGTTTAGGCCTGGCATTTGCTAAGGACAAGACAATGGAATAAATAAACATTCAAGGGCCTTTGGTACCTTGAGTTCCAAAGACTGTCTTACGCCTAAAGTTCCCCACCAGAGGGCAAAGCGTAGGCACCATGAGAGGGTAATAGTACCAAGGATAAGATCTAGACCCTTGCCTTGGCTGCAGCTTGTTCCAGCTTCCCCTGCTCTCTAACCACATCTTGTCATCCTGAACTTCATACCATCTCCTAGACTAGATTCAACAAGCCCTTCATGCACACTTCAGACACCGTTCCTTCTTTATCCAAGAGCTCCACTCACCCTTAAGGCCCAACTCATTGTCTTCTCAGTAAAACATTTCCAACATTCTCCAGCAGAATCAGTCACTCAATCCCCTCCCTCACATTTTCCTTCTTTCTGTGGTGACACTTGCCAAGTTGTATTGCAAACATTCTAATTAGGCTGTTTGCAGAATAAGAAGAACGAAAGCCATCAGGATTTTAAAGCCTGGGAGATCTTTGGAGCGGGGCTCATAAAGCCCATAGAAACTGGGGTGTCCAGTAGGAGCACCTGCATTGTAGTGCCTCCTAGCGATCTGAGCTTGCTAGCTATAGCCTCTGGGATTCTCTTGCTATTCTCTCTTGCATTTCCAACACCTCTCCTTTCTCTCCCACAAGGCAGTAAATTTCACCAAATCCTGTAATTAAAATCTAAGACACTATCCCTTGTTTCTCTGGCATGCATATTCTCTCTCTCTCTCTCTGTCTCTGTCTCTCTGTTTCTCTCTCTCTCTCCCCCCTCAAATAAATAAACGAAATACAGAAGAAAATGAGCTTTAGGTCAAAATAGTTCAGATTCTCAGATTCTGATGTCCGCTTCATGACTGTACCTGTCGCATAGTGACCCTGAGCATTCTAACCCCTCTAAGCAGACATTCTTCATCATGGGGCGTCTGCTTAGGGTCGCGGCTTCAGAGGCAACTGCAGGCAGTGGGGTCACCTGCAGGTGAGCGGAACTAATTATTAGATGCCTTTCTTCTCTGCTATCTGCTGCTGCCCACGGGAGGACAGGTTCACGACTTCTTTTCCTGGTATGTGTTACTATGCCCAGCACCTGCCAGGTGTTCGTGTACCCTGCCTGGACTCCTAAGCAGACCCCAGTCTTCTGATGTCCGAGGTCCTGGATCCATCTCCAGCTTTTCCAAAACTGGACAATTTGCAATGAAAATAGCGTGCCTTCCTCCCCCACCCCCATTAAAAAAAAAAAAGCGGAGAGCAAGTTGGACATCAAAAGCCTCTTTAAAACCAACATTTTGATGACTTAAGAGTAAATGAATGAGAAACATACGGCTTGCATTTCCTTTATGATACACAAGGGCTCTTTCTGGACTCACTTTCCATTGCTGCCAAGCTAATGTGAGAGTGGAATTGCCCAATTCTCACATCATCAACAGATGGCTCCCCAGATTTGGAAAAAACTTCACGTGGCAGAGGAAGGAAGCTGCCAACTCCTCACATCAGTTTCATGCCTAGTGGCTCTTTTGCCACCCTCCGTATTTCATCCAGGGCAAAACGGAAATTCCACACACAGTGGCCCCAAGGCCCTGGGAGGGATGACCTGCCTTCTGGAGCTGGTAGTGGATATGCAGGATTGTGGGGGCAAGCAAAGACCAAGGCCAAGATCGAGTTCAGGTTTCGCTGCCGACAAAGCCATACGAGGCCCTGGACTTCAGTTTCCTCGTTGATGAGATGAGACCATGGGCCTTGCTCTGTGAGGAGAAATGAGATTGTTACTGTGCAGTACTCAGCACGTAGCCATGAGTCCGCAGTCATCGACTGTGAAAGCAACAGACATGTCAGGACACGGCCAGACTCTTCTGTGAAGCAGCAGCTGGACTCTTTCACTCCCCCTGGTCAGGGGAATTGCAGCTGCTTCGAGGTGATGGCAAGAGAACCCAGGACGTTTGATCCTAGGTTTCGGTGCTGTGGGAAGGAAGCCCTGTCCAGGAGACAGAGTTCAGCCCAGGACACTGTCATTCTCGCTGCAATGACAGTTGGTCATTTTGCCAAGGCCAACCTTCATTTTCAAAGTCCTTGGTGAATGACTGAGAGTTGGGTGACATCTTTAGAACCTTTCCAACACCAGCTTGCTTGGACAAAGATGTCTCACAGCAAGGTTAGGCTGGCTGACAGGGCCTGAGGCAGAAGCACCCCTAGCCCAAGCATGAACAGGTAGAGTCTAGCTGTGCTTTCGTGGGCGTGACTGGTCCCAGGTGGGTGCAGAATCCATGACTGCAGGTCCATCTTCCCCACTTATTTTTGATGAATGAACATCAAGTAAGAACCCCAGGGTGAGGGGCAGGGAGAGATGTCATTGATGACTGGCTTGAATATGGCAATGTGTGTATGTGTGTGTGTGTGTGTGTGTGAGAGAGAGAGAGAGAGAGCAAGTGAGTAAAAGAGAGAGAGAAGAGAGCGATTGTGAATATGTACCTGCTATGGTGTGTATGTGTGTGGATGTCAGAGGACAACCTTCCAGTGCTGTACCTTGTCTTCCACCTTGTTTTGAAACTGGGTTCCTTCACTACAGCTGTATAAGTCAAGACATCTGGCCCATGAGTTTCTGGAGACTCTCCAGACTCCACCTTTCATTTCCCCCAATATAGGAGAGATTACAGATGTTTATGTCCCTACTGCTGACTTTTACGTGGGATCTGGGGATCTGAACTCAGGTCTTTAGGCTATGTGGCAAGTGGTTTACCCACTGAGTCATCTCCCCCAGCCCAGGCCACAGCCTTCCTTAGGAGGAATGGGAGTTACTTCTTTCCTTCTGCCTTAACTTACTGTTCTCAGTCTATCAGTGATTATCTATTCAGAACCTTACCTGGACCAGGTGGACCGCTGTCAGAGGAGAAGAGACAACAGTGCAGGATCCTGCCTTCTTGGCATATAAGCTCCAGAAGAAGCCAGATGAGGACACGAGATGCCACAAATATGCCAATAAATAAGCGTTCAGAAGGAGATGGCAGATGCTCCAAAACAGGAAGCAATGGACATCTGTGGTTGTGGTAATTAAGGAGGGCTTTCAGGAGAAACTGAGATATAAGGTAGAACTGCATGTGCAAAGGCCCTGGTTGATACATTTGCTTTTCATGTTTTTTCCTGTTTCACATGGATATTCACACATATAAACATCTGGGGTTCCTTGTGAATTGGACACTTGTATTTTCGTGTTTATTTCCTTGACAGTCTTATAACTAGTTCTTTCCATTCCATCATTCCAAAGATTTCGATGAAGACATTGAGAATTTGTATTGTTGTAGTTAAGAGAATATGCTCAAGTCTCTGCTTCTTTTATAATCTTGAGAAGCTGAATCCTCAATTTCTTACCTGTAAAATGGAATGTTGCAGATTAAAGGGGAAGATGCACATAGAGCAATGAGATCATCATTGTAGATGATAAAGCTGTGCTCGTACAGGCTGGTGATTCGGGAGACAAGTCAGAGGCAGGCATGAAGCGGAGGGTAGCTGCAAACGCTTTTACTTTGTGGGTCCCGGTGCCTTGAATCTATAGACCAAGTAAGTCAGGAAAAAAATTGAATATTTGAGTCATTTTAGGGAAGGATCTGGAAAGCCAGCAGAGCAAATCTCGTGTGTGTGGAGGGGAATCCCTGCATCTCAGTAAGTACTAGGCACAGGAACATCCAAGTTTTCCAAACCTCTGGCTGCTGTACAGAAAAGTGGTTTCTAGATTCAGGAAGGTAACAATGTTACTCTGTGAGCCAGGTCTCAACCCTCTGGGGAACTGCACTAAGTTCTGGGGTCACATTTTAAGATGCAGAGGTGTGAATAGACGGGGCAGGATGATACCGGCCCTGAGAAAGCAGGCTGCACAAGAGAAAGGAATGTCTGGATTGCCTTTCATCTACATGTGAAGCATTTATGGTATGTTACGACAGGTAATGGGTGATGTAACGCCATGACAACCAAAAATTCCCAGGCTAGGGTAATAGCTTAATGCCAGAGTGCTTGCCTAACACATACAAGGCCCTGCTCCAACCCCCAGCACCGCAGCGGAATAAAAAACTGTTGGTATCTGGTTATTCTTCTGTTGCTATGATAAAATATACTGACCCGAGCAATTTAAAAGAGACAGGGTTTATTATTTTGGCTTAAAGCAGGGCCAGGTTATCAAACCTAAGTCCCGTCTTCAGTGATATGCTTTATCTAGAAAGCACCTCCCCCCCAATTCCTCAAGGTTCCATAATTTTCCCAAACAGCACTACTGGCTGGAGACCAAATATTCAAGCACATGAGCCTGTAGGGAAAATCCACATCCATACCATGACATCGAGATAGTGCTGTGAGCCATGGGAAAGATAAGAGAGAGTGGGACTCCTTAATCACACCCACCCCTGGATACCTTATGGGACCTTCTTTTCAACAATGAGAGAGTCAGTTTCTCCCCTGACTAATCCCACTACTCCTATCTCCTTACAAGTATATCTTCCATCAGTCTGGCTAATGGGGAGGGAAATGCAAACATGCAAGTAGGCAATTATGATACCATTGGTATAACTTGGAATGGAGGGGACCATAGGTGATAAAGGCATACCCAGGAGTGGTACCTAATCCAGAATTGACAGGTAGCTAATCCACTTCCTGTAGCTTTAACAAAGAGACTAAGGAGTAGATACTTATAAAGATTTATAAAATATTTACGAAATAGAACAATTCGGTTTAGGATTCTGGAAGCTGGGAAGCCCAAGAACATGGTTATCAGTTTCTACAGAAGGCTTCTTGCTGCTTTCCAATGGCAGATGGTGTCACATGGTAAGACTGAGTAATGCAACACCTCCGGTTTCTCTTCCTCCTTTTATGAAGTTGCTAATATCATCATGGAGGTCTCACCCTCGTGACCTCATCTGGTTACTTCTCAAAGGCCCCCACTTCCAGATGTATTAATTTTTGAATTGGGAATTATAGTCCTGAACACATGAATTTTGAAAAGCACATTCACACCATAGAAGAGAGGTTTCCCAGAATAAGCTAAGTGACAGGAGATCTAAGGTGGGTATAGGGGTATCGTATGGTACTTTTTCCTCTGGGCAGCCATCTTGAACTTTGTCCCAGTCTCAACCAGTAAACAACTCGGGCTCTCAGGAGGTTGCTGAAACTGACAAGTTTTGGGGGAAGGAGCTCCCTCCAGAATGAAAACAACAGTTGGAGGAGGACCCCTCCTGCCAGCCAAGCAGATAAAAAGGGGGGAGAGGTCTGTTGAACATCTAATTCAGTCTGAAGGAAACCCCTGAGCAGTAGCAAAGCTTAGGAGAGACTGCTGAACAGCTAGCAGGCTGAAAGGGGCTAGCAAACAGGAGCGGTCAGCTTGAAGAAGTGTCAGAAAAGGCTGGAGAGATGGCTCAGGCATTAAGACTGTGTTGCAAGTACAGATCCTGAGTTCAGATCCCAAGTCCCACATAACCAAAAAAAAAAAACGCCACTGCAGCCTGCATTTCCGGTCCTGGTGGGTGGAGTCTGGGAAATCTCAGGAGAAAGCAAAAAGGAGGTAGAAGCAATAAAGAAAGGGTGACTCTTGAAGTTACCCTTGGCCCTCTGATACTTAATAGTGCTCTCTCTGTCTCTGTCTCTGTCTCTCTCTCTCTCTCACACACTCCCCACATATGTACACACTCCACACAAAAAAATAAAGTTGTTAAAAATTAAGTGTTAGAGAGATCTGAGCATCTAAAGGAGGGAGGGCCAGAGAGAGAGACTGAAACAATCCAGAAGCCTGGAGGAAATTCTCCTTGCAAGTCATATCACTAGAGAGATTCTGGGGTACATGTTGGGAGGGAGACTTTCTGGAAAAATAATTGCCTTTGACTTGTCCCTGCTCCTATTAGTAACCTTCACCCCAGACTCCTACAAGTAATCCCAGGGAACTCGTTGGTTTGTCAAGTTAGACCTTGGCATAATCATTTCTTTGGTCCATCATCAAAGTCCTATCTGGAGTGGACAGATGGTCGTGTGGCATCTCCCCAGGAAAAGTATTCACACAACAAGGCGGTGGCCAAAAATTATTTTTAATCTCCAGCTCATACTAGACAAAGGATCCCAAGCTCTTCATTAGGTGCCAACAGGGCCTCAGGGAAAGAATCCTGCTTGCTCCAGTTCCCCTTCCTCCAATTCCCCTGAATCCCCAGATGCTGCATGAATAGACCCCTATTTTTTCCACTGCTGGACACATCAGAGGGACCGAAGAGGAAAGGGTAATCTACTTTGGGGGGATTTATTTTTCCTGCTTCCAATCCCCATCCTATCCAAAGTGAATCTGAGCTCAGAGATTAAAAACTCATTCCCTTGCAGGAAATGAAGAGCCTGCCAGGACCGCCCGGTGGAGAAAATAGGAACAAGATGCCTCATGCTGCTGATGAACTCCCAGCTCTGAGAGCCCGAGGGAAGCAGGAAGATGGGCTGGTGTCCCAGGCGCTCCTACATTTCTTCTCAGCTGGGCTTCACCCCAGAATGTGGGAAGTCCCTGGCTACAGTTTCCCCAGCTATCCAATATTTGGGGTCCCGTGGTTATAAATTGCCTGGCTCAAGGTCAAAAGTAGAGGAGTGATAAGGAGAGAGAGCTTTGTTTTAGTCCATCTTGCAACCAACCAACTGTGAGACAGCCAGTAAATCTAGTCAAGTGTCTAAAACTCGTTTTTAGTAGGATTCTTTTTCCTTTTGTTTTCTGGTGCTAGGGATCAAACCCAAGGCTTCACAAATGCTAAACGGGTGATATACCACCAAAGCAATACCCCATACCTCTAATCATGTGTCTGAAGATTTTCAGTTTTTTTTTTAATTTTTTTTTATTTCAGCTCATACAAATTTATTAGGTACACCAGTTCCCTCCCTCCCTCCCCCCCCCAACCCCTGCTCTCCCTCCCCTCACCCCTCTCGCCCCGATTCCCAGAGTCCTTTCTTGTGCATGCCTGACTCTCCTCTGGGCCCTCCTCTCCGATGACGTACAAGGACCCAGTGGCATTTCCCTGAACCCTTTCCTGTGTTCCCCTTAAGCATAGGAACACTACTGTGGCTGTCAATCCCTTGTGCTGAGGCACTCTATATTGTGGAACAACAAAGTGCCTAACACAGAGCATGATAGCAAATATTCAAGTGTACAAAGAGATGTTAATGCTTGAAACAATGGGAGACATGATTCTTTGTCAAATCCATTATTTGTATTTCAAATAAATACTTCAACAGGACTTAGATCTTACAAGAGTCTGGACTTGAGATCTGTATAGTAAATCTGCCTTGAATGGACCTACAATATCATGTCCCATCATGTCCTGCCTCCCTGAAGTGATCAGGATGCCATTGAAGGAACATGATCTCATTGAACTTTCCCAGGATCTTCTCCAGCCTTCTAACAGACACAATCTGGAGACAACAAAATTTATTTCAATTTCTCTTACAATAGCTAAGTATTCTACATAATTCTCTTGGTTTCCAAGAACATTCTTCAGATGATAACTGACTGCCATTACGTCTACACTATCTAGTAACATGCTCCATTATCTAGGAAGGACCTCCCCTTTAAAGAGTGAGATGGACTTAGGAAAGACTATATGAGTCTTTTTTCTATTTTGTAAAAAAGAAATAACAGAGGCTGGGAGTTTGTAAAGGAAAGAAATTTATGTACCTCACAATTCCAGAAGTCCGAGCACATGGTAGTGATAGCTGTTCCACTGTGATGCGGGATTCATGGAAGATGGCATGGCATGCTGAAGGTGCATGCGAAAGGGAGTACATGTGTGACAACAGTATGCAAGAGAGATTCAGAGGAGGTGACAATTTCTCTTACAACAACCACTCTCATGGGGAGAGAGGAGAGACAGAGACAGAGAGAGACAGAGACAGAGAAAGAGAGAGGATGCTCCTATGCCTCTCAAAATCATCACACATTGGGGACTGAGCTTTCAGCACATGAATTGTGGGGAGACATGCTCAAACCATGGAAGGGTTAATATGAGAGACATTAGTTACTCATTACTGTGTAGCTAATTGCTACAAACATGCCTTAAAGCAATATATATTTATTATATCACAGGAAGCTGGGTCAGGAAGCTAAGTGCTTTGATTCTGTGATTTCACAAAGAACAGGTGCACATGCCACAGGACAACTTTCTGCAGTCCGTTCTCCCCTTTGACCATATGGGCCTCCAAAGATCAAACTCAGGTCACCAAGTTTACGCACAGGCACCTTTACCTATTGAACCATTTCTCTGGCCCCATGAAAATAATTTTAAAAGATTGAAACGTTTGTCCTGCAGAGAATTCCAGTCAAAAAAAGTTTTGGAAAAGATAACCAACACAATGGAGAAAATGATTGCATATCATATATCTAAGGGACTGGTATGTGAAGAACTCTTACAAGTCAATAATAAAAACACAGATGTTGGCACAAGATCAACTGGGTTGGGTCCCAATATGAACAGACCAAGAAGATGTATAGGACCAAAAACTCCAAAGGGTTTGCAGAAACTGGAGCTAACCAGTGAGGAAAAGCCATTTCCCCTGCTTGCCTAACCTTATAAATATACCCAATCATGTTGTCATCTTTGGCTCTGTTGCCTCTCATGGGATCCATATCTGGAGTCCATGAATTCCTATCTGATTTTTCTCTCATTGCTCATGGATTCCATGCCTGGAGTCCATGAGTTCTCCACGGCTCTCTTACCCCTCACAGATTCATGTCCATGAGTTCCATTCTTTCTCTCCTTTAATAAGCTGTCTTAGTCCTAAAAAAAAAAACCCACAGATGTTATAATGTAGCTGAAGAACTGAATGGACATTTCTACAAAGGGGTTGAGAAAATGATCAATAGGCATCTGAGAATTCTCAGCATCATTGGCTAAGAATCATGAAAATGCAAATCAAAACCTTGATGAGGTCTGGAGAGATGGCTCAAAGGGTGAAAGAGATTTTCCGGGAGGCCTGATGACCCAAGTTCAATTCCTGGAACCCACGACAAAGCAGAAGAACAGAACTGACTGCCAGAAATTATCTTCCACATGTGTGCCATGACAATCACGTGCCACATGCCCACATAATACGCATTCACATGATAATAATAATGTAATTAATAAAATAAGACCTTAATAAAATAGCATTTTATACCTATGAGAATATCTAAAACTAAATAATAATAAATGTTAGTAATATATGGAAAAATTGGAGTGGGTATAAACTGTTGACAAGAATATAAAATGATTCAGCTTCTCTGAAATAATCTGACAATTTTTTCATCAGCAAAACACACTTAACTTAGAATATATCAACAATTCACTCCTAGGCACAAGAGACTTTAAGGCTCTGTCCACATGAAAACCAGTATACTAGTGTTCAAAAGAGCATTACTCATAAAAGCCAAAGAACAGAACCAACCCAAACATTCATTCACTTCCCCAACCCAAATCGATAAACAAAATTTGTGCACTTCCATTCTATAGGATATTGTTCAACAGTAAAAAGAAATGAAGACCAGCACAAG
The DNA here is from genome assembly GCA_023101885.1 of Typhlomys cinereus. NCBI lineage: Eukaryota > Metazoa > Chordata > Mammalia > Rodentia > Platacanthomyidae > Typhlomys > Typhlomys cinereus. The sequence goes on along the minus strand of JALPQD010000282.1, from coordinate 2,018,517 downwards.
ATAAGTCCTATGGATCAGAAAGCAACCCAGGAGGAAGGAAATAGATCATTAGGGAAGAACAGCCTATGAACCTATAGGTAGGAAGACAGTATCCAAACTTCTCTGTAAATACCTGTTGTTATACCTATAGACTGGAAGAGCACTCAGTACTCAACCTAGAAGTTCTCTTCTGCAACAGAGGGAGAGAATGTCAACACCTTGACAGAATGCAACCTAGGGCAGTGGAAAAGCAGTAAAGTGGACAACGGCCAGCCAAAATACAGAGTACTGGTGACCCTGCAGGGCTCACCCGGAATCAGGTCAACCTAATCTCTCCCCATCCTAAGGCTCAGGGAACCTTGCAGAAAAGGGGGCAATAAGATTGTAAGAGCCTACAGACGGTCCATTCATTGGACAAGACATCTCACTCAAAGGAGGGATGCTGTATTCAGGAACTCACTGCAATGAGACTTGTCCTTACCAGACCTGCATAATGACTGACATACCAACATGCCCCCATAGACTAGCGAGGATCTCAGGAGAGATCATTATGTGCAATGGAAATCTTGGGAGCTAGGGCTGGATGGAGGAAAGGGAGTGTCCCTATCAGTGAAGTGGCCTGAAAAGAGGCCACTTGATATGCCACAGAGGCTTGAACCCACAAGAGTAGACAATCCAGAGGGAACCCTGGAGCCCATAGAAGTGGACAGGCAGGAGGTTGGGAAGGACAGACAGGATGGATTGATGAAGGGAAAGGAGGGAGGGAGGGGGAAGTGGAGAAAAGGAGGGGGAAAGGTGGGAGGCAGGGATAAGTACTTAATATGCTTATAAAACTAGGAAAAAAATTTAAAAAAGAAAGTGTTCCATGAGGTCCCCAGCTATCACTGAGGAACTATTGGCCATTCGGTTTGCTGTTGTGGCCGCTTGCTCAAAGTATTAGCTGGGAGTGTGGACACCTGGCTATATCTTTAGTGATATCTTTAGTGTGGACACCTGGCTATATCTTTAGTGATATAGCCACTGTTAAGTTGCCTGTGCTCCAGGAAATAACCCCTCATCCGTGTTCATGCCAGAAACCTTAATTAAACTCAGTAGGGAAGGATGAAAGGAAGAAAGGATGAGAGGAAGAAAGGAAGGAAGGAAATAATACAACAATAAAGACATGAAAGTAGGAGAGTGATGTGGGAAGAATGGGTTCAACAAGAATGGGGGGGGTGAAAGGAGGTAACGGGGTGAAAATGGTCAAATGCATTGCTTACATGTATGAAATTGTTAAAGAATAGAAAAATAAAATACTGATGCATGCCATTACATGGTGCAACCTTGAAAATGTTATGCTAAGCAAAAGTGGCAAGTTGAAAAGCCCCATACAGTGTATCATTCCATTTATATGAAAAGTCCAAAATGAGACTCTTTAGAGAGCAAAAGCACACAAATGGTTGCCTATGGCTAGAGAAGATGGAAGGATTAAAAGTTATGGTTGTGCAATTCTAGAAATATTGTAAACACACTGAGTGGTATACTTTAAGTGAAGGATTTTTATAGCATGGACTTCCAACAAAGGGGGGGGCAGGCCTAGGATATGCACTCTTAATTTGCAGTCCTGAAATGGCAAACAAGAACATTGGTGTATTTTTTAGAAGAGTCGTGGCTTTCCTTGTGTTTTCCAAAGGGTTCAAGCCACCCATACAAAATTCCTGCTCTCAGGTTAGTTCCTGCTCTGAGCGTTGGGAAGGCACCCCTTTTCAAGTACCTTTGCAGTTCCCTCCAGTCCCTGCTGCTGATGTGCAGGCTGGATTCCATTTCCTGTCTGTTTATTTAATCTCCACTCAGCTGTGAGGAGTTGGGTTAGCTGCTCACTAGAGCAACCTCTTTGACCACAGCGAGCAGCCGCCCCCCCCCCCCCGGGCTCTTGTTCTTTCTAGCCCCTTCCCCCCTCTGCAGCCCTATGCTTTCTCCCAGAAGAACCTTCACAGTCTTGCCTGCAAGGCTCCTAAGAGATGGATGGCTACTCTCCTTCCTGTTGTGGCCGCTTGCTCAAAGTATTAGCTGGGAGTGTGGACACCTGGCTCCACGGCCCTGGCCTCCAATGCTGAGCGGGATCCAAAAGTGGAATATCACAGTTCTCACGGCCTGCAGACAGCCTCGCTTTAAGCCCATTGTCCTGATATGATTGCGGAGCGCCGCCTTTCTTCTCAAAAGCCCGGGAGATGGCTCAGGAGGCAAAGCTCTTGCCATCCAAGGCTGATGGCCTGAGTTTGGATTCCCAGATCCCACATAAACCTCAGACAGGATGATTTACGTATCTGTGATCCTTGAGTTCAGTGGACAATGGAAAGCACAAGCCCAGGCGGCACCACCAGAGGCTCTGTGGATTCCCGGGAGCAGACAGTTTGGCTGAAACAGGAAAGACTGTCTCCAGCAAGGTAGAAAGGCAGGGAACAACAACACAAGGTTTTCGTCTAACTTCTGACTCTGGTCTCAGTAGCCCCTGCCGCTCTCAGCCTTCTGTCCCTACCCAAGTCCTACTCAATAGCTCGGCGCTGCTTTTCTCCTACCCTATCAGCTCTCACGGCTCAAATCACGAATGGTGATTTTTCTACCTAGTTCACAAGTGGTGGCAGCACTAGAGAAGCTGAGGCAAGAAGATCAATACAAGCTCAAGGTCAGCCTGGGCTACAGAGTAAGACCCTACTTTACACACACACACATGCACATCAAAACAACAGATAATAAGAAGCATCTGGTACTAGTGACCAGTAAAGGGTCTATTTTTCTTGACTTTTTGAAACAGAGTCATGCCTAATTGGCAAGGAACTCACTATGTAGCCTAGGTTGCCTTCAACCTGTGACGTGCCTCCTCCCTCTGTCTCCCAAATGCTGCACTACAGGTGTCCTTTACCATGCCCCACTAAGAATTCTTTTCAGAAAGCGATTCTTGAACAATGAAGCATTTGCAAGGTTAAGCTAAAGTTGCTATTGCATAAGGTCACGAACCCTACAAAGCCTGAGCCTCCTATTAAAGGCAGACCAAGACCACCTCTCCAGAAAAGTGAGATTGGGGCAGGGGGCATGCTTCACAGACGTCCACCCTCTAAGACCAAGCAGGAAGTCTGAAGACAAGGGATAGAGGTATTTCTTTCTGTCCCCAGAGTTGTCACTTTCTCCTATCTCTTGCCTAGAACCAAACACACTTGGTTTGCTCCGAAGAGAAATAAGGTTATTCTTGTTGTAAGTAGAAGTGCACAGTGAAAACAGGGCTGCCTGAGACGTTGTGTTGAAAGTCAATTTTGTTCTGTTTTACAATATTTACTCCATTTGGCAAACATTTGTTGAGCACTTATGCACGAGGTCTGTGCTAGGCCGGAGGGTTCCATTGCAAACCTCACAGACATGTATCTGTGGTCCTGTGGCATTGTCTTTAACGTTTCATTGTCGGCCCTAAATACTACAGCTAGAATGGAATGAGATAGGGCTGGGGAGATGGCTCAGTGATTGAACCTTTTCCTCACAAGTAAAAGGACCTGAGTTCAAATCCCCAGATTCCATGTAAAAATGCCAGAGGATGGCAGCAACCTATAGTTTCAGGCCCCGAAGGTGGAGTTGAAAAACCCCAGAACAAAACAATGAGGAGGTAAAGCAATCCAGGATGACTCCCACAGAAATCCTTGGGCCTCCATATGCACTCATATTCAAGTGTCCTCTGGTACACACACACATAACCCAAGCACATACATACCTTGGCCTTTTAAATCTTAATAGTGCTTATTAGCATCCAGGGGTCCAGTATATGGAAGCCCAGAAATGGTTCTTGTTTCCGCTGTTACATACTCCAGGCAAGTTGGGCCATGAGCTTCTAGGTGATTTTCCTGCCTTCACTTCCCATTTCACCACAAGCATGCTGGGATACAGAGGCAAGGTAACATGTCCGACTTTCAGACTCAGCTTGGGTCAGATTGTCAAGTTTGAGCAGCAGCGTTCTTACCCACAGAGCCGTCTCTTCGGCCTGCGGTAACAGCTCTTGAAGTGACTGCGGAGACTGGCACTGGAACACTCAATGGGGAGCACTGGTTTTTCACATCTCTAGTTTACTAGCGATCTATCCTTTTGCCAGTTGGCCTTATTTTGAGTTCCAAGACAGTTGGTTTGAAGAACCACCGTGGGAGGTTTATTAAAATTACAACTTTTGGGGTCACCATGAAAGCTTAGGGGGTAGGTGCCTGGCAATCTGAGTTCAACCCCTGGAAGTCCACATAGTGAAAGAAGAGAACAGAACTGATTTCTAAAAGTTGTCATCTGCCCTCCATTCTTGTGCCACAAATAAACAAATAATTTTTTAATTACAAATTTCCAGACTCCATCCCTAATCTATACAAGGAACATGCCAGGAAGAAAGCCTGGGAATTTGCATTTTTAGAAGCTTCCCTATTTGCAGTTTACTAGCACTTCTTTTCAAATCCAGTAGCAGCCATTTATCTTCCAAAAGTCCTGTGAGGGACCACAGAGGTGTAGGAGAGCCACTGAATCCTGGCCCATACCACTTCTTTCCGCTCAGCAGGGCATCCTAGCTCAGCCTGTGGTGGGTCCCTTCTCAAGGAGGCACAGCTTATAATGAAAAGCAAGACTGACAGGAGGGGTCAGAGTTCACACAAGCTGCTCCGCCTTCTGTTTCATTTACAAGTGGCAGTCACCTCATTAAACCATGGTCTCCCTCCACACTACTCACCCTCACCCCACAGCCCACCCCTCACACCCTGCACCCTGGACCCCTCCTCCCTAGCCTGGCTGGGCAGTCACACAGACTTTGGGTTAGAGGGCCTGTGAGATGGCTCAGAGGGTAAAGGCGCCTGCATGCAAACCCAGCGATCTGAGTTCAATCCTAGAGACCACATAGTGGAAGGAGAGAACAGAGGTTGTGTTCTAACATTCACTTGTGTGTCATGATACAAGTATGCCTGTGCTCTTAGGCTCTCTCTCTTTCTCTCTCTCTCTCTCTTTCAAATAGATGATAGTAAATAAATAGATTATAGCTAGATAAAAAAAATTTGAAGAAAGAAAAAAGAAAGGAAGGGAAGCAGGGAGGGAAAAAGGGAAGAAGAAATTGGGTTAGAGGAAAAGGGAAGGAGGGCCTCAAAAAAAAAAAAAAAAGGAGATAAAGGATCAGCCTTCAGTAGAGAAAATAGGCCATGGTTAAGTACTGCACGTAAGTAGTGAGACATCTGATGCAGAGACATCCAATGCAGCTCACTCTCATGTCCCTTCATGGTCACTTGCAACCGAACAGGTTTGTTCTCACCAATCAGGAAGGATATAGGGACTGGCAAATGGGACATTGACCCCTCCTCCTTGCCCCCCCCACCCCGTGTCCTGCTCCTATTCTTCCATCTATCTTTGAGTCTTCTCTTATATTAAGGTCTTCATTTAAACAGTCTTTTATCTTTGATTAGGAGGTGACCTTCAATACCAATCAAGATGCAGTCAAGGGCGGTACAGGAAAAGCAAAACTGAAAACAACAACAAATCATAATTTAGAACACCAAAGACCCTACATTAATCACCTGGAACCAGACCAGCCAAATCTCTCCCCATCCTAAAGCTCAGGAAACCTTGCGGAAGAGGGGGTGGTAAGATTGTAAGAGCCCAAAGATGGGGAAGACCAATGATATGCAAGATATTCCATACAAGTTAGGGCTGCAGCAGCCAAAATTGGACTTTGCCTGACCTGCGCAATGGCTGACATGTCAATGACCCCCCCCCCCCGCCCCCAAAGTCTGGCATGGATCACAGGAGAGAAAGCTCCAGGCACTAGGATCCTTACAGGCAAGGGATTAAACAATCATAATAGAGTCCCCATACTAACAGGGAGCCCAAGAAGGGACTCCAGGCTATGCCACTGAGTCCTGAATCCTCACTAGGATGGAGGACTCAGAGGGAGGTTTGGCATTCACACAAAAGGATGCTCCAGGGGATGGGAGGGAGGAAGGGGGAGGCACCGGGAGAGGGGGAGGGAGGGAGGGGGGTGAAAGGAAAGGGAAAGGGGGGAGAGTGCCAGAGGGGATGACTGGAGAGGGGAGGAGGGAGGGAGAGGACGGAATACCTATTGAGCTTGTATGATTAGAAAAAAATAAAATGTGGGAGAAAAAAAAAAGAAATTGGGTTAGAGGATACTCACCATACCACACTCCCTTTGGAAAGTTTGCCTACATTCCACCAAAATGGCATAGGGAATGCATCCACACAAGGGTTAAAGCTCAAGTATTTAATATACCTTGATACTGTCACTTTATCATCCATAATACAACTTGTACCTAGAAGTTAGCATGAATCCCAGAGGGCAAGAAAGACACTCATACCTGGCAGGGGCTGGACCCTGGAAATGTGTGTGTGGCCTGGGCTGACTTTTCACTTCTGTGACTCTCCCAGTCTATGAATGTGAGGTACCATGATGGTTCCATGAGGTGGCCCACAGGCCCATAGGCCTGAATCAGCCTATCCCTCTGAATCCACAGAGGGCAATGTTTAGCGGGGACAGAACACCATATAGAGTGGATTTCAGTTAAGGTGACTGCACGAAGATCCGTGTGACTGGTCAACCCCACAGAGGGACGAGAGAGCCCCGAGTCCAGACCCGAAGGCGGGACAGCAGCAGGCTAGGCAATGGCAGGGCTGGTGCAGAGGAGCCACCGGTGTGGTCGGTGAAGCCATCAGTGTGTCCAGGGTAGAGCCGGGAGAAGCCCATATCTCCTGCAGTGCATGAGTGACAGGTCCAAGTAAAATCCAAGAGAAGACAGCTGGATGCTCAGGGCCCTTTCAGGCCCTGGGAAAGGACTCCAGCTCCAGCTAAGATGCAGAGCAAACCACAGAGTGTGTTAAGTGGGGCCGTGTCGCAAATGGACTCGCCCCTCCCTACTTTTTAGCCTCATCACCATTTTATGAGCCATCCAAGGATCCGGCTCCTCCAGTCACACGGCAAGACCATTTTTGAACCCCATCGTATCAAAGTGTCTTTCTCCTCCCCAAGTCTTTTTAGGGCCATAGCAGGAGAGCAGAATCCTAACCCCTGGGACTGGACTCAGCATAGGAGGGTACAGGCTCTGGAGAGGGGAGCTCAGCACCTCCACACAGGAGGCCTCAGGGGAGAAGGAAAACCCACTGAACAGAGGTCCAGGTCAGTCATGAGGCAAACCAAGAGTCTCCTTGCCTCTGCAAAGGGCATTCTTAAGATTGGAGCCCGTGAGGCAAATCAGACTCCTGGAGACCCTAGAGACCCTAGACAAGGTCCAGCCTCAACGCACCATTCAGCACTCCTCACGGCCCATGCGGGTTCTGAGGACCCCGGGGGCACCTACCTCAGAACCACTGCACATGCAGGTTGCAGCGGGGCCCCGCCTAAGATGGGCTCTCTGTGGTGAAAGGGAAGCTGGAGAGAAGATGAGGCTGGAGCTGGAGAGAAGTGAATCAATAAGAGTGCAGTGGGAGGAGGGAAAGATGAAGAGGGAGAGGTTAAGAGCCGCATAGAAAGGAGCAGACACTCAGTAGGGAGAACATTCTGGAATAACAGAAGAGGAAAGAGCACTGATAAATGCCCAGAATAAAAGAAGGAGGAGAGAGGGGGAGAGAATGTAACTCCAAGAGGCAGATGAACAGAAATGATGGATGGAGCGGCCATCATATTTTGGAGCTCAACTTGCTGGGAGAATTTTCAGCTTTTGCAGATCCTGGGGTTAGGATGGGCGAGTGTGCCTTCCCCTCACTCTTCCTATCAGAACCCTAGAATCAAGACTGAGCCTTCCTCCATCTTTTCTGAGGTTCTGAGTACAGACAAAATTCCTGAACAGACTGGCGGGGTCACAGGTCTGGGAGGAGTCCACGCGGAGGCAGCTTTTGGCAGGACAGAAAACTGTCTGCAGGTGCCAGGAATGAGGTTCCAGAGAAGGACAAGAAGACCTGTCCATCAAGCAGGCCCTCTCTGCCTCTTTCTAGGACTGCGTGGGACCCGTGGAGCTGAGTGGGAATCTTTCTGGGTGCTTGGACCGTGACAGGTGGCTTACCTGCTGCTTCAGGGATGGCTCTTTAGTCACTCGCCAAGGGACAATCTGGAGAACTGGGGCCTCTGCTGCCCATGGCCCTGTCCCACAGCTCCTGCTTGCTCCCCCCGAGCTCTCCCATTGTTGTCTTCCATGCGCCCCTCACCTAAGAGTTGCCTGGCTTCCTCCCCAGCCGTAACACCAAGCCCCTTTCCGGACCACCTGTAAGCCATACCGTCTCTTCCCCGTCTCTTCCTCTGGCACGCCCTTCCCTTTTCTCTACCTAGCCAACTCCTCGGAATCCACGAGGAAGGGTCTGCCTTCCCCCTCTTTGGGCTGACCGCTCTGTCTCTGAGGCCTCAACATTCTGCGTGCACCTCCTGCGATGTATCAGAGGCAGGGCATCCAGCCTAGTCCAACACTGAGCTTGGGTGATCGGATCTGGGTGCTGGTGGGTGAACTAACAGGATGATCATAAGTCATACCCCACTGGTTGGCTCCCACTTAACATCAGCTTAATCCCCCCTCCCTGTTCTTTCAACTGGACAGCAAGCCTTGGGTCCGGGAACTGTGTTACCTGCTCCTTTTCTTTCTATTTGGTGACTTAGAGTAGAGGGATGGAGGCTGTGTATGTTCGAGAGATTCTCCTGAATTCTCAAGGTACCACTGGGATCCTGAACTCCTGGCTCCAGGAGAGTGTCAGATCCACCAGGGCTTCATCATGCTCTAGAAACTGCAGAATTGGTGACATGCTCCCCACCCCTTCCTGGTACCCAGATCCTGGCTTGGAGCCCACTGGGTTATTTCAGATATGCAGAAGGAAGAGGCAGAACTGGATAGCTGATGATGAGGGTCTTTGGGGGCAGGGTGGCCTGCTACTTTTAAATCAGCACGCTGGAGAGGGAGAGGCTACCTGTAGCTGCCTGGCCCAATGGCTTGGAGAAGAGTTGAGCCGGGACCCCAGGCCTAGAGTCCTGTCCTCAGACATCTCTCTACAGGTGGAGGGAAGGTCCACCACAGGTGTGGCCTGTGGGATCAGGGCAATCCAGCACGCAGCTCCGGAGGACCTGGTGGCAGGTCAGGCAGGGGCCCAGCTAAACTTGCTGCTCTCTGGTCGGGACTCCGCATGGCAGGGCAGCAGGTGTCCTGTCAATGCTGGCGTTTGCTGCCTTCCACCTGTTTTGCCTTGAACGTGTTCCTGTCATCTCTGGGGACAGTCTTCAGTAGAACAAGGCCCCTAGGGTCTTCCCCAGGATGAGCAGCCGTGTTCAGCTGAGGACGACGCAGTGTAGGATGCAGGGTGATGGCAGGCGCCCCGCTTCACAGCACCCGCACAGGGGAGGAAGGCAGAGATGGAGCCCCGCTGGCAGGAAGCCATTGGTGACCGGCGCTGGCGAGGTGTGCACAAAGGTGGCTGTGTTTTTGCGCCCCTCCTCCCAGCGATTCTGGATCTGCTGTCCCGGCTGTCTTTCCCAGGCATGTCGAGCTGCATGGCTTTTTCAGTGATTACTGGGACAAGATAGCAGCACTGACAGCTCTTGTCACAGCTCCCTCAGGCCTCATTCATGCTGGGGAGGCGAGGACAGCTTAATTCCATGGCTCAGACACAGGGCTGCCTGCCAGATACGGCGTGGGCCCGGCATTCTGTCCCATGTTCCCCCGGAGGTGGGCACAGAAACAAAGCCCTTGGTGTCCCCTTGGTCCTCCTTTCCTATTATGACCTCCTCTCCCTCTGAAGGTCACTAAATTGTTGAGGGATGAATGACATTGCGTGCCTAGGATGATGGGAAGGAGAAACGCCTTTGACATGGCAACCTTGACCCTCCCATCCCCACCTTATGGAGATGACAGAACTGAGGTCAGGTCTGGAAGGAAGGTTCCCTTCACCCCAGTATCCTGGGCTCTGTGCATAAAGGAGGAAGCAGAGGCCTAGTTTCATGCAGTGGCTTCAGATCTCATATGAGGAACCCACGGTCGGTTGGTGACACTGTGTATCTCCCCACATTGTCTTCTTCCAAGCTGGGGGCCTCAGCTGGGGGTCTGCCAGGCCCTCTCCTCCTTCAGCTCCCTTTTTAGTAGACAACCCCTATTGTCAGGACAATCTCCCAAGTTAGGGCTTCTCACATTTGCGCCCCAATCAAAGCTACTGCCTGAATGATGGAACCCTTGTCTCTCCACTTTGTTTTCCATTTTCTACCGCCTTTCTCCCCCCAACTGTAGCAGAGAGGGGCTCCATTCTTCTGAGAACTCTATGAAAAAATGAATGGCTTCGAAGACCTGAATCCCAAGACTCCCGTCCTCCTTAGAAAAGGTGGTAAGACTCTTAGACCATTGCCCACGTGGTGCCCCCGCTCAATGCATCGGTACAAATGTGATTCTCATCTCATCCTCCTCACTCACCAGTTGCAAGTCCCAGGTCATTCTGCCCAACTGGCTTCCTTGTCTCTAAACTTTCTCCTTCCAGAACTCTGTCAAAGATTTAATGAGTGCATATGGAGAGCACACAGCACACAGTATGAGGTACTTTGTTGTAACAGCCCCAGCTGTTGTTGTCTATAGTTCAACTCCATGCTGACTCATCCCTCGCAGGCCAGGGCCTCATATCTGGGTTCCCTCCTGAGACTCTGCCTCTGCAAGGAGTCGGGATTCCTAACCTGGGCCCAAATACTGATTTGAAATTCTGTTCCCCTCTGAGATGCCAGATTTGTGAGTTCCTGGAGAGGAGTTGAGGTGTCATTTCTTCTTACAAATAAGTAATGTCAGCATATTCAGATTCAGCGTCCTGGAACAGGAAGCAACAGCAGAGAGCAGCTTATCTAGAGCCTTGAGCCTGGGTCTCTTCCTCTCATTTGGCAGCCAAGGACCTTGAGCTCCAGAGAGACTGTCATGCAGCCAGCCAGTGGCAGAATGAACACCTGGGCCTAGCCAGCTTGTTTCCAGGATGGGTGGGATTCTCCTTCCTGTCCTAGTCACGTACCTTATTCTTTGCTCAGGGCTCTGCTTGTTCAGTTGGGATCTGGGAGGGTGGAAAAAGAGGCAACAGGAAATCCTTGTTGGTTTCTTTTATTTTTTGGAGGAGCATGGTGTGTGTGTGTGTGAAATGTGTGTGTGTCTGTCTGTGTAAATCAGAGGGCAGTGTGTGTGCCTATGGAGGTCCAAGGGTGACTTTAGGAATCACCCTGATTGTTCTACTTCCTCTTTGCTTTGCTCTGGAGTATTCCAGATTCTGCCTTCTATGGCTGGAAGTGCAGGCTGATGTCATTTCTACTTGGTGTTTTTATGTGGGATCTGGGATTTGAACTCAGAACTTCATGCTTGCAAGGCAGAGGCTTAACCCCCAAGACATCTCTTCTGCCTTTTGTTGGTGTAAGAAGAAAGAAAGAAAGATAGAAAGACAGACAGAAAGAAAGACAGACAGACAGAAAGAAAGAAAGAGAAGAAAGAAAGAAAGAAAGAAAGAAAGAAAGAAAGAAAGAAAGAAAGAAAGAAAGGAAGGAAGGAAGGAAGGAAGGAAGGAAGGAAGGAAGGAAGGAAGGAAGGAAGAGAAAAAGAAAGAAAGAGAAAAAGAAAGGAGGGACAGGAAGGGAGATAGAACAAGAACCCAAGTTTCATCCATGAAGACTGAAGTTTATTCTGGAAGCTCCTCCAAAACTCCAGTGAAGAGTAGCAATTTCCCCACAAGATGGAAATTACTACTTATTTGGAGTCAGGGTGCAAGCTTTTAGTAGGTGGAATCAGGCAGAAGGAATTTGGTTTCACCTGTTGGTTCCATTCATCCCAATAACTAGGAGTCTGTCCAGTTGTCTGTTTTCCTTATCAGAGCCTATTAACATTCTTGGTGGATCTCCAGTGGAGATCTGTTTCCGATCTCAGATCTATCAAGTGGGGTCTCTGGTTTTGAGGTTTGGTTCTGAATCTATCAGTTGGTTTCTAAGGTATCTGGACCACTGAGGAAACAAAGACAAGAGCTCCGAAATCAAAAACCTAGTTCTGCTGCACACAGATGTGGCTTCAGGACATCATTTAGCTTCTCTTGGGTTTGTGTTACTCCTCCGTGAAATGGAAGCGAACATGCTATTCCTGAGTGCAAGACAAAGCCTTGGAACTATAAGAAACAAAACAAAACCACCACCACCAACAACAACAAAAATTACATATCAGACAAGCTTGGCAGTGCACATCCCAACATTCAGGAGGATGAGGTAGATAGGATTACTGCTGGTGTCAGACCAGTCTGGGCTACAAAGTGTGTTCGAGGCCAGGTTAGACACTTACTGATATCTTTTCTGTTCCAAAATAAAAATAAAAAGAGAGCTGAGATTATAGCTCCATAGTGGAACCCTTGACTACCAGGCAGGAGGAGGCCTGGGAACCAAAAAGGGAAAGAAGAGAAGAAGAAGAGGAGGAGGAAGAGGAGGAAAAGGAAGAGAAAGAGGAGAAAGAGGAGGAGGAGGGAGAATAAAAGGAAGAAATCCAACAAAAACTACAAGTATTACCAAGGAACCCATAGTAGTAGCTTTGGGTTTTAAGGGAGAAAAAAGCTATGTTATAACATACCATTTCATGAATTTCTAGGTTTTGGTATGAGGCGGGGTGTGGGATGGGAAAAGTTCCCAATAGATAGAAAGTGGTATTTAAAGAGAAAGCAACTCTGGTATGTTGTACAATGTGACCACAGATAACAATAACATTTAATTCTAGAAAGCTAGACAATAGGATTCTAATGTTTTTCCCATAAAGAAATTGTTTGAGATAAGTTTATCATAATTTGAACATTATGCATGAAGACATAACCCATATGCACAATTTTTATCTATCCATTTTTAAAAGTATAAAGATTTTGATAGGGCTGGGGAGATGGCTTAATGGTTAAGGCCTTTGCCTCAAAAGCAAAAAGACCTGATCCTACATAAAACTCCCCAGATCCTACATAAAAAAAAAAAAATGCCAGGTAGATATGGTGTCAGCCTGTAATTCTGACCCCGAAAGGCAGAACCTGGGAAACCAATAAGGTAGAAGAGCAATCCAAGATGATTCCCAGCATCACTCTTAGGCTACCACAGACATGCATACACATTCAAGTGTCCTCTTGAACATACGACCCCCACACAAGTATGCCAACCTATCTACATGCAAAATACACACGCATACACTGAAAAAAAAAAAAGATTTGGACACTTAGGTTAGTAATGATATTGGCTGCACTTATTCATTTATTAAATGCTTGCAATTTGAGGTAAAAGAAAATGCTATTCCTTGCAAGGCTGTGATAGACAACTTTAAATAAACCAATACACTTAAGAAGCCCTGTGTGGGCAGGAATGCTCAATCCTGAAATCACTATTGCTAGTGACTTGCTGGGTCTCCTGGGAAAGGGGAGGAAAGGTATGCCTCAGCTCAAGTTACTAGCCCTCTAGGCTTCTTTGCTTTTTCCCTCCTTGAATCTTTCTTCCTAGACCAGAGAAGTAGGGGCAAAGGAAAAAGCTAGTTTTAATCCCTCCCCAGACACACACACACACACACACCAAAACAAAAAACAGGGAAACTTCTATAACTTTAGACAAAAAAAGGGCCAGACTCTCTAAGTGGACCTAGATGAGCGGTCAGTTTTTGAGACCTGGAAGAGGAAAGTATGTGTGTGTGTGTGTGTGTGTGTGTGTGTGTGTGTGTGTGTGTGTGTGTGCACGCACGCACATGTTCGGCATGTATATCTTTAGGAAGATCTACAAGGAGCTAATAGCAGCCACAGTGTCCTCTCTGTCTGCCTTTCATCCCCCCCTTGTCTCTTTTCTTTCCACTATGGAGGGTGAGACCACTCTATAGTTAGTAATCTCTTTGCAGCTGTTAAGTGCGTGAGATTAGACCTGGTTGGTACCTGTTAAAAACAGAGGCCAAGGGCTCTGTGGCTTTCGAGTGCCAAGTCAAAAGAGCCCCCAGGTGTCTGAGGCCTAGTCCTGCACGGGTGTCCTTCTTCCGAGTTGGAAATCGACTTCTCATACTCAGAAGTAGGCGTTTCATGCATGAGTGCCATGCGCCCCTTAACATCAACTGCAAGGGAAGTGGGCAGCTGTGTCTGGCCACTGTGAACCCTGAGGCACACAGGCCAGGAGTCCAACACTATTGCCTGGAGCGTCCAGAGTCTGGGGAGGAGGAAAGTGGCTCCAGAGAAGAAAGAGATGAAAGGGATGACAAAGACAGGCTGGCGTCTTCCTGGGAAGCCTGGGATGGGAGAGGAGATATCTAGCCGCGCTCCCCGCCCCTCACCTTCTGCTCCCTCCCTGACCTTACAGCTCACATCAAAGTGGGGACTTCTTCCCTCCGCCAGCCCGCAGCCTGAATGATCAGGTCATCACTCCTGGTTGCTGGATGTTGCTGATGGACAGATGGTAATAGCTCCCAGAGTGCTGAAAGAGGACGTGGGCCTCGGGTCAGAGCCAGCCCTTGTCTGGCTCTTTGCTGGGGTGGGGGTGGGACGCGCCGCTTTCTCTGCTCCTGAGTTTTCTGTACACTTCCTCTGCGCATGCTGGAATCATCTGGTTAATGTGTGCAGGGGAAAGATGGTGCCCAGGCTGCTCTGCACCTGAGCGTCAGAGGTCTACAGAGGCAGAAGCTGGGAGGCGCAGGGCTTGAAAACTCTTCACTCCAGGTCAGACCAGAATCAGCAACAACTGCCATACAGGGAGAAAAGAGTGAGAGCTGCCTGTGGGAGTTTCTCTCCAAACAGCAAAGAAGGATTCCCACAGGTGCTCATTTCCTGCATCTAAAATCCATACTGGGGCTGGGACATGGCCCAGCAGGGAAAGCACCTACACAAAGCTTGGTGACCTGAGTTTGATTCCTGGAGTCCATCCACATAGTGGAAGGAGAAAATTACTTTCAAAAGTTGTCCTTTGGCTTCCACAAGCACCATGTCACATACGCCTATGCTTTCTCCTTCCCTCTTTCGCTCCCTTCCTCCCTCCTTCCCTCCCAAACATCCTCAGAGCAGGAGCTTCCAAACTCAGCACCCTTAGTTCCTTCTATTTATTAAACAATCATTCATCTATCTATTCTCAGCCAAAATCATACATAACTGTCAACTGGTGCATCTGATCAACAAAGAAGGAAACTTGCTATTCCATTGAGCCATATAGTTAAGTCAGCCAAGAACTAGAAGCTTCTGACATCTTCTGGAAGCTGTAAGTGTGTGCTCCTGTTGGCCCTTTTGGTGACCAAGAGCGGCTGGCTTATACTATTTTCGTATCATGAGTGCTTTTATGTCTGAAATAAAGTCAAATGCTATTCACATCCACTCAGGAACCCCCAAACAGGGCCTCTCTCCTGACTTACATACACCCCTCCACATGGAACAGAAAAATCAGGTTCCAGCCAGTTAGAAACAAAACTGAAAAAAAAAAAAGAAGAAGAAGAAGAAGAAGAACAAGATCCACGACACTGTGGAGCAGCCAAAGTCAAGTTTATCAAGAGGTCAGAGGAAGAGAATGTTGTGGAGGATAGATATTTGAGATTTGGTTAGAACCTGTTCCCACTTTTGGGGTAGTGTAGGCAGGAAAGAAGTAAAATATGGGGGATTTCTGCCATCTGGTGGTGAAGCTAGGAAACGCATGTCACTTTATTCAAAATTACACACCCGTGCACGTGCACGTCCCCCCCCCCAAAACCTCCACTCTATGAATTACCTATTTTCAGCCCATTTTTACCTTCAAAGATGGCATTTACCAAAACAATTCCATGGAAGCAGGGGCAGTCTTTCAACAAGTAGTTCTTGTGTTGCTAGGGAAATAAGTGTCCCCTCTTAGTCCTATTAATAATTTAAAAACAGACTCAGAAGGAAGCTTGAAGACCATTTTACCAGAGTTTGAAAGAAAATAAACCCAACAGGAAAACTTTAAGCTATGTTAGCAGCTTCAAGGAGAGAGAGACAAAGACAAGAAATAGAGCCATGATTTCTGGTGAGACGTGGAGGTCAGTGAACAGCTGTGGGAAGCAGGGGTCTTTAGAGAGAGTCTAAAGTGTCACTGGGTTCCCAGGAGAAAGGATGGCACCTGGGACACGTGGTTAGAAGTAAAGATAGAGACTCCTCCTCCTCCTCCACCTTCTCCTCCTCCTCCTTTCTTTTTATTTACAGGGTCTTATTACATAGCTCTGACTAGTCTAGAACTCACAGACATTCTCATATCTCTGTCCCTCAGGTGCAGGGATCACAGGCGTTCGCTTCCTTCCCTCCCTCCCTCCCTCCCTCCCTCCCTTCCTTCCTTCCTTCCTTCCTTCCTTCCTTCCACAGATTCTTTTTTTTTAAAGAATTTTTTTATTTATTATTTATTCAATTGTGCATGTGTGTGTGTGTGTGTGTGTGTGTGTGTGTGTGTGTGTAGAACCACTGACGAATTCAGGAATCACCATGGACGTCTCCACCTCCTTGTTTACTCTGCCGGGGATTCACAGGCTCCGCCCTACCAGGACCAGAAACGCAGGCCGCCCCCACTTCCGCCTGGCGTCTATACGTGGACCTAGGATCAGAACTCAGGACCATCTGCCTGCAAGGCAGAGGCTTAACCCCTGAGCCACCTCTCCAGCCCCTTCCACAGATTCTTAAGAAAGGGAAAGCAGGGGCTAGAGAGATGGCTCGAGATGGCTCAGCGTTAAGACTCTGCCTCCAAAGCAACAGGTCCTAAGTTTGGATCCCAGGTGCCACGTGAAAACATCAGTGAGAAACATCCTGCACGTCCCAACCAGCCTGAGAAATCCCAGAGCAAAGCATAAAGGAGGTAGGAGCAATCCAGGATGATTCCCAAAGTGACCTTTGGTCTTCCAGAGAACACACAGAATTCTCTCTCTCTCTCTCTCTCTCTCTTTCTCGCTCTCTCTCTCTCTCTCTCTCTCTCTCACACACACACACACACAAACACATGCAAAGATTAAATATTTTAAAAGGGTAAACATTGTCAAAGAATAAACTAAAACATTAAAAAACCCTAAAAAAAAAGTCCTCTAAAGGATGGGAATGGACTACTAAGTTGGAGAAAAAAAATAAAAGGCTTCAGGCCATCAGCAGTATGGTCCTTTATTTTACATATTTTACATTTTTATGTCATCTATCACAGCAACTTCCATGTATGTATGCAAGAGAAATCACAGCATACATTGCGCTAATTAGATACGGGTGTCAACTTGACAATTGGAGGCTGGGCACATCTGTGAAGAATTAATAGTTAAGAAAAGTCATTTGCAAGCCTGCAGGAGAGTATCTAATTGATGTGGGAAGACACAGCCTGCGACATGTGGGGCTGTATTCTGGGCAGGTGGCTAAGATGGAGAGAGCTTGTTCAGTCAGTTGGCATTCTTCAGCATACTTTGGCAGACTTGCTGTCTGGTGAGTGAAGTTTGCCCCTCTCTCAGCAATCCCTGTGGATACGGTGTGACCAGTTTCCTCAGCTCTTGGTGTTGATATGAGCTCTCCTGCCAAGCTGTACTAAGACTTTAACTGAGAATCTTTTTTAAAATTTTTTTTTTAAATTTATTTGTGAGTGTGGGGGCGGAGAGGGGGGAGGAGCACTATATGTCCCTGTGGAGGACCAAGGGTGATTTGGGGAATCATCCTGTATTGCTTCCTTTTTCCGTTTTGTTTTGCTCTGAGATTTCTCAGGCTTTTCCCACCAGTGCCGGACGTGCAGGCTGCCACCTTTCAGCTTGGTGTTTTAATATGGGGAACTGGGATCCGAACTCAGGACCTTCCACTTGTGAGGCAGAGTCGTAATCCCTGAGCCACCCAACAATGGAATTTTTTAAATTGTATGGGTGTATATATTTGTATATGGTCTCTCTATTCCTATGTTTATACCATCAAACATTTTGTATACAAACATTGAAGATTTCCATAGAACAAACTCAGGACAAGTGAGCATACCAAGAGATTCATGTGGAATAGAGGAAGTGGAAGAAGAGGAAGAGAAAGAGGAAGAGGAGAAGGAGGAAGAGGAGGAGGATTATTTAGAAAACAGCAATATGACAATACAAGTAGTGTGAGACGCTGATGTGTGTGGATTATCCATATGAGGAACATGGTTGCAGATGTGAGTATGGGGTCAGCTGTGTTCTTAGGATGTGTTCATGTCCGGGTAATGAGACAACCTGAGAAAGAACTTCAGTCTGCGTGTAATGACCCTGATGAAACCATGCCTCCTGCCAGAGATGGCAGCAAATGGGAGCCTAACACACTGGGGTTAAGGAAACAATATCTCCAGACCTCTTTCCTGAAAGGACCCCCAAGGCTCCAGATGATGGGACTATCTATGCAGCCACCAAGACTGGTCACTCGCCGGGAACAGCAAGCTGAAAGGATTCCTTTTGGGAATATCAAGAGAAGACTTAGGGAACCAGGAAGAATATTCACATATGGAATTGAAACTAGACTTGTTTCTCATCTTGCACAAAAAATCAGTTCGAGTTGGACAAAATAGCTCAGCAGGTAAGGTACCTGCTTGCCAACCTGGATATCTGATATCTTCTTCTTCTCCCTCTCTAATAAATAATATTGAATATTTTAAAATCAATTCAAAATGGGTTAAAAGTTTTAAATATAAAACCTGACATTCAAACTGCTAGAGGAGAACATAGGTGGAACACTGTATAGGCAGAGCTTTCACAGACTCCAACACCGCAGGAAATAACAGTAAAAACTGACTATTGGCATTCCACGAAATTAAAAAGGATTTTGCATAGCAAAAGAAACCACAGAATGAAGAGATGCCTACAGAAAGAGAATTCTTTGTTGGCCACACGTTTGACAGGAAATCAAAATAAAGAATTATATAGAACTCAAAAAATTAAATACCCAAGTCATCCGATAGATAAAATGAGCAAGTTAATTAAACAGTTCTCAAGAGGAATACAAATGATCAAT
This sequence comes from Typhlomys cinereus, assembly GCA_023101885.1. Taxonomy (NCBI): domain Eukaryota; kingdom Metazoa; phylum Chordata; class Mammalia; order Rodentia; family Platacanthomyidae; genus Typhlomys; species Typhlomys cinereus. The sequence continues at coordinate 1,999,608 of JALPQD010000282.1, read as the reverse complement.
TAATACGTTACATTAATATGTAAAAAATGTTCAGCATCTTTAATCCTCAGGGAAAAGTGAATCAACGCTGTGTTGAAATTCCATCCCCCTAATCAGAATGGTGGTCAAGAAAATAAATGCTTGTGAGATATGAGGGAGAACCTTGTGCAGTGTATATTAGTGTAGCTTCTGACTATAACAACTTCCTCAAAAACCTCAAGCTGTCCCTACCATTCAACCCAATTCCACTGCTCCTGAGAATATCCCAAAGGAATCCAAGTCAGCATAACACACAAGAGATACCAGTCTACCTGTTTATTATGACATTATTCACAATAGACATAATATAAAATCAGCCTAGCTATTCAGCACCAAATGAATGCAGAAAGAACGTGCGATATATACAACTCTCTAAGTTTCATAACTTGCTGCAACAGAACATCTAGCCCAGAGTCACAGTGTTAGGAGCCAAGGGAACTGTTCACTGTACCCAGAGCATTATGCCCACTCAACAAGCAGTTTACCCACTCCCACCCTCAGCCCCTCACTGTGGTACCCTCATACAAGCATATAATGCACTTTGATCAGATTCACAGCCCATCCTCATTGCTCTCCCTTATCTTCTCCCTCTCCTCGACTCCCTTCCTCTTCCCTAATAGTCCCCCTCTACTTTTATGTCTTCCTTGACCCTAGACACCACACAAGAGAAAATATGCAGTCTTTCTGAGACTGGCTTATTTTTCTAAATATGATGTGAAGTTTCTGTTTCTAATCCCCTATGTCCTTCCATCTTCCACATCTATCTTGTCATAGTGAAGTGGAGGGGGGGGGTGGGAGAAGTGCAGTTGTACTTGCAGAATTAAAGAGAGATGCTCATTTTAATGGAAGGATTTAAAGTAAGCTGGTATAAATTTAGTGATTGTTTTAGTTTTTGTTGCTGTGAAAAACACCTGGCAAAGAGAATTGAAAAGAGTGAAATTTTTTCTCTTTTTCTCTCATAGTTTTGAAATAGGTTGAAATATTAATAAAACCTTATACTATAGAAAGCCTGTCTTTGCCTCCCCCCCTTCCACTGACACTGAGATAAAAGGTTACTATGAGAAAGCTCACAAAGGATAAAAGTCCAATCCTTCAACAAATATCAGTTCTTCTGACATCTGATTTCCTCAGTCTGTCACATTCCTTAGGTAGATCATTGACAACACAGGGCTCCCCTTTGTTCACTTCTGTTTAAGCAAGGCGTGTATATAATGTGTATAACCCATCAACTCTAAGGGAGTTCACCACAGGCAATCAGATGTAGAGCTTAAAGATTAAAGAAGAGGCAGGCTCAAGCGTCATCAGCACAGGACTGGGGAAATAGATGGTCTTTGATAAGGCACTCGCCTCACAAATAAAAGAACCAGAGGTTCAGATCTCCAGATTCCATGCAAAATGTGTGGAAGGTATGCAGCCCTGGAAGAAGGAACCTAGGAATTCCTGCAGGCCTATAGGGCAAACTCTGGATTTAATCAGAGATTCAGCCTCAAAAAGAATAAGGCCAAAGAGTGATCAAGGGTGATTCCCATTATCAACCTTGGGCCTCTGCATGTATGTGCACACATGTGCTCTTGTATACATATGTGTATCCTCTCATATGCAACACATGCACACATACATGCATACTATATATATGAATATATATGCACACAGGCAGAGGTTTTCAAGTTGATCTATGTCTGCTATAAGTCACTGGGAAAAGGTGGATGCAAGTGGAGCTCTTTGGGGCACCCAACTGGAACCCATCAGGTTCCAACTGGAGCCTAGATGGAAACCAAAGGAAGCACAGCAAGAGTTCCTGGAATCAAAATAAGTCAAGAAAACGAGTAGGAGATGCAGTTACCAAATGTAAAGATACATGTGACCTAAGGGCTGAAAAGCATTTGGTGGGCTGAGGTTGGGCATGCCCAGGCGTGCAAAAATCTCACTGCTCTCAACAGTGAGCTGCTGTTCCAACCACATGAATATGCCCAGCACTTCCCAGACAGCTAAAATCAAAAGCCCCACTCAGGCAAGGACCTGTCATGTCTCATCACAAGTTTTTTGTTCCCATTTTTAAATTGTGTGTGTGTACAACTTTGATTGAAAAAGAAGAATGAAACACCATTTCATATATTACAGTAATTACATGACTTAATTGCCTGTGACCAACATTTCAAAACAGGCGAGGTTCATTCTAGACATGTTCTAAGTTCCTTTGCTGTATAATTCCCATTTCTCAGGTCATACTTATATCCCACACCTGGGATCAAGTGCTCTTAGATTATTTTCTATGATTACAGATGCTGCTTTATCCAGCAAGACCCACTGCTCAAGCAACCCAGTCCAGTAAGGATCAGAGACATTTAATCTCTTCCTAGGCATAAGAAAACAGAGAAGGAGGGACTTCATCACCACTCTCTCCTGTCTACCCCCCACTGCAATGTCACAAAGCTCTCAAAGGGTGCTCCATCTGGCCCTGACAGGTATACCCTGATTGGCCTACAGGCAGAGTAGTATTTGGGTTATTGGGAGAGAGTTCCCTTAGGACCTGGGGTTTCTCCAAATACACCCTCTCCATCTGACTGTGAATTGAAACCAACTACCAGTATTTCCAAAGCATCATATTTCTTGTCCTTTTATCTTGAGAAGCACAGCTCACTAAAAATAGCAAGGACAATCAAGCCACAACTGAGTGCAGCCACGTTTTTATATAAACTGTTGCAACAGAATCTGTTTTTATTTTTTCCTTGCCACTGGAAAGGGGATCTGATGAATCGATATGACGTTGTTAGGACAAGAGAAAGATTTATCCAGAACGCCAGTAAATTGAGAAGATGTGCAGAGAATTACTAATAAACACCATCTAAGCTCAGTATGTTTCATGGCCCTTTAATGCTTGTGTAGGGAGAAAGTAGGTAAGGAAACTATGCTCAGAAAGAGATTGCAGGAGACTTCTGGTGCCTCTCCTGTGACTATAATAGGGTGTTTGGAAATCTGTTTGTTGCTCTGCATATGATCACAAGGTTATCATGCCCCTGTAAGCATTGCAAATACCTTAATGACTCTTATTTTGGCAGTGTCAACCTTGAAAGGGGAACAAAGAGATTGAAAATATTTAGGAAAAGTCAATTGTCGACGCTCAATCCTGGATGAACATTTCCTCAAATGACTAATGTGTTTACATGTAGAGTCAAGCAGACATCTGACACAGAGGTAAGAGCAGCAAAGGAGGCAGAGAGCATGTGAAAGCAGAGCTTTAATCATCCAGCAGATACTCAGACAAGCCTAGTGAAACAGCCGGTGCTTTTAGCAAGAGCAGCCTTCCAGTCTGTGAAAAATAACCTAGGCAACCATCATCATCGTGACTTGTACATATGTAATAAAATACGCTGCTCAGCTATGTGGCCATCAAAACTAGTAAGAGTTTTAAAGTCAACTAAAAGCAAACGGACCTGGATTGTTTGCTTAGGTTTTCCTAAACATGGTGTTTTTTTCCCCCTCAGCATAGTGTAATGCCATTCTGGACTTTGCCCCCGGTCTAACGTAAGGAGGTTTGTGACAGAGAAATGAAGCTTTAGGCACACTGTTGCAGTTACTCTGCATGGTTGCTGATAGATGCACAACCAAATGGCTTAAAGGAACAAGGGGTTTTATTCTGGCTTACGATTCTTGGTTATAGTTCTTTGTCCAGTTTGGAGTGAGAGTTATACCAACACCCAGGGCTGAGGGAACTGACCACACCAAACCCACAGAACTGCTGGGAAGAACAATCCTCACTTGCCAGATCAGTATGTCTGACCAAGTATGCAGAAGGATATCTACTTCAACAAGTTCCCTCCGTTTTATTCACCTGCCTAGGGACTAGTTTCACCCACCATAGGCTGAGCCTTCCCCATCAATTAGATAATCTCTTGCAAGATAGCTTGGGGCCTAACCCAACTACTAATTCCTCACAACTGTGCCCAATGTTTAGAGCCTTCGGTTGCCAGCTTGACACTAGTATCCTACTATAATGCTCTACCCCTTACCAACTTGACCCAACAATACATCACTTCTAAGCTGCAACCTTTTAATCCTTGTCCCCATAGATGTTGCACATACCTATGAGGAACTATCTAGCTAAGGCAAACATGTAGGACAGAGTCTTCATTGTATGATTGATATGGAAACACCTAGGGCAAGGCAGAAGTGGCTAAGATAGAGAAAGAACTAGTTGCCTTTGTCAGACTGGTCAGCTAGGAAGCAGCCTTGGTCCTTTCCCATCTGCCTGTTGTGGGTTTGGTGCAGTTACTTCCCTCAGCTTCTGCTGTTAACTCTTCTGTCATCATAATCAACTGTTACCTATAATCATGAACATAAATCCCTTTCTTCCCTAAGTTGCTTGGATCCTATATTTATTATAGCAGCAGAATATGAAACTAAGGCAATTTGGTACTAGAGAATTGGGATGTTGCTATGAGATTAAGACAATTTAATACCTGAAAAGTGGAGTTGCTGTGATAAACTTGACCATGTGGTTTTTGCACGCTTTTGTTGGAGATATGTGGATGATTGATGTTGGGCTAGAAAAGCTGTTGAGTAGAGCTTAGTGGGCCATCGTGGTGAGAGTTTAAAGGCTAAGAATGCTAAGAAAGATGTCGATTGTGGAGATTCAGATCATAAGGATTTATGGGGAACAAGGATATTGATAAAGTTGAATGTAAAGAGAATGGGCTGATTTATTTGATGGAGGAGAGCTTACTAGAAAATGTAAATGCTCTGATTCAGAGTGCAGATGGCATAGCAGCTATAGATATTTAAGAGAGTAACATACTAGAAAGAAACCTACTGTTTTGCACTGACAGGCAAAAGTACACCCTGAGAGCTGGGCAGAGCAGAGAACAACCATGATATCTGAGGAGACAGAAACAGTAGAGAGATCCAGGCAGGCAGAAGCATGCTCTTAACAGCCATGTGGGTACACGCAACAGACCACCTGTGCCTTTTTGGTCTTGGACTTGGCTGAGAAGCTTGTCACTCTCATCAAGTTCATAGGAGTGGGAGGACGATGCATGGAGACCCCATGGAAACACTCCAGGTTTAAAAAACAGAATGAGGTGTCATCCATGCCATTGCACCTAATTTTGGTCTTTTGAGGACAAGTGATAAAGTCTTTTCAGGTTGTATTAGATTTTACTGTTTTCCTTTAGTACCCCTTCAGCTGCTGACTCCTGAGATCACCCCACACTTGGGATGGACTGCAGTGGACTTTTAGAGATCCTGCGCTACTTCCTGTCCACAATCTGAGGAAGGTCTTGTACAAAATGTTAATCCACAAGTTTTATAGAACTTTAATAAATCAGCAGTAAGGATTCAAAAAGAAGATATCTTACTTACATAAATTTAAGTACTCCCAAAAGTCACATGCCAGGGTCAGGGGTAGGCTACTTTCCTATGAGTCGTTTTCCAAAGAGGCTCCTGAGACCACAAAAACCATAGAAGCTATTGCCAATGCTATTGGTTACATATCAGAACTAGACAGCAAGCCCTTATTACTGAAGATACTGTATACTTTGGTTAAAAGACATGAAGAACTAAAACTCAAATTGAGTTGGAAGCTTGCTTTCATAGTTGGTTGGCTTTCATAGTGCTAGAAAGTACTTATTGCAAGAGAACAAACTACCACATCCACTGGTGAAGTCCTGAGACTGTTGCTGTTAAGTGGTCCACATCTGTGGTCTGTCCACAGACAGACATCTCTACCACCCTTCCAAGACTCAGGAAATGTTGTAAAAGAAGGGGTCAGAAAGAATGTAAGAAATGAAGGAAAGGAGTGGAATGTGGTATGGCATTTTTTTTTCCTTGCTACATCACGATGCCATCTTGGACTTTACCCCAGTCCAACCAAAGGAGGATATTGGTTAACAATTTCAAACATTCTATCCTAGAGAAAGGCTTATGAGACTCAGAGAGTAAATAGCTCCTAAATAGCAGAGTTCTTAAAATTCACTAGATTCACAAGGCCCCTCCCCAAAGTTATGAAACCTAGCCAAGCTGTTTGAAAAGGATCTTTCGCGAGTCGAGATGGCTACAAGTGATACTGAGGGCTGCAGATTTCTAGTCATCTCCTAGGCTGGGGTAGCATTTCAGGGATGTAGCACCTTAGAGCTGTCCCTGTTCTTGTAAGTACCTCCCCACCAATGACTCAGTGGCTCACCAAGTTGGATCTTGGTATAATCATTACTTTGGTAGGTAGTGAATTTCCTATCAGATGTGAATAAAGATTTGGATGCCATCTCCCCAAGGGAAAAAAGTATCTCGTGACACTTAATTTTTTTCTTTCGTGTACTCATGTAAGGGATGTGTGTATATACAAAGTGCACTTGAGTGCATGTGCCTGTGGAGACCCAAGAGTAATATGGGGAATCTTCCTTGATTTCTCTTCCACTTTATTGCTGTGAGCCTGGGTCTCTAATGAAACCCAGAGCGTACCATTAGGGACAGTCTGGTTAGGTAACTTGCTCTAGGACTCCAGTACCCAAGGCTAGAATTGCAGGGCATTTTTCTGTGGGAACTGGAGAATCTGTACTCAGTCCTTTTGCTGATGAGGCAAAGGCTTTAACTATTAAGGCTTCTCCCCAGCCCGGTTTTTATATTTTCAAATGGTTGAAATAAATCAAATGATGCTTCATGTTACACACCAGAAATGTACCGTCTCCCCACAATGCTTATTTACAGATAAGATATAATACAGATAGATATAATTACAGTTAAGGACACCATAAAGTCAGACCTTGAGAAATCTGGCTAGTTTAACATATGAAGAGCTATCAGGAATGCACATATGAGGACACAGTGAGTAGATAGCCAGGGAGAGGAAGCCAATGAGAAATCAGACCTGCCCACACCCTAATCTTGGACTTCCACCCTCTAGAACTGTGAAAAGTAAACGTGAGTTGTTTCACACACCCATCTGTTGCATTTTGCTATGGCAGTCAGAGCACCTACATTTACTGATACATGAAAATTAAATGTGCTTCATATTCCAGAGTCCACTAATAAACTTTTATTGAAACATTGCCTCACCAATTCACTTACATATTGTCTGCCGCTCTTTTCCAGTTTCATGGCCGTCAAGTAGTTGGGGCAGGGACTGTATGACCTGCGAACTCTAAAATATTTGCTATCGGCCCTTTTGTAGGCAATGTCTGTTGACCTTCTCTAAACAACCAGAGGATTGCTCACTTTCAAATATCCGAGTATCTCACTCAGTTCTGAAATTTGCAACATTTGGTACCCAGTAAGTCCCATTACCCTACTCTGCCAGTCTCTGGAACTTACACCATGGCTGATATCCTCTGCCAGGTTATTCATTTCGATAAGCAGAATCCTTTTGTCCTCCTGTGCCCACATCTGACTGCCCCTGGGAGCCATGACATTAGACCTGATTCCTAACTCATTGCTCCACTCTGAACAGTCCTTTTTCGTTCTGGGTGCTAGGCAACAGTGGTTTCCTCTCTACTAATGAGCATTTGGCAATGAATTACAAATGGACTGCATCACTTAATATTTGATGTTTCTTATGGTGTTGCTTAAATGTTAATTTCCAAAAAATGTATTTTATATGCATAAATGTTAATTTAAATATAAACCTTTTTTGTGTGTATGTAGGTGTGTGTGTGTGTGTGTGTGTATGCGTATCAGAGGATATTGTATGTACTGTGAAGGCCCAAGGGTAACTTCAGGAATTGTCCTGGATTGTTCTACCTTATTATCCTTTACTCTGGAGTTTCCCAGGTTCTGTCTTCTAGGGCTGAAAGTGCAGGTTGCCCCCATTTCTGCCAGACTTTTTTTTTTTTTAATCTGAAACTCAGGTCCTTTTGCTTGTGAGCCAAAGCCTTAACCCCCGAGGCACCTCTCCAGCCCCAAACTATTCATTTAAATCATGCTTTCTATGGCTGACCAAATAACACACTGGAATATTTCAGCTAGTCTGAAATCAGTTAAAATCATGTGGCCTATGATGCTGCCTCCACTCCCAAAGTTGCACTTACTGGGTTATTTAGGGTTTGTTTGGTCACTAAACACCACTGTAACTAGGAGGACAAGCAAGGATCCAGCCCTTTGGTGGGGAGGATCATGATGGTGCTTACATGGGCTCTGGAGAGGTCTGAGAAAGGACTGCAGGGGAGACATCTGCAGCAGTATACAAAGTGGAGACCCCGCATTCCTGGGCAGCTTAGGAACTCTATTACCAACCATTACTGGCTTAGGATCTCACCATCCAACACAAATCTCAGCTGAAGAACTAAAAAGATCACAAAGATCCAGGCTAGTGGTGCACACCTGTAATTCCAGCACTCTACAGGGCAAGGTAGAAGGATCAAGTTTGAGGCCAGCCCTACTGTCAGAAAGAATGGCCATGCAACATTCATGGTGACACTGGGTTAATAACACAGTTAGTTCTTTGTCAAGCTCTAAGGCCTGGAAATACTCCTGCCCTGTTTACTTGCTTATAAATCACAGAGGTGATCTCATTTTCCTAGCCCAGGAGAAACTTCTTAAGAATGACTGCTCCCAGGTACTTTCAGTCTAACAAATACTGTTTGCCCAATTAAAGAATGCCCATCCCCACAGGCGACATCCAACAGAAAAACGAGAATATCAATCCTAGGTTACCTTGACTACACTTCCCATTTATTTTATTCCCATCATCTGTTCTAAGACAGTTCTTCATTACTGTGGGCATTTATGTTTATCTGTCTTCCTGAACTAAGGTCAACTATCAATAGATCCTAAGTGTCACTTTTTGCAACTTTACCTTGAGAAAGAGGGTGGATTAGAAACAAATATTTACCCTTACATAAATGAACATAAGTGTTTCATCTGTGTTGTTAAACTACAAGTAGCAGGCAAACAGAAAACAATATTAGAATGTTTATTTTCAATTTAGACTCCCTTTATCCATGTAAAATGTTACAAGACTCCCAGTAGATTCCAGAAACCATAGATTTGCCAAAACCAATATATATACAGTATACTTTTCCTATGCACATAGCTATAATTGAGATTAATTTAAAAATTAGGCAGTTAGAGGTTACCAAAATAGAATAATTACAACATATACTGTAATAAAACAATTTCTTTCAGAAATTGTTACTTTAATATAAACTCTGTGATAGTGAGATAATTTGCCTGATAACAGCTACTATGTGACTAACTCGACTTGTGCAGGGTGAGTAGTGAGCACAACACATATGCTGGACAAAGAAATGATTTATCCTTTGGTGGGGGAAAGATAAAGAACAGTGCGGTACAAGATTTCATCACTATTCAGATGCAATGCAATGTAAAACTTATGAACTGTTTACTTCTGGAATTTTCCACTTAGTCTTTTGAGCTGCAGTTAAACATTGGTAACTAAAACCATGGAACAAGAAACCACAGGTAAGGGGGTGCTACTTACAGAAAGAACATATAAAGATTGTCTTGAGGTTTTTACCTGGCTGTGCTGTCACTCTGATTTTCTTCAATTAAGCCCAAAATGTGAGGTGTATAGGTATAAAAAACTGAATTGTTGACAGAAACTAAGATGAGAGCTGAATGCTCTGAACAGGGAGGCCAAGGAAATTTCCATCCCCAGAAAGCTCAGCAGGGCCATCTTCTTCCTGAGACCCAAGAATAGAAAGTGTTTCCAAACCTAAGGCTTATTAAATGGCAGTACTATTATAACCACAATTATGAGTTAGCCAAAGCCATCTGTAGTCTAGAAAGGGCAGGTACTACATGCAGCACAAACGCCAACCATTGATATAGAACTTTCAAGACATCTCTCCCTAAACTTCTATAAAGTATTAACCTACAGACCAAATTCAACCTAAAAGTATATGTTCATTGACTATGTGTGAGCATGTGTGGTCATGCTTATGTGCGCATATGTATGTAGATATGACACATGTAGACAGAGATCAGAGGCTGATGTCAGTTGTCTTCCATAATAGCTCTCCACTTTATTTTTTGAGACAGGATCTCTCACTGAACTTGCCAGAGCTCGCCATTTCAGCTAGACACGTTGGCCAGCAAGCCCCACAAATCCTCCTGTCTCCTCAGTGCTGGGGTTACAGATGTACACATGGCTTGTCTGTGGGTACCGGGATCAAACTTAGGTCCTCAGGTTTGCATGGCAAGAATTTTACTGACTGAATCTTCTCTTAGTCTTCTAAGTGGTTTTTCAATTTTGATTAGCTGACAACACTCTGACAGATTTCAAAGTAGATTTCCCAGTTCTCTGAATACAATTAGAAAAATCTGTCACCACATGGCAACAACCAGTTGGAGCTAACAATTGTTAAACAGTGTGTGTGTTCCTTGTTCCTGTCCCCACAACTGCCTCCTACCCTGCTGGTGTTACTTGCTGCTTATCCAAAACTCCACCTAAACACCCCTTCACAGATTCACAACCACTAAAGCAGTATGATGCCCATACTCTAGGTGACAGAATCTCTGGATTCCATGACACGTTTAACCATTATGTTCTTTCCCACAATAAAGCATCCCTGGTGAAAGAAAACAGTTCCTGGCCACAGACTCTGTCCTTTCATTCTCCTTTTCCAATCTGCCTGGTCCTGGGCTCCCTGTCATCTTGGATCTATGGTGGGAGGGGCTTCCAGCAGGCTTTTCCACTGTATAACTAAACTCCCAGTTTAAATGAAGATTTTTCACCTCCATTTAAAGTCCTAAAGTGGCTGAGTTTCAACTAATCCCACCTGGCTCTTCTGTGGAGCCTGTTTCGAGAGAGACGCTAGAAGAGTCCCTCAAACAAAGCAAAGTTCAGAGGCCAAGTGCCCATAGTCTTCACGATGCTGCCACATGCCCAGCTGTGCTATCCTTGCTTTGATCTTCGTCTGGCATCTCTAAACCCAGGCGGCGGAGGGAACGTGTGAAGAAATGAGGAAGCTTGCAGACCAAGTGGAGTTCCTCCTTTCTGGAGCCTAGAGCAGGTAGAATCAACTGCCGGGCATGCAGGTGAAGAGGCAGATGGCGGGCCTTTGACTGCTGCAGCCCCAGCTTCTTCAGAATGCCACGAGAAAGCTTCTACATGAAACAAAGACAAACCCTTGAGAGCAAAACCGACGGCGTATTCCTAACTAGCAAGGGACTACCACCAACTCCTGGAAGAGCCAGCAAAGACTAACGTATTGCATAAGCAGTCCGGGAAAGGGATGGGTAATGATGTGAGGGAGATCTGACTGTGACATGTGTAACCGCACTGATCATCAGGGTTGACTCGACTGCACTAGATAGCTAGGCCGGTGTCCCTTCTCTGGCAAAGCTGTGCGCTCACTTGAAGAGATGACCTTCCCCAATAGAGGATGGCCCTTCTTTGACCAAGAGAACCTGAATAACTGTACCTCCCCTGCTGGAACCCCAAGACAAGCTCTCAAGAAAAACACAACCATAGCACAGATACTTGGATTAGCTAATGTTGTGACATTCCAAGAGAATGGGCTGTAATATCAAAGAACAAAAGATTCTCGCATGATTCTTTACAGTAGCAGGAAAGGCAGCTTTTCCTTTTAGAAAGATTCCTCCCCTTACCATAGCCTCCCAACAAACTCTGAGTCTAAAATGAACCAGCAAGTTTCTGACAACAGACACTGTAGCTTCATAAGGACATTACCAACCATTTCTGATGCTTCAAAAAATCAGATATATTTCCCATCTGGAGACAATCAATTCCTCTTTGCTGTCCCCATTTAAAGATTTAAACAAAAGGAAAGCATAAAATGTAAGCAAACTAAAACATTTTTACTTATTTTTAAATCCTTTGAAAAAATGTAACTTCAGAAACCATTAAAACCACAGATGCTGCTCGTGTTAAGAAACTGTACCTGCTCTAAATCATGTCCTCTTCCTTAGTCAAGAGTGTGCTCTTCCCATCTCTAATACCCATGTTAGTATCTAGAGTAAAACATTTTGTTGATAAACTCCAACTTGGAGGCTTGAGAGATGGCTCAGAGATTAAGAAGGACCTGAATTTGGATCCTTTCTGTTAAACAGCACCTTAGAATAAAGCAGCATTACCTGGGGTGCCAGCCTATTCCAGTCTGAGTACTTGTGATCACCAAGAATTGGGCAATCCAATCCAAAAGACAGGTGAACTCGAAGCTGGTGCTTTATTCCTTAGGAGAGAGAGGAAGAGGAACTTTTGAGGAGCACTAGGCACAGTGCCAATGCCACAGTGCTGGCATGGGCTTCAAGTCACATTAAACCAAAGAGCAGTGAATGGGTAGCCTCCAAGGAACAAAGCATTGGAGGATGCTGTGTAGCCCACTGGCTTGGGAATACACTGTATAAATATTCTAGTTAACATCGCAAACTTGGGCCTACCATTAACCTTTTTAAAAATTCATTATACAACAATAAAATTTTGTACTTTTTCTTAAAATTCAGTACTGGAGACTGACTATGGGGCCTTGAATATGCCAGGTCAAATGCTCTACCTCCAAGCTATATTCTCAGACCCACATTTTTTTAATTACAGCAATATATACACAAATTTTCCATTTAACTATTGTGCATAGTGCAGTAGCACTGTCTTGCAACCACCGACACTGTCCATCTCTAGAAATTTGCCATCCTCTCAAACTGAATTTCACAAACTATAATAATGACCATCTATTACTCTGTCTGGATCCCCCAAACTCTAATTTTTAGCAAGCACCATTCTGCATTCTCTGATACTCCAAAATAGATCACACGAGGGGAATGGCACACCATCTACCTTTCATACTTAGCTTGCTTTACTTAGCATAACGTTCTCAGGGTTCATCCTTATATCATGTGTCAAAATTGCCTTAATATTCCTCTGCGCCTGAAAATAATGTTCTTTTTCATTGTCTGTGGGGTGTGTGTATAAGAGGGCACCTGAATGTGTGTGCCTGTGGAGGCCCAAGGGTGACATCGGTAATACCCTGGATTGCTTTGCTTCCTTATTGCTCTACTCCGGGTTTTCCCAGGCTTCACCTTCAGGGTCAGAAGTGCATCATGTTTACATAGAATCTGGGATCTGAGCTCAAGCCCTGCTTTCGAGACAAAGGCTTTAACCCGAGTCATTTCTCCAGCCCTGGAAATAACATTCTATTGTACATATATAAGCACATTTTGTTTTTCCACTCATCAATTAATGAATATTTGGGTTTTCTCCAGCTTTAGGTTACTGTGATAAATGCTTCTATGAACACAGAGTGCAAATGTCTACTTCTGTTTGTTTTGGATACATTCCTCCAAGGTATAACTGCTAGATATACAGCAACTTAACTTTTTGAAGAAATGTTTTGTAGATTTTTAAGTAACAATATTGAAACTATATTCTTTTGAAGCTCAGTATAGTGACACATGACTGCAATATCAGCACTTAAGAAGCTGAGGCACAAGGATGGAAAGTTCCAGACTGGTCTAGGATACACAGCCAGAGAACGGACTAACTGTATTCTTCTGCTTCCCACAATCCCTCTGAGAGACCAGACCCTGTTAGACTGTTAGATCACCATCGAATCACAGGGTCACACGAGTCAGCTGCACCCTCAACCCACACATCATACCAGTGGCTTAGAATAACAGGACAAATCCCTGGACAAAGTCTGCTGTCACCTCACATGGAACAGGGCACCCTCACCAGTAATAGGCTGAAGTTCCACGAGGGCAGAAGAAATTGTGCTGCTAAGCACCTGGTACTGAGTTACAGCAACATGGGCATTCCGGTTGGCCCTCACTTTCACCACTTTCCCGTTGTCCATTCGGTAACTTGGGGACAGTGTCATCTGAAGGCAAAGACATCAAGGTATGATTATAAAGAAAGGACAAAAACCCAGACCTCAAGGAGACAGCGAACCCACCTTGTGGTGTTGTTGCTGGCCTTGCACCTCCTTCTCGATGATGGGGATATCCACAACTCCTGCCGAAGGCACAGGGACCTGCACAGTGATGGCCCTGGGGGCGACATACAGGTTGCAGCCTAAGCTGCAGAAGCCAGGGAGGAGACCTTGGGATTAGGCTGGCACGGACCTCACACTACACCTTCTCCACTGCCATTCCTACAGTTACCTATCTGTATGGAGGGAGACCACCACAAAAGTGATTTGGAGTAAGTCACTGAGCTGCGACTGTGCTTGCTGTGACTTCTTCAAACATAACTCCTTCCTGTTTCACCTACCTAATCAACACAGCAGAGGTGGTTCTGTACTTTTTAAAGAGTAATTCATTCATGGGGCTGGAGAGGTGGCTCAGGGGTCAAGCCTCTGCCTTGCAGGCGGAAGATCCTGAGTTCAGATTCTAGACCCCACGAATAGACGCCGGGCAGAAGCGGGGACGGCCTGCGTTTCTGGTCCTGGTAGGGCGGAGCCTGTGAATCCCAGGGCAGAGTAAACAAGGAGGAGGTGGAGGCGGTCCATGGTGGTTCCTGAATTCACCCGTGGTTCTATACACACACACACACACACACACACACACACACACGCGCGCGCGCGCGCGCACACATACTCGCACATGCACAATTGAATAAAAAAAAGAGTAATTCATTAAGTCGCACTTCATTCACTTAGTTTGCGATTAGAATTCACTACCTTTCATAATTTTAAAAAGAGAAACAGGATACAAAACTGTATCACTCTAATTTTCTTTTAATTGTATATATCTGTTGCAGTTCGCTTGCATGGATGCTGATAAATCATCATCAAAAGGATTAAGGGAACGAGGGGTTTATTCTCTTACGATAGACTGGTTATAGTTCCTCTTCCAACTTTGCAGAAGAGCTCACACCAACATCAAGAGTGAGGGAACTGGCCACACCATCTTAACAAAGCAGATGAGAGAGGGACAATCCTTACTTGCCAGACCAGCATATCTGGCAAGTATACCCAAGGATGCCAACTCTCTCAATCAGCTCTCCATAATTTATTCCAGGGCCTAATCCCACCCACCGTAGGCTGGGCCTGCTCCATCAACTAGATCATCTCTTGCAGGTTTGCTCTGGGCTTAACTCAGCCCAGAGATCAAACTATCAACTGTCAAGTCGACACCTGTGCCTAACTATGACAATATCCATAAAAACCATGTTTCAATTTTGTTCCTTATTTTCCCTACTGAGTATCCTACAATTAGTATGTATGATTTAACAGTGAGAGATGAGATTTATGAAGCATCCGGCTCTCTGACTAAGCACTGTACCCTGAGGATCATTGGTTGTTCTTACCCTGTAGAGCTTAATCACTTTGTGCAGCTTTCGATGCCTTTTTTCCCAGCACCAGGAAACAAACTCAGAGCCTTATACTTGACAGGTGCTCTACTTCTACCACTGAGATGCTAATCCCCACATTTTAACATGAATTAAAATCTCTGTGAGTAGGTCTCAGGCATGAGGATTTTTACACTTGATTTTAGCCGAAAGGCTAAGGAGAGATAGGCATACGGATTTTTGAAGAACTCCCTCAATCACAAAGTTTCTGCAAAAATCTCAAAAATAAAATGAACTAGTAAGTAAAACATAATAACAGATAACTCAAATGGAAAATTCTAACTTCATAGGAAAATAGTCAAAAGAGAAATAAACAGCCTATTCCCAGAAAGGGAAATTCAAACAGCCAATAAACACAAAACTCAGCCAAGCCAATAATACATAAAGAAACAGAATATCAAAAACAACACAAAAGAAAAAAATTTTAAGCCCATCAGAATGGCAAGCTTTTAAAAAATGCTTTGACTGGCATAGGAGAGGTATGCACTCCCCACTGCTGGTAGGAGTCTAAATTGACATAATCGCTTTGGAGAGCAATTTGAGTATTATTAAAATTTCAAACATGCACACCATTCAACCCAGCAATTCTGTTTTAAGGAATTTGTCCTAAAAACATTGCTATGGAACAGGGTGTGGCGACACATGTTTATAATCCCAGCATTTGAGAAGCAGAGGCAGGAGGACCAGGGACTTAAAGAGATTGTTCTTGACTCTACAGTGAGTTGGAGATCAACCTTGTTACCTGAGATGCAGTCTCAAAAAGAATAAAACAAATCCAGATTTCAAAAACTGATGTGACTTAGATGTTGAATTTAATTGCCATCTGTGGTGATGTCAAAGGCTCATCCTTCAAGAGGTGACTAAGCTGCTGAGGAGGATGAAGCTGCTTCTCACCGGAATGAGTTGTCACTGAGGACTACACAGTAGCCGCACCAGCAGGCTGCCCCTCATTTCCTCATTCTCCTTATACCTGCAATCCTTCCACCTTCTGCCTTGAGTTGAAGCAGTATAATGCCTTTGAACTGCATCATGCTCTCGGATTTCCCTGTCTCTAAACAATAACTTAAAATTAGCATCTTTCCTTTACAATCGCCTTACCTAGGTTCAGGTATTGGTTTGTATGCTGACCTCTTTTCTTTTCTTTCTTACTTTGTGCTGGAAATCCAGTCTAGTACCTTATATATGTTACTATTACAGCAACAGAAAACAAACCAAAATAAATACATTCACATATTCAAGAGGCTCTAAAAAATTACCTAAATATCCAATCATATAGTAGAAAACCATAGAGCCACTATAAAGGAGCCACCTGGCGGGTTCTAAACAACTCCTGGACTTGATGTGCCACTTCCTTCTCCCAAGCCAACACCATTACACCTGTGATTTCCTTTATAAATGTACAACACAAAATGCTAATAAATGAAAATATAGGGGGCTGAAGAGATGACTCAGGGGTTAAAACTCTGCCTCGAAAAAGAAGGTCCTGAGTTCAGATCCCAGCTCCCATGTAAAAATGCTAAGCAGAAAAGGCAGTGACGTGCAGTTCCAGCCCTGGTGGGTGGAGTCTGGGAAATCCCAGGTGCAGCAAAAAGGAGGTAGAAGCAATCCACGAAGATTCCTAAAGTCACCCTTGGTCCTCCACAGGGACATGTAGTGGTGCCTTCTGATACACACACACACACACACACACACACACACACACACGAAAAAACAGGGACAAAATGCTGTATGCTGTATGCTTATACATTCCCAGTACAACTCTGGATGTTAACAACTTCTGAAACGAGAACTATAGACACAGAACAGAGGCCTTGACATACAGACATAATAAAGCACTCCTATTTTATCACTTCTAATACTATACCAAGCAATTTTATATACTCCTCAAATCCTCTTGGGTTCTGGTAAACTGCCTGCTATTAACAGTTTCTGCTGCATGACTAATGAGCAGATTAAAGAGATGTCTCCATCTATACCACCTGCCAACAAAGGACTTCTCATACCAGTACTTCTTTGCCACCTGGCGGGTTCTAAACAACTCCTGGACTTGATGTGCCACTTCCTTCTCCCAAGCCAACACCATTACACCTGTGGTTTCCTTGTCTAAACGGTGGCACAGATGCAAGGGTTCTGCCTTGTGGCCATGAAGCATCTTTGCCAGGATGGGCAGTACATCATTGATGCACAACTTGACTCCAGGACCACCTAAAAAGAGAAAAGTTGGAAGTTAAGCGTTTTCACCAAAGAACTCTTCTTGGGAAAAAATTCTTTACTGTATAAGCTGTCATAATTTCTTACCATTGTGCTACTAAAGCATGACAGAGACTAAAAATATTAATGGCCCACAGATCTTACTTGCTGAAAAAGAATCTTAGGTCTTTAATCCATACTAAGTGAGAATCTGAATTTTAATAAGCTGCTTAAAGACTCATAAACAAAGCTGGAAAAACAATGCCATAGAGCACATGACTTTCTCTTCATATTTTGCAGGATTATAGAAGACAGGTTAAGACGGACTTTGAGAACAGACATTCCCAGGTTCCACTCTTTGTATTTTCCATTTGATCTTGGACACATTATAATATTTCCAACTTTACTTTCTCATTTATGAAACATAAATATCTGGAAAATAATCTCTTTGGGGAATGACAATTCAGAGGGGAAAAAACATAGAAAACATTAGGCAATGCCTGGTTTACTTCTACATACTTCCTCCAAAGGAGCTAACATATTTACTCCAGCTAAAATACTTTTATCTCAACTATTTCCTTCTCCTACAAGTGTTTGACAAATACATTTCCCTACTACCAATTCTCATTTATTTCAGTTGCCCCTCATTGTTACATTCAATGGCATCTTAGCGTCTACTAATTTTATGCTAGGTACAGTCTAACACACATTTCTTTTTTTCTTTATATATTCCCTTTCCCTCTTTTGTTTGTCCTTTTTGCTTTTTTTAAAAATATTTTTTGCTCAGGAGAGGGGAATGGGGAGAAAGAGAGAGAGAGAGAGAAACACATTTGCCTGCCTTGGTGCATGGTGGAGGGTCAGAGGATAACTTTCAGAAGTCAGTTCTCTCCTTCCACCATGTGGGTTTCTAGAGATTGAAGTCAGAGCTCAAGGGTTCCCATCAGGTGCCTTACCTGATGAGCTATCTCACTGGTTTCTCTCTTTGAAATGATTTCGTGTTGCCAATACTTCTTGGTCTTCTGCCTAAGGTTTTTCCAGACTTGGAATTACAGGTCTACACCCTGAGTTCCCCAGCTCTCCCAGTTTTGATGTGAAATGACCATCAGAATAACAGCACCTGCCTTCTATATCTCTATTTAACAAATCCCTGAGACATTCTGATGTTTAGAAGTGGGCCTAGACAGTATGTTTGTGTCCTCCATAGTCACTTGCACAGGATAACACTCTACAAAGATCTGATTAACTTGAACATGAGAATGCTTGTTATGTAATGCTTCAGAGTTGCCTCTGGTTGTAGAAGAAGCTGAACTTAGCCTAGTTCCCTTGCCCATATGGTTCTTACCATGAACAGGGAGGCCATAAGGTTTATTGATGACCACAAGTTCCTTATCTTGATAGAGAATCCCTCGGCTCAGCGCTTTAGCAAGTACGTTGGGATGAACTCGCTGCAGCTGCTGTGTGAATCGCACTAGTTCTTGCACCCTCCGTTGAACAGGGCTTGTGGGCACCTAAGGAGAGAGGAAATTTTGGCGAAAAGGGAGAGGATGCACTGGGACAGTTCTTCGATAAGGTCCGGGAGAGAATTTGCACAGGGCAATCGGTATGCCTTTGCATTAGACTCAAGCCTTCCTCAAGTAATTTGAGAGCACGCGTGGTGTGGATAGCCAAGCGGTGGCTGTTAGGTCTAACTAAGTCTGGCAGTAGAACAGACCCAGTAAGATCCGTACCCCTACCACACTTCTCTTCCCTCGGAGGTCTCCATTTCTACACAATGTAACCTCACCACTGCCTCACTTAAAATCCCGCCTACCACACAACCAGGTTTAGGGAGAACACTGAGCGCACTGCCTCTTGGGAGTTGTCGTCTTTCTAGACTCACCGACTCTTTCTTCGTCTTTTGCTCCTGTGTCTGAGCTCTCAGCCTCTCCGCCAATCGCTGGGCATTCAGGGGCCTAGAGGCGGTAGCGGTGGAACAGAATGGCCTTGAACCGAGAGTGAACAGGCTCCCCGGACGCGAGCCCGAACTCAGGACCCGGAGACCAGGCGCACCGCACATGGGCGCCGCCATCATGCCAGAGGAGGGGCAAGCTGGGACCTCGTGACCAAGAGCGAGGGGAGGGGCCGGGCAGGCTCCGAGGGTCACGTGGGGCGGTGGGCGGAGCCTGCGGGTCACGTGGGCGCTGCGCGCTGAGTGCGGCTGCGCCAGCCGGTAGCTGCAGCTGGAGCGGTGGCGTTTGGAGGAGACGCGGTGAGTGTGTGGGGACCGTCGGGCTCGGACCGGGGAAGGTCGGCGTTTCAACGGTTTTCGTGCCCCCGGGGTTTCCGTTCTCGGCATACCCTGCCCTGCGAAGCCTTCCCTTGGGAACAAGACCCCCCATTCAAGAACACCTCCCCGCCCCCGCGCCCTGTCGGAAGAGCAGGGGGTCGACGCCGGCGCTCAGCTCCCCGCGGCACCTGCCTGCTCCCTGTCGGCAGCCGCATCCCGGGTCAGTCCCGGGAGAGACCCGTCGCGGCGCCGTGCCGCGGGTCCCCGAGCGATGCCCGCATCCCTGGCCTCTCCGCCCTCCACCTTTCCGCTCGCATCCTCTTTGTTTGGCGTGGGAGCCTCCTCCTCTCCCGGGGCGACGGTCCCTTCCTGATCCAGCGCCCCAGCCGCTACCCCACCTCGAGCGCGCCGTGAGTTTCTTCTGTTCTTTTCACGAGTTCGTTCCTCGGGGGTCTGCCCTCCCCTACATTCTCCATTCTTCCTCCCAAAAAAGAACCGAAAGTACGGAGCACAGACCTTACCTTTTAATTCTTATTTTACTCCTTTAGTTTCCAAGTGCCCAGCCCGTGGCTCCCTGTCCTACCAGACAGGATAGAGGGACTCCGGAGTCCCACCAGAAAACGACGAGTTTTCATATTACCAAAAGGCATGTGGCAGTACAAACGTCTGTCTGGGATGGTAATCCTGAAAACGCCTTGGGATAGACACGCCTTCTATACAGAAACTAATGCCTAGTTCTGGAAGAAGGTCAGGTGAACCACCCGATCTGCCCTAATGATGGAGTGATACCCTGAAGTTCAGAGACCAAGCAATGGAATTTAAGTCCTTTCCCTTCCAGAAGGGATTGGCAGGAGGAAGCCACTCTGAGCATGAAACAATCAGATGGAACTAGGATAGGAAGGCATACAGTAGAAGAGTTTAGGTGGCTGTGGAGTCTTTGAAGTTTCTTGAAAGATTCCTTGAAAGTGGACTTCTAGGAAAGAATCTGGCAGGACAGGGCAGGGCAGGGCAAATAAAAAAGGAAAGGATATGTAGCGGGAAACCACTCGGGCTGCTGCAATCTAAGTGATCGTGAATGAGGTCATGCCCCAGTCAGTGGTCTTTTTCCCCTGCCCAGGACTCTCCTTGGAATTTGAACTGATTACCAATTATGTAGGTCAAGATGTACTATTGGCAGCTGCTACTGATATGAGCGAGTCCCTTAAGGACAGTTTTCTTCTTTTTTAAAAAAATCCCCAAATCTGATATATACTAAGCTCTCAGATATTTATAGATGTGTTAAGTGTTTCTGAGTGAACACGTATTTCTGAAGCAAGATAGACAATCCTAAAACAGATGCAAAGAATCCCAAGGGAGTTTGAGAAATACCCTGTTTCCTACCAGTTCCCTTGTTCCCCTGGCTCCCCTGTAAATTCACAGGTAGAACATCTGTAAAAGTTGAGAAATTCCGCCCAGAAAGAAAAAATACCCTTTTACTGATACACGTGGGATTCAAGTTCTAATTTCAGTAACCTGTTGAACATTGCTTGTTTGTCATAGGAAGCCCCTTTTCCTGACATGTGGATATCAGGACTTAATTTTATGTCATTATGTTAATTACAAGCCCGTTTGGGGTATACAATCTTTATGGTTTGGGGGAGGTGTTGGAAAAACCTATTTTGTACCTTTACCTTTCCTGTGTTATTCAAGAACACTCGGATTTTTTTGCAGATTGGCCTTCAGTGGCAGGAAACAAAATGAAGAAACAACTCAGATGTCTTTGCTAGTGTCACAGAGCTTGTGTTGGTGGTTTCAGGTTAGCTGAAGGTGCACACTGATGCCTGAGAGTAAAAATGCTGGCCACTGTCTCTGAAGACAGAACTTTTGAGTTTTTATTGTTGAAATTTTCTAGATTATTTTTCAGCTAATGTAGTTAGTGACTTCCCATATTTCTCCTATGAATGTAGTAGACATTTTGTGATTTAAAATACAACTGCTCTCTGAACATAAAGAATTCATACAAATATGTTCTTTTTTAAAAATCTATTTTGTCTTCTTCCTCGTTCAAATGATAATCTTTTAGGCATTCTTTCTACTTCTGCACCAATGTCATGTTGTCTTTTTGATTGGACCTGTTGTCCAAAAATGTTTTCTTAGTCCAAGGAAGAAAATAGAAGGAAATTGTTAGAATCTTCATTCATACAGGGCACAGCACTGTTCAAGTATGGCTTACTTAAATATTTTTCTACTTGAAATAACTACTCAAAATATCAAGAGCTTGATAGTTTGTTTTTAATCATATTTCCTACTTTATGCAAGACAAGCACAACACAATGCACAAGCACAATATGTAACCAATAAAGGAGCTTTAAGTATCATGAAGGTAAAGTTGATTAATTGCAGAATAATAAATTGTGCCTCCTTAACAGTGATTCACTGGTTGCAGATTAACCAAAGATCCTGTTTGCCTGAAGAGCAGGAACTACTGGGACATTATTTTATGGTTTAAGAGATAAAAGAAGCAGGAACTCTGGAAATGTCCAATAAAGAGTGACCTTTGGGAGTCTGAAGACCTGGAGACTAGTCCCAGTTTAGCTACTATGAACTCAACAAGTAATTTGATTTTAGTTTTTTGTTATTTAGCAGATGATCTTTACAACTCAGAGCAATTTCAGACTTACTTTGAATGTCTTAAACTCTAGTATAATGAGTCTAGATTCTGTCCCTGTTCCCCCCTCCTCCAATTTTATTTTAGTAAGCTGATTTTTGGAATTTATTTCATTGAATGTTATTGGAGTAATGCTTAAAGCTTCCTAAATGGAATGTGGGAAGGGGGTGCACTGAGAAAAAAATGAGGGGACTGTAGCTGTAGTTGAATGATAGAGCATGTGCTTAGCATGTGTGAGATTCTGGATTCCATGCTCTTCAATGGAATAAAAAGGAAAATAATGTTAGGAAACAATGTTTTTTGAGCAACATATTACTTACTTTGATACCAGTACTCATAATGAAGCCCATGCTGGCCAGAATGATCTTCGAATGCCAAGGTTCCAGGCTTTCTCCACAATACCTGGCTTTATGCCATCATTTCAGAGAAATTTCATTGTTCTTTTGTTGCCTCATACATAATTTAATTTTTGAGTATTGATAAATGCAAACCTTTTCTGATTGTTTTCTTTCACTTCATCACACATGAAATTAGAGTTATGTCAAAGGGGATTTATTAGATCATGTATGATTTAGGTAGTCCAGCAGTTGCCATTTGCATGCTGAAGAGCCTGAGAACCCAGCAGCTTGTTTTAGTATACCAGGCTGGATGCCTCACAGTAGTCTCTGTGGTGCTGCAGACTAGGACTAGGAGGATTCCTAGAGCGTTGCCAGTTTTGGTCCATGTTGGAAGATGGGTACCACTGTCAACAAGAGAAGGCAGCCACAAGGTAGATGCGTATACCAGCAAGGAGCAAAGGATGGGCAGGTGAAAAGTACTTGCTTTTCCCTGAGTTCTCTTTATCTCTTTACATCTAATTTTTGGGAAGATGCTCTTTCCTTTGGGGAAGGGTCCTCCTCCCCACCCCCCAACAGTTAATACTCTCATAGATCCATCCAAAGGGGAGTCACTCAATTGGTTCCGGATCCAATGACATTGACATCCAAGATTAACCATCAAAATTTCTTCACACTAAACTGTCCCTCTACGAAGAAGCTGTTCAATTATTTTCCTTAAATCATTTTTGGTCTGTTGTGCATGCACACCTATATTTCTGGCTAGTTTATTTAAAGATCATGATTGTCTTACCACAGTGGCCTTCTAAAAGTGTGTGAGTAGCAGTTAACTGATCAAAAGATGAGAAAAGCTTTTCCTATATGTTTTCACACTGTTAGTTTATAGGCAGTCTTAACTAAACTATTTAGAGAACTAACAAATATTCAGAGTCAAAGATAAAAGTACAGAGTACATGTTCTTTAAGTATCTCTATTTTATGCCTTCTATTATAAAAATAATAACTTGAAATGTGAAAAGTACAAAAATTAGAATGGAAGCATTTTTTTATAATTCTGTTTTCAGAATATGTTAATAGCATGTTTTTTTTCCCCGCCAGTCTTTTTTATATATGTTTTCCAACTGTGAAAAATGATAAAAATATAAAAAGTATGCTTGGGGATGCACAGTCGTCATGCCTGTCATCTCAGCACTCCAGAGACAGAAGAATTGGAATACCAAGTTCATCGTCCACTACACAAAGCAAGACAAACCTGGCCTGTATGAGGCCCTGTCTCAAAATTAAAAAACAAAACAAACAAACAAACAAACCAAAAATTCTCTAATAAGCTCATGTAGCATGCATCTGTCAGCTTCTACAATTAACCAACACAGGACTAATATCTTTTAAAATATTTGCTTGAGAGAGAGGTTGGATGACTTTTTGAAATCATCTCTGCCCTTTCACCATGTGAATTACAGCAATCAAGCTCAGGTTGTGAGGTTTTTCAGAGGTGTCTTTATCTTATGAGCCATCTTGTTCTACATCCAACACCCACCATTGCCTTCCACATGGTTTTGAATCAAACTCCAGACATGATTCATTTATAAACTTCCATGTAAAAAATAAAGACTCGTTTTTAACATAACCACAATACCATTATCATGCTTTAAAAAACCAGTGAGATGGTTCAGTGGGTAAAACTACCAAGCTTGTAGGACTTGAATTTGATCTCCATATGCAATGAAAGTTGGCAATCACATAATGGAGAAAGCTTTTACACAAGTTGTCCTCTGTCTACACATGTGCACGCACACACACACACACATATCAAATAAATGTAAGCAGTATTTCTTTATTTCAAACAGCCAGTCAGTGCAGATATTTCTGATTGGCTTTCTGATCCATTGGAGCAGACACAGAGTTAGAAATGAGAACCAAGAAAGCTGCATGTTATGCATGCAGTCTGTTTGTACTTAAGGATTGAGTCCTAAGCCTTGCACATGGTGATAAATAATCTTCATCCCCATTTAATTAGGAGTTTGATTTAGGATGGACTTAAGAGACCTGTGGTCTGTAAACCTTGTAGATGAACATAATGGCCAAAAGTTTGTGCTAAATCAGTTTCTAAATGATAGCTTCCAAATCCTGGTTCTACTACTTGGCTAGCTGTATAATTTTCTGTAACAATCTCTCACTTTAGTTTTTTGTTTTATTTCTCAGCCTCAAACTGGAAGCAGTCCTTCTGCTTCAGTCTTCTGAGCTCTGAGATTAGAAGAGTGAGCCACCACACCCAGCAGGGATTGTTGTTATTCTAGACTAGGTCTCACTCTATAGTCTAGGTTTATTCTCAAACTCCTGCCCTAGTCTTTTCAGTGGCAGAAGTAAATTTGTGCTATCATGTTCAGCTCTAGTATTAAAATATTTTTACTACTTTGATGTTGAGGATTGAACCCAGGGTTCCTACAAGTTAAGTATGTGTCTTATCATTAAGATACACCCATAGACCATACTGGTGTTTTTAAACTGTGAAACATGGATGGCAGCTACTTTAGAACTACTTGATGACTGAATTGGTGCATATTAAATCATTCTTGCAGATCCTAGTACATTGTCAATATTGATAGAACATAGCTATTTCTAGCATATAGATGGAGCCAGGTGCATAAATATTTGTCGGGTAATTTGCAGAAAAGCTGAGTCAAGAAATAGGGAATTTAATTTTATCTGTTAGATGATTCTCTTAAAAGTTTTGGTTTTTAAGTTTTTCACCTCTGCACAAAAAGTGGTAGGTTAAACAAGAGGATCTTGAAATTTCTGTGCTTGCTAGAAGCAATCAAATTGGCATTTAGAAAAGTTAGGAACTTTGGGACTGGAGAGATGGCTCAGGGGTTAAGCCTTTGCCTTGCAAGCAGAAGGATCTGAGTTCATGTCCTAGATTCCATGTAAAAACTCCAGGCAGAAATGGTGACAATTTATATTCCTGGCCCTGGAAGGCGGAACCTAAGAAACCCCAGAGCAAAGCCAAAAGGATGTAGAACAATCCAGGATGAATCCTGAAGTTACTCTTGGGCCTTCATAGGCACGCACAGTGCCCTCTTCACACACAAACACACACCAGCATCTACACACATGCAAAAAAAAAGTAAAAGCTTTGAAAATAGACTATGGTTTGCATTAAGGACTCTATCATTTCTAAGCATTTAAGCTCCATGCTCTTATTCTTCACATGTAAAATTAATGGGAGCTACCTTAACTACTTTAACTGTTGTGGCAAATAGCAAGATAAATACATATGGTATCTAACATGTAGTACAGTGGTGACAGCCCCTCCCTCATGCTAGGGAAAGGATAATGGAGCAGGAAACAGGAAAGAGGATATAGGAAGGGGCTGGGGCAAGATACAGCTTCCAAGGACATACCACCAGTGACAATCTTTTACAGGTAGGCCCACCTCCTGCCTTTCACCATCTGCAGATGATACTAAGACCATAAAATAATTGACATATTTACAACAAACAGCTACTTGAATAGAAAATTCAAACAAGAGCTGGAGATACTGCTCAGGGGTTAAGACACCACCTCACAAGCAGAAGGTCTTGAGTTTGGAATCCAGATCCCATGTAAAAAATGCCAGGCGGAGGGCTGGAGAGGTGGCTCAGGGGTTAAGCCTCCGCCTTGCAGGCGGAAGGTCCTGAGTTTGGATCCCAGATCCCACGCCCCCGCTTCTGGTCCTGGTAGGGCGGAGCCTGTGAATCCCGGGGCAGAAGGACGTGGAAGCGGCCATGGTGGTTCCCGAATTCGTCCTTGGTTCTACACAGACACAGACACACGTGCGCGCACGTACACATGCACATGCGCACAGTTTAAATAATAATAATAAAAAATTTTTAAAAATGCCAGGTGGAAACAGTCATGTACCTGCATTTCTGGCCCTGGTGGGCAGAGTCTAGGAAAAACCCAAAGCAAAGCAAAAAGAAGGTAGAAGCAATTCAGGATGATTCCCGAAGTTTCCCTTGGTCCTGCACAGGGACACATAGTGAGTGCTCTCTGGTAACACACACACACACAGAATAAATAAAGTTAAATTCAAACAAGAACAATTTAAAGATATAGATCAGTGTGTATGTTTTCATTGTTAATGATGGTTTGTCTTGGTGATATTTTTAGTGTAATAAAAATCTTACTAGAGTTAAGTTGTTAACTGATTAGAAAACTTGATCTGTGTAGTTTTCCAAAGTGTTAGTTCCAACATTTCTGAGATTTGTTTGATGGTAAGAATCTCCAGAAAACTGGATGTGGTGGCTCATGCCTGTGGCCTCAGTACTTGGGAGGCTAAAGGAGGGATTCCTGGCATTCATGGCCTGCCCAGACTACATAGTGAAACTCTGTTTCAGATACTCAGTCACTGGATCTTTGATTTAGAGATTTTTGATTCTATAAATGGTGACTTGGAGCCCAAGAATCAATTTTCTTCCCTTTTGCTTGCCTAATAAGCAATGTAGGAGCCTGAATTAAATGGTTAGACTTCTGAAAGTATAGAGAGAATAATGCCACTGTTAAACATTGTGACCCTTCCTCTTTTAACTTTTATTGTATTTTTTTTGTTTGTTTATTTCAAAATGTGTCTCTAAGGCTTGTGCATGCATATGTGCAGGAGGTGGGTTGGAGGGGATTCAAACATCTATAAATAAAAGAAACTCATGTATACAGCTTTAAAACTATTTAGTTCTGAAAGGCTTAAAATGAAAAGTAAAGTTTCTTCTACATTCTATTGTATACTTTTTTTAAGACAAGCATTTCATTATTGCCTCTTCATAATTAAATACTCATGCTTATAAATCATGTGATATGTTTACTGCTTGCCTTCATGTTCGATCACTTGAATTCCTGTTAAAG
Organism: Typhlomys cinereus; assembly: GCA_023101885.1. NCBI lineage: Eukaryota > Metazoa > Chordata > Mammalia > Rodentia > Platacanthomyidae > Typhlomys > Typhlomys cinereus. The sequence goes on along the minus strand of JALPQD010000282.1, from coordinate 1,972,019 downwards.
AATTCACCCCATCATTTCCTTACCCATCCCCCTTTCCTAATACATTGTATTCTTTGGCTCTTCTGTATTTACTCTCTGCCAAATAGTATTCATTGTAGAGTGTTCAACGATCTCTTTTACATGTGCTCCTTGATGTGTTTAGGTTGGCCTACACCCATGTTTCTCATGTATTTACTGTTTTTTTGCCCAAATGTGCCAACATGCTTGTTATTGTCAAGTAACACTGTGAGCTCAGCAATATCACCAATGTTTGTTGGCGCTCTGCCCCTTCTAACTGTACTGTTGCTCTCAGGCTGCCTGGCTGCTGTCCTAGATCTGCCCTTTTCTTACTTTCTTGTGTGGAGCCATGGCTCCTTTTCCAGGTTTAATTCCTTTCCCCCCCATTTTAATGTCTTTGTGTGGCAGAGTATGTGTGTGCCCATACTTGTGTGCATGTATGCCTGTGTGTGTGTCTACACATGCCTGTGTGAATGTTGACATGTGGAGACCCACATCTTCAATTACTCCTCCACTTTATATTTGAGAAGTGGACTCTTACCAAAATCAGAGCTTGCTGATAGGGCTAGTCTCCTAGCCACTTTGCTCCAGGGATTAGCAGTCTGCCTTTCAAGTCTGGGATTGCAGATGGGCCACCACACCCACTCAGGATTTTATATGGGATTTGGTATCACAACTCTGGTCTTAAATTTGAAGGATTTCGTATTGCCATCCTTCTAGTCTGATGGTTCAACAGCTCAATACATTCAGTATTTGAAATAATTCTGTACTGTCTTTTGGTATTTGTAGTCGCGGTAGAAAAATCATTCACATTCTGTTTTGTTTTTTCCCTGGCAGCCGAGAGGGTATTCTATATCCCCTGCATTCTGCTGTTCATGGTAGTGTACAGTGGTGTCTGTCTTTCTTCATTTCTTCTCCAGTGGCCCTTTCTCTGTTCTGGGGCCTTTGTCAGATTTCCTCAATATTCTTCATTTCTTTTGTTGTTGGGTTTTTGTTTTGTTTTGAGACAAAGTTTCATATAGGCCAAGTTGGCTTTGAAGTCACTATATAGCTGAAACTAGCCTTAAACTTCAGATCCTCTTGCCTGTACCTCACAAGTGCTGGAATTGTACTACCATACCTAGCCTTTAACATAGTGTGTGCTCTTGTTGTTTGGATGTGACAAGCTCAAAGAGGACCCTTTGCAGCATTTTAGATCTTCTCCACTCTTAACTACCTCCATTTCCCCAGGTCACCGGTGGGGTGGGGTTTGTAGCTGTAATTCTCTGCCTGGATATGTTTTGCCTCAAACATCCAGTGATGTATTCCTTCCCTTCCTTCAGGTTGGCTTCAAAGCACTTCACTAAGGTAACCGTTTATTTTTCTTTTTTTCTTTTTTTTTTTTTTTTAATTTCCACTCATACAAACTTAACAGGTACACCAGTCCCCTCCCTCCCTCCACCTCCCTCCACCCCCTCCATCCCCCTGTGCCCCCCTCCCCATCTTCCAGTGCCTCCCCCTCCCCTCCCATCCCCGGAGCATCCTTTAATGTGCATGCCAAACTCTCCTCTGGGTCCTCCTCTCCAATGAGGTGCAAGGACCCAGTGGCATTTCCCAGAACCCTTTCCTGTGTTCCCCTTAAGCATAGGAACACTACTCTGGCTGTCAATCTCTTGCCTCCAAGGATCCTAGTGCCTTTAGCCCATGTAGACTTTGTGGGGTCAGTAATGTGTTGGACATTGCGCAGGGCAGGTAACCTTTTATTTTAAAAGTCAGGCACCTTCTGTCTCCCTTTCCCTACTGTTTCCATCCAGAAACATTTCTTACCATCTTACTTGGTGCTACAATATGTATTCCACCAGAGTATGGAGGTTTCATTCATTGTTCACCACATGACTTCAGCAATTCCTTACACTTAGAATTTAAGTAATGAATGAACTCTTTTATCCTGGAATTTCTTCAAAGGTCTGTATTTAGTTTTGGAGTCATTTCAGGTTTGTTTTTCTCTAAACCTATAGAGATGGAGAAAAGAGATGAGATAGTTTCTTTTATAATTATGTGTGTGTTTGTGTACCATTGCCTGTGTATAGAAGTCAGAGGACAACTTTCATTAGTTCTCACCTTCCACCTTATCGATGGAAGGTTTCTCTCTCTCTCTCTCTCTCTCTCTCTCTCTCTCTCTCTCTCTCTCTCGTTCCACAGCTTTACAGTGTATTTACAGACAACTGGCTTGCAAACTTCCAGCTGATTTCTCTGATTTCCATTTCTCATTAGCAGTGCTGGGATTGCAGATGTGTGCTACTACATCCCGTTTTTTTACATGGGTTGCAAGGATTGAACTCAGGCCACCTGGCTTGTGAGGCAAGTACTTTTTACCTGCTAAGCCATTTTCCTGAGATAGTTTTCTGACTTAACAGTGGGGAAAGAAAACTGTGCAGTAAGTAGACTTCATGCTAAACCATATTTTTCTGCATTTAAAGATTGCTTATTATCTGCAGCAATTCATTGAAAAGCTGAACGGTCTTTCTTTTTCAGTCTTGGCTTTTTAACGTTAAAAAATTCTCTTCATCATTTTAATGGGGGAACTTGGAATGAAAATAAGTGGTAATTAAAGAGGAAAGTCACCACGTTTTATTCTGGTCACCACGTTTTCCGTATGTCAGGGATGATGGCACTGAATTACGTGTATTTTATTTTATTTTATTTATGTGCGTGTCTGTGTTAAAGGTTGTTGAATGTCCCTGTGGAGGACCAAGGGTGACTTCAGAAATCATCCTGGATTGCTTCTATCTCCTTTTATTTATTTATTTTTTATTTCACTCTGGGATTTCCCAGGCTCTGCCCACTAGAGCCGGAAGTGCAGGCCACCTCCTTTTCTGCCTGGTGTTTTTTTTACATGGGACCTGGAATCCGAACTTAACCTTCTGCTTGTGAGACAGAGTCTTAACCCCTGAGCCATCCCTTCAGCCCCGTTTCCTTATTATTTCAGTATATTATTATTAAGTTCTTATTATACATCTTCAAGTTCCTTAAGGGGTCAGCGATTTTAACCGTCTAGCTATAGAGTTCAAAATGTTTTTGCTAGAACTTAGAGTTGATTGTAGTGTTTCAGATTCCATAGGAGCATAGATGCATGGAACTGTGCTGCAGACCATGTTGTCCTCACTCCTCCTGCTCCCTGGTATCTTGGTGCCAAAGCCCTCAAGCAACTGTAGAAATCATTCCTGCCACCTTTCGCTCCTCCCTGTGTTTGTTCCTGTGGTTTTGGAGAGTATTCTAGGCAGATGTGCTACTGCTGAGATGCACACTTCCTTTTCCCTATTATTTTGTAGAAAAGAGTATTGCTGAACTTGTTATTCGCTTGCTTTTATTTCCCAAGTAGCTACAATTATAGGCAGGAGTACCTACCCAGCTCTATTTAATTTATTTATGACAAAGTCTTACTGTATAACTCATGTTGGACTTTCTGTCTTTTGGAGGGGGATGTGTGTTTTTGTTTGATTCGTTGTTTGATTTGTTGTTGTTTCAGTTTTCTACTTGTTGATAAATTCATGGCCAGACAATTTAAGGGAATATGGAATTTTTTCGTGCTTACAATTCTGGTTCATTCTAGGCCAGCCTAATCTCTCCCCATCCTGAAGCTCAGGGACATTTGCAGAAGAGGGGGCGGTAAGATTATAAGAGCAGAAGGATGGGAGGAGCAATGATTTGCAAGATTCTCCACACTAATTAGGGCCGAAGCAATCATAATAGGACTTTGCATACCCTGCGCAATGTCCAACACACTATTGACCTCACAAAGTCTAGCATCTGCTAAAGGCACCAAGATCCTTGGAAGCAAGGGATTGACAGCCACAGTAGTGTTCTATGCTTAAGGGGAACACAGGAAAGGGTTCAGGGAAATGCCACTGGGTCCTTGTACGTCATCGGAGAGGAGGGCCCAGAGGAGAGTCAGGCATGCACAAGAAAGGACTCTCTGGGAATTGGGGCGGGAGGCACTGGGGGATGAGGAGGGAGGGGAGAGGGAACAGGGGGTTTGGGGGGAGGGGGAGGGAGGGAGGGAAGTGGTCTACCTATTAAGTTTGTATGAGCGGAAATAATAAAAAATGTATAAAAAAGAAAAGAAAAAAAAAAAAAACAATTCTGGTTCATTGTCCAGCTTGACAGGAGAGTTTATACCAGCACCAGGAACTGAGGGAGATAGTCACACCTATCCACAGGGATTACTGAGACAGGGGCAAACCTCACTTGCCAGAGAGCAAGTCTGTCTAAAGCATGTCAAACTACTGAACCAGCTAAATCTTTCTTGTCTACCTGCCTAGGGAATGGCCCCACCCACTATGGTCATCTTTTAGACTATCTTCCACAGACTTTCCCTGGGGTTCCCTTTAACTACTAATCTTTTACATATGCACCCAAAGGCTCAGCCCTTAATAGTCAAGTTGACACCTTAAGTAGATATCTAACTAGCATATTATTTATTAGAGAGACAGAAGCATAACGAGAGAACAAAAGTACATGATACGTGTGCATGGAGGCCAGAAGAAAACTTTGAGAAGTCGGTTCTATCCTCCACCATGTAGACTCCAGCGAACCGAGGTCACCAGGTTTGTGGCAAACACCTTTACCCACTGAGTCATTTCTCCTGCCCTAACCTCCAGCTAACTTTCAGTCTGTTTGCTTTCAGTCTATTTGCTTTCGCCTTCTGAGTGCTGGGATTAAGGGTACACCACCATAACTAGCTTTGAGTGTTTTAAAAGTTAATTCTGTTTTAGAGATGGCTCAGGGGTTAACCCTCTGCTTCACACGCAGAAAGACCTGAGTTCCCAGGTCCCACATTAATGCCAGGTGGACTGTATTTATGGCTCTGGAAAGTGGAGTCTAGGAAACCCCAGAGCAAAGTCAAAAAGAGGTAGAACGATCCGATGATTTCAAAGCCTCCACAGGTACACAGTATCCTCTGTTGCATGCATGTGTATGTACACACACACACACACACACACACACACATTAATTCTACTAAGACACTAAGGAAAATAGAGGAGGAAAAACTTGGAGAAAAATACCAGGAAAGGGAAAATTATAAGAAAATTGTGATGTTGCATACTGTAATGAGTGAAGGTTTTTAAGATGATATGAACATGAACTCCATATTCTCGGATGCTCCCAGCATGCTTCCATAATCTCTTTCTACCCAGTAAGCACTGTCTGCAGTGGGCAGCAGGGCAGCTTTTCTTTTGCACACTTTCTGCAGTACCTCCGTGGGTTCTGTTCTCCAGCAAGGGATAGATGTGGTTTATATGAAGCGTGTATTCCCTGAGGACTCACCCCTCCTCATCTCCCACAAGACTCCTAATGAATATTTTCAGGTTCTTCTTACTGACTTTTCTCTAATTTTTTTTCCATCAGATATTTTCACAGGTCCTTTGAGACAACTCCAGTGTGCTCAGCAAAGCCAGTGGTTTCATAAATATTTCTTCCAAGTAAAAAGTTGGTGGCTCTGTTACAGATGTCTTTTATTTTTCCAGAGCCGTAATATTATTTCAGGTCTAAACAATGCTTTCAGCTCATTTACATGTCAAGGAAAATACTGTTTTTTTATTTTAATACTTTATTTGAAAGAGAACAGATGTGTGTGAGCACATGTCAGAGGACAACTTCTGGAAGTTGGTCCTCTCCTTCCATTATATGGTCTCTGGGGATCAAACTCAGGTTGCTTCATTATCTCTTGGGCGCCTTACCCACTGAACCATCTTGCTGGCTTATTAGTTAATATTTATTAGGGCAAAAAATTCTAATCCCAAAGGGAATCTAACTATAGTTAAAGCTTGCATATCTAATAATTTTCTTAGATTGCCTTTATGTCATCGTTCTTTGTTTCTTATGTACCATTGAACTGGATGTAAAAATGTGTTCAAAAGTACTTTTCTGAGGTATAGGGAAGTTTTTTCAAAGTCAATACATATTTAACATTGCTATTTCAAACTGAAAGAAGGAAGTATTGCCTATAATCTTAAACACAGAACTTATTTCTATCATTCAGAGACCTATGACACACTTATTTGTTGAATTTGACCTTCAGATTTAAAGTAGTCTCAAAGAACCACCTTATTAAAGGACTCGTTGGGTCTGAAGCACAGCAGAGATCTGAGCTGAGAATAATAGTTGGCATTTTAGACTGTAAGAGTAATAAAATATGTGGAGTTAGAGAACCTTTCAGACTTCCTACTTTTGTGACTAGAGTGTGGATATCTTCCACCAGGAGGTTCTACCAGAAACTGGGAAATGAGAATGGAATAAAGTGCCCAGTTCTTCCAGGAGATAAAGATAAGTCAGCACAGCTTCATTGTATTTTGTCTTCAGGATTTTATCTCCTTTAAAGGAAATTTGACTTGTCTAGTAACAAACATTACCTCCTTGATATTAATATCTATGCATATAAAACTTGCACAGGCATGTTATAAGTACTTTTTATAGTTCTCTTTTCTCTAAAGCCATAGACTTTCTAAGGGTTTGCCTATGCTTATGCATCAGTTGAGACAGGACCACATTATATCATAGCAAAGATGACTTTGGATCAGTGTCTTGTGTTTACTATATTGAGATAGTATCATGTTGAGTATTGACAAAGTTGACTCTAGAATCAATGTCCTGTGACTAGTCTAGTATGGATAGTCAAGTGACTTATAGCAAGCTGCTTATCAGTTGTATTATCTAGAGTATTTGTACAATGTGACATCAATAGAATTATAGGACTGGTATTGACCCAAGTGTGAGTGCTATGCAGTGTTTGTGCAAGCTGGATGCAATAATAATGATATTCTTAATATGCTGCCTGGCCTTTAAGAGAGAGTTGAATAAGAAGATTCAAAAACTTATGAATAGTTGGAGACCTGACATTTTAAGTTCTGCATAGGCCACAGGAAAACTATAAACTGGAAGTGGATTCAGTGGAGTATGTGTAACTTTGCCTCATAAAACACACCTGTAGACTTTCAGTAAAAAGTTCTGTGTGACCTCATTTCTTTTTGTATTGTTGGGAAGAAGAAAACTGAATGATAAGCCTTAAATTGATAGATGCCATTCATTGGAGGTATTTGTTTGGCATGAAAGAAAATATTATAATTTTACCTATTTATCCCAGTTTTTAACAATTTATAAAATTAAACACATCAACTTTATCTCTTGGACTATAAGTAGACTCATAGTAGGTACACATTTACTGGATTCACAAATACTTGAACATTAACTATGCTGCTCAGACCACTGGGTAATAAAACAGGGCTGGGGCTAGAGGATGGTCTATTAGACCCTTTATTTATCACTATCAAAAGAACATTTAATATTAGTGTTACAGTCAGCCTGCATGGTTGACCATCAAACAGCTTAAGGGAACAAGGGGTTTATTGTCTCTCACGATTATCTGGTTACAGTTCTTAGTCCAGCTTGACAGGAGAGCTCACACCAACACTAAGGCTGAAGGAATTGGCCACACCATCTCTACATTACAGCTGAGAGAGGGATGATCCTTACTTGCCAAACCAGCATGTCTAGCCAAGTGTACAAAAGGATGTCGACTCTCTCAACCAGCTCTCCGTAATTTATTCCAGGGCCTAGTCCCACCCACCATAGGCTGGGCCTGCTCCATCAACTAGACCATCTCTTGCAGGTTTGCTCTGGGCTTAACCATTAATTCTCTACAAATGTGCCCAGAGCTCAAACCCTCAACAATCAAGTTGACACCTGTGCTTAACTATGACAAATAGCAAGAGTAAAAGGACACAAAGTGTAGATGTGAGGGGATGAAAGCCAGGTTGCGAATGGTAGTATTAAAACTTAAGAGGAGCCAGTAAGACAGGGAAAGGGCTGGGCCAGTGACCAGTGCTGGGCCATAGCCATGATGAGTTTATTCTTATGAAGAAGTGAGGAGAAGCTGAGGATTGGTTTTAATTAACCCAATATGTATTTTGAGATCTCTTTTGCTATTCCTTAAGCTTTTTCCCCCCTCTGATTGTGCATAATGATGTTCTTGATTCTGAAGTTCGCTAGATAGAGTTCTCTTAAAAATCCACCTTTAATGGGCTTGGCATGGTGATTCTTGCTTGCAGTCTCAGCACTTAGGAGGTTGAGGCAGGAGAATTGTTTGGAGTCCAGGGTCAGTCTGGGATGTATTGTGAAGTGCAAAAGAAAAGAAGGAAGAGGAGTGGCAGAGGAAAAAGGAAGGCAGGGATAACTAAATGAAAAAGAAAGAAGAAAAAAAAAAAAAGAGTCTACCCTTAAACATTAGTTTTCAGCATAGCTGTCTGAAACCCTTATTATAAAAAAAAGTGATTTGAGAACTGGAGGGACATTGAGGACTGGACATTATTCAATAATATGATTGCCATGGAAGTATGAAGATCTAAGTTTGATTCTAAGTAGCCACATTAAAAGTATGGTGACTGTGCTTGTTATTCCAACACTGGAAAGATGGAAGCAGGTGAATCCCTGGGGCTTGCTAACCGGCCAGCCAACTCTAGCCTAATCAATGAGTCCCAGTTCTCAGTAAGAGACTCTATCTCAAAATAAAAGGTGGATGGCTCCTGAGGAAGGACATTGGAGGTTGATCTCTGATCTCCACACAAGCACACATGTACACACACATACACACAAATAGTAAAATAAAAGAGGCATGTTACAGTGTTCATGTAGTGTCCATGACAGTCTTCAAACTGAAAGTTTATGAAGTCTTAACTTTGCCTACTGAAACAGATGACCTTCACAAATAGTTGTGACTATTGCCATATATCTGAAAAAAAAATGGCAGTCTGAATTTTAATTTGTCTTTATAATGATTAATATTGCTCAGCATACCTGAGAGGGATTCTTTGTGTTAAAGTTGGCCACTGGGAATGCCTGTGAGACTGTCTTGATTACATGAGTGATGTGGGAAGACCTAGCCCATTCTGATAGGGCCATTCCCTAGATAAATGGTCCAGGTCTATATGAAGATGGAGAGAGCTAGTTAGCAAGCCTGCATGCCTTAGTCCTTGTCCTCTGCTCTTGTTGTATATGCAATGTGACCAGTTCCTTTGGTAACTGTTGCTGTGACTCTCGTGCCATGACAGACTGTAACCTGGAATCGTGAGTTGGCATTGAACCCTTTTCTCCATAAGTTGCTTAGGTCACATATTTCATTGCAGCAGTGGATAAGGAAACCAAAACAGCCTGTGTACATTATTTCCCATTTGCTCCCTCTAAAAGCTAAGGTAGCCTTTTATGATCTTTGCTGCATTAAAAGCAATAATTAGGATTTTTTAAAAATGTATTTATTTTATGTGTGTATGTGTGTGTATCAGAGGCACTGTGTGTCCCTGTGGAGATCCAAGGGTGACTTGGGGAATCATCCTGGATTACATCTACCTTCTTTGTGCTTCGCTCTGGGATTTCCCAGGTTCCACCCACAAGGGCTGGACGTGCAGATCACTGCCATTTCCACCTGGCATTTTTCTCATGGGACCTGAGATCCAAACTTAGGTTCTTCTGCTTGTAAGACAGAGTCTTAACACCTGAACCATCTGTCCACCTCCAGAATTGTTTTTTTTTTTTAATCATAAATGCTTTCTTTGGTTCCTTGTAATTCTGAGTACCTTCTTTGATTTGACAAGCTCTTTTGACAAATATTTGAATGCCTTTATGTTCAGGCACGGATCTATGGTGTATTAAAGAACTAAACAGATAAAAGATCCCTGTTTTGGAGGAGCTACATTCCAGTGAAAGGAGTCACATATTAAAAATAATATTTTAAGGTTAGTTACTTAGCACTAATAAATTTAATTAGTAGAGTAGGGGTGGAATGTGCCATGAAGTAAAAAGGAATTAAAGTTGGAGGGTGTGAATGTGTACCATCAGGTTTAAATAGAATGGTTTGGGTGTAATGAGGGAGACCATCCATATAGGTGCAAGAAGAATAGCATTCTGGGCAAGAGAAATAGCCAATGCAAAGAAAAGCTTCAAGGTCAGAGCACACATGCCTATTTGAGGAATTGCGTGGAGGTCAATGTAGCTGGTGGAAGAAGTAAAGGGGAGGAAATGTCTCAGCTTTCTAGAAATGAGTTTCTCCTGGGTCAATTTCAAGAAGTTCATAAGCCAAAATAAATCAGTAGTTAAGCAAAGAATTTCCATTCTTTGAATGTTCTCTAAATGATAATCTTAACCTTATTTTAATTTAGGTAATTCCAAGTAATACAGGCAGTGACAGGGTGAAACCTAGGTTTAGTTGATGGGAGACTGCCTTTTAAGAACAAGTTTTGGTAGCTCAATAGTAGAGTGCTTGTGTAGAATGCATGAGACTCTGTCCAATTCCTCAATAATATCAAAGAGCAAGAGAAGGTGGGGAGAGAGTAGGGAGGAAGAAAGAGTGGAAAGAAAGAGGAGAGAGACAGATTGATTGGTTGGTTTGCTGGGTGTGGTGGCACATGCCTGAAACCCAGCTCTTGGGAGGTAGAAGTAGGAAGATTATCTTTGGCTGTATCTTTGAGTTTAAGGCCAGCCTAGGAATGAGAGACATTAAAAAAAAAAAAAAGCAAACAAGTTTTTACTTTTAGGACTGTAGTCACAGCTGCTTTGGAGGCTGTCATGAGTATCACAGATTCAAGACCTACTTGAGCTTCAGAGTGATTCAAGGCCAGCTAGAGCAACGTGGTGAGATTGTATCTCAAAAAGTAAACTATGGTAAGAATATATTAGTTCAGTGATAGAGCACTTATTTAGCATGCACTGGAGTACAGGCTCAGGCATTCACACACACACACACACACACACACACACACACATACAGCATGTGCCATGCTCTTTCTAGTTCAACAGCACCAACTTCTTTTAATGTTTTTATTTGGTGCTACAAATAGTTTGAATTTCTGTGTTGGATAAGTGAAATTTTTCATGTGCTTCTTGAATTTCCCATCTTAAATTGATCACAATATTTTCATAAGATTCTAATCCATGACCAAAATAGTAAAATATTGGCAATATTGTATGTATGTCAAGTGGGTTTTGGGGGCCTAGACATTGAGTTGCATCTTTAATTTAGCTGTACAATGCTCTTATTTTTTTTTTAATTTTTTCTGTTGAGACTAATTGTTTTACAATGTCTCTGATCACCCCAAAGTATTATTAAAAAGAGAAAGAGAGAGAAATTTCAATAAATGAGTATTATATTCAACTTTTCCAATATGATGCAAAGACCCAGCATTTGCTCTCTGGTTTCTGTTGGATACTTTATGATTTTTAAACCTCTGTCAAATCCATTACCTATTTATATTCCTTTTCATCCTTAGGAAAAATATTCAGACTGCATAAAAAACATGTAGTGAAAAGTTCTGACAGACTCCTTTCTGATTTCATGTACTTTTGGTAGTTTCTATTCCCGGTGGAAGTGTTCTATAATTTATAAAGAACCGTGGGTGTTACTCATTTATCCAGTGACCCTAGAACCATTCCAACCATACTGGCCCATAACTCATCTTTTGCCATATTGTTCTGGATTTTATTTATGTGACATTTTAGACTTCAGATTAATTCCTCCTCAGTTTATCATGCTGTGAATTAGCATTCATTGTTTCTAGGTTTCCTAGAACGTTGAAGATGAGGTAAGACTAAAGAGACTGTTGAGAAGTATTGGTCTTTGACTTTCTGAGGCACATTACCCAGTCCCCTAAAGCAAAATAGCCCAAGTTCATATAGCTTCAAATTAGAAGAACTCTTGAGAAATTTAATGAGCCTTTTCTCCCCCCTCTAACTGTATAGAAATCACCTCCAAATCTAGTAATTTTCTCTCACTTTGTAGACTGGGTCTCATTATGAAGCCCAGACTAGCATCAAACCCAACATCCTCCTACTTTAATCTCTGGAGTGCTAAGATTGCACATGCATGTCACATGCCTGACTACCTTTATTTTCTTCAAAGGAAATGAAACAACCTCTTCGGACCTCCAATTCCATTGCCTTTCTAAGAGAAAGGTCAAAACTTAGCATTTAGTAGACATTTAAAGCTATTAAATGACAAAATGAAAAGAAAAAAAAACTGCATTCAAATAAGGTTTTTGAAAAACTTTATTTGGGGTGTGTATGTGTGTGTGTGTGTGTGTGTGTGTGTGTGTGTCTGTCTGTGTGTGTGTGTGTGCGCGTGCGCACTGTGTCTCTGTGGAGGATCAAGGGTGATTTTGGGAATCATCCTGGGTTGCTTCTACTTCTTTTTTGCTTTGCTCTGGGATTTCTCATGCTCCACCTGCCAGGGCCAGAAGTGCAGGCCACCACTGTTTCCCACCTGATATTTTTATATGGGACCTGGGATCTGAACTCAGGACCTTCTATTTGCGAGGCAAAGTTTTAACCCCTGAGGCATCTAACAACACGTTTATTCTTACAACCTTCAGATAGCTGGATTTTATATGTAATTAAAAATCTTTGTTGAGTGTCTATTTTTTTTTTTTTGTTTTTTTAACGTGGGACCTGGGATCCGAACTCAGAACCTTCTGCTTGTGAGACAGAGTCACAACCCCTGAGCCATCTCTCCAGCCCCCTTGAGTGTCTATTTTTATCCTGTATGTTTAAAGTAGCATACATTAATTCAAAAGTAATTGTCTGATGAGTAAATTGGACTTGATTGTCTATCTGTCTTCTGTGGGGGAGGGTGCATCTACGGGTGCGCTGGTACATTTATACATACGTGCATATGCTTGTGGAGACCGAAAAACAACCTCAGCTGTCCTTTATTTGGTGTTTTTGTTTTTGAGAGAGGGTCTTTCCTTGCCTGGTACTTGCCAGATAGACTTATCAGTCAGCCCTAAGGATGTTTCTGTCTCTTCCTCCCCTGCTGCGGGAGCTGTACCCAGTACCCAGGTTTTTTTTTTTTTTTTTTCCCCAAATGTGGTTCTAGAGGACTACATCCTCATACTTGGAAGGAAAGCAGTCTATTGACTGAACTATCACTCCATTCCTGCTTTGACTTTATAATTGAAAATAACTGATAAGAAGAACATGTGAACCTGAGACTTAAATGAAATGGCTTACTATAATTTGATACCTCAGTTCCTAAGGTCTTTTAGAAAACATGTCTCTTCCGAGGCTCTTTCCAAGTTGTGCAGATATGGATAGATAACATTCTGTAACATGTTGTGACTGTCTTAAAGCAAGTTTTCAAAAAGTGAGTTTGATACAAAGCTTATCTGATAGAAGGTCAGAAGTATCAGGCACATTCAATGATAGAAGTAGAGCTAAGCGGACCATGGGAAAAGGATATATTTCAAGCCTGAGTTGTTATAGAGAAGAATTCCATCCCTGCACAGCTAGACATCATTCCAATCTCTGTGTGAGTCTTGGAGGAAATGGTAAGCTTGCTTTATACATGATAGAAGTTGCAGTCTAGCAAATATCCAAACAAAATATTGCGTTCACTTTGTTCAGTCAACAAACTATACTGGATATCTTTTCCTTCCCCCCTTCTCCTTCAGCCACTAAAGCCAGATGTGTTGGAATTAGTCCAAAAGCCACAATTAGAGGGGCTTAGTTTCTTCTAAATCCTAGGATGAGTATCTTTTTCCTTTAAAAATTATGCTAAACCGTTTTCTGTGTTTGTGCTGCAGAAATGAGCTGTTCTTTACTCTAGTCACTGATTCATTTTTATAAACAGAAGGAGAAGCTGCAACGTTGGTATTTAAAGCAAGAAATTTTCAGCTGGCAAGATGGCTCAGTGAGTAAAGGTACCTATTCAGAAACCTGGAGACTTAAGTTTGATCCCCAAAGCCCACATGGTAGAAGAAGAAAACCAATTTCTGAAAGTTGTTCTCTGACTTCCACACATGGCACCATGCTATGTGTGTATTGCTTTCCCCTCTCTCTCTCTCTTTCTCTCTCTCTGTCTCTCTCTCTCTCTCTCTCTCTCTCTCACACACACACACACACACACATCACTTGCTCTCTTTCATAAGTAAACGATTCCTTAAAAATGTATCAAATTCTTAAGCTAGTCATTTGTAGATCCTTTTATTCAGGCCAAAAAAATAAATAACCTAAAATACTAAGACTTACTCTGGACTTGACTTACTCCATCTGTCAATCTGCCATATTTTGTTGTTCCAAGTTCTGCTGGCATGCTCCTTGATTGAGTTGAATTCTATACATAATGCTCAGAGCCTGTGAGAGAGACATTATGAGAATGAGGAAAGCAGCTGGGAAGCTTTGTCTGAGTTCTCAGTAGAAAGAAGAGCCAGATTTTGCCCTCTGCTGCCACCAGAATGCTGTGAAAGCAGGAGCTGCTGGGATTCTGATAGTTGCATATCTACAGATCTAGCAAATGTAAAAATTTACTTCATCCAGAGAACCAGTTCCTTTTCTTTTGACTCTTTTCCCTACTTCTTTCTGAGTTTTTCTTAGACTATCTTGATTTTTTTTTTCTTCCTAGTATTCTATTTCCTGCCAAACTGGCAGATTTTAAAGTTTAAATGTTCTCTTTTTTTGGTATTTCAAAACAGAGTATCATGTGGTCAGGCCTTGAATTCCTGATTCTTCTGCCTCCACTCACATGATCTGGGATTAGTGGTGTGAGCCACTGTGCCAATTAAATGTTTTGTCTTACATGAAAAGTTTGGCCTAAAAACATTTGCTAATCATACTGCTGCAGGTCTCAACATTTACCAAGTATCTCCTTTGCTGTACCTGTGAATTCTTGAGAGTGGTCAGTGGAGTAATGAAATCATACCATAGGCAATGCCTTTGTTTTCTTGTGGCAGAAAGCAGTTCTACATTTCTGGCTACACACATCAGACTCCAGTGACACAATACTTCATTCAGATAGCACTCTTGTATAGGAAGTCATGTGCAAACTAACTAGTGATGCATTTTAGGAATATAGTTAGTTGTGATGCTCTTTACCAATATTGCACATTGCTTAGAGTAAATGCTAAAGTAGATTTTCCCCAAAATTAACACTCTCGGTGGACTATATAGTATGATAGGCCCTCGGGGCATAAAGTTGCGAGATACTATCATGTGAAAACACTCATCAGACTGAGGATGAGACTAGTGTCAGAAAACAGGATGACTCTCTGATCAGATATGATGCAGTCATAGAGAATTGCTTTTTCAGTTCTGCTGTAATACAACTTAAAACGTTCCAGTCAGAAGCTGGTAAACTACAGCAGATGAAATGGGCTTTTAATACTGTAGGTTCTATATAGGCAAAAGTCAAGAAGCTTAGTAAGTAAGTGTAAAGATCAGGACTTAACCATTAGTCAGAATGAGAGTACAACAAAAAATGATAAAAACAGTAGGACTGATTGAGAATTCTGGTGGTGATGAGAGATGGTAAAAAGTACATAACAAATAGTCCTGGGGAAGAAATTGAGCACCAAACAGTAAACATGTTTGTTTTTAAAATTCCATGGAAATGGCCTATCAATTAAAGGACTTTCCATGCAAGCAAAAGGACCAGACTTCAGATTCCCCAGATCCCATGTAAAATACCAGCTGAGTGTGGCACCCTGAAGTTTCAGCCTCAGAATATAGAGACTAGGAATCTCCAGAGCAAGTCTTATAGCCAAAATAGTCCTATCAGCAAGCTCAAGATTTGATTAGAGCTCCTGTAACAAAAAGAATAAAGTGAAGTAATTGAATGTGATTCACAGTATCAACCTCGGCATACACATATGTGAACATACACATTAAAAGGAAAAAAGAAAAAACTTACATTAATTTCCCTTTACACTTTACTTTTGTTTTTCAGTGTACAATGAATTAATTTACTTGTGCTTAATTTGTTTAGGTGATGGATTTATAGAACCATGTTTATGGAAAAAACATAAGCATGTATATTTTCCCTAACATATTTTTAACTATACCTACAGTGGGGATTGTTCTGTATATGAAAAGAAGGTAATCACTCTTATCATTGTTTCTCCATTTAGAATATAGACTTCAAATAATTTAAAACTTCTTGAAATAATTTAAACTTACTGAAAATAATTCAGTGGCGATTCATCAACTGTTGGTATTACCAAAATAAAATGCTGCTAGCTATAATCACGATGTGTGATACATTTGAAGGAAGAATGGCATAGTATAGTTTTTGTATGTTCATTTGTCAATCAGGTTCTAGAAGATTTATTTAGATGTTAATGTTTGAAATATAAGGCTCCCTTGGAGAGGCTTATTTGCTATTTTGGTATATGTTCAGAAAACATGTTTGTTTGTTCTTTTTAAAGTTGACTCTTCAGAATCTACACTATTCTTTTAACAGTCATACAAGATAAATTTAAGGCAAGATTTAGCAAGTGATTGATCTGTCTTCCTGAGGCCTAACTTCTTTATCACCAGAACCAAACGTTTCACTAAAAAGATGATCTCCTTTTTAACCCTGTGACTTTTATGCCTATTTCTCCAATAACTATGATATCAAAAGAGTCCATTATATGTATTAGAGTATAGTTTATGAGAATTGAACCTTCTGTTTACCAGAAAATAATAAATTCAGCATACTTAAAGTTTTAATAAATGAAAAAGACTTTTTAATAGTAAACTTCCAATAATTTTTAGTGATTTGTTTCCTTCTGAATGCTGACATTGGAAACAATAAAATATCTCAAACTCCAATAGTATGTATTACATTCTATATTGTAATTATCATTACAATATTAAAATATTACTAATTATCATTCCTTAAATTTAGAGTGTTTACCAAACTTTTAGCAATTAAAACTTATCTTTATAGTTCTTATTCTAATCTGCGGTAATTCTTTTATTAATTATCCCAACAATTGAACATAGTCATTTTTCATCTTTGCTTAATAGTTCTACCATGTGTCCCAGTGACTTAATTCAAAAGTCTCTTCCGTGTTTAGATAGAGAGATGTTCACTGCTTGAGGAGACACAGTTGTAACGTAATAAGGAATGTCTAACAATGAGTAGATTAATATTAATTCTCCTGTTTTGTTTATCTTGTAAGTTTCATTAAGGTTGTTTACAGGAGCATGGGCACCTTGCTAGTGGCTACACCACTGAAGAAAATACTTCTCTCTCCTCCATCAGCAAGCAACCATTAACTATCTATAGGTCCTTGGGAAGTGGGAGGAAGAGAGCTCATAGACCCATTCTCCCTTCATGACATAATGTTGACTGACCTAATCTTAGGTAGGTCTTGGAGAAATAATCACAGTGGCTTTGAGTTCAAGATTGCCACATCCTTGTCATGCCCAGAAGACAGTATTCCACATGCTCCAGCGACATCCTCCAGCTCTTAGATTCATTCTATCCTTTCTCATGGCGTCCCCTGATCCTTGAAGAAGATGATACAGATGTCCTATTTTTGACTGAGTTTTCAACAGTTATTCTCAGCACTTTCACCATTTGTGAGTCTCTGCAGTTACTGTACCCACTGCAAAAAGATTGCTTTTTCTCTTCTTAACCAGTAATTTCTTCAGCCAAGGGTTACTGGATAATTGGGAGTTATTAGGACATTTAATCTGTGGGTTGTTTTTATCTCCTAGTAATTCCCAAACCCATCTCATGTTGGAGGGTAGCAGGTATTAAACACCATAAATTGATGGCCAATAACTGACACGAGTTGGTATGCTGGGGCTTCTTTTGTTTTTGGTGGGCGATGAGGTTGGTCTCTTAGGAACTGACACAGCAGGTTGGAAGTATAGAGTACCAAAGTCAAAATGTTGAGGTTGCTTTCTTAAGCTGATTTATTTTCTTAAATTTAAAGTGTTGATTACTTAACGGATTTCTGTTAAAGCAGACGACATTTCCACAACACCCTTAAAGGGCATGTGATTTACTAAAATTGCTTAATGTATATGCTGTTGTAAATGCTATACTTTACAGATCTAATCATGGTACGTGGTGTTTAATCTATTTTAGAAACTGGATGGCTTCTACAGGGAGCCAGGCCTCTGATATAGACGAGATTTTTGGATTCTTCAGTGATGGCGAACCCCCCACGAAAAAGCCCAGGTAAACAAGAGAAAAGGAATCAAAGGAACAGAAAAGTACCTTAGTGGGAGGTAAAGAAAAATAACGAGCTTCTCCTGAATTATAGGTATTTTCACTAATCAATATTGATGTTCGTTTTTAAAAAAATTCAATTGTTTTTATTCTTTAATTTTTTAATTTAGCTAATAACCTATAATGCCCCACACCTCAAGATAATCACTCTCATTTTTTCTAATATTTCTTTTATTTATTTTGTTTTGTTTTGATTGTGAAACAGGAGCTTCCTACATAACTCAGACTGTCCTGCAACTCCTGACTCAGCCTCTTAGATGCTGAGATTACAGGCTTTCACTGGGCCACACACTTTTTTTTAAATGCCCATACACACAAGTACAAGTGGTGTGTGTGTGTGTGTGTGTGTGTGTGTGTGTGTGTGTGTACTTGAGTGTGTGTACCTGTGGAAGCCCAAGAGTTAACACTGGGTATGATCCTGGATTACTCTAACTCCTTATTGCTTTACTCTGAGGTTTCCTAGGCTCTGCCTTCCAAGTCTGGAATTACAGGCTGCTCCCATGTCATTTTTACGTGGGATTTAAGGTTCTAAACTCGCTTGCAAGGCAAAGGCTTTAACCCCTGAACCATCACACTTACTTGAAATGCCATGTGTTATACACTATTGCATTTCTGGGTGTTTTGGTTTTATTTATTTGCAGTAATAAAGAATAAGGATTCAGTTTGCTGCCCATGTATTGTTTCCTACATGTTTCTCCCTGATCCTCCTAGTGTGTTTCTCTCACTGGTCGACCAGTTTTTGATATTTACATTATCATGACTATAACAATAGTAATAATAGGTGAACCTAATGTGTTATGATTCTGTTTTTCTTTCATGTTTGTTTTCTTCCTCAGTGTTACAAAAAGACTGTCTCAGTGTTTTTGTTTTAATTTGATTTTTGTTCTTTTTTCAGGTTTTTTGTTTTCTATGTGTGTTTCAGTGATCTTCAAACACTGACTGGAGAATAAATCTACGTAGGCTAAGAGACATTAGAAACTTGCTAGTGTGATCGCTGTCATTTCTCATCTCTGGACACAACCCCAGTTGTGCCTGTGTTCCTGTCTTCTTTCTTTTTGGTGTGCTTCATTTTGCTGGAGAATACTCTTGCATATTTTCCTTAGTAAAAGTATATAGGGAAAAAATATTATTGATATTAAATGTCTTTAGTATACACATACATTTGCTAGATTATATGGCTAAAAATAGAAAATTTTAATCTCGTTTCTCTGCTAACATATAGTTCTTTTGCCAAAATACCCACATTGTTTGAATTATATATGTGTTAGGAATCAACCTAGAAGAAAAGGTTTTATTTTGGCTCACCGTTTCAGAAGTTTTGCTCTATGGTCTGCAGCTCCATTGCCATTAGAGTATTTTGAGGTAGAACATCATGCAGGAAACATGTGGTAGAGTAGAACTGCATGACTGCTGGGAGTCAAGGAGCCATGAGGAAGGCTTCAGAAATAGGAAAGATTCTTGTAGCTCATATCCTCACAATAGTGCCATCACATTGCAAGCTCATCAGTGGATTAATTGATCAATGATGTCAGAGCTCTCCATCTACTCACCTTCCAAATCCCTTCTCTGAGCACTTCTACACTGAGGACCCATCCCTTCAACACTTGTGCCTTTCCAGGGACTTTTCCAGATCCAAACCATAGTCTAGTCCTTTGTATTATGTGGCCTCATTTTCTTATAAAAGATCATTTTGTTCTGAATAAAATGAAATTTCATATTGTGTCTTAGGAATCTAGTTGTGGTGGGCCTTTCAAAGTTCCTTTTAACTTGAAAGAATTGTATTAATTTGATGTCCTCCATTAAATGTTTTTCTCTGTAGAACTCTCGTGATTCAGATGTTGGACCTTCTGGATTAGTTTTCTTACATTTTTCTTGATTTCTTTTAAGTGTCTCTCTCTTTCTCTCTCCCCCTCTGCCCTCCTTTCCTTACCTCTCCCTCTCCCTCTTTACCTCCCTCTCTTCCTCTCTCATTTGTTTATTTGTATGTTTAGCCCATTCTGGCCTTTACCTCTCAGTCACTGCACCAGCTTTCCTTGTGCTCAGGATGTAGGCATATACCTCCACTGCTTGTGATTCTCTTTTGCTTTTTCTATTCTACTTTCTTGGAGATTTTCCGAGTTTTAATTTATATGGTTTTGAATTTCTGTTATATTTTTAATTTTCAGATTTTGTTGTTTGCTGCTTTTGGTGTTTGAATGCAGGGTGTCACAGTGTAGCTCAGGGTGACTTCCAGATGTGATCCTCCTGCCTTAGCCTTCCAAATGATTTCTGTGTACCTGCTAACTTGCTTGTGTACCTCTCATATTATGGACCTTTGTAGCACTGTGAACAGTTTTCCCAAACACAACATCCTCTGGTTTGCCCTCTTCAGAAAACAGGCCATTAATCTTCTTCTTGATATACTTGCAGCTGAATTTTAGCGCCACCTTACCATCCCCCCTCACATGTACCGGAACATTTTCAAGCTCATACAATGAGAATTGAATTTTATGCTACAACTTCTAAAAATAAATTGTCTTCTGCTGTCTGTTGTCTTTCCTTTCCTTTATACATATATACCGTCGACTTTTGACAGGAAGATGCAGCCCAGCACTGCCCTCCATAGCCCGAGTTCTCCTAAGGAAACCCTCCACTACACTGCAGTAAAGAATTTCAAGACAAGTCAGGATAAATGCAGCATAGTTAGTGTCACAGTTTGCCTACATGTTGCCAATAAATTCACAACCAAACAGCTCAGGAAAACAAGAGGTTTATTCTCTCTTAGATTGCCTGGACACAGCTCTTAGTCCAGTTTGGCAAGAGAGATCCTATTATCCAGGGACCAGGGAACAGAACACCATATCCACTGATGAGGAACAGTCCTCACTTGCCAGACTAGTATGTCTAGTCAAGTATACCAATGAATGTCAACTTCCTTAACCAACTCCCTGCATCTTATCCACCTGTCCAGTTACTAGTCCCACCCATCATGGGCTGGGCTTTCCCCATCATTTAGACAGCCTCCCATAGGCTTGCTTAGGGTTTAACCAATGATTCTTCATAGTTGTGCTCAGAGCTCCACCCTTCAGTTGTCAAATCAACACCTGTATCTAACTGTGACAGTGAGTTTATTAACTGAAGGTAGGGATAGTGTCTTAGTTTTTTAACTTCACTGCTGTAATGTATACCTGACCCAATGTAGAGGAAGAAGGGATTTATTCATGTTCACAATTCTGGGTTATAGTTCATCATGGCAGGAGAATTGCCAGCAGGAGTCTGTCAGGGGAGCTAAGCTCAGCATATTAAAAATCAAAAGCAAATATAGCAAGGACCAATACTGCATATTTGGTTTTTCTATCTGACAAGATGCTAACTAGCTGTCTTCATCTTACCCACCTACCCAGGGAATGGTCTTCCTACTTGAATTGTACAATTAAAACAGTTTCCCTCAAGCATGCCCATATAAGTATGTGCATATGCCCATATAAGTGTGTGCACATGCTGAGACTGTTGTTACAGAGAATATGCAGTTTGGATATAAGTGTTGTGATTGAGAGAGAGGAGGCTTAGGAAAAGGACAGCACATAATAAAGATGTAGGTTCAGGCTTCTCAAGAAATCGGTGCACTTAGTCTTTACAATGATTTTATATTGTGCCAAAGCTAAGTTATATTTTTGCAAAGGATATACTTTACAATAGGGTTTAAAGTTTAAGCAAAGTTAAAATTTTTGAAGTTTGAGCCAGACAGGGTGCCACATACCTGAAATATCAGCACTTGGGAAGAGCTGGTTTGCTTCCTTTTCTTATCTTAAAGAATTTCCTTTCATAAGTAAAATTGTAAGGCACTTATATTGGTACATTGCTTAGATTCAGTGATCGGAGAGGTGCTAATACTGTTAAAGTCAGGGTTGTTAAGTGTTCTCAGCAAATATTTGTTTGTTTTTAACATCCTTGTTTGAGATATAATTTAGAAAAGGATATATTATTTTTGTAGTCAGCTTCAGTTTTATCGATTGTGTTTATATTCCGGGGTGAAAGGAAATACAACTGTATATTTTCCCTACTTGCTGAAAGTCCTTCGTTGTTTTATTTTGGGTTTGTTGTTGTTTTGATTTTTTGGAAGCAGGATTTCGGTGAACCCAAGACTGGCCTCAGCTTTGCTATGTTCGTTTGTTTATTATTTTATTTGTGTGTGTGCATGTGCGCGCGCACGCGTGTGTGTATCAGAGGGTACTGTGTGTCCCTATGGAGGATCAAGGGTGACTTCAGGAATCATTCTGGATTGCTTCTACCTCATTCTTGCTTTGCTTTAGGATTTCCCACTTCACCCACCAGTACTGGAAGTGCAGGCCGCCACCGTTTCCACCTGGTATTTTTATGTGGGACCTGGGATCTGAACTGAGGACCTTCTCCTTGGGAGACAGAGTCTTAACCTCTAAACCATCTCTCCAGCCCCTCAACTTTGCTATGTAACTGAAAATGACCTTAAACTATTGATTCTCCTGCTTTTACCTCCCAAGTACTGGGATTATAGGCATGTACCACCACACCCAGTTTTGAAAGTCTTAATTGGAAAAAATTCTAGGTCAAGCATCAGTATATGCTTAGCTAAAAATAATTAAATGTGATTTGGTTGACTAATGGTTATCTAGCATGCATAAGACCTTGGATTTTAATCTCAAATACTAGGAAAACAAATTTCAAACAGTGAAACAGTAACAAAGTAAAAACCAAAAGTATTTTTGCATCATCCCTAGTTAACCATTTTTTACATTTCTTAAGAATTGTCCCAGAAGTTTTCCGTGGACATATTTGTGTATCATTCACTGTCTCTCTCTCTTTCCCTTTTAATTTTTTAAGTCAAGATCTCATGTAGCCCAGGTTAGGTTAACTTCTGAGTCTCCTACCCCTACCTCCAAAGTACTGATTTATAGGTGTTAACCACCACATCTGGGATTATTCAGTATCTTGATTCTCTTATGAAACACATTTCATCATTTTCTTCCAATATCTGTTCACTGTCTTTTCCAGTGGACAGACTTTTATCCCTGGACAAAATCCATCCCTGTGTCTGTACTGTGTTATCACAGGTTTTCCTAATTGTTGAATGATTGAATATTGGAGGTAAGGCTAGTAGGACAGGCCTTTCAGAGAAAATCAAGCTCTCAAGTTTTAAAAATGCTTTTCTTGTATTTTTGGCTAAATGCTGAACATTTTTCTGTGTATTATTTGGAAAAACAAGTAATGATCTAACATAGTTTCTAAAGTGGAAAAAGTGGAACTGAAATGAGCTTGTGCCTGTGCTATTGTAAATGCTTTAGAACAGAAGTCTGTGCTTGTCGTGGTGGAAAAGAGTATTTTCACATTTTGTCATATTCCTTATTTAAATATGGGGCTTATTAAATATGAGGCTTATTTCTTATTAAATATGAGGCTCTTTTGTCTTCAGAACTTAAGTGAATACTTTTTTTCTCTCATCCTCCCTATCCCCTAATATCAAAAACATTGTACAGACTCATCTTCATATTTAGCCATTTTATGCTCAATTTTTTCTTAATAATGCTCATAAAGTTTGGAGTGAATTTTTTGTTTTATTTTGTTTTATTTTATGTCTTGGCCATTTTATTTAGCTGAGGATGGCTTTGAACTTGTGATGTTGCTGCCTTCACTTTACAGGTGCCAAGTTTGCAGAAATATGCTGCCCTGCCCAGTTTTAAGGGTTTCAAACCCAGGGCTTTGAATCCATTAAGCCATATCCCTAATTCTTGGAGTTAAATTTTTATTGCCTTTTTTCATATCTTGTTGTACACTTCTCAACAATGTGAACTTAATTTATGTGAAAATATTTTGTGTCTGGAAAACTAATCAACCATGTTCTTTTGAAATTACTGGTCTAAAATACAATTTAGTTGGTAGAATGCAGCCTTACTTTAATATATTTGAACATATTTGAGAGGAGTAAGGAGAAGAAAATTGATTTTAAGATTGTTTTTTAAGATTCCTAAAATAGTTTATTACTTTGTTTTCTAGCAAGCACTGGTATTTTTATTCATATTACTTGGAGATGTGTCAGAAACTGTCAGCTATCATTTTTTAAGTTAAAGTTGTAACTTTTAAACAGTGAAAGCCAACTGTAGTTTTAGTCAGATAGTCTGTCCATAGCATCGAGTCTGCTGGTTGTTCTAATTCTTTTGTATGTTTTGCTTTTTCAGAAAGCTGCTTCCAAGCTTAAAAACCAAGAAACCTCGAGAACTCGTGTTGGTGATTGGAACAGGCATCAGTGCTGCTGTTGCGCCTCAGGTCCCAGCCCTGAAATCCTGGAAGGGGTTGATTCAGGCTTTACTGGATGCTGCAATTGATTTTGATCTTCTTGAAGATGAGGAGAGTAGAAAGTTTCAGAAGTGTCTGCATGAAGATAAGAACCTTGTCCACCTTGCCCATGACCTTATTCAGAAGCTCTCTCCTGTGAGTAGCTGCCTGTGAGTTAGGACACACACAAAGTTTCTTAAAGTCATGTTAGTATGTGGAGTCTAGCAGGAATATTCATCTAGAACTTGAATATTTGCATAACAATTGACTCTTCTGCAAAATATCCATTTGTGGATCCTCTTCAGGAAATTTTCTTGGCTCATTTCACTCTAGGACATGTTGAGACCTTCCCATGTGAGAAGAATGAGACATCTGGCCTACTTTAGCTGTACTTTCAATTGACTTTTTATTATTATTATTATTATTTATTCAATTGTGCGTGTATGCATGTATGTGTGGGTGTGTGTATGTATGTGTGGGTGTGTGCATGTATGTGTGGGTGTGTGCATGTGTGCGCATGTGTGTATATGTGTGTGTGTGTAGAACCACGGGCGAATTTGGGAACCACCACGGACCGCCTCTACCTCCTCTTTGTTTACTCTGCCCCGGGATTCACAGGTTCCGCCCTATCAGGACCAGAAACGCAGGCCACCCCTGCTTCTGCCCAGTGTCTATATGTGGGGTCTAGGATCCGAACTCAGGACCTTCTGCCTGCAAGGCAGAAGCTTAACCCCTGAGCTACCTCTCCAACCCCTCAATTGACTTTTTTATGTTCCAACTATATAAGATAGTTCTTACTGTACAGCCTCCTTAGGCTGACCATAAATTAAAATCTTCCTGCTTCAATTCTCAAGTGCTGAGATTACAACGACGCGCCACTTAGCATCTCATAGAGAAAACAAAACTAGTTTTTAGTGTTCTTTTTTGAGGTGTTAATGCAAAAGCAAACCAAGTTTGAAAATGGGCCTCATCGTCTTGCTTGTCTTAAAATTCTCTTAGCATCCAATATCACTTGTGCTAGGATACTTGGTTGTAGTCTGGTACAGTGGTGGAAGCAGGATTGTGGGTTCCAAGATAACCCTATATAAACAGGGCTGACAAGATAATTCAGCAGTAAAGGTGCTTCCTGCCAAACCTGACAACCCTAAATTCAATCCTTGGAACCCACATGGTGGAAGGAGAGAACTGACTCCTACAGATTGTCCTCCATCTTCCACAACTGCATTCTGGTGCACACACGCAAACACAATCAATCAATCATCAATTAGTAAATCAATAGATATAAGCACAAGATTAAAAAAGTGGGCAATGGGTGGTAACCTAGTTTGTAGGATACTTGCGTAACTTCCATAAAATCCTGGGTTCTATCTCCAGCACCATATAAAACAAGGCATGATGGCCTTGCTTTATGTAACCCCCACACTCAGGAGATAGAGACAGAAAGATCAGAAGTTAAAGGTCATTTTCTGCAAAGTCTTGAGTTTGAGTCTAGCATGTGCCACATGAAACTGTGTCTCAAGAAACAAACTTAAGTCAGGATTTACTTGAAATATATTTGGAAATGCTATAGTAGCCAAAATGTGTTCTATTTGTGTGTGTGTGTGAGAGAGAGAAACTGGGGACCATATGGTTCTTGCTCATATGCCAGTGTTTCCACCATTGAGCTGCAACCTAGTCCATATGTTCCACATTTTAATAATTTAAATGTGTCTTGAAAAAACTGTGACTCTGTTCCTTAGTCAGCCCCACAACTGTAGAAAGAAATACTCCTAAGAGTTAACTTTAAAAATTGGCATTTAAAAGTAAATTCCTAGTCCATGACTCATCACAGAACCTTAGGACTTTTACTTCTCTTTTTATTTCCATGTCCTTAATTGGGACAAATTGTTACTACTTAGAACCACATCAAAAATTAATGGGTTTTAAAGAGTTCATGAGAACCCACAAATAGTGGGTGTGATCCTACCACTTGGGAGACTGAGACAGGAGGGGATTGTCACAAATTCAAAGTATATGTTACATAGAGTTTGAGGCCAACTTGGGGTATATGAAGACCCTGTCTCATAAAACCAAAACCAAAAAGTATTCATAAGACCTTCACACAAATGCAAAATTAACCCAAAATGGATCCCAAACCTAAATATCAAAGCTAAAATTCTAAAATTCTTAGAAGACAACATAAGTTTATAGCCTAAATTTGATATTGATTTGGTCATAAGGCAAGTAAAACAGATTTTCAAGTGACAGTAGGAATGTGTAGACATTTCTTCCAAAAATGTGTACAAAGCGGCAATAACAATATGATCATGGGAAAGATTGCTCAGGGTTTAAGACTATCTTGAAAACAGAAGTTTCCATGGAAAAAGTACCAGGTAGAAAATGGCAGTGTCTTGCACTTCCAGCCCTGGTGGGTGGAGCCTAGAAAATCCCAGAGTGAAGCGCAAAGGAGGGAGAAACAATCCAAATGATTCCTGAAGTCATCTTTGGTCCTCCACCAGGATACACAGTGCCCTCTGACACACACACACACACACACACACACAACCACACACACAAATAAATAAAGTTTAAGAATAATAATATGATCATATATACTTGTAATCCCAGCACTGGGCAGGGGAGACAAGGCTTCTTAATTCAAAACCAGTTTGGTCTATCAAAATCATAAGGAAGTTCCATGTCACATCCACTGGGACAGCAAGTGTCGAGAAATAACTCATTCCCATCAATCTGTGGATATACAAATGTAATCTAGCCATCTATTATTTTTTAGGATGAAAAGGAATGTAGTACTAGCCCTACTGTAACATGATGAAAACACTGTGTTAGGTGAAAGAAGTCAGACACAAAGGACTTAGGTGATCCATTTATAGAAAAAGTCCAGAATAAGCTGGTCCATAGAGACAGAAGGTATATTAGTAATTGCCAAAGTTAAAAGTGGAGAAGAGAGTGCAGAGTAAATGTTAGGTGTACAAGGGTTTTTTTGGAGGGGGGTGAAAGAGGTATTTGAAATGTTTAGAATTAAGTAATGTTGGTATTTGTGCCTTGTAAATATGCTAAAAATTAATGTATTACATACTTTCAAGTGAATTTTAGGGTAGTGTATATTTTTTATAATCTGTATGTAAATATGTAAAATGAAAGGTCGTCAAATTTTAGATTTCTTCTTAAATTTTGAAATTCTTCCTAAACTACTTCAAAAAATAGGAGGGAGGACCTCCACTCTCATTTTATGAGGCAAGTTTTGGCCATATAATCAAAATTAGAAATAAAGGAATCATAAATAAAAGA
This sequence comes from Typhlomys cinereus, assembly GCA_023101885.1. Taxonomy (NCBI): domain Eukaryota; kingdom Metazoa; phylum Chordata; class Mammalia; order Rodentia; family Platacanthomyidae; genus Typhlomys; species Typhlomys cinereus. The sequence continues at coordinate 1,944,421 of JALPQD010000282.1, read as the reverse complement.
AAACTACAGAACTACTAGTATCCCTTACAAATATGGATGCAAGATCTTCAAGATACAACCAAATGCAATACAGCACTGTAAAAAATTTGTGTAGCATAGAAAGTGAGACTTTCTTAGGAATGCAGAAGTAGCCTAAGATGAACGTGTCACACAGATGTAGCTCACAAGCATTTGAGCAGATTCAGAAAATGCTGCTAAACAAAATAGGACTCTTCTTATGACTTAAAAAAAATCAACTTATTTACATTTCAGCAATAATAAAAGGAGAACTGCCTCAGACTGATAAAGACCATATATGGAAACTCAGATATTATTTGTTTAGTAGGTGGAAAAAGACAAATCTATGCTCTCCCAAGTCCGTATTGCATTTTATTGGCAGTTTTAGCCTAAGTGTTTAGCCATGGAAACAAAGAAAACATCCAGATTGAAAAGAACAAAATAAACTTTTGTGGATGTTATGTTCTTAGCTATAGGAAATCCTAAGGAAACTACTATTAGAACTAATAACTTCAGCATGGTTAAAGAAAGGATCGATATGAAGAAATCAGTAACAATGGTCATTTGGGAAGTAAAAGTTTGCTGAGTCACACATTACAATTATTTTAAAATACTTACTACATCTGAAATCTGTATGGAAAGCAGAAATTAGTTTGCAGAAGTCATTTTTTTCTTTCCAGTGTCGGGATTTGTGGGCGTGAACGCAGATCATCAGTCTAATGGCAAGTGCCTTTATCTGCTGAGTGATCTCAGGCCCTTCACTGACAATCAAAAGGGAAGGATATGGGTTGGAGGGAGGAGAGAGGAAGGGATAATAACCTTTTTTAGATGTGTGTGTGTGTTGTTTTGTTTTTCTTTTAGAGATACAGTGTCACAGTAGCCTAACCTTACCATATAACCCAAGCTTGTTTTGAATTAAGGTAATGCTCTTCCCTCAGCCTCCGGAATGCTGAGATTTACAGGCCTGAGCCGCCACATTTGGGACATATTTGTTTGTTTGTTACTGTTGTCATTTGTTTTTCCTTTTTTTTAATTATTTTTTCCACTCATACACGCTTAATAGGTACCCTGGTCCTCTCCCTCCCTCTACCCCTCCCTGACCCTCTTACTCCCTCCCTCCTTTCTGCTTCCCCCCCCCCACTTTCTCCCAGTGCCCCTTCTTCCCCTCCCCATCTCTGTCATTTGTTTTTCTTGAGGCAGGTTCTTGCAGTGTACCTAGGCCAGCCTTGTGTAGTTCAGACTGATTTGAAATCTTCCTCCTCCTACCTCCTAAGTATTGGGATTCTAGAAGTGTACCACCAGAGTTACGTTTTCTTTTTATGTATGAAAGGTGTCCTTATCTTTTAGGAAATGTATTGTTGCTGTGATGACAGTTCTCTGACAAAAAGCAGTTTAAAGGAGAAAAGGTTTAATAGGCTCACAGTTTAAATCCATCATGATGAGGAAGCGAAGGTTGCAGGAGCTTGAAGCAGTTAGTTACATTAGATCTGCACAGCAGAGGGCTATGAAAGAATGCACTAGTGCTCAGATTGCTTTCTCACTCTATACAGTACAGGATACTTGCCCAGGAAATAGTCCTGCCCACTATTAAGATGGGTCTTCCTATGTCCATTTACATAATCAAGATAATCTTTCACACATATTTTCAGACTTAAGTCTTTGAAACCTAATGTCTCTCACAAATGACTCAGGTTTGTCTCCTAGGTGTTGTCAGTTGCCACTAACCATCACAGTATTTATGAATGAAATTATCTAATACTTGGGTATTTGCTCCCCCAAATCAAGTAAGGTTGTAAAGGCATGAGAGGTTATGTTTAACAAGCTTGATCTTGTGCCTTAATAGTTGAAATTGTTCGGCAGCTATATGGAAGGAGGTTGTTTATGTATTGCAGTGCTAGGATTAAACCAAGGGTCTTTCACATATTAGACAAGTACTCTATTTCTTTTTATTTTTGTGTGCTTGGAAATGCTCCTATCAAAATAGATGAGTCAAAATCAGTCAGCAGTGATGTAGCAAGGTATTTGACCCATGATCTAGTTTCATGTAATGGGGAAGTGACATTATAGATTTGGGCAGAGTTGGCTATCAGAATTAGCAAGATCAATCATTTTTTTTTCTACTTTTACAAGCATATTAAGTACTTATCCCTGCTTCCCTCCATGGTCCCTCCTTCCCATCCCTTCATCAGTTGCTCCCATTACCTCCCACCCTCCTGCCTGTATGCATCTGTGGACCTCAGGGTTCTCTCTGGCTTGTTTACTCTTGTGGGAGCTCAGGCCTCTATGGCATACCAACTTCCCTTTCTTCGGGCCACCCCACTTAATAGGGGCATTTCCCTTCATCCAGCTTTAGTCCCCAAGGTTTCCATTGTGTTTTTATCTTTCTTGGATTCCTAGATAGTCTATGGGGGCATATTGGTATGTCAGTCATTATGCAGGTCTGGAAAGGACAAGTCTCACTGCAGTGAGTTCCTAAACTGTCATTTCATTTTTTAAAAGAACTGTACTTGTGTGTGTGTGTGTGTGTGTGTGTGTGTGTGTGTGTGAGTCAGAAGGCACTGCATGTCCCTGTAGAGGACCAAGGATGACTCCGAGAATCACACTGGATTGTTTCTACTTCCTTTTTGTTTCACTCTGGGATTTCCCAAGCTCCAACCACCAGGACCAGAAGTGCAGGCCTCTGCCATTCTTGCCTGATGTTTTTACGTGGGATCTGGGATCTGAACTCAGGACCTTCTGCTTGCAAGGCAGAGTCTCAACCCCGAGCTATCTTTCCAGCCCAACACCTGTCATTTCAATGCACTGGAGTTCGGGACAAATCACCTTACCTTTCAGAGTTTGGTTTTGGAAGACCTGGAATAAGAACTGGGGTCATAAGCACAGTGGTAGAATAGTTGGATGGTTGGGTCCCCAGCACTGAAGGGTGATAAATAAATGCTTTATAGTATCAGTTTCTCGTGGAATTTTGTAAAGAATTAAGTGATGCTAGTAATATGTCATCAAGGGCAGGAGATACACCTCAGCGGGTAAGGTGCATACTTGCAAACCTGACCCGAGTTCAATCTCCAAGAAGCTTATACTGTGAAAGAGAAAACTGACTTCTCAAAGTTTTCCTCTGACCTCTACCCACGGTCATACATGTGGGTTCTCTCTCATATAAATAAAATATTTTTAAAATGTAAAAACAGGGTTAGAGAGATGGCTTAGAGGTTAAATCTCTGTCTTGCAAGCAGAAAGTCCTAAGTTTGGATCCCAGGTCCCACTTTAAAAAAAAAAAAAAAACAGGCAAAATGGCCTGTACTTCTGGTCCTGGAAGACAGAGCTTGATGAAACGCTCAAACAAAGCAAATAGGGTGTATAAGCAATCCAGGGTGATTCCTGAAGTCACCCTTGGGTGACTTTTTAAACTTAAGCAAGTGAGTTTAAGTTGAACTGGCTATCTTTTGTCATCAAATGCCTATTTTAACTTGAAAGAATGAAACTGTTGTGTGAAACTAGAAATATTAACAACCTTGGGGAAAAGAGTAGGATTTTGGCTTTCTTGTGTTTGCTGCACATGGAATTAGAAGATGAGTTAAGAGGAAAGCAAGTAGCATGGAATTCACTTCACACTTAAGAAAATGGAAAAAGGGGCTGGAGAGGTGGCTCAGGGGTTAAGCCTCTGCCTTGCAGGCAGAAGGTTCTGAGTTCGGATCCTAGACCCTAATTATAGACGCCGGCAGAAGCGGAGGCGGCCTGCGTTTCTGGTCCTGGTGGGGCAGAGTAAACAAGGAGAAGGAGGAGGTGGAGGCGGTCCATGGTGGTTCCCGAATTTCGTCAGTGGTTCTGCACACATGTGCACACACACATACATACACACACGTGCACACACACACAATTGAATAAATAAAAAAAAATTTAAAAAAAGAAAGAAAATGGAAAAGGTCCTTGGAAGTGGCATGGGAGTCAGGCATTTCCTTTTGACTTCTGAACCCCCTCTATTTATGTTTTCATTCCTTTGGCTTCTCTTAGAGAGTCCAGTGATGGGAACTTCAGTTTTGGGGTCACCTGCTCCTAAGAAAAAAACTTTGATTTCAGATTCACCAAAAGCAATGAAGTGACAAGCTTCTTCGTAAGCCCAAGGCAGTGGTGCACACCAAAATCCCAGCCCTTGGGGAGTTCACTGCTAGCCTGCGTACATAGATCAAGTGATAGATAAATAGATGGTCTTTTTGTTTATCACAAGATTAGTAACAGAAAAAGAATTAAAAGATTATTTTCTTAAAATAAGTCACTCAGGAAATCTTTTTTTTTTCTGTTTCTTTCTCTCTTTTTCTTTCTTTCACTTTCTCTCTTTTTCATTTCTTTCTCAGTCTCTCTTTCTCTCTCTTCCTTTTCTTTCCTTTTCCTTTCCTTTCTCCAAGATTGATTGCCTGCATTTTTTGTGGCTTATGTGTCATGATAGGAACATGTCATGGAGCAAAAGTACTTCACAAGCCAGGACTAAAGCACTAGAATAAAGGACCAGGGTCCACATCTTGTAGAGCATATCCTAAGGATTTCCCACTTTGTTCTGCAAGTTTGTAATGGCACCACCTTGGGTATCAAGCCTTTAATATTTTGGGGTACATTCAAGATCCTAATGATAGCATATAAGTAGTGGGTCATAGCAGTGTCTTATATATGGGTACTTAATTTGCTGATGGTCTTCGCTGTTATAAGAACAGAACAGTTATAATCTTGTATATGTCATTTGTTTGTAATTGTATTTTTGGGATAAATGCCAAGGAATGGAATTTCTGCATATTAAGTCAGTTAAATAGGCTTATAAGTATGATAGACATTGATAGACATTAAGGGTGTACAGTTTTTGTTTACTTGTTTTAATAACAAATCTAGAAAAAGACATGGCATTCAGTAGTGATTAACACTGTACATTGTGAATCCAGTTACTAGGGTTAAAGCTTTTCATTGTTTCTGATTAGATTATTCATCGAATTAAATAGTATTAGAGTTTTCTGTTGACTGCCTATGTGATATTAATGTGTTATAATCATGCTATTGTGTAATGAAACCAAACAAACTTTGAAGGTTGTGACCTGCATTCTTAGCCATGTCGGTTATGGATTACTTTGAAGTTATGGAACCTTTGAGGTCAGTAACAGTAGAGTACTTTATAGAACCCCAGTAAACAGAGTTCAGATAAAACTGCCAGTTAGGCAGAGACATAGTTTCAACTCTAGTGTTCTCATAGTAGACTTCATTTTAGAAACAGCATTTATTTGGGAAGTATGACCAATGAATTGATTATTTTATAAAATGCCATGTCAAGTTCAGGAAAGAATTTAGCAAATTAAAATGTGTTATATATATTTGCTTAGGGTTAGGGTTAGGGTTAGGGTTTCCATGGAAATAATACCACATCCTTAGAAAGATACACAAGAAACCAGGAAGATGTAGCAGGAGTTCTCTATTCCAAGGAGCTCACCTCTTACTCCTTGCTACCTAGATGCAGAACTTGTAGCTTAAGTAGGAGCCAGACATCGTGACTTACACTTGTAGCCTCCGATTCTCTGAAGCAGGTGAATCATTTAAGTATAGGAGTTTAATAGGATCCTTAGAGTCAGGGGATTAAGAGCCACAATAGTGTTCCTATACTAAAGGGGAACACAAGAAAGAGCTCTAGGCTCTTAGTCCTTACATCTCATTAGAGTGGAGGACCCAGAGGGAAGTTTGACATGCACACTAAAAGACGCGCCAGGGATGGGGGAGGGGGGGAGGCGCACTGGGAGAAAGGGAGGGAAGGGAGAAAGGAAGGGGAAAAGGGGGGAGGGAGCAAGAGGATCCAGGGAGGAGTGGAGAGAGGGAGGGAACGGGGTACCTATCAAGTTTGTATGAGTGAAAAATAAATAAATAAATAACTGAGAAACAAACAAACGAAAAAAAGTATAGGAGTTTAAGGCCCACCTCAAACTTGTGGCAATATAGTCAGCCCTATCTCAAAGACAAACTTAACAAAGTAAAGCTTCTATGATCTTGTCTAATGGAATAACATTTCAGGAATAGAGGAAAGTCAGGTATCAGTTACAATCCTTTACCTAGTTACTTTCTCATTTCAAATTCCTTTTATTCCAAGAATCACTTTGTCCTTTCATTCATAAAAGTAACTTGCCACTTGAAGTTGGTATATTTCCTTGGGCCTCAGACATACAGTCATGCATTGCGTAGCAGTGGGATATATTCTGAGAAAAATACCATTTGGATAATTCACTGTTGCACAAACATTGTAGTGTATACTTATGAAGTTGAGATGACTATGATGTGATAAAGTGACATCCTCCTTTAGCACCACACACACATAAACCATACACGGAGAAAAAAGAGTGATTGTGACATTACTAAATAATACAGTTGTATAGGATTACCATGGCTTATTTCCATGTACATCTATTGAAAGTAAAGCTGAGTATGTAGTTAATTAAACCATACATTAAGAAATAGTCCATTTTGGGCTGGTAAGCTGTGGCTCAGCAGGTAAATACATTTACTGCACAAACCTGATGGATCTGAGTTTGATTACTGGAATCTACAAGGTAGAAGGAGTGAACTGACTCCCAAAACTTGTCCTTGGGCTTCCACTTGCACTCCGATAGCATATATCCCCCACACAAAGTAAATAAATAAACACTAAAAATAAAAATAGCCTATTTTGGGGCTGGAGAGATGGCTCAGAGGTTAAGACTGTGCCTTGTAAGCAGAAATGGTGGTGCCCTGCACTTCTGACCCAGTGGGCAGAACCTGGGAAATCCCAGAGTGAAGTCAAAAGGGGGTAGAAGCATTCCAGGATGATACATACACACACACACACACACACACACACACTAGCCTATTTCAGTTAATGCTTAGAGTTTTTAATAATTGCTGGCTGGGGATGTAGCTCAGTGGTTCTTGTCCAAGGCCCTAGGTTCAATCCTTAGTACTGTAATACACAAGCAGCTGCAAAATGCAAATGTTTAATATTTATTAAAATTTTTATGATAATTCTGTTGTATAGTGGGTATTCTTTCTAGTATTAATAGATTGCTGGATTAGACACGGGCAAAAACAGTTCAGAAAGAGATGTTAAATGGTTTTTCCTAATTCCATGAGCAGGCATGCAAAGCATATAGAATTAGAAAAAGATGCTAAACTAGGTGTGCTGGTACATACCTATAATCCTAGCATGCTGGAAGCTGAGGCTGGAGGTTCGCAACTTTGAGGCCAACCTAGACTCTATATAATGAGTTCAAAACTAGTCTGGAGTACAAACTGAGACCCTAATGTTCCTTTCCACTCTCTTCCCAAAAAGGAAGGAAGGTAGATGAGAGGAACAATACTAAACCACATTTAGATCCGAGTACTACATTTCTTACCTAAGGCCTAAGTAGAGTTAGCTGGTGCTGTGCTTCTACCTTAGTTCTCTTTTAATCCTGGTAGTCATTTACATCCCTTAGCCATGCCCATTTTCTTACTTCTATAAAATGTTGATTTAGGGCCAGCAAATGATACCAGGTAAAGGCTCTTACCATGAAAGCTTGATAACTTAAGGTGGAGAGAACTGACTCCATAAAATTGTCCTTTAACCTCCACATGTTACCACAGGATATGAATCCCCCCTCCACCACACATATACAGACACACAATAAAAAATAAAGCGTAGGATTTGATGAATTTTAAAAATAAATAAAAATCGAATGTCTATTTAGAAGCTGGGAATGATAGTACATGCTTGTAATTCTAGCACCCAGAAGTAGAGGCAAGGGATCACTGAAAATTTGAGGCCAGTTGGGGAAACACAAGGAGACCTGTCTCAAAATTTAAAAATGTCTATTTAGAAAACTTGTGCTTATTTGCATGGGATATAATTGTATCAGTCATCTGAACACCTTGTGTTAAACATGCAGTACTCGTTCTACTTATTACAGTGAGTGAGGACATTTTAATTCCTATTTTAAGTACAAATATCCTTCAAAATTTTATTTCTGAAAAAAAAGTTATTTCTCTAATTGAAAGAAGTTACTAAAACCTCTTGGACTTATTTTCTTTCAAAACTTTTCCTCAGCGTACCAGTAATGTTCGATCTACATTTTTCAAAGACTGTTTATATGAGGTATTTGATGACCTAGAATCAAAGATGGAAGATTCTGGAAAACAACTTCTTCAGTCAGTTCTCCACCTGATGGAGAATGGAGCCCTAGTTTTAACTACAAATTTTGATAATCTCCTGGAACTGTATGCAGCCGACCAGGGAAAGCAACTTGAATCCCTTGATCTTACTGATGAGAAAAAGGTAAAATGTTGATAAGCATTAGTGACTTCTTCAGGTGGTGGGTTGGATCTTCATCAGAAAAGCAGTTTTCTGCTTGATATATTGGAATTTATGTAGCAGAAGTTGTATTAGTTATTCTTCATATGGCTGTAACCAAAATACTTGACAGACACACCGTAAGGAAGGAAGATTTGTTTGCTGGACTGTTTCAGGCAAGTTTGGAGCATCATGATGGAAAGCTCCCTTCATGGAAGTGGGAGTTTATGGCAGAAACTGTTCACATCATGGTAAAGCAGCAAACAGAGAGGAGACCAAAAGTAGCCCATGATAGACCTAAGCTATCTACAGTGAACTACTGATGTTAATATTTGTCAGCTGTAATGAGATGAATCCTTAAGGTTTCATTTGCTCTGCTATGTGGGCTTGTGATTTTCATTTGTGTTTGTTTTCTTCCAGATTTGCCTTTGTGTATAAATGGTCTGCTAAATGTGCTAAATGGTCTGAAAAGATTAGTGATTTCTTCCATTGGCATTCATTGCCGTAGTTGTGCCTCTGTGGAAATAGAGCTATGATACGACTCTGTGGTCTTGCTGACTTGGGAACCAGAGTTTAAAAGGGAATTAATTGAGCCAGTTGTAGTGTGTGAATTCATGAGGTACAGATGGAAAAATTGAAAGTTGAAGGTGAAATAGAAAAAAAAAATCTAAAAACAGTTGGACCCCTTGTGCCAACATTTTTCAAGTTTCTGTTTTGTCCCGTTTCTTAATGCCCATTAGTTAAAAGCAAGCATGTGGCTAGCCTGGACAAAAGGAACTACGCAGTGGCTTAGACCATCTCCAGAAGTTATCTAGACAGTTCTAGTTTGTCACCAGTAGTAAGAATTCCTATTTATTCTACAGATAGTGACAGATTCTAATTTCTGTTACTTCCAAAGAGAAGGCACTAGATTTGCTGCCATCATTCCAGGCAGTCATACTTGATACAGACACTTGGGACACATCAGATTTTTGGATTTTTGTCATAGGATACCAAACTGAAGAGTTGTATCAGAAGTGTGGTCTCTGGTACATTGTGACCTTTAACCAGGTGCTCAGCTCACCCTGCATCCTATTTGAGTTGTACTTATACTGTGCAGGTCCTGGAGTGGGCGCAGGAGAAGCGGAAGCTGAGTGTGTTACACATCCATGGGGTCTACACCAACCCTAGTGGCATTGTTCTCCATCCAGCTGGATATCAGAATGTTCTCAGGAACACTGAAGTTATGGTGAGTTGTGCCTGTCTACCTGGGTTCCGGAACTCCTTCCTGAAGGCATTTCTGACTGTGTTACAGATGGTAAAGTGGGGACATTTTCTTTTCATTAATCAGAACCTGGAAGGTTAAACCTTCCTGTGTCTCTTGGCTTGTTGGTGTGCATGCCTTCCAAAGAAATGCAGCCAGCACGTATACTCCTTCATCGGCGTCATCTTCACATACATTGAATACGTTAGTCCTCTTTGTTGTTTGGTTTATTATTACCTTCATGTCCACAGTATTTTAGGCAGCTTTTTTTTAAAACAAAGAATAGAGTGTACATTCTAAAGATTTTATACCTATTCACATTTAACTTATGTACTGGAAAAATCGGAGGGGAAAAAAGTTGGCGGTGATAAAATGGAAGTTTTTCTTCTTTGAATTTGTTGATATTTTGGTGTTCAAGTTTTGGACTTGTATACAAGTGCATGTTTATTTTTTTATTATTCAATTGTGCATGTATGCGCGCGCGTGTGTGTGTGTGTGTGTGTGTGTGTGTGTGTGTGTGTGTGTGTGTGTAACCACGGGCAAATTCGGGAACCACCATGGACCGCCTCCACTTCCTCATTTACTCTGTCCCCGGATTCACAGGGTCTCCCTTACCAGGACCAGAAGCAGGCCGCCCCCGCTTCGCCTGGCATCTATACGTGGGGTCTGGGATCCGAACTCAAGACCTTCTGCCTTCAAGACAGAGGCTTAACCCCTGAGCCACCTCTCCAGCTCCACAATCAGCATTGGCTGATTTTAGGACTGTAGTACATAGAACAGTAGTACTTTTACCAAGCAGACCCAGAGAAAGACCAAGAAAAATGCTTTTTTAAAAAATTTTTATTTTATTAATTTTATTTTCACATGGTGTGTGTGTGTGTGAGAGAAGGCTCTGTATATCCCTATGGAGGACCAAGGGTGACTTCAGAAATTATCCTGGATTGTGTTTACCTCCTTTTTGCTTCGCTCTGGGATTTCCCAGGCTCTGCCCATCAGGACTGGAAGTGTAGGCTACTGACGTTTTCCACCTGGCATGTTTACATTCTGCTTGCGAGGCAGTCTTAACCCCTAAGCCAGTTCTCCAGCCTAAAAAGATGCTTTTTAAATCATAAGGGATTTATCCTTCCCTGATGTCTGCTGTGAGTGATATCAAGTGAGCACTTGCACAAAATCATTTCTAATGTCTTTATATTTGCATGTATATGTATTTGTGTGTATATTTGCATACAAATACATAAATACATAATGATGTTTTAAATAATCAGTTTCTTTGAGCATATCTAATGACAGTTACGTTTTCTGATGATAAGTGCTTTGGTTTATAATGACAAGTAGGGCAAATTTGATCCAGAAAGTGAAAAAGGGGTGTATCAGATACCCACTGTTTGCCTAATTATCTTTTAGAACATTAAAAAAAAGAAATAGAACCGCAAGACCAGTAGACCCATGTAAATCCTTTGAAATTCTGATTCGAGAACCTACAGAAGAATGTGAGGTAAAGGTAAAATTTCAGATTGTTAAGCGTTAAGTTGTAAGATCAAGTCCCTTTCTGGGTTGTATTTATTCTTTTAAATCTTAGTTGATTATTGTAATCTACTAATGTAGCAGTTATCAACTGTTGACTTTTTTGCTTCAGGTGTGTTTCATGTCTGTCTTCCATGTAACTGATATGTTACCATTTTTCCTTCAGAGAGAGATTCAGAAACTCTATGAAAACAAGTCATTTCTTTTCCTGGGTTGTGGCTGGACTGTGGATGATACCACTTTCCAGGCCCTCTTCCTAGAGGCTGTCAAACATAAATCTGACCTAGAACATTTCATGCTGGTTCGGAGAGGAGATGTAGATGAGTTCAAGAAGCTTCGAGAAAACATGCTGGACAAAGGGATTAAGGTCATTTCCTATGGAAATGACTATGCTGATCTTCCAGAATATTTCAAGAGACTGACATGTGAGATCTCCACAAGGGGCAGATCAGGTAAGTAGGTCTGAGAGAAATAGTCCTTTGGCTCTTCATTTGTTTGCAGTGGATAAAATCACTATCAACATGAGACATGTGCAGTGTCTGTCCTGTTGTGAAGAGAGGCAGTGTGTAGTTAGACTACATGTGATGTGGATAATAGGAAAATGGACAAAAGACATACTCAAGCAATTTATTACATACATAGGGAGAAAAAAAAGCACATAAAGATGCTTAGCTTCAAGTGAGATGCAACTAGAATTCACGTTTCAAAGCACAATGACCTTAGCTAGACTATGAGAATGGAATTATCCTCATGCATTATAATTGGAAAGGTAAATTTAGAGCTTTGTTGAAGATAAATTTATGTAACCAAAAATTTACAAACTGACCCAAAAATTCCACCAATGCAATTTATTCTAGAAGGAACTTCTCCTAAGAAAATAACTTAGACCAGGCAACCTGAGTTCCATGCCCCGAAGGTCAGAGGATCAAAAGACAGAATCAGCTTTGAGGGGCATCTGACCTGCACTCACACACTGCAGTACATCATTGCTCACTCGCTTTCTCTCTCCTCTCATAAATAAAACATAGAAAATAACTGGGTGATTACACACAGTTGTGTTAAATGTATAATCAAATTCAGGCTTTGTGCTATATGTTTTATGTAGTCCTAGCACTCAGGAGGCTGAAAAGGAATGTTGATACTTCAAAGTCATCCTGGGCTACACAGCAATTTCCAGACCAGCCTGAGATATGTAGCCAGACTCTGTCTTAGACAGAAAAAAAGAAATATGAAAGATTTTGTAATTACACTATCGAGTTTATAATGGTAAAAAGTTGGAAGTTAGGTGCTTAAATTGCCAAAATGCCTCAATCAGTAGATTATGTAAATGGAATATTTGCTTAAGTTGTGATTTACAATAAAGCCATAAAAGGAAAATTCAAGGTTGGCAGGATGATTCAGAAAGTAAAAGGCGCTTTTCACCAAGGCTGATGACCTGAGTTCCATCTCTGGAATCCACTGTGGGAGGAGAGAACTGACTTCTGATCTCTACACGTGTGCATACATGCATGTTCCCATACTGCACACACATACATACACATGAAACAAATATGCCCTTTTTTTTTTTTTTAAAGGGGGAGGGTTTTCTGTAGTAGCTCAGTGATAGGGCACTTGTCTTGCAAACCAGGGTTCACTGGTTCAAATCCGTGGAACTGCCAGATGGAAAATAACCACCAAAATGTCAGGGCTAACAAGACAGCTCAACAATAAGGCACCTGCTCAAAAGCCTGCTGACCTGAATTCAATTCCCAGAAGCCCAATGATGGAAGAAGGGGAGAACCGACTTCCAAAGTTCTCCTCTGACCTATACCAGTATGCACACTTTCTCTAGTGTCTCTCCCTCGTCCTCCCTCTCTTAAATAAATGACATGTACATGTATGAGAACCAGCAAGATGGCTTAGTAAGGAAAGGCACCTGTGCACAAAACTGGTGGCTTGAGTTCGATCCCCAGAGCCCAGGATAGAAGGAGAAAACAAACTTCTGAAAGTTGCCCTCTGACTCCACATGTTTGCCATGATACTTGTGTGGTTAAGCTTGCTCTTTCTTACTCGAATGAATGAGTGAATGATTTTTTTAAAGGAAAAATTAAGTTATAAGATATGTCAGAGCACAGTATTGTGTGACTAAAGCTGAGGAGAGAGTGGAGAGTTTGAGGCCAGTCTAGATGCACAGCAAGAACCCATCTCAAAAGCAGGGTAGGGGATGAAGTTACATACTTAACAGCAGAAAGAGAAGCAACAGATTTTTAAGGATATACATGGTCAGTCTAACTCATATTTAAAACTGTAGGTAGATTATATGCAGAGAAGAAATACATGGAATGATGTTTATTAAATTAACTGCTTACCTTACACAGCAACACTTAAGTTGTTTTTAGTTTTTTCTGAAGCAGGATCTCATTATGTAGCCCAGACTGGCCCAAATTTGTGGTCCTCCTGCTTCCTGAATGTCGGAATTACAAGCTACTGTGTCTGGCTTCAGGCTTTTGTTTCTGTGTTAGCATTTTCCACTATGATGATGATTGTCTTTCTACACATAGAACAAACTTTCAAAATGTTACCTGAAAACTTAGTATCATTTGCTAGTTTACCTCTTGATTCTAACGGGAACAAAATGGTGATTGAAGGTTGAGTTTAGTAATGGAAAGCAAATTCCCAATAATCTTCCAAAATGCAACTTTTTTGTATGTTTGTTTCCACTGTACTGCTATGCAGGTTTTTGGTTTTGGGTGTGTGTGTGTGTATGATAAATAGGATGCTTTTTTAAAAACCTACATTGAGCTGGCCACTGTACATACATTGAGTATGTTCCTGTAGTCCCAAGTACTAATAAGCTGAGATGAGAACATGGCTTAATACCAGGGATTTAAGACAACCCTGGGCAATATAGCATCTTAAAGAATAAAATAAAATAACTTGAGTACTTGCGTGAAGACAGGTTACAGATTCACCTACCCAGTTCTAAGAGATTCCCTTTTGCTGCCCTCACTGTATCTGAACTCTTCAGGCTTCATGTACTCTTTGTCTAGAGGCTCAGAAAATTCATTGAAACACAGTCTTTTCAGTTTGTCTCTTTTATAAAACAATTGGCCACATCTTTTCTTGAGGAAAGTTTTTCTGGCATCCCTCAGTGTGTCAGACCCGCTGATGGTTGTCACACTTGAGGCTGGGTTGAATTTTTCATTACCCATGTTCTGGTTACTTAACAGGAGAGACACATTGGAGCTCTACATAATTCATTTGATCTGGATTCTGAGTTATTCTGATACCCAGAAAAAATGCTCTAGTTTGAAATGACATTATCCCTCTGGAGATCAGTCCTTCTATTGCACTTAATCTTATGTTCTGTATTTGTGTTTGCAAACATTCATACAGATGTACACACTTACAAAGGCCAGAGGACAAGTGTCCTCTTGTCCAGCCAACAAGCCCCAGTGATTCTCCTGTCTCTGCTCCCAACAGAAGTGGGGTAAGAGGCTGAGCACAGTCATTTCAAGATGTCTGCCTGGCCTATGCTCTTTCCACTGAGCCAGCTCTCCAGCCACCACCATCACCACCTTTTTTCTTTTTTTGTTGAAACAGGGTCTTACTGAATGTCCCATATTTGCCTGGAACTAGCTATGCAGTAGAACCATCTTACCTTCACCCTCCCAAGAGCTGAGGTGACAGGCCTGTACTATACTTTGTAGCACATACATATTGACCACCTGAAATACAGCTAGTGTGACTGAAATAAGGAATTTTTCATTGAAAAGTAAATAACCTTATATAGGGTTATGTACCACCCACATCTCTGTATTGTTGAATTTGATCACTGACAATTCCCTGTTCTTGATACCCAGAATTGTGTACTTGGTAGAACCTAAAACACAGAAGACAACTTTGCCTATGTTTTGTTTGCAAACAGTCTTGCTGGGTACAGTAGCAAATACTTATAAGCCTAGCTACCAAAAAGGCAAAAGCTTAAGAATATCTGGAATTTGAGCCCAACATGGGCAACACATTGAAACTCATCTCAAACAAAAACTCCAGTCTTAATGCAGTAAGGATCTGTTGCTTACTGTTTCCATTGTTCATTGTGATAGTCTGAAATTGAATCTAGTGTATTCTCCCACCTTTTTTTTTTCTTTTCATGTGTATGTATATGGGATGCATAGGCATGGGACACAGGTGCCATTCCTTATTGTCACCCTTGTCATACCATGTTCCCTTAGCTTCCTTTAGTTTTCATTTTTGTGTTTAATAGTTTTTGTTTTTCCATCTAATGCTGATATAATCTGTCTTCAGCAGGAATGGTGAAAGAAGGCCAGCTAAATGGTTCATCTGCAGCACACGGTGAAATAAGAGGTATGCAACTTCCTGTTATTTTACCAGTCTGTCAGAAAATGTTCCTAAAATTGTAGAGAATCATGACTTACCTCTCCTACTGTTAATATTAACACTCTTCCTATGAAGTCTAGGACAGTCTTAGAATCTGTTGTCTTGCCTTCAGAAATTAGGGCCAATTGAACTAAATACCTGTGGCTTCAGACGCATGAAGTTGTTTGGAGAAATTTCATTTCATTCACTACTTTTTCTCTCTCCATAGGCTGTAGGACATGAATGGACTGGAGAAATTACCACCATAAGACCATGCTGTGAGGCCTTCCTTCCTGTGGACAGTGTTTAACAAACAAGCTTACAAGAACCCAGCACAGCTCCCAGAAAGTACCAATACCCAGAGGTTGAAGCTTGGGATAGAATAGGAGTGGAGATGTTCCACCTTCCCTTTCATGCCGGCTGCTTCTTGACATACTGCTGCTGGTCCACTTTAAGAATACCTAAGTGACATCAGGACCCAATGCAGCCCCCATGCTCCCAGGCTGGACATGCTCGTGTCCACACAGCAGACCAATGTGACGGCTCCTCTGGCTATGGCTATAGCTCCACAGGAAGAACTTGGAGCTAGAAATCATGGAGTCAGTGGGCTCTTGTGGCAGTTTTGTACTCTATTTGGTTTTTCAATTAAGCTTAATGGCTTTTTTAAAAACATGACTTGAAGCTCTAGTTTTCTAGATCTTTTACAGTGTACAGTATTTTACACAACTGAGCTGTATTAAAAGCTTGTTCATTTACTTGCCAGGGCCCTGGCTCTACTTTGAGAGTCACTTATAAATTCTAAACTTGCATCAAGGTACTAAGAAGTCTAATTTTTATAACTCGAAAAAGTTTGTTTTCACTTAGGTTGGGGCAATTTCATTGTCAGGACAACACTTAAGGATTCCTCAGAGCACTGTCAGTTTCTACTTTGTTGCCTTTCTTAACCACAAAAGTTCTAGAACTGTATAGCTAGTGTGATTTAGTATTTTGGCTCTGAGTCTTATATAAAATAACTTATAGACCTAGGAAGCAGTTTATTTATGAAATTTATTTTTTTATATAAATTATGTATTTCTCTGGGCAGACAGCCTTCACCTTATTGCACTAATAGCACATCTGTAATACCACGCTACAGGACAAGTCTTAACAAGAGGTTTGTATTCTTCAATGTAGCACTTGTCTACCAGGCACTGTAGAAGAGAAGAATGAGGACCCGCTCAGAAGGCCAGGGTGGTAGGGTGGGGCATGGGGCAATAGATACCCTTCTTACAATTGGTTTTCTTCCAGAAAGGCAAACATGCAAAGCTTACTTCTGGATTCTGGGGCTGGGGAGAGTTGGGAGGCTAAGGAGCCCAATGCAACATTACAGCTTCAGCTCCCTGTCTCTGAGGGAATGGGGGCTTATCTGTAACAAAGGCCTTGCTGATGCTTTAGGGCAACCATGGGACAGGGGTTATCAGATTTGGAATTAGCAGCAATTAAGAATAGGCCACCATATACTGCCATAGCGAGGTGGCTGTCATTGTGGCACCAGGGACCTGAAAGCTGTGTATTCTAGGGATACGTGCCATTCGAGACCCAGAACTGACTCAACCAAGTGGAGCTGGGACTTCAAACTGCTCCTTAGCCCAGATAGCTCTCTGATCACACGAGTTATAAAAACTCTGAGGTTGGGTCTTCCCACCATTGGTCAAAGCTATAATGAGACTTGAGTCTGTAGGCAGAGTGAAGGGGAGGCCTAAGTAGGAAGAAGGAAGTTCATGGTGATTGGGAGGGTCACTGGGCAGTGATTGTAACATGATTAGGCCCTCCTTGCAGATGGAGGCAGGACTAAACAGGGAGTAGGATTAGGAGCTGCAAGTCTCCGGTAGTCCCCTCACTCTGCCTTTTAGTACACTGAAGACAAGTTGCTCACGTACTCTAAAGCACATTCTTGATACAGGAATAGGGGCTTGGGGCAAGCGGCAATTTGGTATTAGGCAAAAGCCATGTTAAGCCTTCATGAGAGCAGCCACCACAGCCTTGGCATTGAGACTGCGTAGGTCACAGTAGGTCTGGCCAGTGCCCACAAAGACGATGGGTTTGCTTGTGATGTATGTCATAGAAATAGCAGCTCCCACCTGAAGTGGAGAAAAAAAGACGACCAATGAACTCAAGTTCCTTTCTTCCTGTCAGTAAGAGAAAACTGAAGGCAATATTTTGATGAAGCCCCAACCCACATTCCTTCCTCCAGTCTCAGTCCTGTATCATCCACTTTTACCTTATCATCAATGGTATCAAATTTGGTAAGGACAATGCCATCAATGAGCCGAGGTGTTTGAGCCATAGAATGGTCAGCCAAGGCTCTGTTGAACTTGACCTGGAAATGGAAAAGCTGATATAAGACTCTGTCTAATTTGTCAAAATTTAAACCATAAAGGGAACTAGACCCAAACCCTTACCAGCTGGTCCACGGCTTCATTGCCTACTAAGGCCTCCCCCACAAACAGCACCAAGTCAGGTGTATTGACGGTAATGAGTTTGGCCAAGGCAGTCATCAGAGGGGCATTGTCTTGCATTCGACCAGCCGTGTCCACCAGCACCACATCAAAGCCTTGGTTACGTGCTAGAGAGAAAAAAAAAAGTCAGTTCCCAGCACCTGACTCACTCACACTCACTGCCAAATTCCTCTCAAGATGTTCTAGTCTGGCTATGTGCAAAGCCTATCTGTTTACGTACCCAGGCTCTGGATATGGTTACAAGGTAATGTGAGGAAAAACCTGTCTATTCTTGGCTACCACCAGCATTCAGGGAAAGGGTGGAAGGATAAAGGTAAGCATATTCAAGTTTCATTAGGTTATATTTGCTTTGCCTTCAGCTATATACATTACTCCCAAACAAACAGAGCTCAGTAAGTAATGTATCTTAGCTTCTCTGTTACTGAGTAGTATGTTTATGGTATTGTAGGACTGCAATTTCCAGGAAATACAAGGAGCAAAAGGACCCCCACACTCCCCAGTCACTGTACCAAAGGCGATGGCTTCCATGGCGATGCCTGCAGCATCCTTGCCGTAGCCTTTTTCAAACAGCTGCACCATTGTGCGGCCTCCATGGTTCTCAGGTGGGTGGAGGGCAGTCAGGCGCCGGGTGTGTGTGCGCAGCTGTTCCACAGCCCCAGCACGAAATGTATCACAGGCAGCAATGAGGACGCTGAAGCCATTCTCTAAAAGCCAGAAGGAGATCTACAAAAAAGGAGATCTTACCGAAAACCAGGATTCTAAAACATTGTAAAGTAGGAGTGACGAGCTAGGGGGACTGTGCTGACCTTGGCAAGATTCGTAGACTTCCCCACTCCATTGACACCACAGAAAGTGACAACGTAAGGGCGCTGGCGACGCTGGGCATCCATGATGTCCCGCAGCATGTCCACACGACGCTGTGGCTGCAATATCTGCACCAGAGATTCCTGTAGAGCTTGCTTGACTGTAGATGTCACAGCTTACCAGGGCAATGGAGGAGAGGATACCATGAAACAAGCAACATACTCAGCAATGCCTAACATCTAAGAAAAAGGGATTAAAGCCACGCTAGAATCTTCTCAGGAATCCAGATTGTATTATCCTAAGCACTTTACAAGTATTAGCTCACTTAATCTTCCTAGTAAGTACTAAAGTCTAGATTATATAATTGAGAATCAGAAATTAAAGGGTTGGCCAAAAGGCACCTATCCAAAGGAATGTAGATTTATGAGTTACACTTGACATATACACACATATTGTGTGTTATGGAGGTACTTACTGCTGAATGTTCCCATCACTTTCCCTTCCAACTTATTGGCAACAGATTCACAGAGCTGGACGGCAATGTCTGCAGCCACGTTTTTAGCTGAGAACAAAGGAACAGACATGAGAATTGTTACTGGTACTGCTGAGGAAGTAGGTTCTTCCTAGACAGCTCTACCCCACAAACATAATTCAGCCCAGTTCTCAGAACTTACCAATGAGATGATCACGCATCTTGTCCAGAACAGATTCCATGTCTTCACGACTCAAACTCTTGGAACCCACAAGGCCCTTCAGCATTCCAAACATGCCACCCAGCGTCCCCTTCGTAGTGCTACAAGCACAGAAGACAATAAATACACAAATCCAGCAGGCCTAAGTAAGTAGGGCTCAAATTTCTGTAGACATCCGCACCACCTTCACCCGAGATCTACCTGGGTTTGCTGGGGTTTTGAGTGGCCCCTTCATCATCTGAGCTGCTGCAATCCAAATCTTGAAGCTGTCCTCCAGGCCCAGTTCCTCGAATCTGGAGGGTATGGGAAAGGGAAGGAGATGGATCAGGAACACTACAGGGTGAGGGAAAAGAACACACATAGGATGTATCCTATCTATATTGCTGTCCTTAATGTGGAAAACCTTCAAATGTAGTTCACTCAGTCAGTTATAGGTTACCGCCAACTCTTACTTCCTTTCCCAATCCCTAGTTAATGATGACCTCTTCTCTGGTCCATACAGTCTCTTACCAAGTTGATATCCTCAGACAGGGCAGGCTCCGGGGTTCCATTGGTGGTGGGAGTACTATAATCCAAGATTTCCTTGTTAGCACCGCCACCCAGTTCCCACACCCGGGGTGCTTTTTTGCCCTTTTCCTTTGGCGCATCTGATTTTGTGGACTTGCTGCAAAGGATCACATGACAAGGATTATGGTGGGAAAGAAAAAAATATAAGCCAAAGACAGTTCTTCCATGAACAACCTACTAACAGTCTTTGGAGAGAAACTGGTAACAACACTGCTCACCTGGACTTATCCAGACCCTTCCCATGCTTCTGAATGAATTCTTCTCTCTTCCTGCGTATCAGTTCCTCTTTGGAAAGTTCTCCATTCTCTGTCCCCACTGGGAGACCTGACTTTTCTGCAGGAACTGTTTTGCTTGCAGCCACAGGGCCATCAGAACCTGTTAGGAGAAATCTCACTTAAGGAAAAAAAAAAAAAATCCCAACCAACAGACAATGACTACAGTTCAGACTAAATACCGTAGGGGTCAAAAGGAAAGCCTGAGATGACGATAGGGTAGTGGTCCATGTCCAAGATGCTCAAACATACCTTCCTTCTTGGCCCCCTTTTTTTTGCTGTTTTTTGTTTTTTCCTTGGGTTTTTCCCCCCGTGTTTCAATCATGGACCTCACAGGTTTCTTGGCCTTTTCGGAATCTTCAAATTTTTTCATGGTAGTGGGAGCACGGATCTTACTGCTCTCCTCCGCTTCACTAAAAAGAAAAGAGAATGGCTGCTCTTCTCCATGCAGAAGGAAAACCAGCCCAGGGAAAGCTCCTACATACCAAAAGGGCAATCAGAAATGAGCCATGAATGGCTTAGAAGCCCCGTTACTACCCTTAAAACACCTTCAGGAAGGGAGATTATCAGGTCATGGAAACTGTTTTTGGCGATGGGAAGCTCCTCACCGAAGGAGCCGCATGAAGTCATTTTGAAAATCAAAAGTGCCATTCAGGAGACTTAAAGCACTCTGTTGTTGGATCTCTGTGCGATACTTATCCCGAAACAGCCGGTGCACATCATCTATCAACTTGTCCACATAGGTCAGTGTTAGGATCTTCTGAAAGCCAACCTGTTCAGGGAAGGAAAGACAGCCAACAGATCTGTTTACGTGTCAGCCCAGGATGGAAGAAAGCCAACTGAACCCAGGCCTCCAAGATAGGCTCAGCCACCTGGCAGACCTCCCTGTCCTGAGGGCAGCCAAGCTTTCCACCTGGCTCACAAGTGTCCTGCTTTCTCTCCTCCACCTATCTAGTTTTTTCACTTCATCACATACATGGTAAAGTTATTTTGGGTTCTTTACGGGGACTATATGGAAAATGTACTTCCAAAATACCTCCCCTCCCCCACTTACCACAAACACCAGCTCAAACTGGTTGTCCAGTTTATACTTGAGTGTGAGGGCCTCATGAGTGAAAGAGTTGTTCCCTCCCCGTTCCTGGGAAAAAAACAGTATGTGTCAGGATTCAGGCCATCCACGGCACAACCAGACTTGGGGCCTCCAGGATTATCTCTGGGAAAGACCTAGACTCCTCAAAGTGAACTCTGTCCTCGGAATAAAAGGACACCGAGACACTTC
Source organism: Typhlomys cinereus (assembly GCA_023101885.1). Classification (NCBI taxonomy): domain Eukaryota; kingdom Metazoa; phylum Chordata; class Mammalia; order Rodentia; family Platacanthomyidae; genus Typhlomys; species Typhlomys cinereus. The sequence continues at coordinate 1,922,863 of JALPQD010000282.1, read as the reverse complement.
TCTATAGCATCCCACCATGGAGAAAAGCAGACACAAGGTGGGGAAGGAGAAAGTTGGGAGGGGAGGACTGGACACCGGCAGCCAGAAAGGGGACTGTCACACACAAACATCTAGTAGCAGCCGTGCACCCCAAGTGTTCCTAAAGGCGTTCTCCCACCCACGAGCACCGGATCTCAAAACCAACAGCCAAGCGACCTGCGGCTAGTGGAAGGAGGGTGAAGTCTCAAGGGGCGCGAACACCGCTAGGGTCTGAGACACCGGAGGGGGGGGCGTCGCAAAGTTGCCGATCGGGGCAGCCAGGAGCCAGAGAAGCACCCGAGAGTCTGGGTGGCCGGTAAGCGCCCTGTTTAAGGCGATCGGGAGGAAGGCACGAGATGACTCGTGGAAGGTGCCGCAAGACCCGACCGGAGAGGAACAGAGCCCGGGGTTCCGACCCGCGGGGGTGGTACCTGCAGCAGGACGGAACGAATCAACGCGTTCACGGGCCCGGTGCACGAGTCGCTCACGCCCTGGAAGCACCAGAGCACAAGCCCGCCCTTGGAGAAGATGGTGAAGAAGTCGAGCATGGCGGCGGCGGGAGAGGAGCTGGGGCCGAGGCCGGCGCCGGGAACTCGGGCCGCGACAGCCGCCGCTTCCTGCTGCGCCAAGCGCGGGACACGTCACACCAGCGGCCCCGGAAACCGGCTCAGCCGCACTTCCGCTCCGAACCGCCGGGTTCCCACCCCCTCTTCGCCGAGCGCGCGCGTGATGACGCAAACGCCGTGCTGACCAGTGGCCGTTGTGGGCGGGGCTTCCGGGGAGACGGCTGCCTATAGCGTGGCGGGGTGGGGCCTGGGCGGGGTCTGCTGGCCAATCGGCGCACTGCTCTGAAATCCCCGCGGCGCGGGGCGATGACCGCGAGCACCGGCGTCGGGCTCCACGGCCGCTCTCCCTCCCCGAGCTCCGCAGGGCCATGTTTCGCACCGCGCTGCAGCTCGGCTTGGGTCGGGGCCTCTTGGTCCGAGGGTTCGGCACGCACAAAGGGGGCGCCCCTCTTGGTAAAGTCCACGGCAGCAGAGGGGATACTACGGTGCTTCTGGGGCGCTCACGAGCTCCGGGCGTGACCTTTAGGGGCCGAGACCCTGGCCCCAGCTGGCAGGAGACTAGTTGGCCAGGGAAGGGGGCGAAGCTTGCCTACAGAGCTTACGGAGCACAGGCGGGCAGGTGGATCCGAGGGGGACATGTGGGCAAGTCCACTTAAGTGGGAGTTTGCTGGCGGTAATAGATTTTCCCGATAAAAACAAAAACACTTAGACCATGCTTTAGAAGGCGCTGCAAGATGGGGTAACCCGGTCCTGTTCAGTGGACTTGAGATACCTTAGTGGACATGACAAGTGCTGTTGAGTATCGGGCTGGGCCTCAAGAAAGCGAGGCGTTTAGGAAATATATATATGTGATGATACTGCCACGTGCCACTAGATCTTACCAGAAGGAGTGGCAGTGGAGACTTGCCAACCCAAGTATCTGCTCAGCCCACCTTTCCCTGTGCCCATTCTCCACCCTCCCACATGGGAAGGAAACCTAAGTCCCTGTAATTGTAACTGTACCCCTTAGACTGGAATGCAAAAGTGTCCGAGTTTAAAGAGAAGATCCGTTCTGTCCTGCCTGGGACAACCTGTGAATTCCTGTATGACACCAGCCACCTGCCCCCGGAACATTCCGATGTGGTGATCGTGGGAGGCGGAGTCCTCGGCCTATCTGTGGCCTTCTGGCTGAAGAAGCTGGAAAAGAGAAGAGATGCTATTCGGGTGTTGGTGGTGGACCAAAACCATGAGGTGAGATGTGGGAGGGAAGAATACTTGGGACAATGAGGATGACTCATTGTATTAAACACTCTGGGAAGAAGAGAGGGAACACTAGATTTTTGGAAGTCTAAGGGGCAGGAACTGTGCTTTGGACTTTGGACCTTGAGAAGCAGTTCCAGGTTCTTTCTCAAACCAAGAGCCTTGGCAGCAAGGTGTTTTGCTTTTATTTTCTGTCATTGAGACAGGATCTCACTTCATAGCTGCCCTGCACTCCACACCCCCTCCCTGTCTTGGGAGAACTGGTATTACAGGTGTCCAGTACCTCATCTGCCTAGATTTTTGCTCTTGAAAGCAGATTCCACAGTTGAGGTTCTTTCCAGATTTGGCTCTGGCCAAGACAGTCTGCACTCTGGTTACCCACAAATGCAAGCAAATGTCTACTTTCTTTTAGGCGTCATTATTTCAAAGGGTTTTGTGCGTCTGTTGCTCCTGCGTGCTGTTGGTAGTTAACTGCAAATCACTCTACCATGTTTGTTCATAACCTTTCCGTTTTCAATTATTCGTTTGTGTGTTTCTGTGAGATGGGCATGTGTGCAGGAATGTGTATATGGAGATCAGGACAACTCTTAAATGTTGGTCATGACTTTCCCACTTACTTTTTAAAAAGGGTCTTTTTTGCTGTTGTATGAACCAAGCCATCATGTGAGCTTCTGGAAATTCTGTCTCTGCCTCCCATTTCTCATTGTGCTACTGCATCTGCTTTTGTGTGGATTCTGGGTATCCAAGCTCATGTTGTCATACTTGGTGTGGCAAGTGCTTTTACCCATTGAGCCAGCTTCTATCATTAAAGATTTTTAAATATCGTCTTCATCTTTGAACTATAGGTTGATTTGTGTATCCCTATCTGTCTTAGATTAGAAACTTGGAAAAAGGTTTCACCTTTTAATGTATAGATTGCGGTTTCCATTGCAGAATCCCTTATCCACATTTGACAGCATACTGATCCACCTCAATTTTCTTTATCTTTTTGCAGCATTCAAACATGGAGCTTTCTCTGGGTGGGTTTTGGCAGCAGTTCTCTTTGCCTGAGAATGTCCAACTCTCCCTCTTTTCAATCAGCTTTCTACGAAACATCAATGTATGTATATTGAGATTGGGGGGCAGGGATGACCCCTTCTTCAGCTCAGAGAGTAGTAGCTCATGTGGCCAGGGGAGCAGCGCAGGAATGGATGAGGCATTCGTACCCTCACCTCTCTTTCCACCGTTGTTAGTCAGAGAAAGCTTCTCCTGGTTTAAGATACTGACCCCAGTAGCCATAATGAGGGGGCCAGGACAGCTCACTTTTACATCAGTGTCTTGGAAAGTAGCTTTTGTTTACACGTAGGAGCACCTGGCCGTGGTGGACGCGCCTCCTGTGGACCTCCGATTCAACCCCTCAGGCTGTCTCTTGCTAGCTTCAGAAAAGGATGCAGCCACATTGGAGAGCAATGTAAAAGTACAAAGGTGGGTGTCTGCTATGACTCTGAACTGTTTCTTGTTCTCACACACTTAGGGAGCCTGTACCAAGTTAGGAGTGGGAAAACTGGAGGTAACGTCACAAGTTTCTCCATTGTAAGATTCTGTAGGGAAAGATGGCAGCATACAGACTTTCAATACCCTATGGTGAGTGCCATAAGGCAGACATGAACTCAGTAATATGTTTCCCACACTTGACAAACCACCTAGGTAAGATACACTCCAGACTTCACTATCAGAATCTCTACAGCAGAGCTTGGGAGCTCTGGCTTTTAACATGAATCCTAACTTAGGAATTAGCAAGCTTCTGTAAGGACTAGATAGTAAGTATTTTAGGTTTTGCCAGTCATTCAGTCTCTGTTATGGTACGTTATGCCAGCTCTGCCATGGTAACACAACACAGTCATAAACAAATGTAGAAGTACTTGAATGTGACTCGTTTACAAAAACAGGCAGCAAGTTGCATTTGGCACCACCCGCTTTTACCAGTCTCACAATCAAGGGTGAGCCTTTTCATGGTACACATAGCACAGGCTTTCTTTAAAAACTACAAGTCTAATTGGTGACATCAGGCCAAGTCCTAAATGCTTTGGAAATACTAATTCATTTTGTCATCAGACTATCACATTGCACATGTAGGGAAACTGAGGCAAGAAGTTCTAATAAATCCTAGTGATTTGACTTGATTGAAACCAGGCACCGTGACTTGTAGAAGTGTTTGCTTAGCACCTGCATTCCCCTGCCTTTGAGGAATGTACTAGAGGAAATACTTGTGCAAATTGTATTAGGTACAATTTGGAGAAGAAGGCGTTAGGATAGGAATGAAGAGAACTATGTTCTCCATCATGCCATGAAAAGAAATGGAGGGGTAGAAAGGTGGAAGAAGTTAAGAATACTGAAGGGAGACAAGGTATAGAAAAAGAGCTTGCTGGGGGCTGGAGAGGTGGCTCAGGGGTTAAGCCTCTGCCTTGCAGGCGGAAGGTCCTGAGTTTGGATCCTAGACCCCCCATGTAGACGCCAGGCGGAAGCTGGGGTGGCCTGCGTTTCTGGTCCTGGTAGGGCGGAGCTTGTGAATCCCGGGGCAGAGTAAACAAGGAGGAGGTGGAGGCGGTCCGTGGTGGTTCCCGAATTCGTCCGTGGTTCTATGCACACACACTCGCGTGCACGCACACACGCACATACTTGCACAATTGAATAAATAATGAAGAAATAAAAAAAAGAAGAAGAGCTTGCTGAAGAGCTATCACTGGAGGGCTGGGTGTTTACACTCTTGGGAGTGGAGAAAATGGGCCATCTGGAGAGACATGCCATCAGTAAGCTGGGATTCCTGCTCACAGTGTCCATACTCCCCTCCACGTACTGACCAGAATACATTAACACAGACATGTATATTTCCCCCAGGCAGGAAGGAGCCAAGATTTGTCTGATGTCTCCTGAACAGCTACAAAGCAAATTTCCCTGGATCAACACAAAGGGCATAGCTCTGGCATCTTATGGTGAGGCTTGCCTGCAGAGCAGACAGCTTTTTCCGTGACAATGAGGACTGAAGGGCTCCTTGGGTTGGAAGTCTTAGCATGCTGTGGTCACGTGGAAGGAAGGCCACTTTCCTTCTGAACAGCAGAGCATACTACATCTCTGGCCTTTAGCATGATCGAACCAAATCTGGTAGAGTTGTCAAGATGGCCTTTCCTGTTTCTAAACCCTAGATAAATGTTGGGGAAGGGAAGGAGAGGAAGTGTCATGGCCTTTGTGAGTTCTCTCTTTTTGTCTATCTCAGGGCTGGAGGATGAAGGTTGGTTTGACTCTTGGTCTCTGCTCCAGGGTCTTCGCCGAAAGGTCCAGTCAATGGGAGTGCATTTCTGCCAAGGAGAGGTGACAGGTAGGTTGGAGGCCCTGCTGCCTGTGTCTTTCTGCAAATAAGTCTAGACCAGTCCTTGTTTTCTTTCTTGTGGTTATAGCCAGGATTGGTGAGAGAGGCCTTCTCTCTCAACTGGCTCCTTACTAGGCTGCTCCATGACTTAGGATCTGAGTCACAGTTCCAGCACTAACCTCTCTTGGTGGCCAAATTGACTCTGGTTTTCCTGATCTCTGTTCACTTTCATGTCTGTGAGAGAGTGTTCATCCTTTCCATATTCTTTCCTCAGGAAACTAGTGTGGATAGCAGAGCTAGAGATGTAGCTCAGTAAAGTACTTGACTTGCTTTGTATGCACAAAGTGGTGGGTTTCCAGCTCCACATAAATAGGCCTGTAATCTAAGTACTCAAAAGGTAGGGACAGGAAAGTCAGAAGTTCAAGGTCAATTCTCAGCTACACAGTGAGTTTGAAGCCAGCCTGGGCTACATGAGGAAAAGAGAGAGAGGAGAATCAGTCCAATAGAATCCCGTTTCCCTCCTCCAGGGCGGGTGTGTGGCAGGGAGAGTACTGGAGATGGAAGCCAAGCATTTGCTGTACCACCAGTCCACTCCCTCGGCTCTGAAGGACTTATTTATTACTTATTTCCCACAGAATTTGTCACTTCATTTAATCGCTTGGAGACCTCAAGCAAGAAAGAGGTGATCTTGAAAAGGATCCACAGAGTCCACGTAAGTCCCTTGTTCCAACATGCTCCTCACTGCAGTAGAGATGCAGGAGGGTGATTACTCCTGCCCTCGTGTTGACTTCTGTTTCCTAATTCTGGTAAAGAAAGCTGGGCTCAGGAGGTAAAGAAACCTGTGGCCTTCCCTCCTGTCCCCTCTGGGACCTGCAGGTGAAGATGCCCAACAGCCTGGAGTACCAGCCGGTGGAGTGTGCCATAGTGATCAATGCTGCGGAAGCCTGGTCCGGGCAAATTGCAGAGCTGGCTAGTATTGGGGCAGGACCACCTGGCACCCTGGAGGGCACCAGACTACCTGTGGAAACAAGAAAAAGGTAGCTTCTCTCAGGGCAGCTAAGGTTATTGGTAAGAGAAAAAAGTGACACAGAAGTGTTTTTTGTTTTTTGCGAGGGGAGGCATATGGAGGCCCAAGTGTCTGTTCCTGCAGTGTCCTGACTCTCTGTTCATGGCAGGTATATGTACTTGTGGCACTGTCCCCAGGGACCAGGCCTCGAGGCGCCACTGGTTGCAGACACCAGTGGAGTCTATTTCCGCCGGGATGGATTGGGTAGCAACTACCTAGGTGGCCGTAGCTCCACTGAGGTAAGCTAAACTGCAAGGGGGACATAGGCTAGTTATCATTTCAAGAGGCAGGCTGGTGTTGTGCTGTTGAGGTTAGAACTGAGATCTGCTGACAGGACTGGTTAGAGAGATCAGTGAGGTCTGGGTTTGCCCTTGCATTCCAGGCAATTTAAGCTTTGTGCTCACCTCTAGGCTGAGGAGCCAGATCCAGCAAACCTGGAAGTAGACCATGATTTCTTCCAAAACAAGGTGTGGCCTCATTTGGCCAAGAGGGTGCCAGCCTTTGAGACTCTGAAGGTAACTGACAGCAAGTGATTCTTTTCCTATTTGGATGAGAATATTGGATAGGAGTGAATGGTACTGGAGGAGCTTGGTCCCCTTGAACCTGTCCTCTGTATATCACCCCCCTACACACACACCAGAAGACTGTTGGATCCATCCCATCCCATGAACCCCTCGGCAGCTGGTCCCCAGCCAAGATTGTTGGGTTGAGTCTGTCTTGTGTACCTGCAGGTTAAGGGCGCCTGTGCTGGCTATTACGACTACAACACTTTGACCAGAATGGTGTGGTGGGCCCCCACCCACTAGTTGTCAACATGTACTTTGCCACGGGTTTTAGTGGTCATGGGCTGCAGCAGGCGCCTGGTGTGGGGCGAGCTGTGGCAGAGATGGTGCTGGACGGCCACTTCAAGACGATCGACATGAGCCCCTTCCTCTTCAGCCGCTTTTACTTGGGAGAGAAGTTACAAGAGCACAGATTCCTCTGACCATGGACTTCTTCCCAGATGGCACCAGCCTCTGCTCATGATCACCATGGTCACTGCCTGCCTCCTCTGGGGACCGTGCCAGGCTGCGTTCTCTCAGCCAGGACATGAGCACAGTCAAAGGCCTGGACCAGTGAAACAGTGATGGAGGGGACACTAGAACTGATCTGAAGCCCTGGCTAATGCTGTCACCAAGGCGTCTAACCGGCATCCCAAAGCCTGGAGTCCAGGACTGGTCCCTTCTTGGTGCTGAAGCAGAGGAATGGGGCTCTGACCCTCTGGCAGAGCTTAGCACAGCACTCTGGGATGGCCTGTCTCAGATATTTTGACATGTCTGTTAAACCTATTTGTGAATCGATGTGTTTAACCCTGGTTCAATGGTCTTTCGACTTTTCTTCTCATGGCAGAAGCTTTGGAAATACCCTGCTAGGATTTTGACAGCAAGAGTGAGATAGCACAACCCATATCTTCCTGGGAGCTTTTCTTGGGTCCCTGTAACAGTTACTCTTAACTATTGCTGTGAGAGAACACCCAAAGTCAATCAACTTAAGGGAGAAAGGAAGGTTTATTCAGCTTACGGTTCCAGAGGGAAAGGGACAGTCTCTCAAAGCAGAGGCGGCATGGCTGGCTGGCCAAAGCTGGAGGAGGCTAAGTCGCTGCAGACATCTTGGAAGCTGAGAGCTGCAGACTGCTTGCAGCAAAGACCGACTTCTCCTGGAGGTAGGGTGGGACTAATCCACTTCAAGGTCCACCCCTTGTGACTGCCTTCCTCCAGCAAGGCTCCACCTCTCAAGGTGCCATGACCTTGCCAAACACATGAGACTGTAGGGGACACGTTTCAAATCATGACAGTCCCCATGGGAGGCATCTCGTTTGCAAGCTAGTGTCCCCTGATCCTGAGGACCTGCAGGAACACTGGTTCTAGGGGAGAGATGGGACTACCATGTCAGTGTTATAAAGCCCCAACTTTACAGGATTACAAATAAGCGATAAACCAGCAAGTGGTCTCTCTCTCTCAGCATAGGTGTGGTTTAATTAGATTTTGAAGATTCTTAAAACATTTAGTGATAATTTAGCTCCTTCAAAAAGTCATTTAGAAAGTTTGCTTTGCACATCATACATTATTCTCTAAAATCAAAGTTGAAAAACTTAATTAACTAGAAAAGATACTTATTTAGGAAAAATAATCGGAAAATTGTTGATTTTTTTTTTAATACAGAGCTCCATAAAAGGAGCATAGCTGGATATAAGGGTATATACTCATATATAAGGGTATGGCCTGTATGAAAATGTTCTCGCTAAGTAGCTCAGGATGACCTGAAACTTGTTCATCCTGTCTCCAACTCCTAAATACTGGAATATAGGCAGATACCACTTCACATGGCATAATGTATCTCCAGTAGAACTTTCCTGTTTGCCCTTCTCTCCTTCCACACCCCTCAATCGGATAGTGTGATCACTAGTGAGTTAGAATGAGCACAGACATGCACACTTACCTAGATTGGAATCCAGCAGTCAGGAATGGTGGTTCTCTAGGTAACAGCCCCCAGAACTGAGCCTGAAGTTAACCAAGTGAATGAAAGGGCACAGAGGGAGCTCCAGGAAGACCCATGTGCAAGAATTCACACGTTTGTCACTCATGTGCCCTCAGGGCCTTGAACTTGCTATATTCCCTTCAAGTACTGAGATCACAAGTGTGTGCCACCATGCTGGGTGTATTATGTGCTAGGAATCAAGCCCAGTGTTTTTTGTGTACTAGGCAAGGACCCTGCTACCTCAGCTATGTTCTCAGTCCCAGACAGGATAATTTATAAACTGAAGAGTCACCTACCTGAAAGTGTTAGTAGATGCCACCTGCCAGAAAAGGAGCTCTCATTCCTTAATAAAAAGCATGGAAGGCTGAGAGGAATTGTAATCATGAGCTTTCCATGGAAAAAATGGAAGTATAGAAATCCACAGACATCTAACCCACTGGTGTTTTCTGGAACTCCTATTGGGATACAGCCACTACCTGAGACTGTAGGGATTTCTGTTTGACATGAAATGTCTTGTATTTAGACTTTGTCTCTGCCATACGATAAATATCAGGAATTTTTGATTATCTGGCTCTCAAACTGGCAATCCAAGAACGTACTTTGAAACTAGAAAGGTTTCCCATAATCCTACTTCTCATTAAAATGTCTGATGGGAGTTGGCATTGGATTCAGACCACCCTTTCTCTGGAGAGCACTGGGTCTCTTGACCTATTATTCCAACCCAACTTTTTTTTGTATTTCTGTCTCTGTGTTCTTTTTTCTGCCTTTCATATTTCCTAGCCCTAGGACAGCTTCATGGGCTGCCATGCTAGATGTGACAGTTTTGAGAAGGAATAATGGCCTGGAGAGAGCCACTCTGGAAAGAAACCCCTGATAATAAACATCAGTAATTATCAGTTGCATTTCTAGAGATTGAGACCCAAAGTCCAGGCACCAGCAGAGCATGTAGATCTGGTAAAAAAAAGCCTGCTCTTCACTTCAGAGGTGTCACCTTGCTGTCTAATCAGAAGCCAGCAGGAGAAAGAGCTTCCTCATCCTCTTCTACAGGAGCCCAAATCCTTTTGGTTCAGACAAAGTTCCCAAATACTCCACTTAATACTACTACTCGGCAGTTTGGCTTTAGCAGATGAATGAGAAAGACAGACTACCACTCAGTCCCTAGCAGGATTCAAAGTAACTTTCTGGCTGGAGCATGAAAGAGTCTGACAGAACCGTTAAGGAGCTTGGGTTTCATCTGTGGTCAGGGGCCCAGCTGGAGAGTTAAATGGGGAAACAACGTGATCAGACTTTCCTTTTAGACTCTGGCTAAGGCTACAGCCCAGAGTGCTTGCTTAGCATCTGATGGTCCTGCAGAACACCTGGGGGAGTTCTGGTCCCCCTGTTGGAGAACAGCTTCAGATGTCAGCAGAAGAGGCAGGGAGGCCTCAGGAAAGCTGTTGCAGAGCATGTGGCAGAAACAACAGGTGCTTGAACTGTCACAATGTGACGCAGACGAAGCCAACAGTGACCATGGTAACATGAAGCCAAGTAGCTCCCAGTCAACCAAATGGACAAGGTACTTCCTGTAGAAACTAACTCACAAGAGCAGCAAAGTGAGCAGAATGAGGCATGTTGAATGGAAAAGGCCTTAGGTCATCCAAACAGGATGTGATTGAATTAACTGTGGCAATGGAACAATCTGGGTTGCAAGGAAGGGATGAACATCATGAACAGCATCATCACAGGGGAGTGACAGGGATGCTGGAGAGATTCCACTGACAAGAGAAAAAACAGGATGATAAATGATGACGTTCCCTGTAAGGCAGGTGAGAATCCATTGTGGGGTTGTGGACATCAAAAAGTGAGTACCACATTTTAAAAGCAACTTGTGCAAGCTGACAATCTGAGTTCAGAACCCACATTAAAGCCATATACATACTTCTAATCCCAGCATTTCTATCAAGAGATGGAAGGTCAAGACAATCGCTTTGTAGGCCAGCTAGCCCAGAGTACACAGTGCAGGAGGAGGAAACAAGTGAGATTCTGCCTCAAAAAAGATGGAAATCAAGTTATCCTCTGACCACATATGCTCACTGTGGCACCTTTTTTTCCTAATCATACAAGCTCGATAGGTACCCCTGTCCTCCCTCGATCCTCCCCTCCCCAGTCGTCCCCGTCCCCCCCTTGCACTCTTCCCCCTTCCTTTCACCCCCTCCCTCTTTTCCCCTCTGCTAGTGCCTCCTCTTTCCTCCCCCCATCCCCTGTAGCATCATTTTGTGTGAATGCCAAACCTCCCTCTGAGTTCTCCACTCTAGTGAGGGTTCAGGACTCAGTGGCATAGCCTGGAGCCCCTTCTTGGTCTCTCCGTTAGCATGGGAACTCTATTATGACTGTTAATCCCTTGCCTCTAAGGATCCTACTGCCTGGAGCCTTCTCCCCTGTGATCCATATGCTAGACTTTGGGGGTCATTGACATGTCAGCCATTGTGCAGGTCGGGCAAAGTCCAATTCTGCTGCTGCAGCCCTAACTTATGTGGAGTATATTGCATATCATTGGTCCTCCCCATCTTTAGGCTCTTACAGTCTTGCTGCCCCTGGTCTGGTTCCAAGTGATTAATGTTTTGGTGTTTTGAATTATGGTGCGTTGTGTTTTCAGTTTTGCTTTTCCTGCACTGCCCTTGGCTGCACTCTGATTGGTATCGAAGGTCACCTTCTAACCAAAGATAAAAGACTGTTTAAATGAAGATCTTAATATAAGAGGAGACTCAAAGGAAGATAGAAGAATAGGAGTAGGACACAGCAATGCGGGGGGTGGAGAGGTGGGGGGGGTCAGTGTCCCATTTGCGGTATGGTTATTGTCTATCTGCCAGTCCCTATACCCTCCCTGATTGGTGAGATCAAGATGTGAAATGCCAATATGTTTGCTGGGTTGAACACTAAGTAGTCACCGGTGACCTCAGTGAATCCAGTTGAAGGCTACAGAGAAGTGACCTAGAGTAGAGTCTGTTGAGAAAATACCTTCCTCTTCAGTGCCTTTGGAGAGAATGAAAAGCAAGCAAGACCTAGAAGTGCGCCTAACACATGGAGGGAAGGAAAAGAAGAGACCCAGCAGCGGGGAAGTAGATAGCTGGTGTGGGGGCTGGGAAAAGCCAGGGCTGGTGAGGTAAGCCAAAGAGGAAGCCACCAGACGGCAGCTCTGAAAGACAGGAAGGAACTTTGCCAAGGGCAAAAAAACCCTGAAGGGACCAGTTGGGCCAAACGTCTGGTTAGCCCTAGACAGTAGCTCATCAAGTGGCCAGGAGAGACTATCTCTTCAACATAAACATCGTAGTCCAAGGGTCCAAAGAAACATTTTGTATTACCACATTAATTAATTAGTTAATTAATGACAGATTTTATACAAACTCATAGGAAAGCCCTTAGGCGCTCGTGGTTACATTGGTTTTGCCCTTTAAACTGTGAGGCTATGACGAAGCCCTCATCTTGACCCTAACACTTAGCTAACTCAGAGCTCATCCTTATCCTCTGAGTCATTCCCTGTGAGACCTCGAAAGTCCCTCCTTGGCCCTGGAGAATCTGCAGTCCCATGGGAGCCAGGCCAAGGCAAAGGGGGTTCCAGGGAAGGAAATGAAGAGGGCGGAGTTAAGAAAAGGCTTTCCTAACTAGCTGGGCTGTCCCAAGCCTGTAATCCCAGCATGTGGGCCAGAGGATCAGAAATTCTAAGTCATCTCATTTACACAGCGGGTTCAGTCAACCTGGGCTACATGAGACCCTGTGTCGAAAGAAGGAAGACAATGAGAAAAGGCTTTCTTAATAGGATGCAAACGAGCTTGCTTAGAAGAGGGACCCTTTGCAAGCTCAGCGGCAGGCTGCGGGGAGGGAAGAGCCCCAATCAGTGTATTCACCAAGGAGCAAAGTAAACCTCTGTGTACATGGGCACTTGCTAGGTGTCCTGATTCCTTATGAGTAATACTCATCTCTTTCCCTCAACACCAGCAGCCAGAGTCTGAAATTTTAATAAGAGAACCTGGAAAGATCATGAACAGATAATCCTATAGCCCAGGCTGCATCTTTCAGAACATTTTGGCTGTCTAGAGAGAAAAGGAAGAAATCAGACTGCGGGTAGATAACAACTCTTACACCAGTACCACTAAATCGTTTCATGTGTCTAGTTTGCAGAATAGTGTTCTGTTATGAATACTTCTGTGGTGAAATAACTTGGGGAAATACTCATGTGTTACCCTGCTGTGTCATCAGGCTCATAGCTCAAGGTGTGTAGGAAGTGGAAGCAAAGGAAACCCTTCACTTTAACCAGAACTCTCCGACATCTTTTTAAAATCACCCTCTCGGCAGTTCTTTTGATGTCCTTCAGAACTATGTAGTTTAAGACCCTTTCGGCCTGGAGGAGCAGGCACTATGGGACAAGATATGTCGTTTCCAGTCTGTGGCAGTCAACGTTTAGCAGAGTCCCCAGGCGCCCGGGTCTCAGTCCCTTGGAGACACTGGACCTGCCTCTCCTTCATTCCAGCACCTTCCTACCGCTTAACTTACTCCGTGTGACCTTTGGGGAAAAGCCGTTCAACCCCCCTCTCCCCTCAAAGTCTCATTTTCTCATCGGCAGGTCAGAAGACACGGCGTGCCCCTCCCGTGCTCGGGATTTCACTCCTTTCTTTCCCTCGATCCAGGGCGCCCCTCCAGTCCCTGCGGGCCAGCGGCGCAGGACCGCCTTGGGCGGGATCGCCGGGAGGACCCGAGTGACGGAGGCGGGGCGGGGCCGAGCGCCTCTACGGGTCCAACTCCGCCGCCTGGGCAGGAGGGCGGCTCCCGCGGTGCTTCCGGGGGCCCATCCGCGCGCGACCTTCCCCGGCCAGGCTGCTGCCGCACCCCGCTGGGCAGCGCAGGTGAGCGGGCGGTGGGGGTCCGGGGCCCCCGGGGTGGGCGGCGCTGTCCTGCAGACTCTGACCCTCCGGTGCCAGCCCTGCGCCTCCTCTGCGCCCCCGCGCCCCCGAGATCGTCTTCTTTCGCTCCTTGCACCCCGCAGCCTCCAGCGCCCTTTCCGGAAAGCTGGCACCTTTCCTGGCCGCCAGGAGCTGGTGCGGGATTCCGCCCTGCAGTCGGACTTCCGCAGCAGCTTGACTTGTCTGGTGGCTTCAGGCTTTTAACTCTTTCTCTTTACCTTCTCTGCTCGGGGTACAGCCTGACTTTGTGCAGTTTCTAAAAGAATGTGGCTTTATTTAGAGTCCACCAGGGACTGCCGTCTAGTCAAGAACCAAAGGGACACGTGAGGCAGGAAAGAGTCCTTACGTCCTCTTATGACAGGTAAAGCAGAACCAACGTACCAGAGAAGTGTAAGAAGGGGGGAAGTACAGGGGGTTCCCACTAAAACACCTACCCAGGACTGACACAGAGGAAGCCAGATTTGGTTTGTTTTAGGCTTTAAAAAAAATGTAAGGTAAGAAAAGTGTGTAGATGCCAACAGAACTATTTTTTGTTTTGTGTGTGTGTGTGTGTGTGTGTGTGTGTGCGCAACCGGTTTCTAGAACAGCAGGAAAATGGTTACTGTTCCTTGGAGCCGTCCTATGCCACTTCCAGCCTTAATTGCCCTCGGGGCAACTACTAGTCAGGCTTTGTTTGGCTTTCTTTAGACTTCCTCTCTTGCGGACCTCTGTACCTTTTGTGAGATTGACCTGTGTTGAATTCACTCGTGCTCGTTGATGTATTACAGTTTGCCAAAGGCTAGATGTGCACTACTTATTTACTTTAGTGGTCATAGACTGATGGACGTGGTTGTTTTCAGTTTGGGGTGATTGTAAGTAGTGTGTGCTCCTTGGCATATGAACCTCTGGATGTGTGTGTGTGTGTTGGGTTTTTGTATATTATGTCCAGCATGTCATCAGAATAATAATGATTGCTGGGTATCATGGCGCTCACCTGGAATGTCAGTGCTCAGGAGGTGGAGACCATAGGAGCTTAAGGCCAGCCTCAGCACCCTGTCTCAAACTAAGGAGATGGTTAAATGGTTAAAGAACTTTCCATGAAAGCATCAAGATCAGAGTTTGGATCCCCAAAACCCAATCCAACACCAGTGGGCGTGGCAGGCCACTTGTAATTCCAGCAAGAGAGTGTAAAGGCTGGGGACTCCCCAGTACAAGCTTACTAGCAAGACAAGGTCCATCTTTGAGCCTGAGTTTGATTGAGAGACTCATACTCAAGCAGCAAGGTGGAATAGCAATTGAGGATTATTCCTGACATGAACCTTGGGCCTGCACACAGACACACATGCACTCATAACACACACAGACACACACACACACACACACACACACACACACACACACACTAACAAAAAAAAAAGGACCCCAGCCTCAAAACAAACAAAAATGAAGAGCTGTTCAGCTCACACTCCCAGCGGAACTGGGGGCGAGGTCCTCTTCTTCACACCCTTACAATACTCCAACCTGTCTCTCACTATGGCAGTTCTGCTGACTGAACAACTTTGATGCTGTATGGCTTTTTTGCATTTCTCTGTCTTGTCAGTGTATTACTTGAATATCCTTTTGTGACATGCTCGTCCAAGTCACCTGGCTATTTTTCTCTCTCAGTAGTTTCTATGAGTTCTCAAAATATTTGGGATGCAAAGTATTTGTTAGATGTGTATTTTAAACACTTTTATTTTTCAGTAGATTGGTCTTCTCTGTCCCAGCGAGAGCTTCTAAACAAAAACCTTCATGTCAATGTTTTCCAATGCATCATTTTCTTCTTGTGGTTTCTTTTCTCTTCTTTTCTTTCTTTTCCTTGCATTTTATTTTATTTCCTTTTCCTTCTTTTGTTCCTTCTTTTCTTTTAAGTCAGGGTCTTGGCATTCACTAGGTAGCTCAGGCTGACTTCGAACTCACAGCACTTTTTCTGCCTTAGTCTTCCAAGTGCTGGATTATAGGCATGTGCTACGTTGTCCAGTTGTCATGCTCATGTGTGTTCTTTTGAGGAAGAGTTCCTTACTATTTTCCTTTCAAGTCTTCATCATTTTCTATAAAATACGATTTGAGGTACATATAATTCTGAGTTATGATTTTTATAAATATATCTGTTTATCAGAGAGAGTGAAGGCGTGTGTATGTATGCCATGGCATATAAGTGGAAATCAGGGGACAACTTTTGGAAATCAGTTCTCTCCCTCTAGCATACAGGTTTCTGGAAATTGATCTCAGGTCGCCAGGTTTGCAGATAAGCACCTTACCTGCTGAGCTGTCAGTCAAGTTCCATGCTTTATAATTTTTTTTTTAAAGAAGAATCAGAATAGACAGAGCTAGCGATTAGACCTCCAGCTGGAGATGTGGGTTCTCTGTCTTATCTGCTTGAGTGTATCTTGCTGGGTGGTGACCGTTACCAAGCCTTGGAAAAACTGAATCATGGGCGAGTAAGTGCTCCACAGCCCAGGCTGCATAAGCAGTGATAAGGAAGAAAGAGGGAATGTGAAGTATTAGACTCGGGAAGCAGGTGGTTGCTGGAACTGACCAGCCATCTTGCTCAAGTATCCTGTTAAAGATGCTGCTGCTTCCCACCCTTAAACGTTTCCATAATGACAGTTAGTGGGTTTTTCTCCACATTCAGTGGTACATACTGGTAAGCAATTGAATTATGTTTTCTCCTCTTCTTTCTCCTTCCTTTTCTTCTTCCTCTCCCTCCCTCTTTTTCTTCTTCTTTTCTGACTCTCCACCCACCCCACCCCCCGCCTTGAATAGTGTTAGAGATCACACTCAAGGCTTCATCTCATGTGTGCTTGGCAAGCACAGCACCACTAAACTACATGCCCAGCCTTGGTCTATCTATACTACTAAAGGACAACCCCAGCCCTTGACTGTACCATTGAGCTACTTCCCCAGTCCTGGACTTCTAAAGCAGTTTAAAGGCAATTGCCTCAAACAGGATGTGTTATCAAAAGACAAGTAAATTCATAAAGCTTTTCTTTCCTTCTTTTCTCTCTCTCTCTTTTTTCTTTTTCTGTTTTATTTTTCAGTACTGAGGATTGAGCTAGGTATTTGTATATGCTAAGCAAATATCCCTTCGTGTATGCTAAGCAAAAATTACATTCTTAGCCCTATTTCATAAAACATGTGTGTATATCTCATCCACCCCCCCACACACACATGTATGTATATCAAGCAATCAAGCAGTATGTTAACTTTTGGTCTCCATATTTTCATATTGAGTTTTAACTTTTAGAATATCATTTAAAAGTTGAACGATTCTTCAGTTTGTATTGAGGCCAAACAGATCTTAGACTAAAACAAAAACCATGAAACTCTTTAGCCAACGTAAAAACTAAGTGACCTTATGTCAACCACAAGGGGAAAAGGCACCTTGAGTGGTTTTGTGAAGCTGGAGAGACAGAGCGTGCAGCCCCTCGCAAGAAAAGGTTTTCAGAACTTACAGTTGCATGAGGCAGGACACAGCTGCAGCCTCCTTCTTAAGTTGTGAAAAACCCAAGAGCTATGAGGAAAGAACTCATACACACATGAACAGCCCACGTCCAGTGTCCTCTTGTGAGTGTAGCAGTCACCTGCTTTTTTTTTTTTTTTTTTCTTCCTAGTGTCCTCCTGACTCCAGAGAACAACTTCAGGGGAAGAAAGATTTATTTTGCCTCCAAGTTTCAGAGGGCTCAGTATATTGTGATGGTGTGCTGGAGCAGAACGGTTTACACCATGGCAGCCAGAAAGCAGGGCCAGAAGGAGCCTTCACGGACACACAGACTCTGCCTCCTACCTTCCATGCCTCCCAGTAATGCACTGGAATCATGAATCCCATGGGATTAACCTAGTCATGAACTGTCTCTCTAGGGATCTTTTCATCTCTGGAAACGCCTTCCCGGATACTTCCGGAGGAGTGCTATGCTAGTCTCCTAGGCATTTCTCATTCTAGTCAAGCCAACAATTAGGGTCAGTCATGTGCCTCCTTTGCTGCTGCAATGTTCCAGGATCATTTGCACCTCATCTTTGGTTTCTTAGTTTGATATAATAATATTTAGCATTGGTGAGTAAAGCATCAACGTCCAACATAGACAAATATTCTTTAGCTCTTGAAACCTCTAATTACAGTGTGTCTAATCATCAGATTTGTTTCTGTGGGAGTTCCCAGAAGAAACCTTTCCTCCCTCCTCTGCAGATCCAGCAAAGAGAAAGCAGCCCTGTCTGCTGCTCTAAGCTCCACAGCCCAGCCCCACAACCGCTCTTGATGGAGAAGCACCTCTAGAATGCTAGGACTCCCTCTGCATTGGGACAGGCTCCACTCCATGAAGTCTGCTTCCAGAAACAGAAGCTAAAAGAAGCATTAGAGCTGTCTACACATCTTGAGGTGGGAAGAGAACACTGCAGGTCACCCATCGAGGTATGCTTGATTCTTGGTGTTTTCATGCAGATTCAAGAGGAATTTGGTAATCTTTTCACCAAAAATCCCAAACCAAAAACCTGCTGAAATCAGAGCTAGCTCTGGACTAACGATCAGTTTGGGGAAAATGAATGTCATAATATTGCGTCTTATAAACCAAACATATCTCAAGCATATTTATATTATTTGGACAGGGTCTCACCATGTATTCTTGGTGGTCTCAAATCTGCAGAAATCCTCTTGTCTCTGCCTTCTGAATGCTGGGATTATAGGTGAGCACAATCATGCCTGGCTGTTAGTTTTGTTTTGAAATGAATTCTTACAGGTTACCCAGCTTGGTCTTGAACTCATACACGCAAGAGATCCTACTATCTCAACCTCCTGCAAAACTAAGACTGTAGATATGAGTTACTTATCTGACTATATTATTTTAAGAAATCATTTGTTTAGAGAGAGAGGAAGAGAGAGAGAGAGAGAGAGAGAGAGAGAGAGCAAGCTTGTGCAAGTCAGATAATAACTTTCAAGAGTTGGTTCTCTTCTTCCACCAAGTGGTCTCTGACGAACAAACTCACATTGCCAGATTTGCGCACAGGCATCTTTACATGCTGAGTCTTCTCACTGATTTATTTTTAGCATTTTTTAAAAACTTACTTACTTACTTTATTTATTTTGTGTGTATGTGCATCAGAACGCACTATGTGTCCCAGTGGAGGAGCAAGCATGACTTTGGGAATCATCCTGGATTGCTTCTACCTCTTTTTTGCTTTACTCTTGGTTTTCCCAGACTCTGCTCACCAGGACCAGAAGTGCAGGACCTGGGATCAGAACTCAGGATCTTCCGCTTGTGAGGCAGAGTCTTAACCCCTGAGTCATCTCTCCAGCCCTATTCTTAGCATTTTTTATATGCCAGACACTGTTAGTGCTTTATATAAATTATGTCACGTTATTCTCACAATAGTGAGTTGCAATTTCTAGCATTATAGTCTTTCCATTTTGCAGACAGAGACACTGGAGCCGAGCAAGCTTGTTGGAGACCATGGTTAACTTGGACTGCCTATAGTCTGCAGTCTTCTCTGCCATGAGACATCCTCCTGAGCTGACTGCTGAGGACTGACTGGGTGGATGGGTGGACAGACGTGTTCGGGAAAGACAGATTTAAAATAATCGAGAGTTCCTGCAAATAGCCCAGTGCACGTCTACCTATCTAAATAGCTGATGTCTTTCTTTCATTTCAGCATTTTCACAGGAAGTCCCTCTGAAGAGCTGCCTGCTAGTTACATTTTTCCAGACCCCGAATGCACTTCTGGCTGGATAGAACAGACAGTAGTCACTGTGCTGGCCATGCTGACTTCAAACTCTGTAAGTTTGATACAGAGCCAAGTCACACTGGTCTTTCACTAGTGCCATGATTAGGTCCCATTTCAAGGCTCTAAGAGAGAAGGAGAACACAGCTCTTGTGACTCTCTGTCCTTTGTAGGATGACTGTTCTACAAGGTCAAGACTGGCTGTCCCTGCTCCTGCCACTTTCCCAATGCCTGTTCTCAAGGAGTTAGTTCGAAGCCCAGCACTATGGCTTCATCTGCCTCTACCCCAGCTTCTTCTTCTCAGTCCAAGAAGTCTCAGGGCAAGATAGCTGGTGAGTGGTCCCCTCTCTCAGTTCTTCTTTGACTCATGAGACAGTCGTCCCCAGTCTAGTGAGCAGGGGAGAGGTCTGATTGACCCAGACATGGGGAAGGATACAGCAAGGTAGCTAATGGGGGCGAGGCTGCTGGTGAGAATTGAAGGCCCAGTGCTTTGTGGGAAAGGACATGCATCATAGATTCTGCAGTCCTTTCTTTGAAATATTTTCCTGATTGCTCAGCCTAGAGACCATTGTGCTGAGTGTTTATCATGGATGTTATTTAAATCTTTGTCCAGAACCTTTCAAAGAAACCAAAGAGAGAGAAAACCAATCACTCTCTAGAATACCAAACTATCTGGCCTTATCCACAATTACATTTTGCTATTATGAAGTATTTACAATATACAAGTAATCATATTGTTTCAGTTAACTTTTGATAAGTAAACAAAGCCATTTAAATTTTAAAACAATCCTTATTTTTAAAACTTTTTTGTATTTGCATGGTGATATATGTATGTATTCTTCATGTGTATGTGTTGCATGTATGTATTCCTCATGTGTGTGTATGTATAGAGACCAGACAGAGGTGGACATCGTTTCTTCCTCAATTGCTCTCCACCTGTGTGTGTGTGTGTGTGTGTGTGTGTGTGTGTGTGTGTGCGCGCGCGCGCACGCACGTGCACACACACACACGCGCCTATGGAGGCCAGGCCTGACTTTTGGAATCACCCTGGATTGCTTTATCTGCCTTTCAGGATCCAAAGTACAGGCTGCTGCCATTTTCCTCCTGGCATTTTTACATGGAATCTAGGATCTGAACTCAGGACCTTCTGCTTTCAAGACAGAGCTTATTCCTGATCCATCTCTCCAGCCCCTTTTTTCTTTTTTGATATTTCAAATGGACTCTCATGTAGTTAAAGTTGCCTTGAACATGGTGTATAGCTGAGGATGACCTTGAACCTCTAATCCTTCTACCGTCACCTCTCAAGTTCACGGGCATATGATGCTATGCCTAATTTCCCTGGCCTTTTACCCTAATCTCAATCCACTACCCCTCACGACTGCAGATGTGTTTTGGGTTCGATTGATCCTTGTCTGCACAGTTTTCCTTCTAGACAAAAATGGGTGCATAGTCAGTGGTAGTGGGCCCTTCTGCTTATAGTAGGTGAGGGGTATATATTATCACAGGACCCAGAGCAAGGAAAGGCCATCTATATTTTTAATTATTTAAATCTGAGTGTTTTTGAGAGGGGTCTCCCTATGTTTCCCAGAATAGCCTTGAACCCTGGCATCTCACTGTCTCAGACTTCTGAGTGTCTGGGACTACAAGTGCATCCTCACCCATCTAAAGCCTTCTGTCTTAATTGAGCTGGTAAAACACCCCCACAGAGTTATCTCAGTATCTGAGACCCTTTAAAGGTGGGGCGTGCTTAAATAACTGGGCATCTGACTCTAGGAGTCAGGAGCTGGAGTCCTGCCAATCCTGCTTTGCGGGTGGAGTTTGAGCATGGCGGTAGCAGAGCTCAAACCCAGTGTGTCTTCTCCACAGACTGGTTCAGGCAAGTGCTGTTGAAGAAGCCCAAGGAGATGCCTGTTTCCGGGAAAAGCCACCCCGGGGAGGACTCACAGACGACCTCACAGGGTGATCTCCCAACCTCAAGCCTCGGCTCATCCTCCACCTTCACTGCTTCTCCCACTCTGCCACCAACACACGTGGAAAGCAGCAGCAACAGCAGCAGCTGCAGCAAAGGCCGCTGGAGCAAAAACTACGACGTCTGCGTGTGCCACAGCGAAGAGGACCTGGCGGCCGCCCAGGAGCTGGTCTCCTACCTGGAGGGCAGCGGGGCCAGCCTGCGCTGCTTCCTGCAGCTGCGGGATGCAACCCCGGGAGGCGCCATCGTGTCCGAGCTGTGCCAGGCGGTGAGCGGAAGTCACTGCCGCGTGCTGCTCATCACCCCCGGCTTCCTCCGAGACCCCTGGTGCAAGTTCCAGATGCTGCAGGCCCTAACAGAGGCCCCCGGGGCTGAGGGCTGCACCATCCCCTTGATGTCCGGCCTGACCAGAGGCGCCTACCCCCCAGAGCTCCGATTCATGTACTATGTGGACGGCAGAGGCCAGGATGGCGGCTTCTACCAAGTCAAGGAAGCTGTCTTGCGCTGTAAGATACGGAGAGTCAGCCGGTGTCTATCTAAGGGGCCTTTAGGAGACAGTTGAAAGGGACTTTGGGAAGACTAATTGCGCTTGTACTCTGTCGCCCGCACCTGTTAGCATGTGAGAAGTTCCTTGGGTTAGTTACTTGGCCCCTCTAGACTTTCTCATTGTTCACTCATTAGTATGAGGATAGTAGATGACCCCTCACATCCCAAATATTCATAACAGTCAGGGGCTAGCACATATCAAGACCTCAGTCTGTGATAGCAAGTGGTAGTTGTGATAGAAAAAGGTGTCTTAGAAATTGGGTTGGAAATGTCCTCCCATAGCTGGGCAGGTACCAGGAGTGACACTAGTTTAGTAAAGTGAAAAGGAAAGAATTGTTTGATAAATGTGCCGAGAAGAGGGACAGTACACTACAGTGGGATGGAAAAAACATGATGAAAACAGGTGATGAGTACACGCTGACACGGTAGACTGACTAGTCCCATGATTCTGCTTGGTCTCTTTCAGATCTGGAGACACTGGGTTGAAACATGTCTTCGTGGGACCCAGAAAGCTGGACATAGCCCGTGTGTGGCCTCCGTTCCAGCAGACATGGCTGTAGACATCAGGACCCAGAGCCAGCTACTTGTGGTGCCTGACCAGAACATCTGATCGCCCACAGCTTCCATTAGGGTGGGCTCCCCAGGAAGGCCATGGGGAAGTTGGGGACTCCCCCAGGAAGAAGATGGGGACTCCCCCAGAAGCCACAAGGAAGCCAGGGACTCCCCCAGGAAGGCAACAAGGAAGCCAGAAATTGGAGGGGGCAGGAGATTCCGACATTAGGAAGGTTAGCAGTGTTTGCTGTCTAACTGGACAGGACGCCGCCACACCTGCTTGTTTCCCCTAGAATCAGGCTCTGGAGTACACAGGCACCATCCTCAAAAGGAATGAGCCTGACTGACAAGCTAGAAGCTGAGGCTGCTCTTCAGAGCCTGGGTATAATCCTAGCTGCCAGGGGAAACAGGAGGAAAGGCAGTCAGAGGAAGCAACAGGTATCTTGTCCTTCATACTCACACTACTGTTCTTTCCAGAGATGTTAACTGGATGCAGGTGCAATCAGGACTTCACTGGATTTCACTTACTGCGAGACTAAAGCTATGGATAGAGTCTGGTAGAGTGCCTGCTTAGTATACATAGGACTTGGGTTCAATCCCTAATATCACCAAAAAAATCCCCCAGCTCACCCTGTTGTCCCCCCCCCCCATAACCTGGAAGCTATTCTGAATACACAGGAGAGGGAAGGCACATGCAGGGAGGGAGAACACTAGTATGCAGGACTCAGCTCTTTCACTTGGATCATAAGCCCACTACTGAGCCCATCACACCCTGAGCCTCCTCCAGAAAGCTGGCTGGAGCCCATTTTCACATTGATTTTCATTGCAGCAACAGTAAGCTTCCATTCACTCGCTTCCAATAAGATCAGAAACTTGTGTTCAGCTGACTGGCATTGTGTCTTCCGGTGTGTGATTTAGGCCTCTTCTCTCACTTCCTCCTGCCATGTCCCCTTTTGCTGAAAAACCAAACAAAAAAACAACAAACAAGAAAACCCCATCTTTTTAAAATTATAACATTTCATTACATACAAGGACCAAAGAGTACTCTGAGTACTCTTATGTTCCTATTAGCCAACTAAGCTTGTGGTGTTCCTAACATGCTTCTTTTACACCCTGAATTCCAGGCACTCAATGCTTCCCCCAACAGGAATTACTACTGTTGTGGAGTTTTAACTTATTTTAGTTTTTCTGTACGAAAAAAGCTAGGGATGTTTGCATCCCTAGCAACATGCTATAAATGGCATTATAATGTTTGCATTTCTCTGCTTGTTTCTTCAGTGCTGAGAGCTGAATCTAGGACCTCAGATGTGCAAAGCATATGTTCCACCACCTAGCTACAGCCATTTGTAGCAACTTCAACAATACATAACTCCCTGTTCCTTCACACACAGACCATTGTAAAAACTTCAGGCATTATTTTTTCTAAATATTTAAATTATTAGAGACACTTTAAAAAGCACAAAAGCATCTTTTAAAGTTTTTTTTTGCATCTTAACAGAAGATATTGCTAATTATATAATTTATGCTTTTAAATTGATTTTGCAAGAAAAGTTGAGAAGTGATTGTATTTTCTTCTAAA
Organism: Typhlomys cinereus; assembly: GCA_023101885.1. Lineage (NCBI taxonomy): Eukaryota > Metazoa > Chordata > Mammalia > Rodentia > Platacanthomyidae > Typhlomys > Typhlomys cinereus. The sequence continues at coordinate 1,898,798 of JALPQD010000282.1, read as the reverse complement.
AAGTATTTATTCTCATATTTAGGTCTTTAATCTACTTTGGATAACTTGGTTTTGTTTTTAGAGATAGGTAGCCCAGTCTGGCCTCAGATTGAGATTCTTCGCGCGCCTCCCACACACTAGGGTCGAAGGCATCAGGAGACATCAAGCCTGGTTTGTTCTCAGTTTTTAAGCTAGAGATCCAAGTCCTTTCCTCTCGGTTTCTGCCAGTTACTGTCCACTCCATCCTGCTTCTCTCTGACTGTGCTTCATTGCTGTATCATCCTGTGTGTGTCACTGGTCTGTTACAAGGTCTCCTGCTCTCATGAATCCCTGTATATGAACTGCCTTTTGATAGCTTGTGGGTCAATTCTTCCCACTCTTCTAGTTCATCTAAACCATCTTATTCCTTATGATTCTGTATTGTTTATTCACAGTTGGGTTCCAAGGAAAAAACTGTATTCTTATTGGAGTTATGTAACTTATGGATTTATTTAGAAGGAACAGATTTTTTATGATAAAGCCTTCCTTATCCATAAAGTGGTTTGTATCCATTTATGTTTTCAAATGTATTTCAATAAAGTAGTATTTTGTATTTTTAGTCTCCTATTTTACTAGACTTATTCCTTATTTTGTATTTCTACTGCTATTGAAAGCTTGTTTAAAAATTATACACATCTGGGCTGGAAAGGTGGCTCAGGGGTTAAGCCTCTGCCTTGCAGGCAGAAGGTCCTGAGTTCAGATCCTAGACCCCATGTATAGACTCGGGGCAGAAGCGGGGGCGGCCTTCATTTCTGGTCCTGGTAGGGAGGAGCCTGTGAATCCCCTGGCAGAGTAAACAAGGAGGAAGTGGAGGCGGTCCATGGTGGTTCCCGAATTCTTCCATGGTTCTACATAACCACACACACACACACACATACATACAAACATACATACATATACATGCACACACACAATTGAATAAATAATAATAATAAAAAACTGTCAAAAAATAAATATTATACACATCCATTATTGGCAAAAGGATTACATATTACATATTGATCTAATACTAACTCCATGCTGATTTATTTATCCTATGTGACTATAGATTTTATTTCAGTTTTCTATAAATAGTCACATATTTGCAAAGCAAAACCCACCCTGTAGTTTCTTCTTGTCTATTCTGTGCTTCCTAGGCCTCCAGTGGAAAAACGAAAGCAATAACAGCCTTTCCTGTCTCACTCTCCAAAAGGAATGCTGCAAACAGGCACCAGTAAATGTGTTTGCCGTAAGTTTTAGATGTTTTAATTAAGGACCTTATGTAGTCCAGTCTTTCTATGCAGTTTAAAGTGGACACAGAGCTCCTGAGCAATCCTCCTTGGCTCTACTTTTTACATGATTTTTTTTTAATGTTGCATACAATTGTCATAGGTTTTCAACAAGTTAAAAGTTTTTTGTTTTTTCTAGTTGGCTAAGAGTTTTGAATAGATTTTAAACTTCATCTAGATTAATCAAGATTTTTCCTTACTAAATGTTTTATTTCCTTCCATTAGTTAACACAATAAACATTAGATTTTCTATTGTTTAGCTGAGTGTGGTGGCACAACCTGTGACCCCAGTTACATTAGACCCTCTCTCAAAAACAACTACCAAAGTTTTGAGTCACTAAGTCAGTTTCCTTTTCCTGGAGGAATCTTGGCCAAGATGAATGCTTTCTGTAAGTCACAGCTTGAGCTTGCTAACATCTTCTTTATGGTTTTTACATATGTTCCTATAATATTGGTCCTTAACTATCCATTCTTGAATGATCATTTTCTGATTGTTATGGCATTTTAAAAAGATAGTAACTATTTATTTTACTCATGATTCTGGAGGCTAATTGAGTTTTCCAGCCAGCAGTTCTCAACTGCGATTGCTTTCCCTGCTACTCCCCATCCCCACTGCCCCCCAACCACTCAGTGCAAGACACATTTGGAAACACACAAAGACAGCAGTAGTGACATGCCTCACATAGGTGGAAGAGTAATTTTAATAAAAGGTTTTAAATAAAATGCACCTAGGCATACATGGCGGTGCACATCTGTAATTCCCTGGGCGGGCAGGAAGGTCACCCTAAATACAAGTTCACTCTGGCTTACCTGGTGAATTCCAAGTTGGCCAGAGGTACACAGCAAGACTGTCCCAAGAGAATTTTTTAATTAAAAATATTTCAACAGTCCATTTATCAAATAAGTTAATTTGTTTCTTAGGTTAATTTTTGTATTCCTTGATACTGTCACACATAAATACTAGGAATTTCTTTTTTTACTTTTTAGTGCCTAGTTATAGCAGCTTTTTAAATTTTATTTTGTGTGTGTGTGCATGTGTATCTATGTGTGCGTGTGTGTATGTGTATCAGAAAGTACTGGGTGTGCCAGGGAGGCCCAAAAGTGACTTCAGGAATCATCCTGGACTGCTCTACTTCCTATTTGTAATGCTCTGGGGTTTCCCAGGCTCTGCTTCAAGAGCCGAAATGCAGGCTGCTGACATTTCTGCCTGGCATTTTTATATGGGATCTGTGATCTGAACTCTGGTCCTTTTATTTTAGAGGCAAAGGTTTAACCCCTAAACCATCTCTCCAGACCTGTAAAAGCTTTTAAAAATATTTTATTATTTATTTGAGAGGGAGAGGAAAAGGTTGTTATAGCATGAGAGGTCATAGGGCAATGTTCAGAAGCCAGTTTTCTCCTTCCTCCTGGTGGGCTCCAAAGATCAAATGTAGGCTGTCAGACACACACAGGCATCGTTACCGGATGAGCTATATATATAGTCAGCCCTTTAGTAGCTTTTAAAAACTGTTGAGGAATGATCTTTTCTCTAGCTATTATTTGAAGAGTTTAAACTTCAAATGAATTGTTCTTTAATGTTTAGTATATTCATCTGAAAAACCATTTTGACTTGCCATTTTCTTTATGGCAATGTCTTAAAGAGTTATAGTTATGGGAGCTAGGGAGATAGTGCAGCCAATAAAGTACTCACATGAGCGTGATGAGCTGACATTGTTCCCCACATAAAACAATTGGGTATAATGGCCTGTGCTTATTATAATCACATCATGGGGAGGTAGAGACAAGTGGAAGCCTGGGGCTTACCAGTCCCCCCACTCTAGCTTAATCAAGAACTTCAGATCCCAGTGTGAATGATCTCTGAAGCTGACTGCTGGCTTCTGTGAAGGCATGTGCACAGGTACCCACACATATTTTCACACACACACACACAGAGTTATAGATCTGTTAAGGCTTCTCACTCATTCATTCTAAAATCAGTTTAGTGTAGAGTAAGCCGTCACTAAATATTACAGGTCAGTTTTGGTAAGTCTTGGATCCTGTAGGTGACAATGAATCTGAATGTTTACCTATGGTTATGGCTTCTTAGCTCATTCTCCTCTCTTGAGCAGATGTTAAAGAAGATGAATTTGTTTCCCAATCAACATTTCTTCTTTTTTTGTTTTGTTTGCTTACTTGCTTTTAATTGTGTGTGTGTGTGTGTGCACACCAATGCATGCAAGCAGAGGCCAGAGGAGGATGCAGGGTTCTGTCATTCTCCACCTAATTCCCAAGACAGTCCTGGAGCTAGGCTGACAGAAAGTTCCAGAATTTCTGTCTCTGTCATCCTCCCTTCCTCCATCGCAGCACTGGCGTTACAGACATGTGACTACATGTGGCTTTCTATATAGACTCCAAGGATTTGAACTCAGTTCCTCATGCTTGTGCAGCAAACTCTGTTACCCAGCTGAGCCACTTCTCCAGCCCCATTCTTCCCTTTTATTTGATTTTTTCAAGCTGGTCCTTTCATTGAGGTGGTACACATTCAGAAACCCTGGCCCCGTGGGAAAGCCTTTAACTCCTTGCATAAAGTCAAATCTCTCTTGCCTTTTGAATTATGTTGGACCATTCTAGAGATCAGTTAACTCTAAGAAGAGTTTCTAACTTCAGAATCCACCCACCACTTTGATGGAAGCCAAGTGATTCTCCCAAGGATTGCTGAGCCAAAGATAACCAAGTTCAACTGACTTTCTTCTGTTTGTCCAAAGCAGAGTAGAGTCACAAAAGGCCTTTCTACCTCTTCCCCTCCTCTGCCTCACAAAAACACAATGTAAATCCTCCTTTGCTGGAGACAATCTGATGGGCTAGGAGACTTCAGCAAGCCAAGAGCCTGAAAGCAGACTTTCACCCATAATTATTCTGTCTACCAGGTGCCCACAGATGCTAACTGTTCCCTTGCTTCACGCTATGCTTAGATTTGCTGCTCTTTAAATGAATACTACTTAAGACAGTTCAGAACTGTCACCCCAGACCTGCAGGGTGATAGAGAGGCAGAGGCAGATAGTCAGGAGGCCGTCCTTGGCTATAGTGAATTCCAGACCCTGTCTCAAAAGCAGACAGACAAGACAGAGCTCCAAGCACTGCTTTGAGAATTGGTTTTCTCTTGAGTGAGATATACTCTACCCATTGATAAAATTTACTCATAGGCATGCTGAAGAAAAAAAATATCCCCTTTCTTCTCTTCTGTTTGGGTAAGCCAGCCAGGGGATTCTGGAACACTTCCTGTGCTTAGAGATCTGTAGATGAGATCCTAGGAGTACTCGCAGGAGATAGCAGGAAAGAGGAAGAATTCTCCCTGTGTTCTAGCTGCCATAACCATTTGAGAAGAAGGTGTCTGCGTTTGTTTCCATGCTGTAACAAACTACCTGAGGATGGGTCATTTTTAAGGAAGCTTACTTAGCTCAGTTTTGGAAGCCGTAAGTACAAACTCAGGTAAGCAGCACTCTGGCAGGAGACTCTTAGTTAAGCACAGGTGTCAACTTGACCGTTGAGGGTTTGAGCTCTGGGCACATTTGTAGAGAATTAGTGGTTGAGTTAGGCCCAGAGCAAACCTGCAGGAGATTGTCTAGCTGATGGGGAAGGCCCAGACCATGGTGGGTGGGATTAGGCTCTGGAATAAATCACGACGAGCTGGTTAAGAGAGTCGATATCCCTCTATTCACTTGGCCAGACATGCTGGTCTGGCAAGTAAGGATCGTCCATCTCTCAGCTGTTATGTGGTGATGGTGTGGCCAGTTCCCTCGGCCCTGGTGTTGGTGCATGCTCTCCCATCAAGCTGGACTGAGAGCTGTAACCAGGAATCATAAGAGAGAATAAATCCTTGTTCCCTTAAGCTGTTTGATGGTCATTTATCAGCAACCATGCAGGCAAACTGCAACAGTGCAACTTGTAAGAAATCACATGGCAAGACGGGAAGGCTGAGATCTGGGGTTGGGCTCATTTTCAGCAACTTGTTCTTGGGGAAATCAGTAGCAAGAACTACGTTCATTTGTAGGGGGATGCAGCAGAGCACTAACTCCTTGGCCTCTGTCCTTAGCTCCACAAAGAAAAAAAGAAGCAGGATTGCTAATGACCAAACCATCTTCCAGCAGTCCCAGCTCAGCACCACCACGCTGGGACCAACCTTCCAACATATGAACCTTTGGGGGACACTCAAGTCACAGGCAAACTACAGCAGCAAATAAGAAACTCTATTCCTTCCTTTTCAGTCATATCGACAGAAGAAAGCAGGCGTGTGAACTAACTAGCTCTCATGTAGTCATTTGGTGGTTTTTCATTTGCTTGCTTGTTTTTTTTTTCCCCCATTTCTTTTTTGAGACAGGATCTCACTATCACTATCACTATGTATGCCTGGCTGGCTTGGGATTTGCTACCTAGTCCAGACTTCACTCTGCCTCCCCACTGTTGGGACCACAGTGTGCATCACTACACCTGGCCCTCCGTGTTTTTAGTTTGGTTTGAGTTAATGTGGTTTGAGTGACTTTTGAAATAAACAGATTGGTGACATTTAAAAGAAAGTTTGTCTTGAGATTGCTCTAAATACAAAGAACTATGTAGGAGTCTTAGGGGCCCCATTAGCAAGATTAAAGTTCAGACATCTTTTAAAAAGTATTCTGAAAAAGTTAAGGTTTTTATATTACTAGGCAACATCCCATATCTAGCTCTAAAATGTTTATCACTCCAGACTGTGGACCAGAGCCCCAGCCTGCCGCTCAGACCCGCGGACCTGCGAAGAACTTGTGGAGCCCAGCCGAGCCCAGCCGAGCCCAGCCGAGCCCAGCCGAACCCAGCCGAGCCCAGCCGAGCCCAGCCGAGCCCAGCTGAGCGGAAAGAAAGGCAGAAGTGCCGTTATCGCGACCATGGAGAGCGGATTCATGTATGAAGACTATCAGAGCACTGCAAAGTGGATTCTGTCTAGAACTGAGCACCGACCTCAAGTGGCAGTGATCTGTGGTTCTGGGTTGGGAGGTCTGACTGATCAATTAACTGAGGCCCAGGTCTTTGACTACAGTGAAATACCCAACTTGCCCCAAAGCACAGTGCAGGAGCGTGCTGGCCGACTGTTGTTTGGGTTCCTGATTAGCAAAGCCTGTGTAACGATGCAGGGCAGGTTCCACATGTATGAAAGATACCCACTGTGGAAGGTGACATTTCCAGTGAGGGTTTTCCGGCTTTTAGGTGTGCACACTTTGGTGGTCACCAATGCAGCTGGGGGACTAAATCTCAAATCTGAAGTTGGAGACATCATGTTGATCCGTGATCACATCAACCTTCCCGGTTTCTGTGGTCAGAACCCTCTCCAAGGACCCAATGATGAAAGGCTTGGAGTTCGTTTCCCTGCCATGTCAGATGCTTACGATCAGGATATGAGAAAGAAGGCTTTTAGTGCCTGGAATCACATGGGGGAGCAGCGAGAGCTGCAGGAAGGCACCTATGTGGTGCTGACTGGCCCCAGCTTTGAAATTGTGGCAGAGTCTCGTCTGCTGCAGAAGCTGGGGGCAGATGCTGTTGGTATGAGCACAGTCCCAGAAGTAATCTTTGCTTGACACTGTGAACTTCGAGTCTTTGGCTTCTCACTCATCACTAACAAAGTCATCATGGATTATGAAAACCTGGGGAAGGCCAATCATCAGGAAGTCCTGGAGGCTGGGAAGCAAGCTGTGCAGAAATTGGAACAGTTCGTGTCCATTCTTATGAAGAGCATTCCAGACCCCAATGGTGCTAGCTGACCTGCCTTGGAGGGGTCTAGCACTTCCTTGATGGGATCTTAATGGCTACTAGTCTACTTTGGTCCCTGTCACAAGCCTCTGGCCTTAGGTAGTAATAGAAAGGAAAGAGGATGATTCCTACTCTTCCCCTACCCCATTCTCTACCAGAATCCTCTGGTACCAGGTCCTCTTGCTCAGTTGCCTTCTCTCAGAGTTTGTTTCAGTGTCCCCTCTTCTCGAAGCACTGGAGTCCATCCCCTGCCACAACTGTGGTTAAATGTAACTTGGAACCTCAAACAGTACCTTCTGCAAGAGATATTTGTTACTTTCTTGTTACTACGTGCTTAATTCTGTTTCACCTAAAACACTAGAGACCAAAGATTAACCCAGCACCTCTTGGACTTTATTAAATTCCATGATGTTTTAAGAATAAAGAGAGATAAAACACTTAAAAAAAAGTTTATCACTCCAATTACAGGAATGACTTGTTCAGTGGTTTGCAATTCTATATGGAATAACAGACAAATTTCCTCAAATCAAAACTAAGCTTTTGACCTATAACTTTTGATACTCTAGAGGAACCCCTAGAAGCCTAAAAAGGAGTTATTAAGCTAATGAAAAGAACTGCTTGATTCTAATTGTATCAGAGCACTGTCAGATGATGTTTTATCCTGCACTGGCCGGGCAAGTGCACACCACAATCTCACCACTAGGAGGCAGAAGCAGCAGAATAAAGGGTTCAAGGCAAGCCTGAGCTATGTAAGATGCTCTCTCAAAAAACAAACAAAAAATATTTTCTCTGCTGTAACATGGTCCCCTCTCTCCTTGTTTCTGGTGTGGCCCTCATACCCCATCCCTCCTGTTAATACTCCTTGCAATTACTGTATTACAGAGATTTATCCTTGAGTGTCTCTAGGTGGGCTGGGTGGGCTTGGTACTAGGAGCCACCTATTAGGGAGTACATACGGCACTTAATTTTCTGGGTCTGGGATACTTCACTCAATATAATTGTTTCTAATGACATCCATTTCCTAGCGAATTCCAGTAATTCATCATTTTTTATGGCTGAGTAGTTCTCCATTGTATAGATGTACCACATTTTCCTTATCCACTCGTCAACTGTTGGACATTTGGGTTGATTCCATGACTTTGCTATTGTAAACAGTGTTGCTATGAACATGGTCACACTTGTGCTATCGAGGTGAACCTCTGCTGCATGGGGGATTATTCCCAAAAGTGGAATCGCTCAGAAGGGGAGGGCATATAGTCTGGCAGATAAAAAGTAACCATTTTGCAAATGGGTGATTGACCCCTCCCTCACAGTGGTTTCCTACTTTTATTACATCTACTTTTGAATATACTCTTATAACAAGACTCTAATTTAACAGCTTTTTATCTCTGGCCAGGGGGTGGCATCCAATACCCATCAGGATGGAGTGAAGGGCATTGCAGGAGCAACAAAACCAGAAAAGAAAATCAACAAACCATAATCCAGAACTTCAGAGACTCTATATCAACCACCTAGAACTAGGCCAGCCTAATCTCTCCCCATCCTGAAGCTCAGGGAAATTTGCGGAAGAGGGGGCGGTAAGAGTGTAAGAGCACAAGGATGGGAGGAGCAATGAAATACAAGATACTTCACACAAGTTAGGGCCGAAGCAATCATAATTGGACTTTGCATGCCCTGTGCAATGTCCAACACACTACTGACCCCACAAAGTCTAGCATTTGCTAAAAGCACCAAGATCCTTGGAGGCAAGGGATTGACAACCAAAATAGTGTTCCTATGCTTAAAGGGAACAAAGGAAAGGGTTCAGGGAAATGCCGCTGGGTCCTTGTACGTCATCGGAGAGGAGGACCCAGAGGAGAGTTTGGCATGCACATTAAAGGATTCTCTGGGGATTGGGGGAGGGGAGGCACTGGGGGGGTGGGGAGGGAGGGGTAAGGGGAGGGGGACCAGGGGGGTGGGGGGGAGGAGGAGGGAGGGAGGGAACCGGTGTACCTATTAAGTTTGTATGAGCGAAGATAATAAAAAATGTTAAAAGAGTAAAAAAAACAAACAAACAAAAAAAACAAACGAAAAATAAAGTCTAACCTTTTCTGAGTTATATTAGAATGTTATTGGGTTAAAAATTGCATGAAATCCCCAGAAAGCCGGTAGGTCTTGGTATACTTCTTTTACTTATCAGTGATCATTTTGGCTATTATGCTGTTATGGTACTGGAAATATAGCTCAATGACAGCCTTTTCCCCAACATGCAAATACTGGTTCATCCCCAATACTACAGGAGGAAAAATACTGTCTCCTCCCTCCTCGCCATACCTTGTCAGCTATGGTGTCTCATGCCTATAATCCTGGCCCCTGGGAAGCTGATACGGGATCTGCTTGAGTTTGATACTAACTTGGGCTACAATGTGAGGTCTTGTTTCAAAAAAGACCAAATAACTAAAACTATAAATTACAGAAAATATTAAATTTGTCAACTACGGATTATAATGGACTCTCATCAGATTTTACACATGGATGATTTCATCTCTAAAAATATTTGGAGTCAGCTAGAGTCCAAAACTGTGACTTTGTTAAGGAAATTCACAGAAAGAATGCTGACAGGCACTCTGAAATCCAAGTTTCTAATAACTTTCAAGATTATATCACTAGTTTGGGAAAGAATTTCCTGAATAGTAGTAAAGAAACTAGACTCTCCGCACCCCGCTCTGCCTGTCGGGACGCGCTGCGCGGTCCAGCCGGGCCTCACCCTGCGACTAGATGGTGGGAGTTCCCAACATACTCAAATGTCTTGGGAATGCCTCACAATCCACACCACGGCTGGTCCTGCTGGGAAGGAAACACAGCTCTGGCGATGATGTGTGAAGGTCAGAATCATCACCACTGAAGCAAGGCTCCTTCCCTCCCATCTCCACCTGCTCCACCCTAGTTACAAACAGGAAGATCTGTGACACTCACATCAGCATCCCCCAATTCCTGAGATACAACTCACCTCACTGCATACTTCTGGTTATCAGTGTAGTGTTTTTCAGGCACACAGAGTATGCCTCTACTTGGGAACTCTGCACCCATTCAAGTTAAGACAGTTGCACAGATAACTTCGTTACCACGCATGAGCCGAGATTCAGAACTTAGAAGCAACGAACCACCCCTGGAGCCAGAAAAGTAAAGCTTTACCAGCCAAGTGAGTTTCTGTGGATGACTTAACGGTTAACGGCATATGCCTCCATACAGGATGGAGCCACTGGCTGCTGCCTGGAAACACGCTGCAGTGATACCTGTAGACGACACCTGCTCACGGCAGCTCTCTGGTGCTTCATGTCCAGCACCTCGTGTAGTGCGGCTAAACCTCAGATCCAGGCTCCAAGGTTTGGGAAGTCAAAGATGTTGCTGCCAACTAACAGAGTATCTTCCTCAGAACATTCCACAGGAGAAATAGCTCTCAATAAGTGCTGAGTGCAGCGTGGACAGGTTTTACATATATATATGTAAAACCTAGTATATATATATACACACATTTTTATCCTATAGATCATGTAACTAATTATATTTACCTCTTGTGCAGAGTAGAAGATAGAAAAGAAACAAACACCAGGCCACACCACAGTGGGAGCATTGTTTCATGACATGCTTTTTATGTGCTAACTAACCCTTCCCTCAACTGCTTTCCTGTCACCTACACTGTTTGGAAGAAGGCAGTATCTAAACATCTTCAGTGAGAGGTTCCATACCATGAACTAGCTACAGGATTATTGAAGGACAGGTAAAATCTTGGCCCAGAAATTTACTTTTACCTCCTTCCATTCTTTCACCCAGCCTCCCACATACATTTCTAATTAAATACAGAGGGATGTTCCAAATTGGTTTTTCATCTCCATTGTTGCTCTTTCCGCAATCAACTAAATTTCTTTTCTCTCCAGTTTGAAGCAAAGATTCCACAACTCAAGGGATTTTATATCTTTCCTTCAGAATTAACCAGCAACATTCCCAAAATACAAGTTGAATACTGCCTTCCCTAAAAAAAAGAAAAAAGAAACTAGACTCATAAATTGCTAACCTAATATAAAGCAGACCACAGATTACATGACATTGAATTGACAGGATTATAATTTTCATGACTTGTTTAAAACACTACTGATCCTATTTGTTTTCCAGATGTAAAAAGTTTAAGATATTAAAAATTGCTTATGATGTCATTGCTAATTAAAAATAGAAATCTCTAGAAAACAATAAATTCCTGTAATCCATCCAGAAAACAGTAGAAATGGACCACTATTAATAAATTATTTATAAAGGGAAAATTAAGATGCTGCTTAAAAATATGAACAGATGCTCAAAGTTTGGGAAATGAACCTATAAACATCCTTGAAGTACAACTTGGAACCTATAATTATTGCCAAAATTAGGATGTCAGGCTTGCTGATAGTGTTGTCAAAACTGCTATGGTTTGAAATAGCAAATTTTCCACATTGGTAAAATTGGTAACCTATCTTAAGTCCAACAAATCCATTCCTACGAAGCATATACTAACCAATGGTTCACACATCTCTTCAAGGAAATGCACTTAAGGATTTTTGTAACAATACTTTTGCAGCCCAAGAATATTACTAATGGAAATTAAGTCTAATATCAATTAAAAAGCATTAGAGATAATACTTCACAACATACACACACACACAAGCATGCATAGGATGGAAAAATGTAACACTCAGAAAACATGAACTGAAAATGCATACAGACTTGGGTATATATTTTTAAAAGTGTAATATATGAAATTAAATAGTATTAATACTTCTTTTTAAAATTGTTTCATATTTTTAAATGTTTACTCAGATCCTCATCATACATTATAAGGTACCATCAGCTGTATTGTAAATAATGGTGGTTATTCATTAAATTGAAGTGGACTGTTTCTATTTTCATTATAAAATTATCTATTTGCAAGGACTTTTTGAAGGAATAAAAGAAACTAAATTGTTTATTATTAGTAGTATGTGCATGTGTGTGTGCGAATGTGGGTGCATGTTTGTCATAGCATACAAGTAGAGGCTGGTAGACCACTTTATGGAACTGATTATCTCCATTCACCTTTCAGTGGAGTCTAGGGATCAAACTCAGGTCGCTTGGCTTACAGAGCAAGCATTTTTACCAGATAAATCACATCAACCACACATAACAATTTTTTTTTGAGACTGGATTGCACAGTCTCTAACTCATTATGTAGCCAAGATGACCTTTAACTTCTGAACCTCTTGCCTCCACCTCACCACAAGTTCTGGGATTACAGGTATGTGCCATCGACACCCAGTTTTATGAGGACTGGGGAACAAATCCAAGGCTTCATATATGCTAGACAAGCACTCTACCAACTGAGCCACAGCCCTGCTATTTTTCTCTTGAGCTATCCATAATTTGAAGCAATTTGATGTACTTTTGTGATCAGAATTGAAACTTTTAGATTTTGTTTGCTTGAGCGTTTTATTTACCTTAGAGGGAGAAGAAAGGTGTGTGCATGGTGGTAGTGGTGGGGTGAGTCATATGTACATGGATGTCACAGAGCATGAGTGAAGATCAGAGTTTTCTCCTACTGTGGGTTTCTGGGGACTGGACTCAGGTCGCCAGGTTTGCAAGCAGGCGTCTTATTCACTGAGCTATCTCACTAGCCCGGTATTTACTTTTCTGATCCTTCTAAAATCTGAAAACTATCTGTGAACATTCTAATTTTATTGATAATAGTTTTTGCATAATAATCTGTCTTGTTATAGAACAATTAGGAACACTGGTCATATTACTAAGTCTTTTAATCAGATTATTATATTTTTAGATGTGACTGAATTTTTTTAAAAATTTATTTTTCTACTTTTACAAGCATATTGAGGATTCGTCTCAGCTTCCCTCCTTTCCACTCCCTCCCTTCCCTTCACCATTCTGTCCCACTTCCACTCACCCTTCTGCCTGTATGCTTCTGTGAACCCTAGGGTTCATTTTAGCTTGTCTACTCCTGTGGAGGCTAAGGCCTCCGAGGTATATCAACTTACCTCTCTTCTGGCCACTCCACTGATATGTGCATTTCCTTTTACTCATCAAGCTTCAGACCCAAAGGTTTCGACTGTAAGTTCCCATTCTGTAGGTATAACAGTTACCTACAGAGCACTTCGATGTAATATCTTCCTACCTATAGGTTCATTGGCTGTCTTCCCTATTGATGTATTTCCTTCCCTTTTTATTTTTTTAGGTTCTTATTCTAGTTTACAGTAATAGGGATAGGTACCTTTCTAACAAGTGGGTCTTGAATCCAATCAGAAAGCTGTTGGTTTTCTCCTTGATACTCCTGCCACTATTACTGGTGGTCACCTGTTGCCATGGTGACTTATATTGCAGCTTACAGATCTCATGCTATTGATGGGGCTTGTGATTATTTTTCTCCCCCAGCATTTCCTTGGTACTGTGTAAGCTATCCAGCAAGGAGGAAGTCCTCAGATCATGACTACACGTCTTAAAGAACTGTGTTACTTTTTTCTAATAGATGCTGAGAATGACCTCAAACTCATATTCATGATGGTTCTTTCTCCCAAGTTTTAGGACCATAGGGGAATGCCACCATGCCTTGTTTTTGTAGTATTGGGTATTGAACCCAAGAATTTGTGTATGCTAGGCAATCACTCTACTAACTAAATACATCCCTAGTTTCTGTGTTATACTTTTGTATTTCTGACAAAATAACAGACATAAACAACTTAAAGGAGGAATTTATTTTGGTTTATGGTATTACAATGGGAAGAACATGAAGGACAGTCACAGAGATAAGCACTTATTTCTTGGCTTCTTTTGCTATTTCTTTCCATCTAGGGCTCAAGTCTATTGGATGGTGCTTTCACATTCAGGGAAAGTCATTCCTCCTCAGTTACTATCCTGACTGTCAATTTCCTTTAGAAATGTCCTCATGGAAACACAAGACTCATGCTTTACTAATTTCTTAGGCACCTTTCAATTCAATCAAGAACAGTAAGAACTGAGGTTGGCTTTAGGACTTAGTACAGCCTCCTTGCAAAACGGGCCTAATATCCTGACTATAGGGTTCCTATTAAACAGTAAGGGACAGGAGTTGAGCATTGTTAAAAATGTTACTAAACATTGATTTAAAAAAAATGATACTAAGGGGCTGGAGAGGTGGCTCAGGGGTTAACCCTCTGCCTTGCAGGTGGAAGGTCCTGAGTTCGGATCCTACACCCCACATATAGAAGCGGGGGCGGCCTGCGTTTCTGGTACTGGTAGGGTGGAGCCTGTGAATCCTGGGACAGAGTAAACAAAGAGGAGGTGGAGGTGGTCCATGGTGGTTCCCGAATTCACCCGTGGTTCTACACACACACACACATACATACATACACACATGCACACACACACATACACGCACAATTGAATAGATAATAAATAAAAAAATTTAAAATTTAATAAATAAAAAATAAAAAAACTTACTAAGGTTAGTAAGTTCTTATTGGAGGCATTCTTTCTGATGCCATTTCCTAATAAATAAGCAAAACATTGGGAGGCATTGTGATTTGATCTCCTAATTGACATCTGTTGGATTCTCCCTTGCTGCCGTGAGCAAAAGGACTGCAGTTAAACAGCACCCTGCCAGCCTGCCCCATGCCAGACGAGTCACTCTAGACTCTATGATGCAGTGAGGAAACAACGCAATCGCAGCCAGCTGCTCTGACTCCTGAAGCTGTAGCCCCACCCTAGACTTTGCTATCACAAGCCTCTGAGGTGGTTTTCAGATGACTCAGCTACGATTTCCATCAGGCTAGAGGTGGAGCATTTACCAAGATTCACTAGTAGAGGGGCCGCTGTGACACTAAAGAGACAGTGTTGTGATTGGTGGGAATGCAAACCCTTATTTTCAGGACAGGTTTGCTGTAAAGATGCAAATGCCTCCTGGGCCGCTTCTCCTGCGTTTGCAGCACCAGGTCTCCCCTGAGGTCTTTTCTTCCTGCTTGTACTACAGCCGACTGTGCTGTTACTTCAAAGAGAGAGAAGCAGGGGCAGCAAAGATAGCAGGGCAGTGGTGGTGGCAACAGTGGAGCAGTCAGCAAGCTGACCTATGAAAGCCGGGGAATGGTGGGAACCTTGTGGCTGGGGTGGGAAGAGCAGAACCCTGCAACTGCCAGCAGCCAGAGTAGCAGAGCAGCTGTTCGTATTAACACCTGTGAAAGAAGGGAAGCTGCTAGACTCCCGAGGGGTTGCAACCGTGAGGACAGCCATAGCAAGTGGCAGCTAATAGTCCAGGAGCAACAAGGACGGAGAGATGGCACAAAGAGAACGGCACAGAAGGCAGAGCGCTGAGGCTGAAGAAGAACGTGGTAGAGAGCAGAAGAGAAACCATCGGCCCTGGTCATTGGAAGAGTTCTGGAGAGCTGTCAAACATTTAGGGTCTGGGAGACCAGACCCGGGAACTGTAACACAATGAGCTGCCTAGTGCTGAACAAGCCCAAAGACCGTAACACCACATGAAGACTAACTTCCTTTCCCAAGCTTAGACTAAAGCTACAACACTGGTAAAGTTCAGGGTTCTCACACCCTAGGTCTGGGCTATGGTTTTGAAACACTAGAGGGCGCCACCTGCTCCTATTACCAATCAGGTGCCACTTCGAGGAACGAGAAAGACCAGCACTTGAACAGCTTCTCCTTGCCTCCTGGATTTCTATCCAAGTGGACCAAAAGGAACCCTGCCAACTAATGGGTAACATGTAAGCTAGTGGTGAGGAACAAATATCACTTCTCACAGGCCCAGGAAATGCAGAATATTTAGGACCCTCAAGAAGAGTATTACAGATGAAGTGTAATTAGTACTAAATTAGGTTTCCTAGCAGCCAGAAGTCTTTAAAAGTAATCCAGAACACATGCTTAGCTGCCCAAGGCCAAAGGTTCAACCCCTGCTCCACTGTATCTCTTACTAGACTCTACCTCGATTTTCTTTAAATGACATGGTATTGGCATATAACTATGCACAAACCTGTATATGAATATTCATGCTGAGGATGACCTGAAATTATGATCCTTTTGCCTATACTTCTCCAGTGCTGGGACCACAGGTATGCATCATCACAAGGTATATATGGTTCTGAGGATGCTGGGGACTGAACCAGGGCTTTGTGTATGTGATGCAAGCACTCTACTAACTGAACTACAGGCCTGGTCCTTAACCTCACTGTTTTTGATGTTATTCATCCTTAATTTATACACATTTCTTAACTTTCAGTTTCTTTCCACATCTGGCTGCAAAATTTTCTGAGTTGGAAAAATGCTCAGAAATTTTCATAAGAACACACAGTCTTGAAATTGAGCAGGTTTTGTTATTGACATTGGTCTTCTAGGACATTCTGTTTTAATCTTGCATATGTTTTATAACTTATTGAATATTCCCAAAATTTAGAAAACAGGAAACCTGTGGACAAAGTGACAATTCTTTCTTGTTGCAAATAATTACATCACATTCTAAGTCCCCTGATAATGACTTCTGCTTCAGAAAACAATTAGTCATATTCAACTCATATGTTCCTAGTGGGTATGATCCAAAAATCATCTACTATTAAACATGATACACTTTGTTATTAACGCACACACACAAACCAACTGAAAATTGCATGTTTTTCGCATTAAAATCTCCATTATATCTATTAAATCTGTCTGGAAAAGTATACTCAAAACTGGCAAAAACAACACTGGCAGACTAACATTCAGATATTCAGAATAACGAGGAAGGAGAAATGCGCCAGCCACAAATAGCCACAAAAGAATCCTACAAAACACGGGGACTACAGGTTTTATACCTGTCCCTATGTCCCCCCCCCAAAAAAAAGCCCACTTCTGATAGAAGAGCAGTACAAATCTCAACCACGGTAGCACCGCACAAACACAGGTACACTGGATGCAGAGCAGGAAGCCTCCAGTCGGCGTAGGGATGGAGATCCTTCTGACCCCGTTCGCTTACCTTTTTCGGCAAAATATAATGGAAAAGAAAAACTGATCATGAAAAAATTCAGTACAAAAACAAAAATGGGAGAAAAATGAACATGATTTAAGTATTCGTTATTTAAAAATAGTCGAAAATACAATAGCTTGTACATTCGTTTCAAAGCATTCCTTCCACTACCACTCATCAAAGTGAATGTGTAACATTTCATGAAACGTCTTCAGAGCCCAGATAGGTCTTCTGCTTCCTACCCCAGGGTGCTGGGCAGCGGGTGGACCCTCTCCACTGCGCTCCCACCCCCAAACCGCCTCTTTAGGGACTCGCCGCTTTCCTATCCCTTCCCTCAGGACGGAGCGATTGTGATTGATGGGAACGCAAACCCTTATTTTCAGGACAGGTTTGCTGTAAAGATGCAAATGCCTCCTGGGCCGCTTCTCCTGCGTTTGTGAAGCCCAGCCATTTCAATTAACAACAGATCTCCCACGTGACAGTCCAACGCGCTTCAGAGCCGCTCATAACCGCAGCAGAGAATTGAAGCGCTGAGCATGCCGGGAATGAGAGTAGCGGCCTCGCCTGTGCAGAGCATGCCGGGAGTTGTAGTTAAAATCCCGCCAGATAGTGAGGCGTGAACGCAAGGGGCGGGGCCGGCGCCTCGCTCGCGCAGGCGCACAGATCCTTCCAGGCAGCATGGCGGACGTAGAACCTCAGTGCAAGAGGAAGCGAGAACGGGAGGTAGAAGGGGCAGAAGCTCCCAGCAAAGAGGACAAGGAGGCAGGCGTTGGAAATGGCACGTCTGCCCCTGTCCGCTTGCCGTTCTCCGGCTTTAGAGTGCAAAAAGTGCTGAGGGAGTCTGCGCGGGACAAAATCATTTTCCTGCACGGGAAGGTACCATTCATCCGCCCGGGTGGGGACGCGGGAAGATGGGAACCAATCATCGCCTCAGAAGCGGTTTTTGCCTTTGGGAAATGCCAATCACATGGTTGAAAGCAGGAGAGGTGTTATCAGTACTGTGAGCCGAGCGACGGGACGACCGGGAGAAGAAAGGAATGAAATGGTCTAGCTCCGATTGCTCTGATCCACAAGTTTCCCAGCTATTCGCAGTGATGTCTTGCTTTGGGCCCCGCCCCTGGAAGTGGCTTTGGGACAAGAGGGGTTTGGTTTCACCCGCTGCGCACTTTCAAGTGTGACGGCCTGGCGCGTGCCCAGGGATGAGGAGATGACGGGTTCCATCACTGGCCTTTAGAACTGCCCTGTGTTTCTATGAAGACTGGTAACGCAGCCGACTTTTGCACTAGGCCTTAGTTGTCTAACAGGGACTGAGGAGAGTTGGAGACCAAGCCAAAGTCAAGTATGGGGGTTTCTCTACAACGGGGTTACTTAAACGTTTTCTACTCTTGACCCTTTTTCCTGAGACACTTTTACCTGACCCAGGGCATAGTATGTAAAATAAGTATACAAGCCAAACATTTACTGAAAATGATTTCATAAAGAAATTCATTTAAAAGCACTTACCTTGGCATGCATGTAATTTTACCATTCACTAAAGATGAAAGCAAATTTGCATGCTATGCTTATTTTCACCTAAAGAACTGAGTCTTGGCTGAACATTTGATACAGTAGGACATAGAGCATTATCAACGTTTTTCAGAATTGGTCAGTATTTTGATTTTATCGTCATTAGCTCTGAGAATGCCACTGAACATAAATATGTAGTACAACATGGCAGAAGAATTTTAGGTTGTTTCAGAAATTGCGTGTGTGTGGGTGTGTGCACATGAGTTTTCATGTGAGTATATTTGTGTGTTTGTGGGTGTATGTACGTGAGCCTGGATCTCTACTTAGGCGCTGAACATGCTTTTAGGGGTAGTTTAGTTAGCCGGCTTGCTCTGGGGATTCCCCAGGCTCTGCCTTCAAGGGCTAAAATTACAAGCAGATCACCACACCTGCCTGGCGTTTTTATGGAGGATATGTGGATCCTAGCTTAGGTCCTGTTGCTTATTGGCAAAGGATTTAACCACGGAACCATCACCCCAAGCCTTCATCTTCTGAAGTGGAGAGAGTTTGGCACAGGTCTTATAAGCCTATAACAAAAGATAACTGGTCCAGGCCTCAACTTTTGATCCTTTGTATCTTTTGGAAGAAAATTATGAAAACTTCCTCAAGGATTTGGATTAAGACACCTTTTTTGGGGAGAAGGAGCAGGGGATTCTTCAAGGAAGACCACAGGGAAGGGAATACCAGGTGCTGGGGTTTCAGAGACCTTGGGAGCCTCTGTCTCTGCTCTCTGGGCTTCACCAGTAACTCAGCCCTTGGGGCCACCCATGATGTCTCTCCCTGCAGGTGAATGAGGACTCTGGGGAAGCACATGGAGAAGATGCTGTTGTTATTCTGGAAAAGACACCGTTTCAGGTAGAACATGTGGCGCAGCTCCTGACAGGGAGCCCTGAACTCAAGTTACAGTTCTCCAATGATATCTACAGCACCTATCACCTGTTCCCGCCAAGGCATCTGAGTGGTGAGCAGGCAGTGGCTGCATGTGGGGAGAATGGGGTGGTGGGAATAAGGGCTGTGGTGAACAGACTCTGTCCTGCATATTCTAGTATAACATTTATAAATGAAAGAAGGGGGCTCTATCCCTCAAGAATATTTGACAATGTCTGAAGATAATGTTGGCCGACAGAACAGTGTGTGTGTGCACGCTACTGACATGTAGTGAGTAGAGGACAGGGAGGCTGTGAAACATTCTACATTGCATAAGACAGGCCAGTGCAACAAAGACTTGTCAGCAGTGTAGAGGTTGAGAAATTCTTCCAGATGTAGTGTGCCCTGGGGCGGAAATGTGATTCCTGTAATAGAATAATAAATCCATCAATGAGTGAACATAATTGATAATTGCCAATGCATTTTAACCTCACACATCACACATTTAGCACATTGAATCCACAAGTCATTTAATACTCAAAACAGCACCGTTGTGAAATGTCTTTACAAGGAGGAAACTGAGGTTCGCAAGGCTGTATAACCAATTCAAAAATAATGTGGCAGTAGGCTGCAGAAAACAAACCTCCCTGGGAACCAGGGAGGCGGCTCATTGGGTAAAGTGCTTCTTGGGCAAGCATGGGGACCTGAGTTTGATGAGAGGCAGAGATAGGAGGATCCCAGGGACTTCCTAGCCAGCCAGTCTAGCCAATGAGCTCCAGGTTTAGTAGCAGATTGTGTCAAACAAACAAATAAGGCGGAGAGTGGTAGAGGAAGATACTCAACATTCAGTGTCATCTTCTAGGCTCTGCATACACACACACATATGCCCAAAGTCTTTCAGTCTACTGGTTTTTGCTTATCACAGTCTTGCACCACAGGCTGAATGGCATGCTGGGTCCTGCATAAGTGTCACTTCCCTGAAGGAACCCACTCTCCATAGGGAAGTCAACAGTGTGATAGAACAGGGTGAACTTGAGTACAGCAGGGACTCATGGGTAACAGGCACCTGTTTTTGAGTGAAAGCAGGCATGATGACTCAGTGAGAAGGCATCTATTCACATCTATTGAGCAGAGTTCAATTCTGGGAAGCCCACATGGTGGACAAAAGAACTGACTTTCAAAAGTTGTCATATGACCGCCATGTGCGTATCATAATGCTCTTTCTTATTCGTTCTCTAATGAATAAATGAAAGATCTTTTTTTTTATAAAAGGAAGATTTCAACAGTGGCAAGATTTGTAGGAATTTTTGTTAGCGACAGGGAGATGGGTTGACCTTAATGTTCCCTTTCTAGAGTCTCTGTCTCATAGTCTTTCTGATAGTGTTTCTGATAAGGCTACATTGTTCTTTAAAAGTAGATAGGAGTAGAAAGTAAGCCTTTCAGAGCAGAGAGCATAACAGCTCTCTGAAAGACAGCTAGATGTTTTGGTGTGAGTTGGTGGAAATGGACAGCTATATTTTATTCTCTCGGCACTGACATTGAAGTAAATGCATTCCTCGACTCAGGATAGTCGAAGCATGAAGAAGTCACTGTAGCTAGGCATGGTGTCATGGTTTGAATGTGAGTTGTCTCCTGAGACTCATGTATTTACAACCTTAGCTGATGTTAATGTTGAAAAGGTTGGGGCAGCTTTAAGAGGTGGAGCCTTGGGGCTGGAGAGGTGGCTCAGGGGTTAAGCCTCTGCCTTGAAGGCAGAAGGTCCTGAGTTCAGATCCTAGACCCCACGTATAGACGCCTGCATTTCTGGTCCTGGTAGGGCGGAGCCTGGGAATCCCGGGGCAGAGTAAACGAGGAGGAGGTGGAGGTGGTCCATGGTGGTTCCCGAATTCTCCCGTGGTTCTACACACACACACACACACACACACACACACACACACACACACGCACAATTGAATAATAAAAAAATTAAAAAAATTTATAAAAAAAAAAAAGAGGTGGAGCCTTGCTAGAAGGCAGGCCTGAGGCTGCTCCCCCTGCCCCCACCAGCAGTCTGCTCTTACAGTTTGTGGCTGACTCTGCCCCCATGATGGCTGTGGAGCACAGAGCATCTCCAGCATCTGCCACGTACTGTGCCTGTTTCCCTCTGGAACTATAAGCTAAATAAATCTCCTTTTTTCTTCCTTAAGTTGTGTTTTGTGTTTTCACAAAAACAGAAAGAAAAAGTATCTACAATACATGGCTTGGAGAGGTTCCCAAAAAGACTCTGGATCTGCTGCCAAGCCCCATCCTTCACCTCCCCAATCCTTCCATAATTCTTCTTACCCTTGGGTTCTATTGTTGGGACCTATCCTGTGGCACCCACAAGGATTCCTTTCTGTTTTATTGTGGTAGTACTTTTGTGGATTGCATATAAGTGGTAGTAGCTACTGCCTGTCCTTTCTCTCTCTTTTCTTTCAAGATGAGCACTGCAACTAGCAGTTGATCATTGATACTTCCCCACCTAGCCCCATCTGTCTCCATGACCCTTTCTTTTGAACTACCTGTCCACCCAGGAGTGTCAGGTAGGAGGTCTTCCTTCCCCACTTTCTTAGCACTTGTAGCATGTTTTGTGTGTGTGCCTTCCCTGCCAGACTAAGCCCGGAAGTCACTGTTGGAAGTCTCAATAGTTGACTTCAGGGCCTAGTCTGTCTCTCTCCCTTGTTATAACTATACACCCTATTCCTGGGTGAACTGTAGATTAGGGGCTGGTGACTTTGTGAGTGTATGGGCGCGCACGCGCACATGTGCGTGTGTTTCGATGTGCATGAAAGGGCACTGTGTGTGCCTGTGGAGGACATTGGGAATCATCCTGGATTGCTCTGTCTCCTTTTTGCTTTGCTCTGGGATTTTCCAGGCTTTGTTTTTCAGGGCTAGAAGTGTTTTCCATTTCCGTCCAGTGTTTTTACATGGATCAGGCATCTTAACCCAGGTCCTTCCTTCTGTTTGTCAGGTATCACAGGCTTAACTCCTGAGCCATCTCTCCAGCTTACTTTAAAAAAAAAAAAAAAATATATATATATATATATATATAAATTAATTAATTAATAAATAAATATTCAGGGGTTTTGTGAGATACAGATGGTCTCAGGTCCCTCCTCCCTCTCTCTCTCTTTATTTCTTTTTGTGTGTGTGTGTTGGGGAACACTGTGTATGCCTATGGAGGCCCACAGGCGACTTTGGGAATCATCCTAGATTGTGTCTACCTCCTTTTCACTTCATTCTGGGATTTATCAGACTCAGATCTGGAAGTGCAGATTGCTATCATTTCTGCCAGGCATTTTTACATGGGATCTGAGATCTGAACTTGGATCCTTCTCTTTGCAAGGCAGAGTCTTAATCTCTTAAGTCATTTCTCCAGCCTCCTTTCTCTTCCCCTGTAAAAATTAACATCTCACTCCTAGCTTGACCTCTGGTTATAATTTGTCTGCCCTTGTTCCAGATTTTTGCCACTTAGAATGTGTGTGTGAACAACAGTGTGGGTACCCCCTAGAGCTTCTCAGGCACAGACTCTTAGACCTCACTACAGTTTACACAATCAGAGCCTGCATTCTAGCCATTCTCCAAAAGTCACATGCACATTACCCTTTGAAAGACATTATTTATTTAGAGGCGTGTGTGTGTGTGTGTGTGTGTATACAGAGAGAGAGAGAGTGTGTGTGTGTATGTGTGTATGAGAGAGAGAAAGAGTACTTGGGTACATGCCATGGTGCACGGTTATAGTTCAGAGAAAAAGTACTTTCAGAATTCATTTCTCTGCTTCTGTTGTGTGTATTTCAAGGGATTAAACTTAGGTCAACAGGTTTGTGAGCCGATACCTTACCTGCTGAGCTCTCTGTCCAGTTCCAAGACATTAGTCTTTATATACTGCTTATGTGTTGGTGATGTCTGCCTGTATTCTTTTTGTTTTTAAACTTTATTTATTTATTCATTCATTTAGAGTGTGTGTGTGTGTGCGTGTGTGAGAGAGAGAGAGAGAGAGAGAGAGAGAGAGAGAGAGAGAGATTATTGTGTGTCTCTGTGGAGGACCAAGGGTGACTTCGGGAATCATCCTGGATTGTATCTACTTCCTTTTTGCTTTGCTCTGGGATTTCCCAGACTCCGCTCACCAGGGCTAAAAGTGCAGGCCACCATAGTTTTTCTGCTTGGTGTTTTTACGTGGGACCTGGGATCTGAACTCAGGACCTTCTGCTTGCAAGGTAGAGTCCTAACCCCTAACCCTCTCTAGCCCCTGCCTATATTTCTCAATCCTTGGTCTCTCTAACAGCTCCAAGCTTATATTGAATTACTTGGCATTTCCTTTTGGAATTCTCATAGGTGAAATTCAAGATCTCAGTGTTTAATGTATTCAGAAGCACTTAGCGTCCATTAAATAGCAGTGTCTACATTATTTTGATATGCTGGGCCTTTTACTTAATGTCATAACTTCAGAGATGAATAAGATGCCGCTGCTGCCCTCTGCTGTGTTTGGGCAGTGCAGCAGTTATTCTCTCTGCTGCTGTGAGACCACACGAAAACTCAAGCAGCTTATGGGAGTGTAGGAGATATATTTGGCCTATGGTTCCAAGAGAAGATACAGTCCTGTATGGCAGGAGAGGCATAGCAAGCGGCTTCAGTCATGGCCATCATGGAAGCTGAAAGAGTAAAACTGCAACTCAAGGGCAGACACAGGGTGGGACTAACCAACTTCAAGGCCCGCCCCCTGCAGCCAGACTCTACCTCCAAAGATACTATGACCTACCCAAACAACAACTAAGGACTCAAACACATGTGCCTGTGGGGGACAAATTAATATTCAAATCATGAGAGTCAGCATCAAGGAGGCCACGAGTTATTGTAAAGAGACAGAGATACAAATGGTACCCATCAGCTGGCTGCGCTTCTGGTTTGGAAAGAAACTATGGGTCAGTGAGCTCTGGTGGTCCAGGCTTATAACCCTAGCTGCTCAGGAGGCTGAGGCAGAAGGATCAAAAGCTCAGCTGGGCCAGTGAGATGGCTCAGGGGGTAAAGTTACTTGCTGCACAGCATGATGAACTGAGTTGGATCTCTGGGACCCATGTAAAGGTGGATGAAAACAATTCCTAGTTGTTCTCTGACCTCCATGTGTACCGTGGCATACATGCTCACGCACACACATTATTCCCAGCCTGGGACACTCTGACTCTTTTTCAAAATAAAAAGTAAGGGGTGGAATGGTGGCTCATTAAAGAAGGGTATTTACCATCACACTTGAAGATCTGAATTTAATTCTTAGAGCCTGCATGATAGAAGAGAACCAACTCTTACAAGTTGTCCTCTGACCTCCACACGTGTCATGTCACACAAACACACACACAAGTAAATTAACATAAAAATAAAAATAAAGAGGACCGGTAGTATAGCTTAGCAATAGAGTGCTCAGTACCACAACAGAGAAAAAACACAAGTACTGCCACACACATGTGAACATGCAGGCACACCCTCCCCCCATATGTAGGAAAAATGGGGAAAAAAGACAGACAAGAATCAATGGTGCTAGGTAGGCAGAAGCTCTTCAAGTGCCAGCCTGGGACAGCGCTTGTGTCCCTGTGTTTGACAGCGTGTATCGATGGCACAGGCTTGCGTGTGGCGCCCTCTAGTGTTACAGTCCTGCAGGCCTCGGTATCAGGACACTTACATGTCACAGTTCTCGTGTAAGTCCTTAGCCCTCAGCACCATCTAGTGTTAACAGCTGTTGGTCTAGGGTGTTTGCAAGTGTTATTTGTGATGACCTGGCAGCTCTGTGGAAATTCCCAGGGACCAGAGTCTGTAGATTTTCCTGTTACCCATATTTTGATATGCTGGGCCCGCAGCCCTTTGTCCTTTGTTCTCAGCTCTCTGTCCCCTGTTACTTTTTTCTCCCTCCAGCCTCCTTTTTCCTACCCTGGCCACTCGTGAACTGTTTCTCTGCTTCTTCAGCTGCCACGCTGACAGCTGCTTTGCTGTTTTGCAGCTTGGCCTGCAGACTGCTCAGCTGTCAATACTGTTACCACTGTGCTCTCCGTGGTGTCTGCCACTCTACTCTGTCTCTTGCTTCTTTTGTTGCCAGCTCTGTGTACACTAACTAAAAGTACATAATGAAAGGCCACTCACGAGAAGCTATTTATTGGGCCTAATTGGGCAGCCCAGGAGAGTGTCTGTCTTTTTCTTTTCCTCCCACATTTTATTTTTTCCCTAATCATTTATGTTCAATAGCTATCCCAGTCTTCTCCTTCTCCCCTCCCTTGCCCTCTTCCATTGTCCTCCATTATATTCTCCCTCCTTCCTTTCACCCCCTCCCCCTCTCCGGGCGCCTCCCCCTTCCTCCCCCCCATCCCCTGGACCATCCGTTTATGTGGGGACTGAACCTCCCTCTAGTCCTCCACTCTAATTAATGAGTATTCAGGACTCAGTGGCATAGCTGGGGCCCCTTCTTGGGCTCCCGGTTAGTATGGGAATTCTATTATAACTGTTTAATCCCTTGCCTCTAAGGATCCTACTGCCTGAAGCATTGACATGTCAGTATGGAGTATCAGTGTGGAGTATCTTGCATATCATTGGTCCTCCCCATCTTTAGGCTCTTACAATCTTGCTGCCCCCTCTTCCGCAAGGTTCTCTGAGCTTTAGGATATGGAGAGATTTGGGCTGGTCTGTTTCCAGGTGAATAATGTAGGGTCTTTGGTGTTCTGAATTATGGTTTGTTGTTGTTTTCAGTTTTGCTATTCCTGCACTGCCCTTGGCTGCATCCTGATTGGTATTGAAGGTTGTCTCCTAACCAAAGATAAGACTGTTTAAACAAAGATCTTAGCATCAGAAGAGACTCAAATAGGAGTAGGACATAGCAGTGAGAGGGTTCAGTCTCCCATTTGGCAGTTGGTTACTATCTAACTGCCAGTCCCTATACCCTCCCTGACTGGGCGGATCAAGCCTGTTTAGTCCCAAGTGACCAGGAAGGGAAGTGAGAGTGAAGTGCACCAGATGTCTCGTTACTTACATGCAACACATGATCGTGGCCTATTTTCTCTACTTAACCATGTTCCCCTATCTCCCAGGAGAGTGTCTTTCACCCTTGACTGCTTACATAGTCAGAGAAAGAATGTGTGCACCAATCACAGCACACCTTTCAAGCAAATGAAGGTTTGTGTTCCCACCAATTACAACATTGTCTCCTTCGCACCAATCACATAGTCCCTTTGCAAATCCACTAGGGTAAGTCTTCCTTCTCGTGGTTGCAGGCTAGCTGCCTATCACTGAGACCTCTGATAGCAAAAATTCCGTTGCAAGATATGTGAAACAGTTGTGGCTAAGGGCTGCACCTTCAGGAGCAGGAGAGCGCTTCTCAGCCCATGTACTTACTGAATTGCTATTCATACAGTCAGAGATGAGGGGTTTAGCTCAATCACAGCACATCAGAGTTCACCAGTGCTTATGATAGAAAATGTGTGGCACAAACTGTTTGAAAGAACCTTAGCTGAGGCTCTGCCTTAGACTATAATTGTTGTGTAGTTTCTTCGTGTTGTCTGTGGGGCCTTCACAGTGGCTAATGCTGACTGATAGTTATTTTGCTTACGGCAACTGGGTAGCAAGCGTCAATAGCTCTCACTTATAGAGTCAAATTGTTCTTTTCCCCAAAGGCTTTGCTTACTTACAGGAACATCAGAAGGAGTTTATGACAAGAACTCAAAGAAACAATTATTAATGTTAGCATCAGGTTTAACAGATTCCTGTAGTAGTACTTTAACAAGAATCTCAGGTCCTTTTTCTTATGGGACCGTTCCATAGCCACAAGGTGGCAGCGTTGCGCAAGTATTCCTGCTGCCTGGTCTGGGGTCCTAGCCAGGCCCCTCTGGGGTCATGCTCAGTGCCACTCACCCGAAGTGCCTTCCTGCATCCCTGACCTTAGCCCTCTGTGCCCCTTCAACAATTTTCCCTTTAATTTTTTCTGCTCATCTCTGCTGCTTTCTCTATCCTTTCCAGAATATTTCTTCACGGGGGTATGGGGAGAATCCTCTGCCCAGTCCCCCCGTTGATGAGCTGGCTGCGTTCCAGCACTCGGTGCACGGTCTGTGTTCCCCATGATTTCTGGCATTTCTTCAGTCACTAATAAATTCCTAATTTCTTTTCAAGTCTGAAGGTTGTCAAGTCTCTTGTCTCATTTATCTCCTTCAGATTCTTGGTTGACAAGAGGCTGCTCCTGAGAGCCATTCATGGTCCCCACCTTGATGACACAGTGTTGGGGTGAGGGCTTTGGAGACAGGCATGCCCAGCCTCTGTCCTGGCACCAACACTTCCTCCAGGTGTGTGTGGGCCTGACCTGCTGTTGCTGAGCTTCAGCACGAGGCGAGGGGGCCTCAGGCCACACAGATCCCCCTTGCAATCTTGGCTCTCTCATTTGCCAGTGAGAAGACGAGGGACGTTTCTTTATTCACTTAACATTGTGAACTTCCTGCTGCTCCTGTAGGTGCTGGACCTGTATTGCTGAGTGCAACAAGATGTTCACGCTGTCTTTGGAGTTCTGGTGGAAAAACTGCAAACGAGGGAATAATGTTTCACTGGCCATCAGTAGGCAAGGAGTACTGGCCTGGGGGTGTCGGAGGGCTCTGCCTCAGCAGTGATGCCCAAGCCAAGACTTGATGGTGGCAAGGAACCAGCTCTGCTAAGGGGTGGGGAGATGTTCTAGACTGAGAGAACAGCATGTGGTCTGGAGAGAAGAAGCCAGGAGCACAAAGGCTAGTCGCTGGGGCACAGGTGAACTTGGGGAAGCAGCTTTGATGTTTTCTCTGACTGTTCTTACTGACTGTTATTATTGACTGTTCTTACTGACTGTTCTTCAGTAGGACAGTTATGATGTAGATAAGGAAGGATTCTACAGCATTTTTCAAGTTTGTGCCTTTATGATCCAGTACACATAAATAAATACATAGCGCCTGGGAGATGGTTTAGTGGGTAGAGGCACTTGCTGCATAAGGCAGTTGGATTTCCAGAGCTCACATTGGAAGGAGGGAACTGACTCTTAAGAGTTGTCTTCTGGCCTCTGTGTATACGCTATGACATGTGCACCCACATTCACACACATCTTATTTGCCTACACACTAATACATAAACTATTAAAAAGAAATATACACGAATGCAAGTGAATCACAAGTTTCACAAGACAAAATGATTTTGTGGAATACCCTCTGGTATGTGCTACTGAATTCCAAACTTGTTTGTTTCCTTTCTGAAATGCTGGTCGTGACCTCCTGAAGTGATGAGTTACAACCCATGAGATAGGATGTATACAGCTCTTTCCACTGCAGCTGGCGTGTGGCGTGTATATATAGGGGTGTCATTACTATGTTTTCTCTTACTGTTCTTCCTTTTCCGTTATGGGATCCTTGAGGGGAGTAATACGTGTGACAGGAAATGTGTGGCAAAGGTGAAGAGCCAGTGAGCCTGCCTGTGGCATCACACGTGGTGGGTCTTCTTTTGCCATGCAGGCAGGGCAAAGAGGCATTTGTCCCCTTGGGCTCCTCCTGCTGCCTTGGTTCTCATGCGTGAGGCCTGTAATGGAGCCTTATTGAGAGCTCTGTTCCCTCTCACCTGGACAAGGGGAAACCATCTGAGAGAGGTGTGGCTCTGAAATTCAGGCTACCTTTAAAAAGGCCAATTGTTTTGCCTATTGTAGTGCAGGGGGTGGAATCTCAGGTTCAGAGGAGACAGGAGTCTGTATGAGAGAGGCCAGGGGCAAGAGCAGAAGAAGGGGATCCTGGGAGTCACCTTGTCTTTGTCTTTTGGTTGCTTAGAACTCCGTAACCCTAGCCAGGGTTTTCTATCCTGTGCTCTGTTTGGGAGGAGCATTTTGAAAGACTAGCTGTTGTCAGAAGAGCTAATGATAGGAGGGTGGGGACAATAAACTCAATAAACTGAGGCAGTGTCGTCCTACGGTGGACTACCTGGACTACCTGTCTGCGCTGACTTGCCTACAGCTGTATGCATCAGCACAGGATGACTCACCAGATTGGGCAAGGAAGCCAGATACAGAATGCCCTCAGTGTAATTCCCGTAACACGGACAAGCAGATCTAAACAGTGTACTGCTCAGACACGTAAGCATTTGTAATTTGGCTGGGAAGACAGCGAAGAAATTATTAATCCAAATAAAAAAGCTGGTCATTCTTGGTGGAGCAGGGCAGAGAAAAAGTTCCAATAAAGCTCTGTCTCTTGAACAGCGTGTTCTGGGTATGAGTATTCGTTTTATTTTCATTTTTAAGTGGTGTGTATTTTACACACATCCACAAACACATATATACACACACAGCTTTTTCTGGTATGTATTTTATTTTCTAACTAATAGCTAAGAGTATCTGGCTAGTTCTTGGATTAACTTCTTTCTCTCACAAATTTGCATACTCCTGTCCTCATTCTCATTTAGTTTTCAGTCACTATTGTTGACAAGGCAAGTCCAAGTGTTTGGTTTCAGCCTTCTGGATTTGGGACATTAGCAGGCTCCGTTTCTGCATGTTTCCTCTTGTGGGGCAGGGGAGTGGCTCAGCCAAACCTTTTTTTCCATGCTGTGCTGGAAGTCACCCCAAGATGATGCCAGTCTGACAGAATAGAGCAGTGTGGAAGGTCCTCCAGCCACTGGAAGAGAAGCCTGGGTACCAGGCTCTGTGGGTGCCTGTCCAGCACCGACTGGCACAGGCCTCTCAACACATTCCCTGTGATGTCCTCGGCGGCCTTCCTGCTGTAGCTGAGCCAAGGGACAAGAGTGCTCTCAACAGGGGCCAGCAGTGAGTGTCTTGCCAGACAAATCCTAGCCAAAATGCCACCAGAGAACCCTGATCATGAGCAGCACCGTGGGCCTGCGGCCATTGGGCAATACCAGAACAAGCTGTTGAATTGTTGAGGTTCAGTTGCTTTGAATGACAAGTGAGGAATCAAGGAGCTGATTAGTCTTTATGTATGAGATGAATGGAGATAAAATGTCAGGATTTTACCTCCATTTTCATATGTGTTGTACATGTGTGGGTACGCATTGTTGGAGGCCCGAGGTTGATGTTGGGATTGCCCTTGATTTTCTTCCACCGTGAAGCAGGATCTCTCAGTCTAACCCAGAACTTAACTGATACGGCTCATCACGCCAACCAGCTGCTTCTGGGGATTCCCTGTCTGATCCAAAGCTGGAATTACAGGTGGACCATCACACCCATCTGTCATTTATGTGGGTCCTGGCGATTCAAACTCCGGACCCCTGCTTGTGCATCAAGAGTTTTAATTAGCAACTTAATAGCTATTGATAAATAGCTGTTAACTAGAACTGTTTTCTGGTATTTGGTGTCTGGGCAGACTGTTTCTAAAAGGTTCTTGGCCTCTCACCCAGAGAATTTTAATAGGGCTTGAGAGACAGCTTGCAAGCAAAAGGACCTAAGTTTGGGTCCTAGATCCCATGTGAAAATGCTGGGTGAAGATTGTAAGAGCAAAAGGATGGGAGGAGCAATGATTTGCAAGATTCTCCACACTAGTTAGGGCTGAAGCAATGATAATTGGACTTTGCATGCCCTGCGCAATGTCCAACACACTATTGACCTCACAAAGTCTAGCATCAGCTAAAGGCACCAAGATCCTTGGAGGCAAGGGATTGACAGCTACAGTAGTGTTCCTATGCTTAAGGGGAACACGAGAAAGGGTTCAGGGAAATGCCACTGGGTCCTTGTACGTCATCAGAGAGGAGGACCCAGAGGAGAGTTAGGCATACACAATAAAGGACTCTCTGGGAATTGGGGGGGAGGCACTGGGGGATGGGGAGGGAGGAGAAGGGGAACACGGGGTTCGGGGGGAGGAGGAGGGAGGGAGGGAACTGGTCTACCTATTAAGTTTGTATGAGCGGTAATAATAAAAAATGTATAAAAAAAATGCTGGGTGAGGGGCGTGAGGAGAAGAGGAGTGGTGATGTCCTGTCACTGCCCTGGAAAGGGAGAGCCTGGGCAACTATAATAAAGGTATATACAAGTTATAGAGTAGCAAGGGAACTTTATTCACAGCATAGTGCTAGTATGAATCAGAATATGTTGTTAAGAATGACAGCAGACAACGTGAGTGAAAAAGTACTGGAAGACCTCAGGTTATTTCCTGGGGTTTCTTTTATGGGATATAAAGGAAGGAAGGGCTGATTACTCAGGGGTGTAATTACGGTGGTTCTCTATTTTGATTTGACAGATTTGAGTAATCTAAGTTTTTGCTCACTGAACATGTCCTTCCTTATAGTGCATCTGGTTTTAATCATATGCAGACCTAATTATTTATAGTCAGAATATAACATTCTTCTGAAAAGTTCTCTCAGGAGACATGGTTTGCCTTTTCATGCCCACACCCCACCAAATCTGCCCTCTTACCCTTGTATTCAAATACATCTGGAAATACGTTGAGTAGAAGCATCCGTGTTTGATAGTTGTCGGGAGAAGAGAAACTCCATTATTTGAAACAGAGTTCAGTCTAGATGTGGGTCCTAGGTTGTCAGGAGAGGGGTGTTTACATAGACCAAACCAAGTGGAATCCCAGGCCGCTAAGCTATTTTCTGTGCATACCTGCTTCAGAACAGTTCATCAGAATTGTTCAGAGAGCTTTGTCAACCTCCTGAATAAAAGTTTCTGGGAGAAGGGCAGGGCATTTGTCAGACTCATGTATGCAAATACCTGGTCGTATAAGGTGGTGGCATCAGGCTTATAATGGGCAGGGACAGACTCTTACACTGTTATTTGCCCCACCCAGGCTCATTCCCAGAAGCAAGCACACCGTAGGAATATTTTTGGTAAGCTAAGTACAGTGGCTCAGGTCTGTGTCCTCAGAGTGAGGCAGGGGAAGAGCCATGAATAGAAAGCCAGTCTGGGTTTTACAGAGTAAGATCCATTCTGAAAACCAAAGACCAAGACCCAAACCAAGAACAAAACAAAACCTTGAAAACAAATTCCTGGAGTTCACACTTGTGGCAGCTTTCTCCGGATATAAATGCTAAAATATATTTAGTCAGTTATTTTTTGATTTATTAAGAAAACAGAATGTCCTTTCCCCTTTTTTTCCATGCTCCTCCTTCCTCGTATGTGTGTATACATGCAGACACACATGCACACATGTACACAGACATGAAGTCAGAATCCACCTTGAATCCATCTTTGGATGCACACAATATAAAAAAAGCCAGAGCTACTCATATTTCATCTGACTGAAATACAAATGACAATGGACAGATCAGGACTCAAGATGTTTAGGTTCCAAAAGCAGAATGGAACTGGAAAGGGCTGAGTACCTCCGACTTTTGCACCATCTCTTCTGCCCTTCACCATCTCCGAGCTCCCACCTCTGTCGTTTTACTCCTGTCACCCTATTTTGCTTTACCATTATGTGCTGCTGCTTGATCTGTTCTTGAGACCCTGGGGGTTGGGTCTACGGCCTCAGGCATGGTGGGCAAGTGTGTAGGTGTCACGAGTCAGTAAGCAGCACTTACCTCGCTGCAGTGTTAACATTCCCTGTGTGACCAAGCAGCATTGACATCAGAGCTGCTTTTCTACCTGGCCAGTGGATAAGGATTCTCATTTCTTTTTAAAAATATTTAATAAATTTATTTGAGAAAGAATGAGAAGTGGGACAGACAGGCACACTGAGTCAGAGAGTGTGGGAGCAGACGCGTACGTGTATGGAGCTCAGAGGACAATTTGTAGAAGTTGGTTCTCTCCTTCCACTCTCTGGACCCCTGGGGCCACACTGAGGTCACCCGGGTTGCTCACAAGTGTCTTTACCCATTGAACCATCTCACTGGCTCAAGGATTCTTGTTTTTTACAGCCTAGCAGTTCTTCCACATTATCCTCCTTTTTTGCTTTGTCCAACATTTGAGCCATTATTTTGTTGGCTTTTACTTGTCCATGGAGTTGCTTGTTGCCTCTTTGCCTGAAAAGGACAGCACACATCCACTTTTTGTCTGAAAACACAGCATGTCGGCTCTCAGAGTGATCCGCTCAGTTATCTGGTAACTCGTTACATGATTCCCCTTCCCCTTGCAGGCAGCTCTCTCCTGCCTCTCCAGCGAGGGCCCTGGTCCTGCAGGTATTTGTGTAAACATGATTCCCCTTCCCCTTGCAGGCAGCTCTCTCCTGCCTCTCCAGCGAGGGTCCTGGTCCTGCAGGTGTACTCTTCCCCAGACTTCCTTTCACTAGTAAGTTCTGAGTCAGGCGTGTTTTTCTAGATTGTCTTTTTCTTTCTTGTTTCAGTCTCTTGATTAGCTGACACACGTTACTAAGTACTTCCTTAGAAAGAACATTTGGGAGGTAAATTCTGAATCTTTTATTTTGTTGTCACTTTTGATTGATTATCTGAAGTTATTTCCTTCATGACATTAAAAACACTGATCTATTGACCACAAGCCATCTGTGTCACTGTTAAGAATTCTGATAGCAGCTCATTTCTTATTGATAGTAATTTAGGGTGGGCTGTCTCTTCTCGCTTTGTTTCCACTCTTGGCTGCACATAATATATCTATTGATCTTTGATTATGAAATTTTTGTAAGTGTTTTTCTAGATTGGGTTTTCTTTCTCATTCATTGCTCTGGGTAATTTTAGATCTTTTAATGTAAGATCTTTGGGCAGTTTTTCTACTCTGAACTTAAAAAAAAATACTTTGATAATTCCCTCCATTCCCATTTCCTTTTGTCTAATTTTTTTTTTAAGTGTGTTTGCAACAGTATATGTGGGGGTATGCTTAAGCCAGGACATCAGTTGGTTCTCTCTTACCTTTATGTGGTATTGAACTCATGTCACCTGTCTTGTGTGGCAAGTGCCTTTACCAACTGAGCCATCATGCTAGCCTTTGATTTTTTTTTTCAGTACTTGGAATCAAACCAAATCCATATGCATGCTAGGCAAGTTTCTGTAACTGAGCTACATCCTCAGCCCTTACAATCCCATTCCTGAGTAGACATCGTAGATTTCACCTGTGGACTTTCTGTTGTTTCTTTCCTTTGTCTTACTGCACTTTGGTAGGATGTCTTCCAGATTTTTCTAGTGCACATATTAATTTGGAATGATACTTTTAACTTCCTTTTCTCAGATTCTGTGATCATTTCACTCTCATAGCATCTTGTTCTTATTTTCTGAAAGCTAAATTGGGTTGAATTTCTCTGACATACTAATTAGAATTTTTTAGGATTATCTGCTGACCTCAAATTATTTCATGCCCTCTGGGATCTGGTTCTGGTTGTTTATCTTGGTCATTCTTTTTTAGGCTGCTGGTTTTCCTTTCTGTCTGGCGATTCACAGTAGTTCATTCATACTTGAAAGGAGGCATTAGGCTGATATTCTCCAGAGCCGATGTTTTG
This sequence comes from Typhlomys cinereus, assembly GCA_023101885.1. Classification (NCBI taxonomy): domain Eukaryota; kingdom Metazoa; phylum Chordata; class Mammalia; order Rodentia; family Platacanthomyidae; genus Typhlomys; species Typhlomys cinereus. The sequence continues at coordinate 1,863,987 of JALPQD010000282.1, read as the reverse complement.
GCTACTAGGACAGCAGTTGACCTACTTGCTCAGTAGAGTTCTGTCTTGATTGGGAAGCTGTTGTGGTACTCTGTGGATGGGGTATAGGGCTGATCAGCTGGTAGAGTTTGCTTGAGGAGTGCAGTTTGACTGGCAGTTTACTAGCTTCCACTCCTAAATGAAGACTACTCTTGAGCCGAGAGCCGGTATTATCTGTTGCTTTACAGACATTCACCAGCCTCTGCTCTAGTCCATTGGTTTAATATTTTCAGAGACCAGCCTCCTGTTTTCACCGGCATTAACTGCCTCCCTTGGGATACGGCAGTCATGGCACTAATTAGTGCTCTTGTTCTGCAGACAGCCCTAAATTTGACCTCTGTTTCCAGCTTCATTTGCTTTCTTGTCTTTAAGTAGCTATTATTCAGAACCCAACTTCTCTGCTCTCCTCCATGTAACCTGTGGACTCCTGGGGCGGCCACTTCCTCCCATAGTGTCTCATACATTTACACGCTGTTTCTACTTCCCAACTTTAAGAAATGACGCGTAGTCTTGTGCCAGCCTACCCTCTGTCCTTGTCATCATTATGGCTTTATTCCCTTTCGGACACTGTTTTTGCCATTGCAGTGGGCTTTTTTAATGGCCTGAGAGCCACCATTAACTAAGAGTTTATCTCCTTCTACACATGCTTACATCGGTTGGCTGAAGACTTAGTCCGTATCTGCAGCATAGAGCACAGGCAGGTTGCCATGTTAAGCGCATATCAGAGAGCGCCAGGACAGATGGAGGCCTAACTTCTCCGTAACTCCCATGTAGCTTCCCCAGGGTTCCTGCTCAGTAGGTGAGTAGCATTAGACCTGACCAGATCCTAGATGCACACTTTTATAGAAGTGTCCCTTTGAGCTAGCATTTCCACTTCCAGAAGTGTGCCCTAGTCACATGCTTATTCCTCTGTGTAGAGATAGAAAATGTTCATTACAGTATCATTTCGATAGGAAAGAAAAATAACGTAAGGACCTATCAACATTTCACCATGGAAGGGGGAAGCTCTCAAGAAGCACCACACTTACCTATTGAAGGTTAATGCCAGGCAGAAGAAGGGGACCTACTTTCTTCCATGGTTTACTCAATGTCCCAGCAGTGCCTAGTACAAGTGTCTCAGATGAAGCCTGGTGGGCCTCACATGCAAATGATATAAAAGTAAAAGGAAGACTGGTTGGGAAGACCAAACAAATTACATAGTGGACATGAAGTAGGGGATGAGATCAGGCAGTAAGGGATGAAAATGGCATAAATTCACTATATTCACATATGAAGCTGCCATAGAATAAAAATAAACTATTTTTTTTAAAAGAGACCAGAATGTGTATGTTTGTATTTATGTAAACTCCTAAAAGGAAAAGCCAGCATGATATGCACCCAATGATGATCTGTATTGACCTCAATGGAAAGGATTGGGACTGGACTCGTGACTTCTTGAGGAGGATATTCATGCGATACTTGAATACATAAATAATTTTTTAGCATGCTAACTTTTCACCAAACAAGACAAAGAAGCCATCAAAAAAAAAAAAAAAATTAGGCTGTCCTGAGACCTCTGTTGTGTCCTTTGAACATGCCTGAGTGTCTCTGGTCGATGAAGCCTGTCAGCTTATCACCAGGTATAGCTTAGTACCAACTACAGTAATTAACATCTACTTCTGAGATATGATCAGTGAAATGCTAATTAAGTGAGGCTGCAGAGTTGGCAGCCTCTGGAGAAGCAGTGGACTGTGTAAAGGCGTCTCCTCTCTCCTGAGATATGTGTACCTCTTTCTAGAGGGACTGGACATGATGACGTGGAGGGCTAAAATAGACAGGGGAGTCCAGGTGAGGATGGCAGTGTGGGCAAAGCTGGAGGTGGACTTAGCAATGGAGCTTTGCAATGGGACAGGAAATGATGGATTCCAGGAGTGGTGCTATCAGTCCTGAGTTACGTAAAGATGGTGAGTTATCTTCTGCTCTCCCCTGAGGCGTTTAGAAGTCATGACTCCAATAAGCTGAGCCCTCCTTGGGGCATAGAAGGACGGATGGTACAGTTAGGTAACCCAAAAGATTCCAAGGTGGGAGAGTCCCTGATACCTGACTCAGATTCTCCACCTAGAATCTGTGGTCCTTTCTTGATTGTCTGATTGGTGCCTCTTCACCTGTAGTCTGACAGCAGCGGCCTGTGTCAATACTCCCTTCAGATCTTGCTTCCTTAAGGCAGGGAGGAGCCTTTGCTTTCAAAGACTTTTTAGAAATGGGTAGCTCTGGGCTACTGATATGTAGTCACCATCAGACCCGTGTTCTCTTTTTCCGCCTCTTGCACACTGGGCAAGGTCCCAAGACTCTGTGGCTGTCTCAAGACTCAAGTCAGCAAGAAGATTCACTTATTCAGAAGCAATGAGTAAGAGCTGATTGCCCACAGCTAGTTCCACTGCACTGCTGGGCAGTGCTTGTGTTCTGTGGTGACAGCTTGCTCTAGTGTCCATTCGTTGTCTGTACTTCTTAGTGGGTTATATCCTAGAATTCCCAGTTCCTCACTTGGGGGTTTATTTTTCTTCACTAATTTATTTCTATGAATGTATGTATGTATTTATATGTGGACATGCATAGGCCAGTGCACACGTGGAGGGAAGTCAGAGAACAGAGAACAACTTTCGAAGTTGTTCCTTTTCTTCTACTATGTAGACTCTGGGAATTGAACTCAGGTTGTAAAGCTTGGCTGCAAGTACCTTTATCTAGTAATCCATCTTATCAGCCCTACCTGGGGATTTATCCTGTACCTTTGGTATACTTTCCCACACATGGTACATCGCAGTGCTTAGATCACAGTATTATGTCAAGACCCATGCTTCTTTGAGTGAACCAAGCAAATACCTTCAAGACAGAAGCTGAGAGAAGGGGTCATGTTTTAGAGTGTTTGCTCTTATGATCTGGAATGCTTAGCCCCCAAATACTTGCTTCGTACATGTGGGAAGTTCAAAGTTCCAAGGCCAGAATTGTCATTCAGTAGTTCTGTAATTTGACTGTGGATCAACTCTCGGTCTTTCTGTTCAAGTGGAGCTTTGCAAGGGTCTGCAAGGCCCCTCTGCACTCAAGCAGATCTATCCCCAGACCACCAGCATTCCCAGCCAGCCACATTCATAGCTGTCAGATTTGCCAGGAGTCCATCAGATCCTGTTGCTTGCTCCCTCCTGGTCTTAAGAGGATGGAGGAAAGGAGGGAGGGAACTTGCTGACGTCTTTCGTGTAGAGCTCACAAGCTGTGGGGCCTTGCTACATCAGCCTTTGCTTTTCCTCTGTCTTTAGTAGCACGCCTGTGCTTTCATAGGGATAGGTTATTTGTGGTCAGAGCTTCCAGCAAGAGCAAGTTTTATCTTCCATGTGGAGGTCTCTTCAGGCCTCCACCGAGTACTTCCAGCCAAGGGAAGCACAGAATAGTGATACCACACCCAACCCTAAGACCAGAGGATGACTTCAGGTCTCCAGAAGCTAGCTTCCATTCTACCCTCTGGCCTGTAGCCCAGCCAAGGGAATCAACAAAGGAGGAAAATACAGGTCCCAGAAAAAGGCCCTCCCACCAGCCTTTCCTGTAGGCTTTCTCTAAGTGGCCCTCTGACCACATGCCTTGCTGGAAACAGCTGGGATATGCAGTCCTTCACCTCCTCAGCTTCAGGTGTCTCTTATGGAGGCGGGCGTCATATTTAGGTCCTGCTCTGCACTCGCTTCTCCCCTTCTCTCCCAGGGCCTGCTCATCTGGGTCAAATAAGTGGAAACTGGCTCATCATAATGAAGGGAGAGCAAAAGCCACAGCCAGTCATTGAAATGACCTCATCGTGCTGAAGTCTTGTGCTCCGGCTGGGAAGCAGCCTTGTTTGAACATGTGTATGAGAAGGAGAGCAGACTGTCTGTGGTTTGTAGTTTCATGTTCATGTGCTACAGCATTTTCCTGGGGATTTGGCTAAGCTAGCCTTGGCAGCAAGTAAAGGCAGCTGCTCTTAACTTTCCTCTGGGCAGCCCTGCCTCCCACCTCTGAGAACAGTTGGGTTTCCATATCCACCTTGGGTACGAGTCATGGCTTTCTCTATTGAAGAAGGCCTTGCGAGAGACCCTCAGGGTCTTGGCAGGCAGGACAGAATCATCCTAGCTGAGAACCTCACCAGCCTGCTTGTCTGAGACACAGAGAAAAAGAATATTTTTGCAGGGTCACTGTTCAGCTCTAGATTGCCTCAGTGTGACTGTACTCAGTGCTAGAACGTTCCTGTGGATTCCCATAAGAGCTGGCAACGCTGCTCGTACACTCCTCTTCAAACCCCCACCCCATGCCTCCTTCCTCATGATCTCACATTGTCATAGGTGGTGGCAGGTAGAGATGAATGTATCCCAAAGTCTGTACTGTGAGCAGCCAACTGGCTGTAGCCAGTGTACCCCCAGCAAGATGTCCTCAGACTGCCCCACACGGAGCTGAGGAAAGTGGGGTTTGCAGAGTCTGTACATCAAGGAAGCACTGTAGAAAGAAAGGAATAATGTATCTTTTCTGAATACTCTGACCTGCTCTCACCATCCCCAGGTTACAACCTCAGTTGTTCCTGTTGGCCTTACTAACAGCTGTTTGTGTGTCCAGGAGAGGGGAGGAACTATTAGTGTTTTCTCCAGACAGGGCAGCTTTTGGAGACCATGGCCATAATACTGAAGTGCATGGCCCTGTGGGATGGGGGAGAGAAGTCAGACTGCCTGAATTCTGATCCCACTTCTACCAGGTGATAGCTGTGTAACTCTGGACAAATTATTTAATGGCCCTGGAGCTGTTCATTTTTGCTTTTGAGACATCTTCTCACTATTCAGCCCAGGCTGCCCTGAAACCTTCTAGTAATCCTCCTGCTTCTTCTCAAGTGCTGGTATTGTGCGTGCGGACCTCACATCCTGCATTTGTTTTTATTGCCTTCTAAAGATTGGGTCTTGCTGTGTAGCCCAGGCTGGCTTTGAACAGATAATTCTAGGGCTGTTTTAGAGGATGGTGTATTTTTCCAGTTTAAATATATTTGTTATGTAAATGGTCCATATTTATTTAGAAAACTTCTGAAACAACCAAGGCTAAATTTTTTAAATCATTGTTACAGAGCTCCATTGGTCAAAGATACTTTGTTTCAGCTTGCTGGGGTCCATTCCTTCCTACTTCCCGCCGTGTGCAGTCACATGTGCACACCCATGCTTTCCTCTTCAGAATGAACTATGGGGCCTGATGTGGGTTAGGTGCTCTTATAGACACTGTACACATTGTACACGACCAAGTTTCTGCTGTGTTCAGTTGGGCCTTAAAGAACAAGCCAACAAAAGAAATAAGTAGCAGTGAACAGCTTCAAAGGAAGATGTAGCATTGGGAGGCAGACCGAAGGACAAGCAGGAAGACTTTCAGTTCCAAGGTGGAGTTTGAATGCTCACCTCCTTTTCTTCCAGCCTGCTCCAACAGTGACATTAAAGGAATATTTGTAAAGAGAACATTAACCCATAAAGAATAGACAACAAAATTTCCAAACTTTGGAAGCAAAGGGAAGAGAGGATGCTGCCTAATAGACACAAAAGCAGGAACTTGGACAGCAGAGACCCTGAACCTAGGTGCAGATCTGGAATCTTCTCCTTCCAAGGCTTACAGAATGATCCAGGAAGATGGGGCGGGGAATAAAAGGGGAATTCATGGAGTTAGTGAGACATTTAGCGTTGTTCTGATCCCTGCCCCCCCAACCCCGGCAGTTGTTAAACTTCCTAATCACCCAGAGCCCTGCTAGTCAGGGTTTTACCTGTGGTAAGAGTCATCTGTATAGAGGATGGCCAGTCCAAGAGTAGATGTGAGCTCTTGCAAGTTCCTTAATGCAAAGATGGAGCCTGCCCATCATAACTTGGAGCTCCAGGTGACTCCCACACACAGCTGCCTGTGAGCTTGGGAGGGTTCGTCTCTTAAATACGAATGAGTGTGTGGGCAAAAGTGGCCAAACTTCTGAATAAAGCCTCAGTTAAAAAAAAAAATAGTGTAGGCTGAGAGTGGGTGGAGGAGTGGAGGAAGGAGGGGCGAGAGGAAATTTGGAAGAAACAGAGAATCCTTCAAGAAGAAGAAAATTTCCAAAGCCATCAGTGAACCATGAGTCCAATGCAAAAAAGCAATATTGTCAATAAAAGTTCTTAGAAATTTAAAATAAAACAAATGAAAGTCTGAAAATTTTAAAAATAGGAAAATAGATGGAGTTGAATAAATTTCTCATTTTTTCTTCTTTCCTCTCTCTTTTTGTGGTGCTGTGGATTGAACCCAGAGCCCTGCATGTGCTAGATCAGGTATTCTACCTACTCCATGAAAATTTTCTTAAAAATAGAACAGAAAGTAGAGATGGAACACAGAAGAGGAAAGTGAAGAAAGCTAGATGACAAATCTAAGAAGTTAAATATTTAAGTAAGTATTCTAGAAAGAAAAGACAGAGAACACAGTGAAGACAATTACCAAAAAAATCAATTCAAGACAGTTTCACTGGATTGAAGATAAGATTTTGAGATTGGAAGAGCTCCTACCACAAAAGAAAGAGAGAAAGAGAAAGAAAGACAGAGAAAGGAAGGAGAGAGGGAAGAAGGGAGGGAGGAAGGAAGGAAGGAAGGAAGGAAGGAAGGAAGGAAGGAAGGAAGGAAGGAAGGAAGGAAGAGAAAGAGCAAGCTCAGCAGTTAGTTCACACAGTGGATGAAAATAAGCCTGCTCCAACATTCAGTAAGACACTGGTTAGACACTGGAGACAGAGGAGAAAAAAAAAAAAAAAAAAAAAAAGTCATGTGCAGTGGGCAGATGAGAATGACCTGAGTCCTGGCTGGACAGCAGTGCTCAGATAGAGGTGCTACTTTCTTCCTGGAGTTCCTCGGCCAAATTCTTAAATGTGACAACAGGATAAAGACATTTTGAGGTGTTCCAAGCCTCAGATTTATCGCTTTGTGCCGTCGCTGTGGAAGTGACTCGAGGCTGTGCTTTAGCCCTGTGGTTCTCCTGTATGGTCTCTGGCCGGCAGCATCGGGCCACCTGGGAACTCGTTAGGGCTCCAATTCTTTGGCTCCATCTCTGACCTCCTGACTCAGGTGGTTCTGCTGCACCTGGAATCCTTGTGAAGCTATTTGGTGAAAAGGGTTCTTTATTTACATTTAACACTTTGACAAAGCAGCCAGCTTTTTCATGCAGCAAATAGAAAATATAAGCTAAGATTTACGACTTACAAATTTGATGATTCTGTTCTATTAACAACCGTTACAGAGATGCTTTAATCCTCTTATTTGGAAAATTTTCCAAGATAAAATTTCTCTTACTTCATCTAATAGAAAGCAGCTTTAAAAACACTGGGTTAGGAGCTGAAGAGATGAGTCTAAAAAAGAGACGGGGGAGAGGGAGGGTAGTGGTGATTGTGGATGGGTGGGAGGGAGCTAGGGGGTTAGTGGTAGTGGATGGGTGGGAGGGAGCTATAGAAATGGCTCAGGGGTTAAAACTTTCTGCAAACAGAAGGGCAGAAATAGTAGCAGCCTGCCCTGTGGTAGGAGCCTGGGAAATTCCAGAGCAAAATAAAAAAGGAGGTAGAAGTAATCCAGGATGATTTCCCAAGTCACTCATGGTCCTCCACAGAGACATACAGTGCCATCTATTACACACACACACACACACACACACACACACACACACACACGGCATATACAAATTAAATAAATAAATAAATAAATAAATAAATAAATAAATAAAATTTTAAAGAGTCTTTGCCTCACTAGCAAAAGGACCCCAGATCTCATGTTAAAATACTGAGCAACATTAAAGGATGCTCCGGGGATGGGAGGGGGAGGCACTGGGGGATGGGGAGGGAAGGGGGGGTGGAGGGGCACAGAGGGATCGGGGTGTTGAAGGGGGGGCCGGTATACCTGTTAAGTTTGTATGAGTGGAAATAAAAAAATAAATAAAAATAAAATAAAATAAATACTGTTATTAAAAAAATAAAATAAAATACTGAGCAAAAATAGTGACATCCTGTAATCACAGCCCTGGAAGGCGGAGCCTAGGAAACCCCAGAACAGTAAGTAGATGGAATAATTTAGGATGGTTCCCATTGTCACCCTTGGGCCTCCACAAGCGCACACATTCAAGTGTTCTTTGTGTACACCCACACCACACACACCACACACTCATACATGCATTGGGTTAGGCTTTGGATATAACTCAGTGGTCTATGCTTGCCTAGCAGGTGAGGACCTGGGTTCAATCCAGAGTAGCAAAGCAATAAAAAACAATTTTTGCTGGATGTGGTGTTACACTCCTGTTAGCCCAATACTCAGGAGGTAGAGGCAGGTATATCACTGCAAGTTGAATGTTAGCCTTGTCTACACAGCAAGTTTCAGGACAGCCAGCACTATATAGCAAGATCCTGACTCAATAATAATAATACATAATAATACTATTTATTATATTTATAATTTTAATCAAATATATTTTTAATTTTTATTTTATTTATTAGAGAAAATGGAGATTAGAGAACAACTTTCAGAAGCATGTGGACTTCAGAGATGGAACTCAGGCCATTAGTTTTGCATGTATCAAACCCACTGAGCCATCTTGCCAGCCACAGCATTGCATTTGCCTTTATTTTAGTGTTGTATATGTGATATATGTATATACCTGTTATATGTAATTTTTGCATGTATGAGTATAAGTGGTGCATCAGTGTGTATGCACATTGAAATTTATTTGTGTATTAATGTATATGTGGTTGTCTTCGCAGTGCTAATCACAATCAGCTGCCCAGTTTTTATGTGGGTTATAGGGATCTAAATTCAAGTCCTCATGTTTACAGGGCAGGAGCCTTCTCCTCAGCCCTACATAGGTTTTTGAAGCACTTATGTGGTGCACATACCTGCCCCTCCATTTACAATAGGGTTATATTCTTTCTTTTTTTTTAATTTTTTTTATTATTATTATTTATTCAACTGTGTGCATATGCGTGTGTATGTGCGCTCGCGCGTGTGTCTGTGTGTGTGTGTGTGTGTGTGTGTGTGTGTAGAACCATGGACGAATTCGCGAACCACCATGGACGCCTCCACCTCCTTCTGCCCCGGGATTCACAGGCTCCGCCCTACCAGGACCAGAAGCACAGGCCGCCCCCGCTTCCGCCTAGCGTCTATACGTGGGATCTGGGATCCGAACTCAGGACCTTCCGCCTGCAAGGCAGAGGCTTAACCCCTGAGCCACCTCTCCAGCCCATATTCTTTCTTAAAATGGTTTTATTGGCATATGTTAGAGTGGATTTCCTTGTGACATTTTCACACTTACATGACATACATTGATGAGATTCACTCATTTTCTCCTATCCCCTCCTCTTGGCTGGCCCTCTTCCTCTTCTGTAGTCCTCCTTCTATTTTAACAACTTCTTTTTTTTTAAACCTGTGAGAGAGTCATGTGTCAAGTCTGTGTCTTGATTGAAAATGCCACAAGCCAAAATGCATTTGATAGTCGCAGGCTGTTGAAGCACAGCTTATCAGCAAACATAATGATGACCATTGGCTTTTACTTTGTGGTCACTGGCTTTCTGGAAACTATGGCTTGTTTTTGATGCCCAGCATGTCACTAACCTGGGAAAAGTTCAAAATTCAGAGTGTACTTTCTGGCTGGCAAATTGGCTATTGGGTAAAGATGCTTGCCATGCAAATCTGACGATCTGAGTTTGATTCTCAGATCCCACATAAGGATAGAGAGAACCAACTCCACAGAGCTGTCCTCTGACCTCCACATGTACATCTCCTCACAATAAAAAGTATACTTTTAATGTATACGTGGATCATTTTTCATATCAGTAAAATTTATAGTAAAAATTAGTAAAATCATAGTTTAAGCTGTTACATCGGGTGTTGATAGCTTCTTTACTGAGCAATGATTCAAGCAGTGCTAAATGTAGTAGAGTTGCATGTCTATACTTGTTTGTTGCATTCACATAACAGTTTGTAGGGACATAATTATTTCAGTTTTTTACTGTGCTGAAACTTGTTTTTAAATTGTGTACTTTTGAGATACCTATTGGTGTTTGATATATACATATGTAATATTCAAAGTATGGTAAATGGGAATATTTGTCTTTTTTTGTAATGAAAGCATTCATAATTCAGGTTTTTTTTTTGTTTGCTTGTTTTTATCAGTGTACCAGGGTCTCACTATATAATCCATTACTAGTCTCAAAATCATAGTCTGGGGCGTGCGTGTGTGCATATGTGCGTGTGTGTGTGTGTGTGTGTGTGTGTGTGTGTGTAAATGTTGAGTAGAGGCCAGAGGACCTTGGGTGTTGAAATCCCATCCACCTACTTTTGAGACAAGCTCCCTGACATAGAGCTCACCAAGTAGGCCAGGCTAGCTGTCCAGCAAGCCCTAGGGATTGGCCTATCTTTGTCTCTCTTAGCACTGGGATTACATGAACAACATTTTTTTAATGTGAGTTGTAGGGATTGAACTGAAATCTTTTTCTTTGCTGTCTCTCCAAACCATCAAGATATTCTTGCCTCCTCATTGCTGAGATTACAGGTATGTGCTACAATACTTAGCATCTTCTAACTTTTTTTTAGATATACAATATATTGTTATTTGTAGTCACCTGTTATGTATACATCCTGGAACTTACTTCTCCTGTCTAACTTTAACTTGGTTCACATTGACCAATCTCTTCCCATCCCTCCTTCCAGCAGTTCTGGTAAGCACTATTCTTCACGCTGCTTCTGTGAGATTACTTTTGTTAGAGTCTACATTTGAGTGATAATATACAGTCTTTGTCTTTCCATGAGTGGCTCATTTTATGTAACGTAATGTTCTCCAATTTTGTCACAGTTGTCACAATGATAGGATTTGATGTACTCTGTAGCCCAGAATAGCCTTGAAATTATGATAAGTCTCTTGCCTGCGTCACCTAAGTGCTGGGAGCGCAGGTATATGCCACCACACCTGTCTTCTGTTTTGTTTTGTTTTCTTTTCTTTTTGGTACTAGGGATTGGACACAGCCTTCTGCATGCTGGGCAGGTACTCTAACACAGAGTCACATTCCCAGCTCAGTTTCATCCTTTTAATGGCTGGATAGTCTTCTATTGTGTATACTTAACAGTGTTCTCTTTATCCATTCATCAGTTAATGGACAGTTGGATATGGGAAAGCCTTGAAGTGTGCTTTTTGATCTAATTGGTAAATGATTTCAGCACATTGAAAATATTTCGTGGTTTTTCTAGTGAAAATGCTAAGAGTTCATTTCAACAGTGATTTCTGCTTGAAGTTTGAAAATCTCTGCTTCAGCAAAATCAGAAAATAATCATGAAAGAGGAAGATCTTTCCAGAAGACAAAGTGCCCAGCTTCAGAGAAAAGGGACAGGAATACCCAAGATAGCAGAGATTGGGTAGAGGCTCCTCGAAGATAGTCATTGCTCATGCACCCGATGAGTTTGAACATGTCTGACGTTTTATGTAAACAGAATGGTTTTGGATGAATTCATGATGAACTTATAGAAAATTAAGCAAATAAAAAAGCAGCTATTTCTGTACATTGAAAATTATACTGAAAAGGAAAAATGATAGGATACTAGTCAGTAGTGAATAGCATTTATGCCATTATGGTAGCATTAGCACTGAAAACTGACTTACCCAGAAGTTTGACGTAGCAGCCATGAGAATGGGGTTAGGAAGCATGTGGACCTGCCTGTTGGTTGGTGCTCCCCGTGCACTTGGTAGAGGGGCCAGCAAAAAGGAGGTAAACTCTGTCTTCCAGAAAGACAGTACAGTAATAGCAAAGCTCAAAAGTCAAGGAGGAATAAGATGTAAGAGTGTAGTTTATGGAAGAACATAGAGGAGTTGAGAGTGGGACCTTCATGGTGGGGCTGCTGGCTGGGTGAGCAGGAGGAAGTGAAGCTTGTGAGGCCGGCTCCACTCTTCAGCCTCTGTAGATGCAGCCCAAATTCAAGATTAAAAAACAGGGATGGTGGGCCGATGAGATAGCTCAGTGAGTTAAGACGCTGCTTGTAAACCTGGAGACCTGAGTTCGGTCCCTGGAAGCCCACATGGTACATGTGTGTACCTCCCTCTCTCAAATAGATAAATAAGATGTTAAAAAAAATAGGGCTGGAAAGATGGCTGAGTGGTTAAAGCTTCAGCCTTGTAGGCAGAAGGTCCTGAGTTTGGATCCCAGGGGTGGAAATGGCCTGTAATTTGGCCTGGAAGGCAGAGCCTGGGAAACCCTAGAGCAAAGCAATAAGGAGGTAGAGCAATTCAGGAATCATCCTGGTGTCATTCTTGGGCCTCCACAGGCACACACAAGTGCCTCTGGTACACACACACACACACACACACACACACACACACACACAATTTAAAAAAAATAAACTTTTTAACTTAAAAAAAATCCTTTACCTGTTTTTAACATTTTTGCCATATTTGCTTTTCTTCTTTTCACTTACATATTATATTATTATGGAAATAAATATAAAAAGGGATGCACTTATCAATTTCAGGAGATCTCTTGCATTTACATGGAATCCTTTTGTGCTGTAGAGGCCCTTATTGGTTGTACCTGTGTAAGTGTGTGTAAGCAGGACTGTCTTCCCAAGCTGGGATCTGTTCCATCTCTGCCCATCATGTCCATTTGATCTCTTGTACAGCAGTTGCTCAGCTTTTCTTTGTCTCCCATAACTTTAACATTATGTTTGCTTGCTTGTTTGTTCTGACAAGGTCTCTTTATGTTGCCCAGTCAGTCCTTGAACTTCTGGGCTCAGATGTTCTTCTTCCCTGAGCCTCTCCTTTGTTGGGTCTGCAGACACACACCACTGCACCCAGTTAACTTTGACATTTTATAAGCTGCCCCTGGTTTTTTGTTTGCTAGTGCTCTTTTATGGTTTGATTCAGGGCCAGTGTTAGGAGTGCTGTGGTGGAAGGCGGTATTGTTTTCTTTTTGTCATTATTAAGTCATCTGTGGGGAGATGTTTTCAAGATTGCAGTGTGTATCCTGTTCCCTAACATATTTCTAGCAGACGGTTTGTGTGTTTATTGATCATTCACTCTTGACCAAACTCCACTGAAGTTCAGCTGCAGGTGAGAATCTTGACTCATGTTCAGGTAAATACCAGAAGTGCCAGTATGAAACAGCATTGGAAAGTGGTGTTTTTGTTTTCTTTTTATAAAAAAGAGGCATTATTCCCATTTGGGATGCAGTGTTCTTTCAGGGCTTAAAGTCTGAAAAGGCCAGGTTCATTCATTCATTTTTACAATGTTTATTGAATGCTTACTGTATGCCAGGTGGATGTTTTCCTTCATGCCTTCTCATGAGGAAATGCACGATTAACCAGTGTAGTAAGTCAGTGGTGTAAGGGAAGAAAGGTCAAGGAGGGTCACAGAGCCTGACCGGACCTGCTTGGGCCAGCACTGACTCGGCTGACTTGAGACCCAAGTGAGGAGTGAGTGATGAAGATCTATTAGGCAAGGCCTGGGAGAGGCGCAAGCTCAACCCAGGGGTAGAAACAGCAGGGAGGAGGGGTGAATGAAGAGATGGGATCTAGCGCAAACACACTCATGCATGCAGGGCTTTGCTGGCTGATGGGAGGGGAGCTGGGGTCCCTGAAAGGGGGTGTGTATATGCTCTGGGCAGGATTCTGAGAGTGTCACCCTTGGGGTTCCGCTGGCCATACTGGAGCTTCTGGGTAAGGAAGGACTCGGGACAGGAAACTGGGAAAGAAAGTCTCCAGATGTGTTTCCTTGAAGGTGAATGAGGGCCGGCTCTGTGAGATTCCTGTTTCCCTGTGTCGGGTGGCTGGGCCCCATCCTTGACAAATCTGGGCAAACAAGAGCTTGCTCTCAGACCCCTGGAACAGCCAGGAGCCCCAGGCTGTGAGCCCCGGGCTGTGTGTCCCCTCCAGCAGAATCAGGCTGTTCCCCTTTGTTTCAGGCTCGCTCTCCCGCTTTTGGAGTTCCCATGCCAAGGTTCATCTCTCCCCAGCGGAGGCAACTGAAAGAGGGTAGCTGGGTGCTGGTGCACTGCTTTTCTGCATGTGAGAAACTTTAAGTGTCTTGCATCCACTAATGCTTCATTCTCACACCAATCCTGTCAGACAGTGATGTTATTGTCACCCTGAGGTGATGTAGGTGAAGAAAGTTAAGCAGCAGAAAGGCTGGCCACTTGCCCAGGGTCACACACAGCTAGTAAATGTGGAGTCAGGACTTACGCCCAGACTGCTTGGCTCCTCTTCTCGCCCTCCATGCCACACCAGATGCCATAGCATTTTTCTCAAGGTCACTGCAAGCTCCAGGGCAGTGAGGTTCAGTCTGTGCCGGGAGTCTCTTGCCTCTTGAACATGGGTTATTAGAGAGCCAGGAAGAGTGAAAAGCCAGAAACCTTCTTCTGTAGCTGCTCAGATGGCCTCAAGGACTTTGCACCCATTTTCTAGGTCAGGTGCAGGGAATCTTACTGCTTTGAGGCAGCTTGTGTGACATTCTTTAACAGTTAAAGAATCTGGGCTCTCAGATGTCATGCCTCAGGGTCACCAGCAGTAGGGAGAACCACTTGGCTGCTTCAGTCTTGAGCACGGGTCTCCCCTTCATGCCTCCTAACCCCCAGACCTGACAGACAAGGCCATTTGGTGCTCACTGGAAGCCATCGTATAATACGTCACCCATGTGCCTCTCTTGGGGCCACTGTGTTGTGTTAAAAGAGCGCAACTTCAAAGTAAAGCGGCCCTGGTTCTAGTCTTGTCTCAGCATGACACTAGATGAGTTTTGAGTCTCTGCTACCTCTTCTTCACCAGTGGAGGTGAAGTAAAGCCACCCTCATCCTTAGATCTGGTCTTAAGATGTGAAAGGAGTGGGGCACATGGTCTATGGAAAACATCCAACTGAAATTGTAACACCAGGTCACCGTCCTCTCCATCTGGGAGATCTGTGTTGAGCCACTGAATAGATTGCAGAGTAGTGATGGGGTTAAATGGGTTGTTATTGAAGTAGCAGAAAGGTCTTAACCACAGCCAGGTGGTGCAGAACCATAGCTTTCACCTAGGTCTGTTCAGGAAAATTACAGGGTTTCCTGCTGATTAAAACTGCTGTTCTCAACTGTAATTCTAACACCTGGGAGGCAGAGGCAAGATCACCACATGATTGAAGCCACTCAGGGATAGAGAATCCAGAGAGATTCTATCAAATAAGCAAATGGGCAACAAGCTAGCTCATTGGGTAAGGTGCCTGCTTACTCAGATCGCAAACCTGGGGACCTGAGTTTGAGTTTCAGAGAGACAGCAGGTTTCTGAAAGTTGTCTTGTGACTTCTACTTTTGTGCTATGGCATGTATGTATGCACTGTCTAAAATGAATGAACGAATGAATAAATAAATAGAAAAAGCAATAAATAAAACAGTCCAAAACCTGTTGTTCTAGGTCACACTTGGTGCACCCTTGTAATCCTAGCACTCAGGAGTTGAAGGTAGAGGATTACCATAACTTTGAAGACCAGTCTGGTCTACATAGCGAGATTGTCTCTCAAAAAAGCAAGCAAGCAAGCAAGCAAACAAAACCCCAAATAAGCCAAAAAGCAAAACTACAAGGGATAATTTTGCACCCCAGGGGCATCTGGGAAATGTAAGGGGACATTTGGTTGTTACAGGGATGGGCCAGGGCTACTATCCTCCAGGCTGAGATCAGGGCCATTGCTAAGTGGAAACTCAGCAGCACATGGCCACAGAGCTGTCCAGACCAAAGTGTGGATGTTGCAACTGAGAAACCCAGATTACACATCAGCCCTTACGTAGTGTTTACTTTTGCCAGGCATTGTTCTGAGTGTTTCGCAGGTAATCGACTCACTTAATCTTCCAGTGTTGTGACATAGGAACTGTTAATGTCCTCATTTGGCAGATTGGAAGTTGGGGCACACTTACCAAATTCCCAGGTGGGGCCACAGTCCCATTTGGGGTGAGTGAGACCAGGAGAGACAGGCCTTGAGCCCAGACAGCCTGGCTCCAGAGCCTACAGAATCGCCGCGAAGCTGCGCTGTGCTGCCCCTCCTTAAGGGGGCTGCTGGGCTTCAAGCCACGTTTTCAGCTTTGGGTACAGAAAGCCGCATACCTAGACATTTGCGTGTAAGAAATTAGAAGCCTTTGGTTCCTGTGAACAAACAGGAGGGGGAAGGTTCATGGCTAATCTCATGAGGAACCCTGGGAGCCATCAGTGGAAGCCTTGTTCTGATTGGAAATGTGGCTCAGCTGATGGATTTAATGCCTTTGCTTTTTAAGTTACAGACTGTGCTGTGTCTTTGCAGACATTAAGACAACAGTGGTATACCCTGCCACAGAGAAACACCTGCAGAAGTACCTGCGCCAGGACCTGCACCTGATCCGAGAGACGGGAGAGGACTACAAGAACGTTACTTTACCTTACCTGGAGTCCCAGAGCCTCAGCATCCAGGTGATTGACTGCTGGGTCTGAAATAGAATGTCGGCCTTGTAGCTGGTTTTTCTTCCTGAGAGCATGCTGGAGTCATCCAGGGACCAGGCGCTGCGCCTGTACAGTGGATATAACAGAGAGCACAAAGGACCAAGCTCCTGTGCAGAGATGGTGCATCTATATCTGAAGGCCTGGTGATATGCATGATTATAAGTACAAGGAGGAAAAAGAACAGGGTCAGTGGGTAGAGCTTCTTGACCCTTGTGAGCCCAAGTAGTCCAGCCCATTGGAGAATGGGATGTGCTGCACAGTAGTCCTGTATAGTCCCAGAGTAATGCTGCCTTTACTAAAGAGTCATGAAATGGGTAAAAGCCTTCTGTTGGGTTCGGCCCCCTTGGTGGAGAAACTTACCCCTGGTCTTATCTGTAGCAAGCAGTCTGCAAGAGATAAGTCTTAGAATAAACTTTCCTGTCACTCACTGCTCTTTGCAGACTTCACTCTCTTGTCTCTGGTGAGTGTTTGGTACAGGCTTCTGCAGAGGGTGGCAATATTCTAGCTGGGCCAGATGTAGGATTCTTAGCTTAGAGATCCTGGCAGCTTCTTGGGTATAGGCTCAGTGCCAGCCAGTCTCTGCCTGGAATTGGCCCCATGTGGATACTCACAGTTAAATATGATTGATGTATATCGATGAGTCATTTTCATGCCCACTTACTAGCTCTCGCTGGCTCCTTCTCATTATCACTCACTCTTGTTCTCATTGGGTTTTTCACAAACTCATCTATTCTCAGGATACGTGGTGGAGAGTATTCTAACGTGGGAGGCTCACAGCTATTCCTCCCTAGCTCAGAAGAAGATGGCCACTGAGTGTGAGGATTCTGTGCTGTGCTATCAGTTGTACTTGGTGGGAACACATGAGCTGATGACCCTTTTCTCATTGGGTAGGACTCAGCCTGGTCATTAGCCACAGTCTTTGCTCAGGGTTCACCAGAATCAAATTAGTTTGATTTTTTTTTTTTTTTTTTTAGACAAGATGGCACGTGGCCTAGCCTAGCCTTGAACTTGCTATGTAGTTAATATGATCTTAAACTTCCTATTTCCACACTCCAAATGCTGGAATTATAGGCATATACCAACACACCCAGTTTATGTAGTTCTAAGGGTCAGACCCTAGGCGTAACAATTACTCTTAACTATTGCTGTGAGAAAACACCCAAAGTCAAATAACTTAAGGAAGAAAGGGGGATTTATTTAACTTACGTTTCCAGAGGAGAGATACAGTCTTTCCTGGCAGAGGCGGCATGGCTGGCTGGCTGGCTAAAGCTGGAGACAGGCTAAGTTACACCCATCTGAGAGTCTGAGAGCTGCAAGACTGCTGCTCTAAAAGACAGCTTCTCCTGGAGGTAGGGTGGGACTAATTCACCTCAAGGCCCACCCATTGTGACCGCCTTCCTCTAGCAAGGCTCCACCTCTCAGAGGTGCCATGACCTTCCCAAAAACATGAGACTGTGGGGGACACATTTCAAACCATGACACTGGGCCTCTTGAATGCCAGGTAAATACTTTTATCAGCTGAGCTATATCCACAACTTCCTCCCTCCCTCCTTCCTTCCATTCCTCCCTCCCATTTGTTGTGAGTGAAAAGGAAGTATGTCTGCATTTCTAGATAACTTCTGTGCAGGATCCTAAAAGACTTTCTGGAACGTATATGTTGTGGGGCTGCTTGTGTCTATTTGGGATGCAGGAGAGGAGAGCCTCGTCTAGTTGTCTAGCTGATGTGAGTCACATAACTACCTTATTGTGCACCATTATCCAGTTCCACTTGGCAAGTAATACAGCAGAACTCCTCTTCTAAATCTTGACACAGTGTTCATGCATTCCTTCTTGGCTGTTTGTAGCAAGTGTACAAGCACATGGCGTAACTGGCATCTTTCCCCATAAGCTCTCAGCTAACAAGCTCCTGATCATTGCCCCTAGCAGGGACAAAAGATGTGGAACTAATGACACCAGCCCACTGTCATATACTAGGCTATTTGAACACAGTGGTATTACAGAGTGAGAGGAGTCAGTGTAGACTGCAGGGCTTCACATAAAGGGGATCCTTCCCTTGGGTTTTAGGGGACAAGTAGAAGTTGACCAGGAAGACAAGGCAGAGAGAAGAGCAGGTACAGAGGCTTGGGGAGCTAGAATCATCTGATACATTCAAGAAGCTGCAAGGCATTTAGTGTGTGGCTGAGTATAGGGGAGGGGGGCATCAAAGGATACAACCCTAAGTGGCCTAGAGGAAGCCTAGGGACTTTATTTAGGAGACCAGAGGTTTCTAAGACTTAGGTATTCTTAAAAATACCAAGCATGGGGCTGGAAAGATGGCTCAGGGATTAAGACTCTGCCTCACAATAGAAGGTCCTGAGTTTGAATCCCAGATCCCATGTAAAAACACCAGGTGTAAATGGCTGTGGCCTGAACTTCTGGCCCTGGTGAGTGGGAAATCCCAGAGCAAATCAAGAAGATAAAAGCAATCCAGGATGATTCCCAAAGTCACTCTTGGCCCTCCACAGGGACACACAGTATTCTCTCTCTCTCTCTGTCTCTCTCTCTCTGACACACACACACACACACACACACACACACACACACACTAAGTAAATAAAATATTTAAAATAATACAAGCATGAGATTTTCTGCTTCTACTGTCTAACCCTTCAAGGACTAAAGCTAGGGCATGTGCATTTTTACAAATCTGATATTTCTCATTGGTGTGCATGTGTGTAGGGTGCACATGTGCACACATATACCAGAGGCGTCTTCCTGGATCACTCTCCACCTTATTTTGTAAGGCAGGATTTATTACTGAATCCAGGGATTACCATTTCAGCTAGTACACCTAGCCAGCTTAAACTTAGGGTGCTGTCTTCACACTCTGACCCCTAGAATTATATACAGGCAGTCAGCTTTTGTATGTGGGTCACTAGGGATCCAAACTCTGGTCCTCATGTTCACAAGGCAAGTGCTTTATCCACTGAACCATCTTCCAGCTCCCGAATCTGATATTATTGTTGGTCATCAGATCTATATGATTAGCATAGACAGTGAGGGTCCTATATAGTTGTAATGTCAGCCATAATGCCTACTGGCACGGACCCTAAGCCCCAAGCCCAGGTTTCCTTGTCTGGAAAAATGAATGTGGTTCACAGCGCCTTCCCTTGAGGGTACAGAAACCAAGGTGGGGTGTGTGTGTGTGTGTGTGTGTGTGTGTGTGTGTGTGCGCGCGCATGTGTGTGTACCATCCATCATGTCTCTGCAGCTGTTTGCAGAGCATACCCAGGTAGAACAGAAGAAGGGAGGTGGTGCAGAGCAGACACTTGGGTCAAAAAGAGGGGTGGGGTAGGTGAGCAGAGTAGAGGACAGAAAAATGTGGAAGGTTAGATAACCTCAGGAGGAATGAAGGCTTAGAAGTCGTCAGTGTCGGGGCTGGAGAGGTGGCTCAGGGGTTAAGCCTCCGCCTTGCAGTGGAAGGTCCTGAGTTCGGATCCCAGATCCCACGTATAGACGGCAGGCAGAAGCGGGGGCAGCCTGCGCTTCTGGTCCTGGTAGGGCGGAACCTGTGAATCCCGGGGCAGAAGAAGGTGGAGGCGTCCACAGTGGTTCCCGAATTCGTCCGTGGTTCTACACATACACATACACATACACACACACACACACACACACACACACACACACACGTGCGCGCACCTGCACATACATACGCACATGCGCACAGTTGAATAAATAATAAAAAAAAAAAAAAAAAAGAAGAAGTCGTCAGTGTCCCCAGTGGCGCGTTGGGGTTCTGGGAGGCCTCACCCACAGCCTTGTCATCAGCACAGCTGGCTTTCAGGGGGTCACACCCCCATTCTCTAACCCTGTGTGATGTGTGAATTTTGCCCCCTCTTCCTTACCCTCTCTTCTCTGGGCTGCAGGCCATGAGATTTCCTGTGGATACAAGTTCCTGATCTTGGTCTGGCCTTTCCCAGGATGTGCTGTGCCCAGATTCCTAAGGCTGGAATTGTGTGAGCATGTGTGAACTTCCTCGCACCTACATTTTTCTCACCTGTTGTCATAGTTAGATACAGGTGTCAACTTGAGGGTTGAGGGTTTGAGGTCTGGGCACATTTGTAGAAAATTAGTAGTTGAGTGAACCTACAGGGAGATTGTCTAGCTGATGGGAAAGGCTCAACCCGTTGTGAGTGGAACTAGTCCCCGGGCAGGTGAATAAGATAGAGGGAACTGGTTGAGAAAGTTGGCATCTTTCTGTACACTTAGCCAGACATGCTGGTCTGGAAAGTAAGGATCCTCCCTCTCTCAGGCATTATGTGGATATTGTATGGCCAGTTCCCTTGGCCCCTGGTGTTGGTGTGGGCTCTCCTGCCAAGCTGGGCAAGGAACTGTAAATGAACTATTGTAAAAGCAATAAAACTCCCTCATCCCTTCATCTGCTTTATCATGATTTTATCAGCAACTGGGGTGATATATAGAGCTGTGGGAGTGTGGGGCTGCTCTGGCTGCTCCTGCCCAGATCTGGTGGGCACTCGGCCTCTGCCGTCCTCTCTCTCTCTGCCCACCCCATGTCTTATAGCCTCCTGAAAGCTGTCCCATTGTTACCTCTTACCATCACGACTCCTCGGCGTTTCTCATGTTGGCTGTGGGTGGTGTTTTTTTGTGCACACCTTGTGTAAAGATCTCATTTAGCTCTTTCTGTGGAGGATTCAGTCGCTTGCCCACAGGTGATCAATGGTAGAGCTAGGGAGGTAAAATTGAAGTCCTCTTTCTCTAGAGCCCATTCATGCTCTCTGACACCATATATTGTTCTCCAGTGGGAAGTGGTGTGCTTCCTCTGGGATGGACCTGGAGGCCCGCTGTGAGGTGGTGGACGTCATCTCTCCCGTCTCTCCTGATCTTCAGAGGCACTAGTTAGCTTGCCTGCTTCTTGTTCCTCCAGCAGCACATTCCCGAAGAGGCTTCTGGTGGCAGAGGGACTATCTCAAGGAATATGACCCACTAAGTTGTGCTGTGGCTCTGCACAATGGTTTTTGTGAGGAAGCTCTGCCAATGTCTTCCAGACCCTACCCAGGAGTCTTGCATGACTGTGTGTAGCTGTCATGTACAACTGCTTTTGTTTCCGTGGGTCAGCTTAAGTCACTTTCTGGCTCAGGTGTCGCCACAAAAATGTCTTTTCTTCGCCCCCCCATCCCATCTGGAAGCTGAGAGTAAATAAATGACAGTGCTCAGGGCAACCCTGGCTTCGGTCCTTTGGGAGCACTGTCTATGCAGACACCTCTTAGAGTGGGAAGAGGACCGTGGCTACCAGCTCTGCTAGCAGCATTGTCTTTTGAATATAGGGTACACTTAGCTACAAAGGGCTCTCACAGCTGGGAGGGTGAATGGAGAAGAGCCAGGGGTATCTGTCCTTACTGCAGTCTGACTTCCTCCCAAAGGACCACCAGATGTAACTGTAAGGTAATGTCCTTGAGGTCTGCACAGGTCCTCCAAAGACTGTCGACAGCAGCTGATCAGAAGGCAGTAAAGGAATCGGAAATCCTGAGTTGCTGCCAGAGTATCATTGAGGTCTCTGAGCCTGAGTAGCTTTGCCTTGTAGGGTCTGTCAGCACGGCTCCCTGACACATGGTACCTGCAGCCGCTCAGATGGTCATTTTCTCACATTTACTGGACTGTAGAACCCCTGGCTTTCACTGAGTTGATGGGTAGCTAGTTCCTTTTGTAGAGGGGAACTTCTGTGCCCTCGGTCTCCTTGAATGAAACTTTTCTCCTGCCTCCTGTGGGTCATGGAAGGGTCAGTACTGGTGCTTGGGGTGTCTGTGCTACCAGGAAAAGACTAAAGGGTCCAGCCCCATCCAAGTTGCAAAGACCCGTGTAATGACTGATAACCAAAAGTCCACCATACTGGAATGGGGGATCTTTTGAACCCCTGGGACTGAAGACTGTCCTTCCTGAACTTACAGCCTTTTATAACTAGGCGATCATTCTTGAAAGGGCCCAGTTGGCTGAGTGGATTCAAAAGCTCTCTTTCTTTCTCTCCTTCCAGTGGGTATATAACATTCTGGACAAGAAGGCTGAAGCTGACCGAATTGTTTTTGAGAATCCAGATTCTTCTGACGGCTTTGTCCTCATCCCTGACCTCAAGTGGAACCAACAGCAGGTAAAGACCACATCCTGGATGTTCTGACCTCTGTCCTATGCTCCTGTGCTGCTAGCCTGCCTTGGACTCCCTCTTTCTTCACTGCGGCCTCTCAGAGAAGATTATAGTTGCCCAACAAGAGGCGACCTGAGCTTCCATGATTGACAGTGTGTGACTGTCAGGCACAACTGCTTTTGTTTCCGTGGGTCAGCTTAAGTGACTTTCTGGCTCTGTTCTCCCAGGTGAAATGGGAAAATGTTTGCTTCCATGACTGCAGACTTATTCCTACACCAGCCAAGTGGCTCGGGCCGCATACTTTACTTCCAGAAGCACCTGGAGGCCAAGGTGAAGTGTTTACTTTCTCTGTTGCTCTTGGCACCAGCATATCAGGCATGCAGGAACCATGGTGACCATCTAAGGAATCCCCTCCAAACTCAAGCTGCAGAGTAGGTTTCTAGTGCCTTAGATCTCCAACCACTCCAGCTTTTAATTTCCCAGTCCCTGGCCTCTAAGCCCCTCTGCTGCTACGAACATTTGGTGGAGATTTAAATGCACAGGTGACTTCCAGGTTTCCTCTCCCCTCTCCACCTTCTCTCCTGTGTTAGCTTACCACAGAGTTACAGCTGACCAATTCTTCCCTGCCTTGAGCGTCAAGAAAGAAGGAGCCACTGTGTTGCAGAGTGATGGTCGCCTGAAGCTGGGGAGGGGGCAGAAGGGGCGTCAGTCTTCCTGCTGTGGGAGAGTCCAGAGTACATGGTGCTCTTGGGCTGCTCCAAGCTTAGCCCTACGTTCTACTCAGGTGGGTCCTCACTGCTCACAGGACTCTCAAAGAGATGCTCTGGGGCCCAGGCCCTAGCTGCTGCTCTGTGCACACTCACCTTTCACTTTCTTAGTTGTGGCCGGCCTTCTGAGCTTAGAGTCCTGCACTGAGATCACCTGAAATGGGCCTAGTTTTCTTATTTGGTGGTTTCTAGAACTGCCACAGCATTCTTGCTGCTCTTCTTGACACGCTGTTCTTGCTGCTCTTCCTATCATGGGGACACAGAGGCAGGATTTTGGGTCAGAGACCTACAGGCTGGCAAGCATCATTTATCTCTTAATGAGAAGTTCGTGAGTCTTCTGAGCATCGCTCAGGATATCAAGGAATTAAAAGGGAGTTTCCAGAATTTTCGGTGTGGAATGATGAGTCACCAGAGCCAAGCAGGATGGAAGGAGATGCCTCACGCTGTGTTCTCTCCCCTGGCCTCGCAGCTTCTGCTAGCCTCGGCTTCAAAGGAGGGAGCTGGAACTGGCTGGACTTGGGTCCTGAAATTATAGCTATGTAGTGGTTCTATAAAAACCCTTTGTCGTACACCTAGAAATTCTGGGTTCAAGCCTGGTCACGGGAGAAAGCAGGCCCGTAGGTGTGGGCTGGGAGAAGTGCCTCATGAGACTCTGGAAACTGAAGAGCTTGGACTACAGGGTGATTACAGCCCAAGGACCATGGAGAGACGGTGAAGACGGACTCCTCTACCTGCAGTCAGGAAGCTCTCAGTGCACCCGCACCCTTGGCATTCAGAACAGGAAGCAGCCATTTGCCCCGAGACTGGTGGGCATCTCCCTGGTGGGCATTTGCCATTCCCTGGCCTCTTTATGGAAAGGCCTTGACTTCGAGGCCCCAGCCACATGACTGGAACTCCTTTCCTCCAGAAGCTGTAAAGGCACTGGCTTGAGTGTCAGACCTTGCTTGATGGTGAGGAAGGTTGGCCCTTCCTAACCTTTGCTTCATTTTTGCTTGTCTTTTAATAGTGTGATGTTTATATTTACTGACTTGTGACAACAGTAAACTTGATTCCTCCCTCAGAAGTTGGCAACATACCCAGCAAGAAGAAAGGCCATATCTGAGTTTCTATTCCTTGTACTGGGCGAGGGTCAAGGAGAGGGGGATACTCGAGCACTGGCTTTGAGAAATCTTCCTGGTAACCTTGAGCCCCTTCTTACCTCCTCTCCTGGAAGTAGATCTCCCCTCCCCTCTCTTCTCATCCACTCATCAAATTTAGGGCCTCAAAAGCATATTAGGCAAGTGCTGTACTCCTCAGCTCCATCCCTAGAAGTATGTATGTGTTGTCTCCATACTGGGCCCTGTTGTTACTCTTTCATCCATTCAAACACCATGCACTAAGTGCCTAATTTTGCTAGAGATTATGCCTTACCAGAAGTATGTTCTCTCTCTCTCTCTCTCTCTCTCTCTCTCTCTCTCTCTCGCTCTCTCGCTCTCGCTCTCTCGCTCTCTCGCTCTCTCGCTCTCTTGCTTGCTCAGTGAAACAGGGTCTCATGTTGGCTTTGAACTTGTGATCCTCTTGCTCCCTGAGGCATACCTGACTTCCTTCCTCAGTTGTATTAGATTGTATGAGTTCTTTTAAATTCACTTTAATGTTAATATGTGCCCATGCTTAAAATACACAGGACAAACAATATTCAGGAAGAGTGAATTCCCTCACCCCACATTCCTCTACTTCCCTTTTCCAGAAACAACCATTGTGTGTCCTTCCAGAGGTAATCGTTGCATATTCTAAGTATAAATGTGTATGTGTGGATAGTTTAAGTTCACACAGCTTAAGCTCTGGCTAAAGTCCTCAGACCAAGGGCCGATTTGAATCACTCCAGGGGCTAAGATGCGGCTGTCTGATGCCAGCCATTCTTGCTCTTTTCTCCTGTCCAGGAAACTTACTTTGACTTTTCTGTCGTGCCTTATAAAAGAAAACCAGCAGTGGCCTGACTCCCTGGAGTAACTGAGGAGCCACTTTCTGGAGTGTCAGTCTGAGTCCCTCACCTGCCCACATCTAGTTTTTTGGTTTTTTTTTTTTTTTTTTTGCTTCATTTCTGTATGCTACAGGCTCTTTGACTGCCTATTCAGAACCTTTGATCACGTCCGACATCAAAGAATGGTTTCTTCTCCTCTCACCTATTCTGTGTGCGGACATCCAGCACTAGGCACCATGCCTCATTCCATGCCAGTGGAGCAGAGAGATACTATTCAATCTCCGCGTCTGGGATTAGTCCACAGACACCATGCAAAACAAATGCTTCTATTATTTGGTATCCTGTGGCAGGGAAGTATCATGCAACTGAAATGTACACGTCAAGGCAAGCATTGGTGTTTCCTGATTTCCCTTTGTACTCTGTGCTAACAAGGAGAGAGTGCATTTCTTGGGCACAGGAGATGAGGGGAAATCCAGAAGGCACTTACAGTAAAGAGACCCGATGGGTGCTGTTCAGCTATCATGGGAAGATCTCGGAACTCTGATAGGAAGAATGATTGTGTCATGAAGAGACTGACATATTTAGACATCATGCAGTCATATGGTTCTTATTCTTGGTTGTTAATTGGGGCCTCCATGGATTTGGCTGGGTGACTCATGATCCCCAAATTGTCTCTGTGAGGAATCTAGCAGATCAGACCACAGGGCTGGACACCACTGGGTTCTTCTCGGGACTCTGGCTCCCCTGCCTTAGCTTGCTTGGCACACGGTGTGCTAGTCAGGCAAGGCCAGCGTCTGGGGAGCCGCGAGGGTGTGGGAAGGTTTCCGGGCGGGAGGAAGAGTGCCTTTGACTCTCTGGCACAAGATCTTGTTGACTCTGGTTCTTTTGCTCTGTTGCGACCTCCAGATTTTCAACCCAGGCTGTTTGCAGGAAGGGCCACAGGAAGGGCTGCTTGTGAACCGTTGAGATAGGGCAAGGGGAAAGGGCTGACTGCTGTGTGGAGCTTGCTACTGAGCAGTCCCAGGCTCCCTTCCTTCCACTGCACCCCCGTGCCCTGCACATAATTCTAGCCGCCACCCTCCCTGTTCTGTGCGGTTACCAGATCCCTTACCTTCTCTAGGATCTTCCTGGATCACCTATCTAACTGGAATCTCCCTCTCTCTCTCTGGCGTGTTCCTCACTTTATGTTTTGGAAGAGAGCTCAGAAGAGAATTATTGTACTTTATTTCTTACAACAGAGTAACCTACATACATGGATTAGCTTGCAAACTTGGGGGAGAAAAAATTTTTGAGGCTCTTTCTGGCCTCCTTACTCCTCACCTTGTCACTCTGTAGAGCATAGAGATAATACCATTTATGAGAGGGGTGTAATTTTTTCAAGTTTTATGTATTTATTATTTTATTTCTTCCCTCCCCTTTTCTTTCTCTTGTTGTTCTCCTGTTTTTGAGGCAGTCTTTCTGTATACCCCAGATGGACCTTGAACTCAGGGCTGGATAGATGGCTCAGGGGTTAAGCTTCTGCCTTGCAAGCAGAAAATCCTGAGTTCGGATCCTGAATCTCACATAAAAATGCCAGGAGGAAATGGTGGCAGCCTATACCTCTGATCCTGGGAATCTCCAGAACATAAGCAAAGAGGAGGTAGAAGCAATCCAGGGTGATTCCCAAAGTCATTTCTGGTCTTCTACAGACACCCACAGTGCCCTCTGACACACACACACACACACACACACACACACACACACACGCTCGCTCTCTCTATATATATATATGAAATCCTGTTCCTCAGATAGTCCCTCATTCCGAGCATATAGATGTCTACAGTGGCTGGGGTTTGAGGCTGCTGTGGAGTCTCGGGTTGGCTGTAGGGTGTCAGGCCTCGAGGTAGGAGTTCCAAGACTGGTAGCCTCCCTGCCTAACTGGGTATTTCCCTTGTTTTCCAGCTGGATGACCTGTACCTGATTGCCATCTGCCATCGCCGAGGCAGTCAGATCACTTCGGGACCTCACCCCAGAGCACCTGCCTCTGCTGAGGAACATCCTCCGGGAAGGGCAGGTGGGTTACTCATCAAACAGTGTGAATCCCAGTTTTGTGTTCAGGTTCAAGTGTGTTTCCTGGACCTCTTTCCTCTCACTTCCTAGTCTCTGGATACCAGTCTTGGAATCCACTACAGATCACTGGATTGATTCACAAGACCCTTTGCTCCCAGGTCCTGCCCAGCATCCAGCCCTGCTTTCATCTGACTTTCCTTTCTCCCAGACTTGTTTCCCCTACCTTTCTCTACAGGTCACAACTGAAGCGCCCTTCCGCCCTGTAGACTCTTGCCCTCCTGTCCCAGGATTACTGTCTGAACATTCATCCTAGTGCCTGATGAGTTTCTTGATCACGGGTGCATAACTGATTCATGTATATGTGTGAGTCTTACGCTCACCTAGGCCAAAGGTTGCCGCACCTTCTGCACGTCGTAGAGATGAGCAAAGCCTTGAAGCGGAGCGGGAGGGAGAAGAGTGACTGGAGTCTTGGGTTGTAGCCTGGACCTGACGATTTGGTCCTAACTATCCAGGGGCCCAGAGCAAATGATCACCTCTGCAGACCTTAGGATCTGGTCGCAATCTTTTCTAAATCCACTCTACAAACTGGATCTCAACTTTTCTTTTTCTGAAATATGTGAAGATTTTTGTTTTATTATGGGCCAGCAATCATGAAGATGCCCAACCAGGGAGGTCTCTACCCCTTCTAGACTTATGCCAGGACTCTACCTGGATCCTGCTTCCCCCGCCCTGTGCTCCTATCTGCCCCCCCCTTTCTAGCTGCCTTTACTATTGGACAGCCACTCATTTCCCTCAGGAAGTGAATGGCCTTGGATGCTATGAGTAGCACAGTGGAGTATCTTCCTCTGGAGAAAACTAAGCCCCACTTCCCTCCCTGGCAGCCCTACCTGGCTCTCATTTTGCCTCTCCAAGAAGCCGTCTGGGTGCCTTGACCCTAGTCTTGCCCTGCTACTGTGATCGCCGACATGGGTGCTAGTGGCAGAGTGTAGTTTGGGCCCACTGCACTCTGAGTCCTTCTCCAAGGGGGTTGTAGAGTTTGTAGAAAGAGGCCTCTCCCTCTGAACAAGGTAGAGGTGGGAATAAAGAGCCCACCCTGGCCATTATTCCCCCCCCCCTTTTTTTGCAAGGGACCCTGCTAAGGTATGAGTCAGTCTTCCTGCGGTACCTCCCCCAAGCCTTTCCCTTTCACCAAGTTTTTAAACACATCCTTCATTCCAAGTGGGGGAGGGTTCGTCTTATCTGCCTCAGGATTGATGAAGAGTGAGAGATCAGGGGAAGGAAGTTCTCCAGAGTCTTGGGACCCTTTCCCTGACGTTAGAATTGACTTAGGACTTCCTAGATTCCTAAAGGAAGACCACATTTTGTCCAGGTTGGGCTGGACAAAACAGGTTGGGGACAACCCCAATCTGTTGGAGGAATATTCCAGCTTTTCATCATCACATTTGCTGATTTCTTGGAGTAGAAGACGGGGAGGGGGGCAGATGAGGCTGGATGGAGCGTTGCCTAAGCTGTCCCAGGCCATCCCTGGTTACGGTCAGAGGAGGTTGCTGGGGAGGGAGCGTGGGAGGATGCCAACTCAATGGCAACATGTAATCATTTTTCCACTGCCTTTCCTCCCCAGGAAGCTATTCTGCAGCGTTACCAGGTGGCAGGAGACCGCCTGCGTGTGTACCTACACTACCTGCCCTCCTACTACCACCTGCATGTACACTTCACCGCTCTGGGCTTCGAGGCACCTGGCTCATGTGTGGAACGGGCCCACCTGCTGGCAGAGGTTATTGAGAACCTGGAGTGCGACCCCCAGCACTATCAGCAGCGCACTCTCACTTTCGCCCTCAGGACTGATGACCCCCTGCTTCAGCTTCTCCAGAAGGCTCACCAGCCCTGAGTGGTTGAATGGGAGCAGGGGACTGGTGGGCAGGGCTGCAGTGGTGTTGGAGTTGAATTTTATCTCCAGGGGAATTTTTTACAATGTATTTCATAGCTTCTTGGCCTTTTGGCTAAGGGTAAAGTATGTTTTGTACTATTTATTCCCTAGATGAGAATAAAGTACTTTCTTGATGGTTAGGACTGATAGTGTGGTCTAGGGAGGCTGGTGATCTAGAAGGTGGGTAAGTGGAGTTGGACGGCAGGCCCCAGAAGTCTCGGTGTCGCCATGGCTGGTGATGAGTGACAGCACCCTGAAGAGTGCCCTTCCTCCTCCTCTTCGGTTCTCCACGCACGTTAGTGTCATTGTCCTGCACGTCACCCCAACTACACACTTGCCTTTTCTCCTGCCACTATGCTCTCCCCTCACTTCTCCTTTTGGGAAAGTCACCCCCAAAAAGCAAATTCAAAACTTTCAGAAATTTCCTTGGAGGTTTTGGGTGCCACTTCCTCATTCCTTCTCCAGTACAGAGGTTACACCCTGTATGTGTGTCAAGGCTGTTGATTAAACTCCATGAGGAGGCTGGGGATTGATGTCTGGAATCGGGAGAGTTTTAATGAGAATCAGATGATGTAAGCCACAAACGTTTGCCTGCCCTCCCCTGTTTTATTTGGTCAGTGAGTCTCTGGCCTTGGGTTATTATCTAGGCAGAAAGACAAAACACATTCATGGGCAGCCAGAGGATCAAGTGCAAAACAGTGTTATCAAGGGCAAAATGATCAGGTTGCTGCCAAGATCTGGGGGTCAGAGTGTGCTCGGCACTTAAACTCACAGAATCTCAAGGTCAGAAAGGGACCTTCAGGTGTCAGGCTGATGAGCAGCCCTGGAGCTGCAGGGCCTGCCGGAGAAAAGAGACGTCTCCCACCGCTCCAATAGAGCAAGAGCACAGCATGCACGCGAGGGCACTGTCTGGAAGGAGGATACTTTGCCACTCTGGCACAGCGGGGCACAGCAGTGAGAATACCAACCTTCAGAACCTTGATGAAGAAATGACTGTAGTGGACAGAGGTGGAGTACTTGCCCGTGGCAAAAGGACAGTTGCGGCTAACATGTAATTTTAATGTTCTGTTCCTCTAGTGCTTGGGAAGTGGAGTGCTCTGATGTCCCCAGGACAGAACGCAATATACTTACATGTTCCTTGTAAAGAAGAAGTGATACCCATGCCTCTTCCAGAGCGGCTTGTGAAGATCAGGGAGAAGGACTTTATGAATATAGTACTATTACTTAACAAATGTTAGGTATTTTTTGGCATGAGAGTGCCCCCAAAAGACAAACTCAGACGTATTTGGGACCAGATACTTGCTGCAGCCTAAATGTTTGTGTCTCCTTAAATTTATGTTAATAGCCTAACACCTCAGGTGACAGTATTAGTAATAAGGCCCTTGGGAAGTGATTAGGCCATGACAACAGAGCCCTCCATGGAATTAGTGCTATATAAAAAGGACTCTAAAAAGCCAGGAGGCTTCTTAGAAGGCTGAGGCAACAAGGTTGTGAGTTCAAGGTCAGCCTGAGCTACCTAGAGAGACCCTCATCTACAGAAACGAACAAAAAAAACAAGAAAGACCCTATAAGATATCTTTGTCCTTCCACCATGTGAGGTAACAGGTCTGAACAAGCAAGGAAGTCTTTACCTGACGCCAGATCTGCTGGACCCTCCTTCGTGGGCTCTCAGCCTCCAGAACTATGAACAGCAACTTCTGTGGTCTATAAACCACCCAGTTTGTGTTTCGTCATAGCTGTCCAAGCAGATGAAGATGTTAAAAATAATTTCCTGATCAGCAGGACTGAAATGTAGACTATGCAACGGCATAGAGGGGTTGTTTATTTCTGACAGTTTTATGTAGCCCAGGCTAGTCTCAAACTAGCTATATAGTTTGAACCTTGAATTCATCTGGCTGTCTTCAATCAAGTACTGGGGTTACAGGTATATACCTCCATGCCTGGCTCCTGTTTTCAAGACAGGATCTGTGTGGCCTACACTGGCCTGGAATTTATGACAGTTCTGTCTCAGTTTCCTGAGTGCTGGGATTATAGACGTATGCCACCATACCCAGCTAACCTAGAAAAAACCAGCCATGAATTTTCTGCACTTGATTTTGACCCTCAAAAGTGACAGGGGCTGCATACAATGACTTCTCAGGATCTCTTCCAGCCTAAAGGTTCCTGAAATGTGTTTTAGCCTTGGTCTGCGGGCACATTTTTGTATACAACAGAGATGTCCTCTGCTATTGAGATCCCTGGGAACAGCTCAACTCCAAGGTCCAGCCATATAAATCTGATAAAAATAGTAGCTGAAATACCATCCTGGAACTGCTATTTTTAAAAGCGTCTGAGATGCTGGATTGGGTTTGTTCCTTCCTCAAAGGACATCTTGCTTGCTCCCTCCTCCTGGTGAGCAGGATGTTAACGTGGCACATGTGAGGGACAGGAGCCAGAAGTCTGGAAGGCATATTTGTTGGGCAACTCCAAGGCTGCCACCTACACCCACTGCCTGTCAGGGAGGAGCCAAGGAGCCAGCACTTTTCCAGGTCCAGATGCACCTGCCTCCTCCCACGCCCCTTCCTTCTCTGTCTCCTCCCTTTACTGTCAAGGCTTCTCTGGTTTATCCCAGCAGACAGGTGTCCTGCCACGTCCACATAGGAGAAACACAAGCGAGGTAACGGAGGTAGGTAAGGGAATGGTGGTGACATTGTTTCCCAGCAAAGTGGGTCTCGCATCTGCTGTTCCACAGGTTGTCTTGTCTCACCTTGGCACAGCTAACCCGAGAGAAACTCCCCTCGGGCCACACTCCTGCTTGCCACTGCCACCACACTGTTTTTTGGTAAGCAACTTGTCCTGAGGATGGACCCAAGGAACTCAGTGAAGTTGGAGAGACTTCAAGGACCAGTGCCTAGGATCAAAGAGGGCCAGAAGCTCTCCCACTCTGCAGAGGACACAGCTTCTAAGCCACCCATTCAACTTCTGACTATACTGTGAAGAAACTGGAGCAGGGGAACACCTGTAATCCTCAGAAGGCTGAGATGGGAGGACCAGAGTTTGAGGCTAGCCTGGGCTACTTATAAGAAGATCGTTTTTAAAAAAAAGAAAAAAAGAAGAAAAGAAACTGGAGGGGAAAGGTCCTGAGTAAACACATAGTGACCTAAGGGGAGGCAATCTGATTAGTTACATTCTGGTCACTCAGGAACCAGGACTGGGATAAGCTGGGTTGGCAGCGGGGTGTACATAAATACATTTTGTAAGTTCTATTTTAAAAGAGGTATTCCGCCTGCTTAATTATAGCAGTTATACGTAACACATTAAGATTTCAGAAGTTCCCATCCACTGCTTCATTTAATATTAACAACAGTCCTTTGACTAGATTAGGCAATAATCTTTTTCTCTTAGTAAGAAAATGAAAGCTCGTTAGGGGCAGAACCAGGGTTTGAACTCAGGTCTCCAGGAGTTGTGTATACAGTTGAAAAAACAGCCTTCAGGAGTCAGTTCTCACCTTCCACCTTACTAGCTGAACCATTTCGATGACCCAAAAAGCTGGTTCTTAAGTTCAATTTTATGGCAGATGGATGCTTATATGATTGTTAGCAAGAAGCATATACTTGTCTTTAAACCTAATTTATCAAAAGATAAATTCAACCTAATTTATCAAAGATTTTGCCTAATCACTTTAGGATGGTGGTTGTTTCTCTCTAGACTGGTTTTCTGTAAAACACTGATTTTTCTTCTTTCTTGACTTGCCCAAGACAGGGACTTCCTTGATCATTGTGTTCTCTATTTCCAGTTAGTTCTAAACCAGAACATGATATATAATAAATATTTATTGAGTGAATATGTGACTGGCAAGGCCAAAGAAACTACTCAAATAAAATTAGGCATTGGTGAGATGCCAGATAGGCTCGGCCCATGTAAGGTGTGAGTTTAAGATAATAAGTCAGTCATACTTGGGAGAAGCTAGAGGTCGATGCTCTTCATTTTCTTCCTATAGACCAGAGTGTGTGGAGTTGGGGATTCCCAACAGGTGAGCCCTCTTCTGTGGAAGATGACTTTAAGCTGCCACTTTGCTGCAACCCTTTGCACTTACTGTCAGTTATTCGTATCTTGCAATTAGTCACATCCTGTGCTGCTTTATTCTTGGGGGAGTCCAGTGCAAGTCGCGTCTCTTCGGCAGGATGGTAAGCTCTCTGGGGACAAGGGTCTGGGCCTGACACTTTTCCTTGGAGTCTCTAGTTCTTCAGCCCTGGATTGCTCACACTGGTGGTGGGGGCGGGTAAGCACAGGGAACACTAAAGACCTGCGGGTGATTTCTGCACTGTTTCTCAGCCCCGGAGGTTTCAGAGTTCAAGGAACCAGGGTTGATGCTTAGCTTGATGGGGTTTTCCCTGGAGACAGGATGCCTGGCGCCTTCAGTAAGAACGGAAACTGAGAAGTTATCAGAGGCTAAGACAGGGTATGCAAAGGAGGGGTCCAGAGGGAGTCGTTTGAGGCGACAGGTCTACTCCGTATCACAGAAAGGGCCCCAGGAATCAGTCCGCAGCACATGGCTGCTTTGAAGGCTTGGGAGATAGGAAAAAAGCATGGGCTCCTTGAACAAAACCCTACCACTCTGTGCCTCAGTTTCTCCAGTGAAGGAAGGACAACAGAAGCTTTTCTTGCATCTCATTGTTCCCGAGAGGGTGTGCAGACGCTGCATTGGGCAAACCCACCCTGGCGCCACTCACAAGCAGCGCCTACCCCGGCTCTGCCCTCACCCCATCCGGCCTGCTCTCGCGCGCCTCCTGCACCCCGACACCCGTGTCCGCCTCTCGCCCAGCCTCGGAGGCTTCTGCTCCTTGCCAAGCCCGCCGCCGTGGTGCGCCCCGCCCGCCGTAGCATCGCCCCCGCCCTTCCTCCTCCTCTTCTTCCCCCCCACCTTCCCTCCCTCCTCCGCGGCTCCCTGGAGTCGGCTCCCCGGCCGTGTGCGCAAGCGTGTCCGGCCCCTTCCCCGCCCCCCGCCCGGGCCCGGGCCCCCGCCTCCCCTGCAGGCGGACTTGCCCGCTCCCAGGCGGGGTCCGCTGCCGGGACAGGGACCGGGCCCAGCGGAGCCGCTGCGCCAGCGCCGTGCCGCCAGCCGGGGCGCCTAGCGGATCGGAGCTGCGCGCGGAACTGCCTTGCCCCGCCCCGCTCCACCCGCGAGGGTGAGTACGCGGCCGGGCTCTGGGGGCCCGCGGCGGAGGGCGGGGTGCGTCGGGGCTCCGGGACTGCCTGGCCCCAGCCTCGCGCCCCGGCTCCGGGGAGGTGATCGGGCCCGGCACGTGGGCTCCAGCGCTGCTCAGGGTCGGTCGGGGTGGGGCGGCCACAGCCCTGAGGAGCTGCTTCCTCGGGTCCTTTTCCCTGACCCAGGTTTTCGCGGGAAGCCCGATTCGTCTCGCTCTCTTGGAGTGAGCAAACAGGATAGCAGTCCTCTTCTTCGGAAAGTTTCTACCCCCGCCCTCACCCCTCCCATCCCTGTGCCTGGGCTGAAAGGGGTGTCCTCACCTCCAAGCATCCTCGGAACAGAGGTTTTCCCCAAAGCTATCCTCATCAAGGGTAGGACGTGTGGGCTCCAGGTGACAATCTATGTAGGGGTGCGCAGCAGTTGTCACTGAGCAGAGTTCGACGGTGGGGTTACCATCAGGAGACTGGCGGTGCACAGGGCCACAATGTGGGGTTCTCTGGACTTAGCAACTGCCTTGAAGTTGCCCGGATCTGGGCAGTGGGAAGAATGGGATTGGGGAAGTTTGGGTTAGAGCTATAGGCACAACCCCTGTCACTGTCTGTTCCGGGTGCCTCTCTGGGACCCCTGCTGGCGGGGATCTCTGGGCAGCCCGGGCTGCCAACGTGTCTGTCTGCTAGCACTGCCCCTCCGTTCCCAGTCCCAGTCGAGGGGCAGACTTGTCTGGGCTGTGAGGCCTAATCTGCTGCCTCCTTTGCTCCTCAGGATAGATCCCCAGGGCTGATTAGGAGGCTGCTGCCTGTAATCTAGGGGTACAGGCATTGTCCTGTCTGGCTTCACAGACCTAGATTTTACAAAAGGGACAGACCTATGCCACTGTTCAGGACTAGTCCTATAGACTCCTTTTGCCCCTTCCAGTCCTCTACCCATGTGGTTTTAAACGAGTTGACCTGTGTTAAGTACTTTGAAAAGTGTGGACGTGGATGAACAAGTGTGTATTTACCATTGAGAATACCCTTATACATTTACTCTCCAAAGTGGATTCTAGAGGGGGTTACCAGAGAGGTGCCAGTTTGGAACCTAGAAAATAACCGTGGAGATGGTTTGTTTTTGGGGAGCTGATGTGCAGATGTCCTTTAAACAAGCTGAGGTGAGGACTTCTCATGTTGCTCAGTGGACCATGGGCACTTTGGTGGTCTCTTTGAATCACCAAACAGTCCTGGGAGAGCCAGGAATTGAGGCCAGCACTCCAAGGTAACACTGTAGGTAGAGAGAGAGATAAGGATGAAAGTGTACAAGTAAATGAGGAGCAGGGATTCTGTGTCAGAACACTTACCTAGTAATACCAGTATGGAAAAGAGAAAGGAGGAAAGGAAGGAAAGAAGGAAAGCTGGAGCTGGTGTTCAGTTGGTAGAGTGCTTACTTGCATAACATGCACCAACCTGAGGGTTCGATCCCTAATACCACATAAACAGATGCATGCAATAATCCCATAATCCCAATACGGGGGAGGTGGGAATCCTAGTACTTGGGAGGAGAATAAGCTTAAGGTGATTCTCTCTCTGCTCCATAGTGGGTTCCAAGCCCCCAAAGGTAAGAGTCATCTGAATGACCTTTGGGCTGCGAGAGCCTCTTTATCTTGGAAGTGGGTAGCTGCTCAAAGAGAGGAAGCCCCCATTTCACTGGGCATAGAAGCCCTGGGCCAAGGAAGTCCCCAATGCCTTCCGGGCATCTTTCCTTCCCTCGCTCCCTTCCCTGAAGCAGTGACTCACTGTCAAGAGTGCCTTGGCCCCTCTACCCTCCTAGCTGTTTTAGACTCCTAGAATTGTTTTCTAGGTAGAATCAAGAATCTGCCCCTTTCTGGAACTGTCAGAAATCCTGCGAAGGCCCTTCTTCCCTGAACAGGGAAGAACAGACGCCAGCCCCTCTTCTGTATGCCATCTTGCTGTCTTGCCGTTATCACATTGGATCTCTTGCTTTGCAGGCCACCCCAGGCCTCTGGTCTTTTCTCTCAGAGTAGCTGTTTCAAAGTTGCCCAGCAAAGTCAGCTGGAGGCTCACACCATAGGATGGAAGGAGATGCCTCTGCCTTTGACCAGGCCAAGTGGTTGCATGCTGCCAGGTTCCAGGACCCAGACTTCAAGGAGGGAAGGGCGAGGGAACAGACAGCTAGACCTGTGCTCTAGGAAGACCTGCAGAGTCAAGTTAAGGCAGAGCTGCAGGCAGATAAACTTCGGACAGCAGAGAGCAGAACAGTTGGTGAGAGATAGGGCCCCACATTCACATCACCCACTCAGCTCCCAGCTGCTCAGTGTCCTGTTAACCACTTCCCTGAGGTGTGCAAATGTACTGTGGGCTTAACTCCTGCTTCTCCTTCCTCCTGACGTTCAGGATCCTCCTTTCTCCTAAGGACTCGTGGACTTGATCTGAAGCTTTTTGGCTTCTATCAGGAAATAGCTAGCCTAGGCTGCTTTGGGTGACTAGCTGCTCTATCCTTTCATTACCCAGAGTTGCTGAGCACTTAGGTGTGAGTCTTTTGAGCTTGTCTAAGCATGAAGCTCTGCCAACCCCTTCTATTTTCCTGAGGTGTGTGTGGTCACATAGGACCTCCAGCCAGAGCGCCGTCTGAACTCCACCAAGTGGTTGAGTTGGGTGATTACTTTCAGTGTGGGGAGGATGTAGTTATCTAGAGTTGCAGTTTTCCCCTTAGCCTATGGTATCTCTTCTGGGGTGTAGAAAGCTGATCAGGTTCTGGATGCCAGGCCTTGCTCTAGCAGGTTACAGCTGCTGACTGATGCCAGGGGAAATGTGTCTTCTGGACTCTCAGTTTCCCTTCTGTGCCTGAGTGTGAGGAAATCCAGCAACAGTTGAAGCCCGAGGAGCGTCTTTTTCCTTCTGTCTGCAGCTTTGTTCATTCTTAGGCAGAGATGGTAAGATCTAGCTTTCTTCTTGGAGTAGAGGCAGCTTGAGTAGTTCAGGACCTAATTCGGCAAACCCTGGGCGTTCTGTTTCTGTCTTGGGCCCAAACCTTCCAGGTGTGAAGTCCCAGCCCCTGCAAAGATGTCTTTTGTTCACTCTCTACCATCTGTCCTCTACCCATGGCAGCCTAATAAAAGTCATAATGAAAAAGGGATTTAGGCCCAGG
Organism: Typhlomys cinereus; assembly: GCA_023101885.1. Lineage (NCBI taxonomy): Eukaryota > Metazoa > Chordata > Mammalia > Rodentia > Platacanthomyidae > Typhlomys > Typhlomys cinereus. The sequence goes on along the minus strand of JALPQD010000282.1, from coordinate 1,826,329 downwards.
CATGGTGGCACACACCTGTAATCTCAGCACTCAGGTGAGAAAGGTCAGAGGATCAGGTGTTCAAGGGCAACCTTCGCTATCAAAGCAGAGACCAGCCTGGGCTACAGGTAACCCTGCCTCAAATACATAGTAAACAAACAAAAGGAAAAGCTCCCCTTTCCTTTTGACACCATACATGTGAATCTCCCACAATGCTCTTTTCAAGCCCATTGTAAATGAAGAAACTGAGGCTGGGAAAATTTCAACTACCCCACTAAAGCCACACTGCTCATTAAGTGCAGGTCTCAGACTGAGAACCAGGCCTGTTTCCAAAGGCTGTGCTTTTCAGTCCCGTTTTCTGTACTTCCAGGCTGGAGCACAGTCTTCCCCATCCCATCTGTGGTCAGAAAAGACTGGGTGTGCTCAACGCCATGGGTGTCTTAACGTCTTCAAACCCAGGCCTCCCTGTGCTGCCAGAACCTAAGTCTCACCCCAGGCCACCTGTGTCTCTGGAGGTCTGCTTGTCATCCCTTTCTGTGGGGCAGACCAGGGCTGTCCCCCTGCAACTTCCCTCCCTTCCTGCAAGCCCCTCCAGCCCCCACCATGCGGCTTTCCCCAGTAATTGCTTCCATCTGCCCCGCCCGCCTGCTCCTATTCCTTGGAAATGAGGCTCCCCAGCCAGTCAGCCGCCCACATGGCTGCAAGGCCTCCACCAGCCACCACAAAGACACGTGGGGAAGGGGAGGGGCCCTGTTGGGGTCTCCTGGGCCCTGCCCAGGTGACTGTTCCCCAGTGTTCTGTATTTCCAGGTTTCTACCAGGTAGGAACGAATACTTTTGCAACCTAGTGCTCCCCAACACCACTTTGTCGCTTGGCTCAAGGCCAGCGGGTCTCCCCCAAAGATCTCATCTCGGAGTAGTGGAAAGTGCTACAGACATTCTTAGCAGCCACAGCCTCCCTGCTCCTTTGAGGTTGCTGGCCCAGGATGATTGATGCCTCCCAGGGGAGAAATAGGGGTCAGCAGGCACATCCTGGTGTTAGGAATCCTTGGAAGGAAAGTCATCTTGGGGACTGTCAGCGGAGTCTTTGGGGTTCTGGGGGTACTGGGCATGTGAGAATGGATCCCAAGCGATGACCACAGAACCAAACAGGAACCATACTTTTTCCTTGAAACAGAATTAAATCTGAACATGCAAAGTGAAAACGCATTGACACTCTACTCACGCCTGCACTCTACTCTAAGACCTGCATGGGCTGGATGGGCAGAGATGCCAGCAGGCTCCTCAGAGTGGCCACCTGCAGGTTTCAGAAGCGTGTTCTGTCCTGGCCATTGAAGGTCACTGAGACACGTCAGTGACCTTGGCAGAGGCAAGGACAGTACAGCGAAGAAGCAGGCAGTGGGTGAGGCATTTTCCTCTCTGAGATTTTGGATATTGATGTAAGCTCCAGGAACCCAACTATACTCTTAATGCTTGGAGCGCTGGCTGGCAAACAAAAGAAGCTTAGTGAATATTTTTTTGAGGAGCGACTGGAACCAGGTCAGTGGGAACAGCTCAGATTTTTCTAACTTTGCTTTATCCCGTCCTGATCCTGCTTCCTCCTTTTCTGAGAGCAAAGGACTAAGCTTTTTTGCCAGATGAGCTCTTTGCCAGAACCTTGCCTGGCTCTGGCATGTCCCACGCCCTGGGAAGGGGTCCTTTATTCAGACACAGGAGGGGCAGGCAGGAGCCCAGAGAGTCTAGGCAGAAGGCAGTTCTCTGAGGGACACACCCCTTTCCTCCCACTTCCTCCAATTTTAGTGAGACATGTTTCTGCACCTGTCATTTCTTAGTAACTTTCAGATCCCTGCACAGACTGGTCTTACCCTCACTTCCTGTTATGTCAACTTGCTGCCGTTTGGAACCCAAGAAAGGCATTCTTGCAAGGCCTAGCCCTCACTGGGTAGCACCTGTGGAATAAGGCGTATACCCTAATTTCTGCTACTGGGTTTCCAGTTGAACTCTCTTGAAACTGGGACAGAAGGTTTCTTCACTATTTTTTCAAAGCTGCCATTCAGCTTTACTCAGAATGTTCGCCTGTCCCTGGTAGCAAGCCATATGTATTCTCAACCTCCTGCCCTTTGCCCCACAGTCTCCTCCCTCTCCCCCCTCCCCACCCCCAATACATGGCTTCAGCATCGTCGGAAATAAGTTTCTAAATTGCCAGCGTCCTTCATGTTACCTTGAGCCTTATGCTCTGTCAAGGCTTCCAGGATCTGGGTTTTCTCTGCACACATCTCATTCCTGTCATTTGGAGGGGTTCTTAGCTGAATGCAGGCTGAACCAAAGACAGGCAGTGGAAGGGCGGAACTTTCACAGGGAGATTCGGAGACAGGAAATTTGTCTAGAGGCCAGTTGTTAAGTTCTCAGCCCTTCCCCTCTCCTAATTTCAGAAGAGCCTGCAGCCTGCCTTTGTTAGCATTGTTTACTCCTCCATGAAATTAACACTTCTTAATGAGATAGCACTTCAGATAACATTCAGTGCCTGGAATCTAGTACTCTGTAAAAGCTGGCTGGAATCCTTATCCCAGGAGACTGTCTGCTTTGGGCCCTGAGGAAGAGGGGTGGGCGGAACAAGAGCCACTTCTATTCCCTCTCTCCAGCCATGTGACCTCTGACTGATTCAAAATTTGCACCTCTGTTTACTGAGGTACAGGTAAGAGGTTGGCTCCACTGGAAGGGATCGTGATATGCAAAGGAGATAACATGTCTTCAGCTGGGAGAGACCTCAGAGGCTCTATTACCATCCCTCCCACTCACCCAGTTCCTGGTACCCCAGTAACTACTCCATATATTTCTTTTATAATGATAATATGAAGACTCAGGTAAGTCACTTGTTCAAGGTCATAGAATCTCTCTCTCTCTTTCTCTCTCCTCTCCAGGAGAGGGAAAAGGCAGGGCATACTGCCTGATTGGTCTAAGCCCCAGGAGTAAAGCATGATTCTGTCATCCCTGAACCCGCCTCCAGCCTCCCTCATGCCTTCTTATTCTGCCTGTTTTATGTATACCCAGCTGGTAAGGCTAATCTTCCCTGGAGCATGGGGAATGGGCATAGAACAAGGTGGGCTTAGACAAGAGGTCTGGAAATGCCTAGTTCACTGGACTAGCCTAGACTGATGGTGCCTAACCTAAAGGGTGAGAACTGAGGGGCTGGGAGAGGTAGGTGTACAGACGGAGTGTGGGGACTGTCCTCATCTGGGTCCCTTCGCCCCAGATTTACTGACCCTTCCTCTAGTCTTCTCTTTGGCCTCGTTGTTTGCTTATTATTTGTCTGTCTGTTTACTGTGTGTGTATGTGGAAGAAGCAGAGGACAAGTTCTTGGAGTCAGTTCTCTCCTTGTGGGTTTTGAGGATTAAACCCTCTGGCCTGCTCCTCCCTCATCTTCATTCCTTTGCCTCCCTCTCCCACCTCCGTATTTCAGTGGCCTTCATAGGGAGTGGCCAGGTTGGGTTCCCTAGACAACCAGGGATGCTTGGGAGAGGGCATTCAGGTGTGCCCAGTGAGGCTCCCCTGTGGTGGAGGGAACGACACTTCCTGCCGTTGGGTGGGTGAAGGACGGTGGGCAGCGTGCAATTCCATGATCCTCAGTGCGCTTCCTGGGTTCTCACCTACCTCCTTGGACAGCCTGGGCAGGTAGACAGAAGTTTCGCGGTCCGAAGGCTATAGGTCTCCAAAGAAGGCCTTGTGGGCTGAGCTTCCCTAGCGCCTGGCCTCCACCCTGGGCTCCCAGGAGCTTGCTCTTTCCTTGGAAACACCTGCTAGGCTGAAGGGAGCTGGCCAGAGAAGGGAGGCATCTGCCCAGCTCCCCGCCAGCAAGCACACCTCTTGTGTTTAGGCTGATGTGTGTATTTTCGTGCCTGGAAATAAACAGAAGTGTATGTGGATGACCTTTGTGCCAAAGTTTATGGATGCGCATCTGTGTGGATCCCCACTCAGGGCCTGGCACCGTGGTGCCCGCTCCTGGTCCCCGCTTAGCCCGTCTGTGGTCTTTGTGACCCTGCCTTTGCACTGTGGCTTTGTTCTCTCTCAGGGGCCAGCTGGTTCCTTGCTGTGGTCCCACACGGTGGTGACTGATCCCTGGCCACCCATTCAGCTGCCCTGGGGGCTTTGGAGGCCAGTGTTTGTCCCCTGTCTCTCCAAATGCGGGTGCATAGAGGCTTCCTGCCCGGAGTCTCAACCCTGCCAAGGCGGAGGGAATGGGGAACAGCTGCGTTGGCCGATTCCGGCTCCGTATGGATTTGGTTTGACAACAAAGCTCCCTCTGTGTGTTGTCAGGCCCCTTATGTAACTGGGGTGGGGGCAGGGGAGGCACTGGAGGAGGTGGAGATGGAGACCAGGAGACTCCAGGACAGGGCTGGAAGAGAGGGGAGCTGTTGAGACCACTGAGAAAAAGAACGAGGGGGAGGAGGACTGCTTTTGACCCCATAGTTCACTTCCTGCTTCCTGGGGTGAGCCCTTCCTGTTGGTGCTGCCTTCTTCCCTTTGACCCGTCCCTCCAGCCTGCATCAGCTAGATAGATACAGGTTGTGGGACCTGTCTGGGAGTAGGGCCAGGGAGGGTTTGGGGCAGGGCCTGAGAGGCCAGTTGTTGGCCTCACCCTTGAACCAAATAGATTCCTTAAGAACAGAGAATCATTTTTTTCCCTTGCCTTTGGGCTTTTGTTCCTTTGTCCTAGACTGGCCTGGCTTTCTGGAACCCTCTGGTCACCTCTTTTTTGTCATTCTTAGAAGCACCCGTCCCTGCACTCTCAGGACTCCTTCCCTCCTTAGCTCAGCCTGCCTGCCCTTCAAGTCCTTTTCCAGGAGCAGCAGAACTCACAGCCCAGCAGTGGCCAGATGAGCTGGTCAGGGCTGGGTGAGACTAGTGTTAGAGTGAGGACCAGGGCCTGTGTCCTGCCAACTTTCTTAGACAAGGCCAGTGAGTCTGTAGCCTCTCCCGCTTCAGAAGGAGCTGGCACCTCATGGGAATTCATTCTTCTGGGTTGTCTCATGGTCTACTGCCTCAGTTTCTCTGAGTTCTTCTGGTACCAAATGTTTCTTCTCTCTCTTTAAAATTTATTAATTTATCGTGTGTGTGTGTGTGTGTGTGTGTGTGTGTGTGTGTGTGCGCATGCGTGCATGTGCGCATGTATACATGCTGTGACACACATGTGGAGATCACTGAACAGCTTGCATAAGTTGGTTTCTTCTGCCATGTGGGTCCTGGGGATTGAACTCAGGTCATCAGATTTAGCGGCAAGCGCCTTTACCCCTGAGTCATTTCACCAGTCTCTCTCTCTAAGAACCCTTTTCTGCATTTGAAAGAGTGTTACAGCAGATGGAAGGGCCATGCTTACCTGAATTATGAACAGGACCGGCTCCCACATGGGCTGGGAAGAAGGCTGCTGGCTAGGGTGCAGAGCCATCCTGGGAATGGATGGGTTCGGGCATGCATTTTGACCTGTGCCCAGAGGTATTCCATAGGACACGGAGCCTGCGGCTCTGAAGAGACGTGCAGGGCCCAGACCTGCTGAACTGAATCCTCAGTCCATAGCTCTGGCTGGAGGCTTGTACTTCCTTGGGGGTTTGGATCCCGTGATGATGCTAAAGCCTCAGGCTTGAACCCTGACGTCTGAGCAGGAGGGCGTGGCAGTGGGGAAAGGACTAGAAGTTTCTGGGTTTGGTTCTCAGTGAGCCAAGGGGATAGTCTTTCATATGGATTAGGCATAGATGCAGGACTGGAGTCCTGGCGGGTGGTAAGTACTGACAGTGGGTGTTAAGGCCAGGAGAGCCCTCTTCTGGGCAGCAGCGTCTGATGTGGTGGTGGTGGTGGGGGGTGGCCACAGGCTACCCTAGTGCCCTCACAGCCAAGTGGTCCCATCTGCAGCTGGAGTGTCTCCTATCCAGAACCCCCTCCCCTCCCCTCCCTTCCCCTTCCCTCCCCTCCCCTCCCTTCCCCTCCCCTCCCCTTCCCTCCCCTCCCGTCCCCTTCCCTCTCCTCCCGTCCCCTTCTCTTTTCTTTTTCTTTTCTTCTCCTGCAGTTCCCTCCCTAGTAACTCCCCTCTCAGGGCTTCAGGTCATCTTTCCTCCTAGAAGCTGAGTTTGGAAGGACTCGGGCAACAACTTTCAGAAGTCCCCAAAGGACAGGCAGGCACAGCCACTCCCTGCTCTTCTCCGAGCTCCAGGCTCCCCAGCTGATAGCTCCAGGGACCTGCACATAAACAAACAGCAGAAGCCAGAGCCGACATTGAAAGAAGCAGGGAGCAGCGCACCAGGCCACAGAGGAATGGGGGAAGAGAGCGCCTTGACTGAGGGGGCCCAGCAGGCCCCAGAAGCTGTATGTGGGGATGGGGTAGACAGGGAAGCAGGCAGGGAAGGGGGGGGAATATATGAGCTGTGACTGTGAATGTGTGCATAGGGAGTTACTGTGTCTGTATTCTGAGTCTCAGCAAGTGTGCGCTGAGAAGTGTGTGCAGATTGTTGCTCTAGGGGTCTCTTGAGTGGGTATGTCAGGGGCAGAACAGGTTTGGCTGGGGTAGGGGCCACTTGTGCCTCTTGGCTGTGTGTCGTGATGGAGTTGTGGCGCTCAGTCATGCCTACACCTTCCCCAAGGGACTAGTAGGCAAGAGGTGGGCTCAGGTTATCTCTGAAAACCTCTGAGGGTCAGCTACCCAATCTACTGTGGGAGACTTCAGAGTCCCCAGGGGCAGCAGTCTTCTTTGGCACCAGCCGCCCCTCCCCTGCCCTCAGTGTCTGCTTGTACTCTGAGCTCTCTCTCTCTCTCTCTCTCTCTCTGTTTTTGTGACTGACTGCTTCTCTGTAGTCTTTAACTGCAGTGACACCCCCCCCTTAAAAAGAATTCTCCCTTTCCTGGGGATGGGCTGTTGCAGGAGGAGAGGGCTTAGTTTCCCTGCCCTAGTCCTCATGTCTCTTGTAGGCACCCTGACCACCTGCGATCGAACACCACTCCTTTCCATCATGGCCTGCCACACTTCCCCACAAGCAGAGCCTTTCACCCCTTTGAGTTCCTTCTAGGAATTCATGAAGTCTCTTTCATACTGATATCTAGAAACATCCTCATTCCACAAGTGCCAGTGTGGTCCATTTGCCTCCTCACAGCTAACCAGGTGTTCTGAGGACAGAAAGGGGTACCTGTCCTGCAGAAGTGACCAGGAGCAAGGGAGCAAGTTCTGACCACCAAGGCCATTCCCATCGATTCCCACCCAGCTAGTGCTGACAGGCAGCAGCGAGCGTGGGCCTCTAATGTGGTGCTTTATTGACCTCTGACACCATCAGACAGAATACTTCCCTACTTTGTCCTGATGGGGATTTGAGAAATATACCTTACAGTGTTGGTGTTGGGATTAAAACCAAACAAAACTTTCCATTAGCTTAAAAGCAATACACATTCAGTACAAACTGTACTTGGAATTGCCCTTTATCAGGCTAATATAGGCAGGATGACTGTCTTGTGATACCAGAAAGTCACAGGGTGAGCACTGATATCCACCCAACAATGGGCTGTGTTGCTAAGATAAGATGTGCAGTGATAGATCAGATGTATTCCACATGCTCTAGAATTAAGACGATTTCAGCCCAAGGCTGTGTTAAGACACAGCCCTGTTCTCCACATGCCTCTGTGATCTGGAGAGGATGATTAACTGTATAGAGTGTCACTTTGGACGTGAGGGGCTATTGTGCCTGTAGAAAGTTGGTACCATGGTAGAGAGGAGTATATGTCTGTCCAAGGCTCAGTGGGCTGCTTGGATGAGGTAGAACTAGCAGTCTGGGCACTGACACAGGTATTGCAATGGAAGCAGGAAGAAGGCAAGAATGAACTCTCCAGTGCCACCTCTTTCCCACCACCTTGCAGGGCCTGTGAGCTGGCCAGGGGTGTGTAGACGCTGTTACTGTCAAAGGTCCTCGTCCCAGGCAGGAGGAAGTCATCACTCCTCATAAGCAAGAGTGGAAGAGTAGAGCACATAATGTGGTTTAAAAATTAAATGAGATCATGCACAATCACTGCACAGTTGCTCCAGGATCTTTTAACATGTAATCCAGTGATGTCACTCTACTACCAATAACCTTGGTAGCTTTCTATGACCTAGACCGATTCACACTCCCTCGGTTGATCTGCAATGTCCCAAGCTGCCTGGTTCCTTGGGATGTTCTTGATAGCACATTTGGCCTTTTCTTGGTCCTCTACAGTCACTTTGGACTCGCTTTCTCTTCTTGACATTGGACAAGTTCAGGGTCTTCGTGTTTTTTTCAACGTGGAACCTTCTCACCTACCTCACATAGGCGTCAGGTCAAAACCAGCATCTTGGAGAGTTGGTCCTGAGTATTTGACTGCAGAGGAGTTGCCCTTTGGGCACTACACAGCCTGGGTAGGACATGTCACTCTGCCCTTGGGTTGGTGTAGAACTTGTCATTACATTACTTTACCATTTGTCATGTGTCTGTCCCAACGTAGGTGTAAATTGCACCAGCGTGGTCCTGTTTTGTTTATTGCTCTTGGCAGTACCTAAGATAGTGCCGTGTGTGCAGCAGGCCTGTGGGCCCCTGATACCTCGATGTCAGTCTTCCACCGGCATTGGGACAAGGGTGTTGTTCAGGACCAGCCCTTCTGAGGAGCTTATGGAGAGAGAGGGAGCCGTTGCCCTTGGCTCTCCTGGGGCCACATAGGGCTTGGCTATTTCACTAGTGATCTCATTTGGAGCTCTGGCCAGCTGCCCTGGCACCAGTGAGTTAGCAGAGCTGGATTATAGGTTCTGGAGTTGGATCCACAGGAACCACCCTCCTGAAAAAGGGGGCTTCCTTGTGTGCACAGAACGAGCATAGATGAGCTGCCCCAACAGCTGTTCCAGGGGAGCCGCCAACCATTGGTGTTGCTGATCTACACGGAGTTCTCGTGCCATGTTCTGTCTCTCATGCCACGTTCTGTCTCTCGTGCCAACCTACCCGGGCTGTGTATGGCCAATCCACATCCTGTCCTTGGAGGGGGACTCAAGGGGAAAGAAGAGCAGCTCTCTGGAAGAGAAAGTGGGTGGCTGTATGCATGCTCCTCAGTGTGAGACCAACTGCTTCCACTTCAGCCGTGGTCCACAGAGCCACTGTGCTTTGCCACACCCAACCACCAGGAAAGCAGGGCCACGTTCCCGTCTACACTTACCGAGCAGAGAGCCTGAGACGATCTGGAATCAGGTCCAGTGTGTGAGGCTCCATGCAGTGTCCCTAGCTACTTGCTTTCCTTTCCTTTCTGAGGACCTTTGGTCGTTGAAGATGAAAGTGTCTTGCACCCATCAACTTGAAAAGTTAAAGTTACCCACAAAGGGTGGGTGAGAGCTGGGAGTGGTGGTGCACCCCGGAACCTCAGCACTAGGGAGGTGGGAGACAGGAAGTTCAGCAGCTGTGCAGTAAGTTTGAGGCCAACCCAAGCTGTGTGAATGTGTTACATACACAAACGGTACATACACCATGTTTTCCTAGCATCCTTCTGATTAAATCATTCATATGCAAACATATGTATGCATGATTATAACCCTTTGTCAGAAGTGCACATGGAGATACACAGACACTGCCCCCCACATCCTCAGGTCAGCAGTGGGCTTTAGGGGTCTCTTGCTCTCAGAATGCCTGACTTTAGATCCTCCTCCTCTGACCTGACGCTACATGCATTTCTACAGGTCTGTGGATCGACGTACAAATTGTTTACCCCTTTTGCTGTTGGGAACAATGCTAGGAGCCCAGGGCAGGGGCACAGAGCTGTGGTTCCACCCTCTTGGGAGAATAAGGAAAAGGTTTGGTCCAGCAGAGGAATTCGAGGCCAGTATAGACACTAGGGTGAGATGTTGTCTCTAAAAACAAAATCAAAATATATTGAGAGAAGTGCTTAAATAAGGATCTTGATAGACAGGTCTCTGCACAAACAAAGGAGACTTCTCTGTAGAATAAACTTCTTTTTTTTTTTTTTGGCATATGTTTTTCTCTGTGTGCCTCTGAAGGCCCAGGGGTGACTTTGGGAATCACCTCGAATCGCTTCATTTGCTTTGTTCTGAACTTCACAGGTTCTGCCTTCCAGGCCCAGAAGTACAAGCTCCTGCCATTTCCTTCTGGCATTTTTTTGGAGGTGGTCCATGGTGGTTCCCGAATTCGTCCGTGGTTCTACACACACATAGACACACACACACAGACACACACACGCGTGCGCACATACACACGCACATGCGCACAGTTGAATAAATAATAATAATAATAATAATAAAAAAATGCCAGAAGAATAAACTTCTGACAGTGGCGTCCCCAGGGGAAAGGGACGTTGATACATATTGCCCAATCACTGCCCACAAAGTTGACCTGGTTTTCACTTCCACTGTGCGTCTGTTGAGGAGCCCCATTTCTCCACACCCCGCCAGCACCGTGCACTTCAGGCCTCTTATGTTTGCTGTTAAGATCAGTGGAGAGGGGGAGGGAAAAATGAAATTTTTTCTTCCTCCCAGTCCTGGGACTCTAACTAAAGGCCTTGTGTATGCTAAACAAGTACTGTCTCCCTGGGTTACACCCCCATTCCAAGCTGACTTCTCACATGGAGATGAGCATTTTTTCAAGTGTGCCATTTATATTTCTTCACAGTAAACCCATATTTATGTGTCCTTCTTTTATTCCTACTTTATTTTTCGGAGACAGAGTTCTGTGTAACCCAGGCTAAGTCTTGAGTCTGCTATGTGGCTTGGGATGACTTTGATTTCCTGAACCCTTGCCTGCAATCCCAACTGCTGAGTTCACAGGCTTGTCTCATCACACCGGTTATACAGTGCTGAGGATCAAATCCGAGGCCTCATGTATACTAGGCAGGCCCTCTCCCATCAGAGTCATACTCCTAGCCTCTCAACCTAAGAATATTTGAAGCATAAAATTAATGTAAAACACCTACATTAATCAGTCACATGATTACATTCGCACATGTGAATTTTTCCCCATAATAGCTCAGAATTTTATTTTTTCCTTTAAGAAATAAAAGGGTGGAGCAGAGGAAGGAAGATCAGAAGTGACATACTGAGTTTAAGGCCAGTCTAGATTACCTGAGATTCTGTTGTAAGCAAAGAAAAAAGAAATGGGTGAGAATGTAGCTCAGGGGTATATTACCAATCTATACATGGCATCTGGGTTTGATCCCAACACAGGAAGGAAGGGAGACAGTTCAAGTGCAAAACTGAAGACTTGTTCTCGAAGTCAGTCCATTCTTCTCTTGTCTTCGGAACATAATTTTCACTTAAAATAGGGTATGCCTCTTTATACAAGCATAGTATTGTGGGGTTTATTTTTTTACAGTTAGCATGTGTGTGTATAAGAAAGCACTTGAATATGTGTGCCTGAAGAGGCCCAAGGATGACATTGAGAATCATCCTAGATTGTTTGACCTTTGCTCTGAGATTTCTCAGGCTCTGCCTTTCAGGGTTAAAATTACAGGTCATGTGCTACAGTCAGGGCGCAGCCTGGATCCGGGATCCTGATAGGTGGACAAGGGTTGGTTGAGGATGTGGCAGTCATACCTTCTCTTCCTGGCACTTTTCACATAGGATCTGGGGATCCAAACTCAGGTCGTTTTGTTTTCAAGGCAAAGGCCTTGATTCCTGAGCTATCTCCCCAGCCCTGAGTATAAATTTTAAAAAATTGCTTATTACATGGAGAAGAGAGAGATGGCATGTGCATGCCATGGAGTACGGTTGGAGGTCAAGAGTCATTTCTCTCCTACCTTTCCTATCCACGAATCAAGCTCAAGTCACCAGGTTTGTGAGCAGGCAGCCTGCACGTTGATCTATCTTGCTGGCCCCAAAGTATAACTTTTAAGAGATGGATCTTTCCTTCTGCCGTATGGGTTTTGGGGTTTGGCAGCAAGTGCTTTAACCTGCTGATCTGTGAGTCTTCTCATCTTTTGATTTGTACTTTATCTTTTTCTCACAGTTAAAAATTGACTTCAGAGTTTTGGGTTTATCCAAATTGATCCACATGGATGAATTTCTTCAGTTTAAATAGTATTGAGTGTGTGAATATGCCACTGTTTATTTAGCAGGTGTTCAACTTGATATCATTTCCATCTTTTGCTGTTGCAATCATACTAAATAATCATCCTTAATGGGATGCCTGTGTGAAATAAGGGGTACCCCCCCCAGAGTGCCCAGAAGTAGAACTGCCAGATTATAAGATTTACCTGGCCTCACCCTCCCTAGATATTGTAAAGTGTTCACCAAACCTCTGTACCAGTCAGTGCTCCACCAACAGTGTGTAAGAAATGGTACATCCTGGTCTGCAGTATGTTTCCAGGCATCGTAGGTATTCGGGTCTAATCTCTGAATCTGTCCTCTGTTTTTCTATTTATTCGTCTGTCTGTCCGTTTGTTTTTGGATACAAGATCTGACTATGTAATCCAGGCTGGCCTTAAGTTTGTTTTGTGTCTCAACCGAGAATCACAGCCTGGATTGTAGCCTTGTACTATCACATGCGACTCCTTGATTTTTTTTTTTTTTATTATTAGTATGGTAAAATACGTAATTATATTGGTGTGTTGTCTGTCTTACCGTTTCTTTTTTTAATATTTGGAAAATTTTGATACTTTCATACACAGATACAATGAATTTATGTGTCTTCATCCTCACTACTCACTCCCACTACCTTCCATCCTAACCCCTCTTCTCCATTCCAGCCAGCTCTCTTTTCTAAAATTTCTAAAAAATCATTTATGGTGTGTGTGTGTGTGTGTGTGTGTGTGTGTGTGTGTGTGTGTGTGTGTGTGTCTTTGTGGAGAGCAGAGGACAACCTTGGGATGTCACTCACCTTTTTATTGAGGCCAATTAGGCTAGACTGGCTGGCTGGTGAACTCCAGGGAGCCTATTTTTTTTTTTACCTCCCTAGTGCTGGGGTTACCAGCATATACCACCACACCTGGCATTTTTATGTGAGTTCTGGGAGTTGAGCTCAAGTCCTTTTGGTTTTAAAGCAAGACTTTACTGCTTGAGTCATTCCTTCAGTCCCTTCCTTAGCCACTGTTAAATGTATATAGTTCCTTAAATATAGTCACAGTGTGCTGCAATCACCGCATCAAATCTGAAGAACTCTTCATTTTGTAAAGCTGAAACTTTGTACCCACTAAACAACTTATTTCCTTGTTCCCCACCCACCCCTCAGTGACTTCCTGTCTCTGAATTTGATTATTGAGTGCTTTGTGTAAGTGGATTTTTACAGAATTTGTTCTTCTGTGACTGTCTTGTTTCACTTAGCATGTTGTCCACTGTGCAGCCATTTTTGTTTTTAGCAAATGTCAGAATTTCCTTTTAAGGGGCTAGAGAGATGGCTCAATGGTTAAAGTGCTTGCCACACAAGCAGAAGAACGGGAGTTCAGATCCTCAAGTACTAGGTAAAATTACTAGGTATGGCTGTAATTCCAGACACACAAATGGGAAAACTTAGGAATCTCCAGCATAAACTGGTTGACCAGAATAGCCCTATCATGGAGCTCTGGGTTTAACTAGAGACCCATCCCTAAAAGAATAAGGTAAAAGAGAGATCAAGACTGACTCCTGATGTCAGCCTTGGGCCTCCATATTCATATATACTCACATGCAAGTGTATCTGCACATATACTTGTGTCCACACGTGTAGAACATACGTATGCATGTGCACATACCCAACATACAGATTCAAAAATTTGCTTTTTACTGTTGAACAATACTATATGTTAAGTGTGTACCAGATTTCACTTATCCAGTCATGCTTTCACAGACACTTGGGTTGGTTCTATAGTTTAGTTCTTGTGAATTAATGCTGTTATGAACGCGGATGTATGCACTCCTCCTAGGCTTTCAGTCTATTGAATATATGCCGTAAGTGGAACTGGTGGATTTAGTTATACCCTTTCCTTTTTCTGTGGGTTACTTATTCATCTCTAATTTGTAAGATTACTGATAAGATTGTATGCATTGTTTGGGGCTTGTTCAGACGTGGGCAGCAGGACAGGTCACTCCTGGATGCAGCCGGCTGCCTGAGAAGGGGCTTTGACCAGGCATCTGGGTGCTGCTTGGAGACAGAGAACAAATTTCCCAGTGCATCTTCTTCCTGCTGTCTCCCTCATGCTCCACCCCATCAATGTGTCCTTGAGTCTGGGCGGTGGGTCTATTCTCATGCGGGGAGGAGTCTGGGTGGCAGATCTCCTGTCTACCTGGGCAGCTGCAGTCTGTGTCTCAGTGTGGGATGGAATTAGCAGCTGAGTAGACAGGTAAGCACAGTGTGGGAGCGGGAGGCACTGTGACTGAGGGACGGTGCTTTCTGTGTGCCACCCCACTTCCGAAGCCATGTCTAAGGCTTGTGACACTTCTTGAGAACTTGTTCTTTGTGCCCTGTTTTTCTAAAGGAAAAAACGGAGATGGAGAGTTCCCAGCCCTCTTCACTGTTGCTGGTCCTTTCAGCCCTTGGGTTTCGGTGGTTTATGCCAATCTGGCTGTTCTGAGGAGCATGTGGGGAGGAAGGAAACAAGGGCGTTATCTAGCTTGTACCCTTCCTGGGGCCACCTGACGTCAGTTCCTGATGTGGTTCAGTACCCTGGTGCTGGTAGTGGTTAAGAAGTCAGAAGTGGCAACTGCCACTTCTTCAGAAACCAACCAACCACATGTGCCTGGCGATAAGGGTGCCCTTTCTTGTGAAGGAAGCCTCATGCACTTAACAGAATACGGTGGCACATTCTAGTGTGAGACTCTGCAAGCCTTCAGATCTGTGGATGCCCGGATCATTGTAAGAGAAGGGTCCGGGTGTTCTAACTGGGTGACACTTTCTGCTTATAGCTGTTCTGCTAATTTGATTGGGCGGACAAACGATGTTAACTCATTTCGAAATGTGCTGGTTACCAGGCATTCAGTTTGGCGCTGGGGAGACTGCTCTAGTGGGCGCTGGGGAGACTGAGCTAGTGGGCACTGGGATGGTGTGGTGTAACTGCCACGATGAAAGTGAAGCAAGCAGATGTAACAGAAGAACGTCGTGGGAGTGAAGAGGCTCCTTGTGACTCAGTAGTAAGGAGGAAGTTGTGGCCAGAAGGAGGGGAGATCAGGAGGGCAGTCCAGCCTTCCCAGATGCCCCATTTATAGCACCATCAACTCCTGTCCTAATGTGAACCCAAGAATGAAACCGTTGACTTCTACACTTTGCTCTGCCCAGTCTCCGTGCACAACTGAGAGTGTGTGCGCAGATGGGGTCATGCAGGTCCCTACCTTTGGGAAGGAATGGTACGTAAGAAATGCTGGTGAGGCCTAGTGGCCATCCGGGACTTTCACAGCGCAGTGAACAGTCACGAATAATACATGGTCCACAGCTTTTTGTTTTTGTTCTTTTGCTCATGAAAAAACGGATCAGAAGACAATGTTGTTTGTTTGCTTGTTTGTTTTTTAACAGATTCTAATGTATCTTGGACTGCCCTTGAAGTCTATGTAACCAAGGGCTTTGAATTCCCTATAACTCCCAGGTGCTAGATTGCAGATGTGCCCCCACCAGGTTGGCTAAATGTTCTTTGTCAGACATAGTGGCATAGGCCTGTAATCCTAGCGTTCAAAAAGCTGAGGCAGGAGGATCTCAGGTTCAAGACCAGTCTGGAGTACATAACAAGATCCTTCCTCAATAACAACGGCACAGGGATAGGTGAGATGGCTCAACTGGTAAAGGTCTTATGCAGAACCCGGTGACCGAGTCCACCGACTTCCACAACCATGGCATGTTCTCTCTCTCTCTTTCTTCCTTGAATGAATAAATAAAAAAAAAAACAAACAAAGGAATACAAGATTAAAAGACAGTGTTTTAAAGAATCTTTTCAATCCTCCTTTTCCATGGCTTCAATTTGGAGGGCTGCATTCTGTACCTAAAGATGGGGTGCTGCTGATAACTACACTTCCCCTAGGCCTCACTTGTATCAGTTGGATATCTATCGACAGCCATGACAAAAGTGTACGAAGGACTCCACTTTCTTTTTATAGACCAGAGGGTCGAGCGTTACAGATGCCACGTCATCTCAAAGTCACAAATCTTGCAGGTGGCAGAGTCTGTCCTAGTGCCCTGCCCCTAAAGCGCAGCTCTTGGTCAGGAGAAGACAGAAGGCTCTCTCGAGCCAGCTCCACCCGACCTGCTCATCCACTCAAATGCCTTTCAGGGTGACCTGGGGGGGGGGTGCAGAGAGCAGCCCCTGCATGCATTCTGGCAGATTGCCAGGCTGAGTTGGCTTGTGAGCCCTGCTGACAGCGGTCACTTTGAATTGTGCTTGAATTATCCTGAGAACTCGGATGGTCTAGGGGGAGAGGCAGGTGGAGAGGTCTCGAGACTCCTGACGTGTTTAAAGCACTGGCGCTCAAGGCCCACCTTGGCTGTCCAGGTATTTCAGACTAGTCCTCCATTTTGAAGCGGACTGTGGAACAGACAGAAGCTCCTGCTTCCAGTGGAGCCTCGGGGTGGGCACCATTGCCTTCTGTCACAGGTTTGAGCTGCAAGGGCTCTTGGAAATTGTCTAGCTCAGTGCCGACCCATAGAAATGGAATGGGAGTCTTCTATGCCGCATAGAATTTAAAAGTTACATTTTACTTTAGTTTCATTTCTCCCACCTTCTCTCTCTCCTTGGTTCCTGTTTTCTCCTCTTCCTTTTTTCTTTTCCCTTCTCCCTCTCTCCTTCTCTTCTCTTCTCCCTCTGTCCTTCCCCTTTTTCTCTCTCCTCTCCCCTTCTCTCTTTCTTTTCCTCCCTCCCTCCCCTTCCCTCATCCTTCCCTTTCTCCCCCTTCCCTTCTTCCTTTCTCCTTTTCTTTCTTATTCTCTTTTTCTTTCTTATTCTTTCTTTCTTTCTTTCTTTCTTTCTTTCTTTCTTTCTTTCTTTCTTTCTTTCTTTCTTTTTCTTTCTTTCTCTTTTTTTCTTTTTTCTCTTTCTTTTTTCTTTCTTTTTCTTTCTTTCTTTCTTTTTCTTTCTTTTCTTCCTTTCGCCTTTTCTTTCTTATTCTCTTTCTTTCTTCTCTTTCTTTCTCTCTCTTTCTTTCTCTTTTCTCTCTCTCTCTTTCTTTCTCTCTCTTTTTCTTTCTTTTCTCCCCTTCTCTCCACTGGGTGTCATATAGCTCAGGCTGGCTTCAAACTCACTGTGTAGCTGAGGACAGTCTTGAACTCCTGATCCTCCTGCTTCGGCTTCCAAAGTGCTTAGGATTACAGATACACACACCTGGCTCACATTTTGACAAGGTAAAAATAAAAGTGGTGAAATTCATTTTAATAGGTAGCTTTTCAGTGTGTGCTGACTAAGGTGATAGATCACTTTTACTCTATTTTTTACTATGTCTGCGGGGATCAGCAGATGTTGCTGCTTAGAGCACCCGTCAGTGTGAACTGGCCTTGTTGCAAGCACTTCGTAGCCACCTAGGGCTTGGTGCTGTTGTGTGGGGATGCACCAGGGCTGTGCAACCCATTGTTTTTACACGAGCTGTCTTAGGGCCAAAGGAGGAGGGTAAATGAAGAGCCAGTCCCAACTCTAGACTCTAGTATTCTCAGCCTGCAAGACTTATGACTTTGAGATGACGTGGCATCTGTAACTCTTGACCCTCTGGTCTATAAAAAGAGCCCTTGATCAGGAACCTGGGTTAGATCCGTGCTGGTACCGGTTTCTTTCTTACTCATCACGGACCTGGCCTGGCCCCCTGATTCCCACATCTCATGAACCTCAGCTTTCTAACCTGAGAATTCATGGAATTCAGAAGGTCTGACCTTCTAGACAAACACCAGAAATGTGATTTTTTTTTTCAGGTGGCTTCTGTGATATCTTGTGACTGGCTGCTGACCAAATGGATGATACAGTGTTTCTGTATAGAAGTTGGCCAGGCCAGGCCATTGGGGCGGCTGTGGAACCCAAAGGCAGGGAACAGAGAGAGTTTTGTGGCCATGGTGGGGTCTGTCCACCTCCTTTCCTGCTGCCTGTGGTGGCCTCCATCCTCCCACAGGTGGCCTTGAGGCACTTGGTCAATCCCTCTATCTTCCCCTGTCATTAAATGAACCCAAAAGAAAAGGAGCCTGCCCTCATCCTTGGAGTCACCACATGTACATGACAGGAACTTGCTTCCAGCCCATGTTTAGCCAGGGGACACACTGGAGATGCTAAAACAAACCCGATGCATCACTTCTGTTTCTTCTCTCCTATCACCTGCACTGTGACAGTGACGCCTAGTGAATAGATCCATTCGTTAATTCAACAGACAACAAAAATTGTATTGAAAACTTACTGTGTGCCAGGTACTGACAGTATAGCAGCGTGTAGCACAGTAAGAAATACCTGCCGCCAGGAGAGTGGGGTCTGCAGCACTAGTTGTGCAGGGAATTACTGCTGGGGTGTGGGAAAGGCGAGCAAAGACTGCATGTCCGCGTCTGAGCCAAGAGCCTTCGTGCCTCAGAAGAGGGAATGCAGAGGGTCCCGAGGAGGGTTCTGGCTGCTCTCACCGAGGCGGGGTCTGGTGGCAGAATGTGCTGAGAGAACAGCAGCCAGAAGAGAGGAGCCGGCAATGCAGATTCCTGAGCGGAGCACACTTAGGCAGGCCGTGGGCTCCCTGTTGGTTAGCATAATGAGGTGAGTCATTGAATGAGGATCCCCACAGGCCAGAAGCAGGATGTGCATCCTTGGAGGGAGAGGAGGAGCCCCCGAGGTTGCATTAATCACGTTACTTTCATGGTCTGCTGGGGGATAGTGAGGGGGCCCGTGGAATGACTGTGGGTTAGCCCACACCATGGAGACCCCACCGCGATGTGCTTGTGTGGAAGCAGGTTTAGCAGAGTTCTGCACTGACTCAGAGAAGAACCTCGTGTGTATGTGCAAAGCCCTGGGGACCTGGCTCACTGGTGTGGTGCACTGTGACCCGTGTAATGTCCAAGCTGGAGGACATGAGTGATCTTACGAATGCCTTTGTGTGCTTTGAAAACAGGCCAGAGATCTTCCAGAGAGACGGGGGAGCCTCGGGCACTAGCGTTTGTGTCTCATGGGAAGCTGGTCTGAGGAGGCGATGAGAAAGCGCTTTGTGACTGTTTGATGTGAAGGGCTTCAGTGCACCAGACCACATTTCTCTACTCAATTCAAAGGGCCCTGGAATCTAGCCGAGTCAGTCCTTCCTAGACTGCTTTTATTAGGGTGAGGAGGACCTTGAGATATGGAGTGGGGCGTCCTGATTCTATTTTTTACTCTGTCCCATCTGGGTATGCTACTGACCTTTTGTACCTTAGTTCTCTGTCTTTACAACGGAGGAAATTAAGAGTTTAACCTAGACAGTTGTAATATTGCTACACCCTGTCCAAGTGCCTGGTGTAGAGGTTCTGACACTTGGTAATGTGAAGACCCTTTGCTTATCCTGCTAGAGGATGGGGAGGATCCTTGTGGCAGTTAATTTGAAGTGTCAACACAAACCTTTAGGCATACCTGAGGAACTGTCTAATTTAAGGCTATCTTGTAGGAGATTGGTTGCTTAATCAGTATAGGAAGACCCCACCTGTAGTGGATGGGACTATTTCTGTAGAGGGATGATAAGATAAAGAAAAGCTGACATATTTGAAAGCAAACATGTGGCTTAGTGTCTGTTCTTGCCTGGTGTCTGTTGTTGTGCATGTGGCGTGGTCAGTTTTTTCTGATGTGGTTGCAGTTATTCTTGTCTGTTGCTATGAGACAATGCTTATACACAACATAAGGGGAAAATGGAGATTTATTTGGCTAATAGCTCCAGAGGGGATATAGTCTATTATGGCTGGAATTGCATGGCAGAAGGCACCTGCCGGAAGGACAAGCAGGAGGCCAATGGGTTTGGGTCTCTGCAGTCACCATCAAAGCAGAGAGATGCGACCTAGATTCCTCCAGCAAAGCTCTGCCTTGTCGAGGTGCCACAGTTTTCTCAAAGGTCAACAGCAGCCAAGGATGCAAACAAACACGTAAGCCTGTGGAGGACAACAAACATGACCTGGCTTCTGACAGAAAGGACGATAAACTAGAATTGTGAGCTTGAGTAAACCCTTTGTTCCCCTAAATCACTTGGCTTAAGTTTTTATTACAACAATGGAAAACGAAACTCATATAATCCTAATTTAGAAGTTACGGGCCAAAGGCACTGCTGAATATCCCCTAATGCACCAGGCAGACTCCCCAATGTCAGTGGTAAGTCACCTGACTTCTAGAACCAATGGTGAGGTTGAGAGACCCATTTTGCTTAAAGCGTGTGCTGCATTTCAGTTAGTATTAAGAGGTGAAATCTTTAATATATATATTATATATATATAATATATATATACACACACACACCAATACTTAGGAGGTGGAGGCAGGAGGATTAGTAGTTCAAGGCCAGCCTTAGTTATATAGTTTGAAGTTAGCCTGAGCAACATAGTGAGACTGTATCTTAAAAAAGCAAGGACTAGAAATGGACCTTACCGGTAAACTTCTTACGTATATTTGTATATCCCTTAGTTTGAACCCCAGAATCACATGTACACATATGCACACAAAATCAGGTGTTCACGTGTGGAGTGTGTGTACACGTGCGCACACATATGAAGTCCACAGGAGAACGTTGGTGTCCTGCTCTATCATTCTCTACCACATTGCCTTGAGACGGGTCTTTTACTCGATCTGGAGTTCACTGTCATTTAGGCTGGTGTCCAGTAAACACGGTGACTCTCCTCACTCTACTCTTCCCTTCAGCACTAGAGTTACATGTACATGAGCCAAACCAGGCTTTCAGATGGCTGCTGGCATCTGAACTCAGACCCTCAGACCCTTACTTCCCAGGCCTTAAAATCTTTAATTTCATGTTATTATTTATCAAATATCTGCTCTATTATAGCCACTATAATGCAATCTGGAGATATTAAAACTTCCATGATCAGAAGTCACCATCTCATGGGCAAGATGCAAAAACACATAATTTTATAACATGAAAGTATGTTTTTGAGGTAAAACATACTCCTGACATTCTAAATCTCCAATTTTAACGGTCACAAGATAGAGGACAAGACTAGTAAGTATACAGTACAAAACAATGTCATCTGTTATGTGCTTAAATCCAAGTATAAACAATAATTCATAGGAACAAAATCATGAGTTACTTAGGAATGCCTGCAAAGATTCCCACAGCGGGCCCTGAACTACCTGAATGAAATTTCCCCGGGGGATCAGGATGGGGTGCAAGGCAGCTACTGTCCTAGTCTATTCTGTCCCCCTGGAACAGCAGACTGGATCGTGTATGATAAAGAAAGTTTATTCATGATGTCAAGTGGAAAGGCAGATGGCATGAGCAAGCTTTCATTCTCTTACAAGAAAACTCCTCTCACAGTAGAGCACTCCTTCCGTAAAGACAGAAATCTACCTATGAGGCACAAAGGTGAGCCATCTCCCCAGCCTCAGGAATTATCTCGAATCATCCTACCTACTTCCTGCTTTGCTCTGGTGTTTCCCAGGCTCCTCCTTCCCGGGCCAGTAGTGCAGGCTGCTATCTCTGGATGCCATCTCCCCAGGGATCTGGGATCTGAACTCAGGTTGTCAGACGAAGGCTTTAACCCCTGAGTCATCTCCCCAGCCCTTCATTAACCTGTGAAATCCCTCGAGCTATTTACTTCCAAAATACAATGGGGTGGGGTGGAATAGCCAAGACTTCCCTACCCCCTAAAGGAGAAAGGAGTTCAGAAAGAGCAGTAAGGGGTCCTATGGGAGTCTAAAACCCTTCAAGGAAAGCTACCAAATCGTTGTCTCCTTGTCCTGCTTCTGGTAGAGTACTTGGACGAGGGGCTGGACTTCAAGACCATCCCTGCCAAGGCCCTGCTTAAGGGGCTTTGCTTGGCTGGCAGGTTGGAGTCTTGCCTGAAGCTCTCAGGCCAATGTTGTAGCCTGGTGTCCCTGCAGGATTTTGGAGGTGGTCCCACTCCGTTCCGAAGGCTCCCCTAGATCACAGGGACTCTGGCACGGCTCTGACCCCACAGTTCTGCTGGACCTCACCTCACTGGGAGGCTTGTCTGTGCTGGTTTCACATCTGGGTCCCAGGCTGCCTTGAAATCCAAGAGGAGGAAGCATATCCCACTGTTCTCTCATGTTATGACTAGAAAGTTGGCATCACATGGGCAATCCTGTGCTAGCCTCTTCATGCTTTTGACATCGCGCTGCCCCCAAAGAGCAGGGGCTGGGGTAGTGGAAGGCTGCTAGGAATTGCAGCAGCTGTGGGCAGAGAGCCCCAAGGGTCCAAGGGTACCCTGGCCTCCCTTTTAACTTACTTCCTCTTAAGCTTGGCATGCTGGGTGTGTAGTGGGAGGGGCAGCAGCCACCATCTCCAGTGGGCCTTGAAGTCATTCTTCCATTGTTCTGGTGAATAGTCACAGGTCTCTCTCTGAATAATCTTATCAAATGCTTGCTTGGCTGCACCTGTATTTTCCTCTCCCAGAAAAAAAGAAATGCTTTTATTCTCTCTTGCATCCAGGCTGAGAAGCCTTCAAATCCCTAAATTCTGTTTTCCTTTTAATTATAGATTCCACTTTATTCTTATTCTTATTTTTTAATTCTTAATTCTTCTCCAGTCTGCTATAGACAGTTAAACCTGAGTGCTTTGTGGATGAAGTGTTTGTTTGCCAGCTATTCCTCAATTCGTCCTCTTCATCCTCTTAATTTCTGCCTTCCATAAAGTTTTAGGGCATGGACAACCCTCCCAGTTGTTAGCCATTTTGTAACCAGGCAGGCGATTTCTAACTCTTTGTGATAACAACCACTTAGGTAATTGCTAAGAAATTTTAGACTTCCTTCAGTCTCAACAGAACCTCCTACAGCAAATGTGGACTTTTACTAGCCTGCATCTCCAGGTCCTCCCAATCTCGGCCTTCCCACTGCTCCAGAGCCGCGTCCACACTTTGGGTGTTTGTTAGAATGGTGGCCTCATTATTCACCGCTGAGTTTCCTTCCTAGTTGACTTTGTGCTGCTACAACTGAATTCTGAATTCGAAGGGCTGTCTTGTGGGGCTAGGAGTAGGAAAGAAGCTAGGAGAGAGCTTTGACCTAGAAGTCAATAAAGAGGCCCCAAGACCTGAAAGTAGAAGGGTGGGAGATAGAATATCCATGGGGTTATCCTGATTAGGTCACCCCTAATCAGAAATTTCAGCATGAAAAAAAAAAGCAGTGAACAGGGGGGCAGAGTAGGAAGTGGAGAAGAGGTTTGACCTTTGCAAGAAAGCCCTGGAAGCAGGGATAGCCTGGGGAGGGATTGAGCCTGCTAGGCATTCACTTTACAGCAGGGTAGTGTTTATCAGTTGGTGTAGGAGCTGCACTGCTGGTTAGAAAGCCTCAGGGAGGTGATGGGCAAGGTCCAAGTCTAGGAGAGGGACTTGGAGGGAGAAGTAGCATATGAGTATAAAGATTTCAGGAAGATGGTTAGCTCCAGTTTTTCCTTACAGAACCAAAATCTATATGGCTCCGTGGTGGAGCATTTGCCTAGCTTGCAGAAGGCTGTGGGTTCAATTCACCATCCAGAAAAAAGCAAGCAAGTCTAAGGAACACTGAATATAGCAGAACCATTCAGTGAACCCTGAACCTCTCCCCATCTTTTCAGCTCCCATGTCCCTGGGAAGGAGGTGGGGGTGGGCTGAACCTCTGAGGGATTATCTAGTTGTGTTTAGTACCTGTTCGACCAGGCCTGACTTCCTTGGTTCATGGCAGATTACCAAAATAGGCAGTCTTGCTGTCCTGGGTCCATATTGCCTACTTTATCCAGTTTGAGGGAGCGGATCTCTGTGGCAGCTGGTCCTAGCGAGAGAAAGCTGAGCCTTGGACCTCTACCTATCAACCCCAGACTTCCTTATAGTTGGTGGGAGGGGTTATCTTGTAGTAGCCCTGCCCTTCTGGTCTGTCCAGGGGGTTACAGAACAATCCCCAAAAGGGGAGAGTCCTTGATGTAAACTCCAAGACCAGCCAGTCAGTCTGCTTAGCGTAGCACAAGCTGTATTTTGGAACAAGGACATGCCGAAGCAGACCTGTATTGGGAAGGAGGTCAAAGAAGAGGTAGCTTTCTTGTTACTTGGGTCTGCTCCAGGCCGCTCACCCATGACTGCCAAAGTCTCTTCTGTCAAGGTCAAAGCCAGACTGTGGCTGACTAGTTGTCTGTCATTCACTATGGAATATGTTCTGTGTAGTACTTTCCATCTTGGCTGCCTACTAACATCACAGAAGGGGGGGGATTTTGTTTGTTTTCCTTTTTTTTCTCATGTCTCTGTATAATAAATAAAAAAAACTCAAGTAATAAAAAATCTTAGAGAGCAAGACCTAGGCATCTGAATACTTTAAATCCCTCAGGCCACCACATTGCGGCCTACAGATAACACAAAGGGTTGTGGTGAGAGGGAAGGAAACCCCATTAGGAGACTATCAGAATGAGAAAGGAAGGCCCCAGGGAGTAGGGTACAATTGGAAGATCCTGCTTTGCAACTCCAAGTGTGGTCTCAGTACTTTCCCTGCAGGAAGCTAGAGAAACCTCATATCCTCAGGCCCCACCCATACCTTCTGAATCAAAATTTACCTCCCCATCAAAAGTTTGGAAGTCATCCAGTCTGTTTGTTTTCCACTATGACTGTACATTAGAATCATCTGTGGTGGGTAAGCAAATTCCAGGGTTGGGCTAGACCAATGAACTGGAATTTCTACTTATGGGGCCCAGATAGGTGCTTATTAAAAAAACAAAAATTAAGCACTCCAGATCCATTCTCCTGTTCAGTCATTGTACAGACGTCTTCCCTGAGTAGGGCTTGGAAAGTTTGAATGTGAAATTGTGTTCAAATCTAGATTCTGATTTCTTTTTAAAGTTTTTAAAACTTTTTATGTATTTGTGTGTGTGTGTGTGTGTGTGTGTGTGTGTGTGTGTGTGTGTCAGAGGGCACTCTGCATCTTGTGGAAGACCAAGGGTAACTTTGGGAATCACCTTGGATTGCTTCTACTTCCTCTGGAATTTCCCAGGCTCAGCCCACCAGGTCTGGAAGTGCAGGCGGCCGCAGCTTCCACCTAGTGTTTTTTTACATGGGACCCTGGGATCTGAACTCAGGATCTCCCGCTTACGAGACAGAGCCTTAACTCCTGAGCCATCTCTCCAGCCCCAGATTCTGATTTTTGTGGGTTTGCAAAGACCTAAGATTCTGCTTTTCTAATAAGGATCCTTGTGGTGCTCATGATGCTGAGCTGATAAATAACTGTTTTGAGCAGCAGGGATTTATTAGATTTCCTTCCTAGCTGGATGGCCGAGGAAACAACATCAGAGAAGGACATGTGATCTTCCACAGAAACATGACATGGCATTCCTTCAATGCTTTCAATTAATTTATTATCTATCTAATTTTTGAGATAGGGTCTCAACCGTGTAGCCTATGGGAGACAGCCATGAAGAGAGGGAAAGAAGGGCACCTGCATAGGAATGGTTGGAGGCTACTGTGGGTGGGGAGGCGAGGCATATTGCTGTCTGAAGAACTATCAGGAGAGTTACTGGAACAGTCACTTTAGCTAGGAACTTGTGATTGCAAATCTCACTTTTAGGCTGAGCCTATGATCCCAGCACTCACAAGTAATAAGAGGTGAAAATAGCCTAAATTAATTGTATTCATGTATGAAAGTATCATAAATTTTTTAAAATATGATGATGAAGCTTTGGGGTAGAGTTGTTCCTAGATTGGTGAATACATTGATGATGATGATGATGATGATGATGATGATGATGATGAAGTTTTGGGGTGTAGTTGCTCCTATACTGGTGAATACCCTAAGGTCCTGGGTAAGTGCTATTCTTGAAAAGGACATGAAATGCAATCTTCCATTTGTTCTCTCCTAAGTTGTATCCTTTATAGTAAAACTAATCATAAGTATTTTTTTTTTTGAAGGCGGGTGAAGATACTCACTTATCTCCTGAACTCTTTCTTCCTAAGTCAACATGTAGGCCAGTAGGGAGGAGAGCCACACCAGAGTGCCTGTCATTGATAGATTGGGTTTGGGGATCTAATCTTTGAGGGCTTGAGTCACAGTTTCCCCTTCCTGTGGCAAGACCCCAGCGGGATCCCTCGCACTGCCTTTTGAGGGAGCGTGGTCTAGGGAGTGGCTTTGCACTTTCTGGAGGAGGAAAGGGGCAGGCAGGGGGTGTGTCTAGACAGGAGCGCTGGTGGAGCCAACTAGACAGACACCTGGGACTCCTACCTCCTAGGTGGCCCGAGGCAGCCGGGATGACACTTCTCCCCAGGAACCCTGCTACCTGCTGAGAAACATGATCAGCAAGTCCCGTGAGTGTTGTCCAGGGGCTCCCCCTTCCTGAAGGACGGGGTTCCAGCAGCTTGGGATCCCGTCAGGGTGGTGGAGGGACACAATGGGAGCCAGGGACCCTCTCTCTTCATCCTGGAGGATATCAGACGTACTTAGGTTCCAGCCTTGGGCTACGGCCAGAAGAGATTCTGGGACTGGATCTAGTGTGCTGTGGGTGGAAGGGTGGCCTGGGGCTGTACCTGCCTATCTCTGCCTCCAGCTCCTCTGTGCATGTGCCCCGCAGGCTGGAAGCTCCTGGCCATGCTGGCGCTGGTCCTGGTCGTCATGGTGTGGTATTCCATCTCGCGCGAAGACAGATACATGGAGCTGTGAGTACTGCCTTCTGTGTGCTTCCGTTGGCTCTTCCCAGAGATGGGGTGGTCCAAGGGCAGGAGCTAACAGGACATGACCTCTTCCCTGGAGCTGCTAGGCTTCCATGGAGGAAAGGGGGCGAGTAGCAGTGGGTATCCAGATGACTCTTTCGGTCTCCCACAGCACCAATACAAGGGCAGCAAGACCCAGATCCTCAGTGTTTGGGGAACTTGGGACCCCCTTGAGATGATTCCACTGTTCAGGTTCTCCAGAACTTTAGGATCTCTGCCATCACTGGGGAGGTGGAGCGTGCCCGGGATGTTAGACGTGGGGACCTCCTGTCTGACTGGTGTTCCCGCTTCTCCTCTTTCTCCAGTTTTTATTTTCCCATCCCAGAGAAGCGGGAGCCGTGCTTCCAGGGTGATGCGGAGAGGAAGGCCTCTAAGATCTTTGGCAAGTAAGCACCTGAGGATGGGAGTTGAGACAGGGACGGAAGGCTTAGCTACAAGGGCTCCGCCTAAGCTCTGGCTGGCTAAGAGGAGTCTGGACTGGTGGTACAATTGGATAGGCGACGGCGGGGCGGGGGGGGGGGGCACGTGATATTAGAGGCCACATTGTTGTGGCACCTGAATTAATCTCTTTCTCATCTCCACCTTGGGTAGCCATTCCAGAGATCATCCCATATTCTTACAGTTGAAGGATTATTTCTGGGTCAAGACACCATCGACCTATGAGCTGCCCTACGGAACCAAAGGAAGTGGTAAGTTCATCCCCAGCTGGGTGGAAGAGCAGCTCACTGTCTAAGAGCTACCATATGGGACCACAATAAGGCCACACTGTTGCTTTTTGCCACCCACTGGCCCTATGCCCGGGTTCTGCCCAGGCCGGGGTACTAGGGTCCAGGGGGGCAAAGACTTCAGGGAACGGAGAGGGCAGCAGCCTCGAGAATGCGGATGGCCATACACTTGGTTCCTTGTGTTTGTTCTTTCTGTAGAAGACCTTCTCCTCCGGGTGTTGGCCATCACCAGCTACTCCATCCCTGAGAGTATTCAGAGGTAAGGATATACTCTTCCCATTCCGGTCTGAGCGCCTTCTTTTCCTGCTCCAATATGAAATCATCTTCGTCTAGTGCCATCTGAACCAACCTCCTGTCAACAGTTCTTTGTGGTCAATTTAACCCTCCTTCCTAGCCTGCCTGTCTCCAGGGCTACAGGTGTATCAGTTCTCTGAGCATCCAGGTACTGAAGCAGGTAGAGGCAACTGAGGGTATCACCATGGTAACAGGCAGGCCTAGGCAGTAGGTTAAGGGAGCTCTGTGCCAAGGTTTCTTTTCCTTTTTTTCTTTTCTTTCATTTTTCTTTTTTTCTCTGATGTTCTGTATAATTCGATGTAGCTCAGGCTGAGATGACAGGCGTGTGTGGCACCATGCCCAGTGAGTTTCTTATGTGCTCCTGTGTGCCTTCCCTCTTTCTGTTTTCTCTCTGCCGTGCCGTGCTCATGACGCCAAGGCTGCAAAGTCAGCAGAACTGTAAGCAGGGCCGCTTGGCGATGTGTGGTGCGCGGAGGCTAGGGGTCCGAGGAGAGCCTCCAGGTGATTCCGAGATGGACCCCAGGCAGATCCAGGGCAGTGAGAGTTCAGCAGAGCAGGGGCTACTTCTGGGTTTGACCACTCTTCTTCCTTCCCCACCACAGTCTTGAGTGTCGTCGTTGTGTCGTGGTGGGGAACGGGCACCGACTGAAGAACAGCTCGCTGGGAGAGGTCATCAACAAGTACGACGTGGTCATCAGGTACGCGAGCCCACCATCCCTCTGGTTTCTTCTGGTGTCCCAAGCAGGGGGCTGCAGACAGGCTCAGCGGCCCTCATGATGGTCATTCTCTCCCTGCCTCAGACTGAACAACGCCCCCGTGTCTGGCTATGAAGGGGATGTGGGCTCCAAGACCACCATGCGTCTCTTCTACCCTGAGTCCGCCCACTTCGACCCCAAAGTGGAGAACAACCCAGACACACTTTTTGTCCTGGTAGCTTTCAAAGCGATGGATTTCCACTGGATTGAGACTATCTTGAGTGATAAGAAGCGGGTAAGTTGGGGAACAAAGGAAAGGAAGAGATGGGGACGCTGAGTCAGTCCTGTTCCAAAAAGCCTGTGAAGAACCATGAGCCAGGCTCCCAGCCAGAGTCCTTGGGCTTCTGCCCCTAGCACTGTCCTGTAGGCTGCTGACGAGCGGCCCTAGCCACATAATAAATAGCCTGTAGGAGGCAGGTGGCAGCCAGAGGCGCCCACGCTGAAGGACTGCCTGGGACAAGAGCGTTCTCAGGATGTGTCGACTTGCCCGGGAACAAGGGGAGAGTTCCTACAGGCAACTTGTGGGAGGCAGCAGGCACGCCCAGAGGCCAGCTCCCTGTCCTTTCTGATGGTCCCCACAACACTTGGCCATCACAAATTGAAAGCCCACCTGTCACGATCTTGCATTTTTGCCCAGTATTTAGACAGCCCAAAGCTCAAGTCCTTTTTCTTCCTGTCTCGATAGCTCAGAAATGGTCATTTCCTGCGGCTGAAGCAGCACTCTCCTGGCCTTCCTTCCCAGGTTCCCCTTGACCTTCCTGTGGTCTCCCATCTCTGGCACAAACCCTACATCCCTCCTCTCACTTTACCCAGAGACTTCTACCTTGACTTGGATCCCATCCCCTTGGGTCTGAGGACCACCAAATGGAGTGGATTGAGAAAGAGATCTTCACCGACTCTCTTCTAATCCTGTCCCTCTAGGTACGAAAAGGTTTCTGGAAACAACCTCCCCTCATCTGGAATGTCAACCCCAAACAGATTCGGATTCTCAACCCCTTCTTCATGGAGATCGCAGCTGACAAGCTCCTGAGCCTACCTGTGCATCAGCCACGCAGGATTAAGCAGGTGACGACAGGCTGATGGCAGGGAGGCTGGGTCTGGAGATTGGGGTCCTGGGTGGGAAGTGGGGAGGAATCCATGAGAGGGGAGAATAAGAGATAGCAGCTTGTTTGGGCTTGACCTTTGGCATCTTAACTTGCTACCTTGAGATACAGTGCACACTTTAGAGAATTATGGGACATCCTCAAAGTGGGAGTGAATGAAAGGTCCGGGGCTGGACTTGGAGGACGCCTTTGGCAGGTTTTGGTCAGAATCTGTAAACTGGAATTTTCTAGAATACTTACTGTTCCCGTCTTTGGAACAGCTTGAGTCAGTGCAGAGTAACTGTTAAAACACTCAGTCTGTGAGATCTTATCTTGGAACATACTGGTCTGATGGAATAAAAGGGGTAAGAGCTTTGGCAGGCCACAGTGAGTGTCATGGTTTGATATATAATGTGTCAGCTTGAGAAACTGTGGTAGTTTTCTGTAACTACAGCTTTGATTTGTGACCTGGTGGTCTTCAGCCAGTGCAGTTTAACCCACCTTGTAGTTTTCAAGTATCTCTCAAATGTCTTAGGTCCCGCCCCCCCCAGGGAGCTATATGGGGTAGTGGAAGAGGTAAGCTATTAGACTTGCTATTAGACAAAACCCTTTACTGTACTGGTAAAGTCTTCTGGGACCCTTGGTTTTTCTTGTCTGTCAGGATATTTGTGTTGACTTTCTAAGGACATTGTAGGATTTAAGAAGACAATAATATAAAATGTCAATCATGGAGAACAGAATACAGTGGCCAGCTGCTCAACCAATATTTGCCTCCCTTCCTCCTTCCCCTCCCACTTTTTTTTTTTTTTTTATTCTTGTAAAACAGGGTCTTACTTTGTATCCCAGGCTGGCTTAGAACTCATGCCTGAGCTTCCCAAGTGCTGGGATTTCAGGTGTGAGCCACCATGTCCAGTTAATGGTTGCCAGATTTGAAATAATGGCATTCTTGACTGATTATGTTATTCGGCATGACATTGAATATCTGCTGCATGACTGCTTGTGGATGGCCCGACGCTGCATGCTTGGAGAGGAAGGAAGACTCGCTCCTGCCCCAAGGAGATGCAGTCTAGCAGAATAAGCTGCAAGCAATACTGTGGAGTGATAACATGCCACAATGGAATTGTTCAAGAGTGACAGGAACTCAGAATGGAACCAACTTCCGCTCTTGGAGGCTGTGCACATCTTTGCCATGTGACCCCCTGTATTAGTCAGGGTTCTCTAGAGTCCGGAATTACGAAATATGGCTGAGATAGTCCAACAATGGCTGCCAGTAGCTGCTCAGCCCAGTAGGCCCGAGGGTGATGGCTGAAGGCTGGAGGATTCCTGAGAGTCTCTAGTTGCATTGACAATTTGGAAGGTTGGGCGGCAGGAGGGAAGAGCACAGCTTCGCAAAGTCTCTCCCTCTCCTCTGTATTCCGTTCTGTGGCTTTGATATTGTCCATTACTGGGAGGTTCCTATGAGATCTATGGAGGTTCCCATGGGATCTAGGGCGAGTATAAGCCCTTCAGGTGGTCTCAGTTGATCCTTTAAGGTGTGGTCTCAGCTGATTTTAGTTAATACGAGGTGTGTCAAGTTGACACCCAGGCTTAACTATCACAAGTCCACCCCTTGTCAACTTGATACCAGATCATATTTCCTTAAGCCATTCTTAATCTCCACATAAAAACAGTAAGATTCATAGTTCTGTCTAACATTAATATAGCTATCCACGTACAACCGCACACGCATTATTTTTCCCAAGACAAGTGACAAAATCCCTTGAGAAATGCTTAGTCTTTAGTGTACCATCATACAATATCATAATGTAGATTACAACATATTACCACGTAGCTACAGATTAACATTACATTTCATAAATACCTTCTTAGAGTATGTGCACATGCACAAGCATATTCTTAACAGTCTAGACCAGGAGCACTCATGGCAATTACAGTCCTTGTTTCTGTAACTGGTCACATGGCCTTATGTGGTATTTATAATTACCTTCTTCTACTACCCATTCTGCATTTCCTTCACCTTCAGCAAGCACTTCCGCAGGTCTGGGCTCTTCACCTGGAGGGGTTACCCATACCTTCATTCCTGGAGGATCTGGACCATTTACTGTCCTGCCTGTGTTGGCTGTTGTAATTTACCATTGATCTTAATCACAGGACATGGTAATACCAAGAGATGCCCTAGTGGATCTCCTGCACTCCAGACATACTCTTCCTTACCATGATTGTGGAGAACCAATCCAATTTCCCCTTGGTGGTCTGAGTCAATCACCCCTCTAACACTGTTATTCCAATCTTAGCCTGTTGACTCAAGGGCATCAAAGTCCAAAATATCCAGGGGGAAGCCTTAGCTTCCAGTTCAAAGGAATAGTTGCTGTGTCTCCTGGAAGAAGCGTTCCCTGCTCTGGTCCCAAAACTTCTAAGCCAGTAGAAGACAGACTCCCGGGAACAGGAAGCAAAAATTTTCCTGATGGGTCACTAGGGGTGATGGTAAGGGGAACTATTTCTGTTTCCACCCCTTGATTCCTTAACCCGTGAATCCTGGTTATAGGAGACACAGTACCATATATTGGACATTGGTTCAAGGCATATACTGCCTTCTGGAGAATTCTGCCCCATCCCTCCAGACTATTACCACCTAATTTGCACTGTAATTGTGCCTTTAAAAGACCATTCCACTGTTCTATCAAGCCAGCTGCTTCAGGATGGTGGGGAACATCGTAAGACCAATCAATTCCATGGTCATGAGCCCATTCCTGTACTTCTTTAGCTGTGAAATGAGTTCCCCAGTCAGAAGCAGTGTTATGTGGAATACCATGACGGTGGATAAGACATTCTGTAAGTCCACGGATGGTAGTCTTGGCAGAAGCATTACGTGCAGGAAAGGCAAATCCATAGCCAGAGTAAGTATCTATCCCAGTAAGAACAGAGTGCTGCCCTTTTCATCTTGGAAGTGGTCCAATGCAGTCAACCTGCCACCACGTTGCTGTTTGATCACCCCTGGGAATGGCTCCATATCGGGGACTCAGTGTTGGTCTCTGCTGCTGGAAGAAGTGCTATGTTTAGTTAAGTCAGGGAATGCCAGGATGAGGGGCCATGTGATGAGTGTAAAGGAGCCTTGTCCAGGCAAAGCTGGTGAGGAGACAGTGGTGCTGTGATTTTTTTCAGCGACCCAGACTAGATGAGAAAGCTAAAGCAGCAAAGGTACCAAGTGTGGCTAGGCACACCTGTGATCTCAGCACTCGAGAGGCAGAAGCAGGCGAATCAATTTCAAGGTCTATATAGCAAGTGTGAAGCCAGCCTTGGCTACAGGAGACCCTGACTCAAAAAAACAAAAAAGGTAGCAAGGGCGACGTCACAGTTTGCCTGCATGTTGCTGATAAATTCATGACAAAATGGCTTATGGGAACAAAGGGTTTTATTCTGCCTTACAATTGTCCAGTTACAGTTGTCAGTCCAGTTTGGTAGGGAGCTAAGGGAATGGACCATATTATGTCTACAAGATTCCTGAGAGAGGGGCAGACCTCCTCACTTGCCAGCAGCAGTCAGTCTATAGAGTAAACTGAAAAATGCCGAAACACTGAACCAGATCCTTCATCTTATTCACCAGATCAGGAAATGGTTTCACCTACTATGGGCTGGGTTTTTCATATAAACTAGGCAGTCACCTGCAGGTTTGCTGAGGGCTTACCCTTAATTATCAATTTTTCACAAATGTGCAACAAAGCTTGACTGCAGTCTTCAAGGTGACACCAGTATCTAACCATTTCAAGTGATAGTCAGGCCCCACCTGGGGAGCAGAATCAAATCATCTGGGAGAAGGTCCCCTGGGTGTATCTACCTGTGGGGGAATTGTCTCTATTGCTTTGATGTAGGAAGACTTACCATAATTGTGGATGGGACAGGTCCCTAGACTGTTTAAAGTGAAGAAACAGCTGAGTTTTAACAAGCAAACATAGTCCTTGCTCTCTGCTCTTGCTGTAGATGTGATATGTGAGGCTGCTACAAACTCCTAATGCTGAGACGTCCCTGCCATATGTAACCTGTTAACTGGCATTATGCGCCAGCTAGACCCTTTCTTCCCTACGTGCGCTTGGGTAGCAACCAGAAAATAAAAACGAAATCACCATCCCTGTAGACAAGTTAGGGATGAAGGAAGCGAATGCTCACAGCAGCTCATAAGGTGGACAGGCAAAGTATTGCCATGCCTACAGAAGGGCTAGTCCATCCCACAAAGGGTCGCACAACCAGTGAGCATCTGTCCATCAAGTCCAAGGAGGAGGCAGATCCCCTCCCCTTTGTGAACAAGTTGCTTAGTTTTATGGATGAGCTTCCTCATCTAGAAAATGGATCTACTTAGGGCTGGAGAGGTGGCTCAAAGGTTAAGCCTCCACCTTGCAGGTGGAAGGTCCTGAGTTCGGATCCCAGATCCCACGTATAGACGCCAGGTGGAAGCGGGGGCGGCCTGCGCTTCTGGTCCTGGTAGGGCAGAGCCTGTGAATCCCGGGGCTGAAGGAGGTGGAGGCGGCCATGGTGGTTCCCGATTCGTCCGTGGTTCTACACAGACACAGACACAGACACAGACACACACACACACACACACACACACACACACACACACACACACACACACGCACGCACGCGCACATACACACAGTTGAATAAATAATAATAATAAAAAAATTTAGAAAATGGATCTACTTAAACAGTGTCTCACCATAAGTGTTATGGAAAAGACCAGGTGAAGTGGTATTTTATACTGTTAATACTTAGCATAGTGTCTGACCCACAGTACGTGTTCACGAAAGTAAGCATTGGGCTGGAGAGATGGCTCAGGGGTTAAGATTCTGCCTCACAAGCAGAAGGACGTAAATTCAGATCCCAGGTCCCACATAAAAATTCCAGGTGGAAACAGAGGTGGTCTGCACTTCCAGCTCTGGTGGGTGGAGCCTGGAAAACCCCAGAGCAAAGCAAAAATGAGGTAGAAACAATCCAGGATGATTCCTGAAGTCACCCGTAGTCCTCCACAGTGACACTGTCATAGTTAAGTACAGGTGTCAACTTGACTGTTGAGGGTTTGAGCTCTGGGCACATTTGTAGAGAATTAATGGTTGAGTTAGGCCCAGATCAAACCTGCAGGAGATTGTCTAGCTGATGGGGAAGGCCCAGCCCAGGGTGGGTGGGATTAGGCCCTGGAATAAATCACAGAGAGCTGGTTCACTTGGCCAGACATGCTGCTCTGGCAAGTAAAGATTGTCCATCTCTCAGCTGTTAATGTAGTGATGGTGTGGCCAGTTCCCTTGGCCCTGGTGTTGGCGCATGCTTTCCTGTCAAACTGGGCTGAGAACTGTAACTAGGAATCATAAGAGAGAATAAACCCTTGTTCCCTTAAGCCATTTGATAGCCATTTATCAGCAACTATACAGGCGAACTGCAACAGACACATAGTTCTCTCTCCACACACACGCACATGCAAAATAAAAAAAATAATTATAGTGTTTAGTTTGTGGCAGTTTTTATTATTGTCTTCCTGACTGCCTTATTTTCCTTAGAAGATCAAAATCCCCAGATATGTGGAGTTATGTTATCGAGCATGCTACTGTGTTAGCTAAACTTGCATCACTACAACAAACGTGACATCAGCATTTAAGGGTAGAAGGACTTAATTTGCTTGTGGCTTTGGAGGTTTTAGTCCATCATGGTAGGGATGGAGGCATCATGGAGCAGAGCCCTCAGATGTGGCATCCAGAAAGCTGAGCACCAGAAATGCCCACAGGCCCTTTGCATAGTAGATAGTGCCACCCACATTCAGGGTGGGCCTTCTCTTCTTAGCTGATCCTTTCTGGAAATACTCTTACACCCAGAGGTATAATTTATTAATATCCTAGGTAGTCCTCAGTCCAATCAAGCTGACAAGATAACCACTGCAACCACTAGACACAGTACTTAAATTAAAAACTTAACTAGGGTAAGGGGTATAGCCTAGTGTACCGGAACACTTGCCTAGAATGTAGGAGTCCCAGTTCTATCTTCAGCACAACAAAAAATTGAATTAGTATTTCATGGAGGGAGCTCAAGGATTAAAACTTTTGCCTAGCAAGCAAAAGTGCCTAAATGTGGATTCCCAGGTTCTACAGAAAAAAATGCCAGGTGAATATGGTAGCAGCCTGCAATTCTGGCCCTAGAAGGTGAAGCCTGGGAAATCCCAGAGCAAAACAATAAGGGGTTAATAATCTAGGAGGATTCCTGATGTCACTCTTGGGTCTCCACAGGCACACATACTCAAGTGCCCTTTGGTACGTGCACACGAACACACACACACAGGCAGAAATAAATTTCCTGAGGTAAAAAACCCAATTCTTAGCCATACTAGCTTAGTGTTTAGTTGATTGGTAGCGCTCTGTTGGGCAGCACAGGTGACAGACATTTCCATGACAGTGGAAAGTTCCACCGTCCAGCACTGGCCCAGAGCCGGGGTGATTAGAGGTCTTTTCATGCCCCTCCTTCTTTGTCTTTCAGAAGCCGACTACAGGTCTGCTGGCTATCACCCTGGCCCTCCACTTATGTGACTTGGTGCACATTGCGGGCTTTGGCTACCCAGATGCCTTCAATAAGAAGCAGACCATCCACTACTATGAGCAGATCACACTCAAGTCTATGGCGGTAAGTTAGGTCTGTTGTGCTAAGTGAGCCAGGGGAGCTGGGACCAGATAGCCAGAGGGACAAGGGGTGAGCGGGAACTGCGTCACAGTGAGTTCATTCAGTGTCGGAAGTGTCCTTGGGGCCCCTGGACATCCCAGCTGGCTGACTCCTGTCTCTCTTCATCTGGTGGAGACTGGGGGCTATAGAGAGGAACAGGGAGGTTTTTCTGGGGCCAGAGAGGTACCTGGGGGTCTCTTGTTTACCTCCTTGACTGTCTCTACAGGGGTCAGGCCACAATGTCTCCCAAGAGGCCCTGGCTATCAAGCGGATGCTGGAGATGGGAGCCGTCAAGAACCTCACGTACTTCTGACTTGGGCAAGAGCTACAATGCATCCCGACTCTGCTGTCTGGGTGACCTCTGTCCATGACTGTGGAGTGCCCAGCGCCAGAACGACCCACTCGGACTCGCCCTCCTCTCACAGGGAGGACGTCTTGGGTCTGGCCAGGTCTGAGATGAGGCCATGACTCTGGCTGCTCTGGTGGGGCCCAGATCCGGACAGGGTGGAGGCCAGAAAGGCTGAAGGAGCCTGGCCAAGGCAGGAGGCTTGCTGCCGTGGCATGCCCTCTCTGCCAGCACCAAGAGATTATTTAAGGTATTTAATTAAAGAATGAAAAAGTGCTGAGGGCTGGTCCCATGGCATCCAGAAAAGGGGCACAATACATTGTGCTGCCCACTCTTTATAAGACGTACATGGGATGGGCCCACCAAGGCCCAGACCGAGAGCTGGCCTCCCCGGGGGGTGGAGGCATGGATAGTGGGAAGGTGTCCTCCAGCAAGGGACGGCTGCCTCCCAGCAGGCTTGGGAAGAGCACTGGTGAAGGGGTTCCACCAAAAGGGACCCCAACTATAAAATAGGTTGTAAACCAACCATTAAAATATTTTTTTTCCTAAAACGGAAGCAATTGTAAGGCCCTGTGTTCTTTCGTTTGGGGTGAGGACACCTAGACAGGGCAGGGCAGGGGGGGGTTAGGGAGAGAGGACACAGCACATACTTGATAGACCAAAGCAGGGTTTGGTCGTTCAGGGAATGATTATTATTAAAATGACACCAAGGACAATATTTCTAACCTGGGAGCGCAGACAAGTAAGCAATGCCAGAGTGCTCTTGTCTGCGGAACTCCAGCCTGGCATCCTGAATCCTTGGGGGCAAATGGGAGGGTGGGTGGAAGGTACCAGACGAGAGGGACAGACTCATTTTGGGTCTTCCTCTCCTCCCAGTTCCCTCTAGTTACTTAAATCTCAGCCTGGGAGATGCATGTTTTAAGGACAGGGTGGGGTCAGAGAAAGCTGTTTCCCTTCAGATTTAGTGGGAATCATAAAATGGAGCTTGTGGATGTTCCCCTGAACACAATGGCACGGGCTGTGGGGACTGGAGCAGGCAGGGCTAGAGGATAGCCCTGGAGGGATTTGGCAAGGCCTGCCAGCCCGTGTCGGAGTGGGGAATGAGACTGTTTCTTTCCCAGGTCCCTAGAATCCTAACTGCCCTGCCGCTGCCTGGCTCTCTGGCCTTTGTTCTCCATCTTCCAGGCCATGCCTCACTGCCAACTGGGCCTCCTGCCACCCCCACAGCTGTTCCTTTACATCTGGAGCCAGGAGGGAGTGTTGGAACTGCCCCAGAGGGACTGGAACTTGCAGCTGTGTTCCTGGCTTTCTGGGAAAGCATTGCAGTCTCGAGATTTGAGACAGGCTAGGCTGGAACAGGGTAGACACAGAGGGGCAGCAGCTTAGAGGAACCAAGGAAGGTGGCACAGTGCTGGAACATCATGAAGAGCAGTCAGCCCCATCCTACACAGCACCCCTGAAGACCAGTCTAAACAATGCAGTTGCCGGAGGCTAGCTGCTCCCTAGGAGAGAGAGGGGATTCCAAAAACCAGCAGGCCCTGCAGCCTCAAGCGCACTCCTCTCTGCCTACATAGACAAGCTTTAACTTCCAGGCTTTGTCCTAGGGAGGAACTTTTCCATGCCAATGGGGGCTGTGACTGCCTGTGAGCTCAGCCGCGCTTGCCAACTTCTCCTGAGAGTTTCCAAGGGAGTGTCCATTTCCCGGTCCAAGGCCCTTGAAAGTGACTGTCTGCACACATGATCCAGCTGCCCTGGACGGAAGCCACTGCCTGATACTGAACGTGCCTAAACTTGAGCCAGGATCTTACATGAGGCTGGGTCACCCTGCCCCTCCCAACTCCACACTTATGATTAGATATCAGAAGCAGTTTATACTCTCCTTGGGGTCTTGGCGTTAACTGAGGGTCCTTCAGGGTCATATCTATAGAAAAGTACATTTATACATGTACTGTTTGCTGGAGGTGAGGACCGACATAACTTTCTCTTCCCTGGGAAAGGCTAAGAGTTGGGAGTGGAACTTTGATGTAGAGTTGTTGGACGGGGTTCTTTGGTGTTCTGGGAAAGAGGCTTTCCGTTAGCCCAACTAATGTGAATGGACTGCCTGCCAGCCTGCCTGGTACTGATTAAACCATGCCCTGAAAATGCCGCAGGAGGGGAGAGAGGGAAGAATGCAACCGAGTGCAAATCAAGAAATCTGGGTCTTATCAGGGCTATTACAAGTAACCCCTAATGCTAGATTTACAGCCAATCAATTCCTCTGCTCCATCTCGGATTCCTGCATTCCTTGAAATCTGAGGTGTGTCCACTCAGCTCGAGTACTTGGGGTGACTGAAGCATGGAGTTCCCTGGGTCTTAGGCTGCTGGGTGTGAGGCCCAGGAATCAAATTTGTACAAGCACCCAGAACAGCTGCTTTAACCGTCTAGACTACAAGATGATCTCATGGTCCCCTCGCGACTCTCCCGTCTGGTTTGCAACTAAAGCCTATCCTAATCCCCGGTGTCCTTGAGCGGTGTTAATTAGACGCACGCGTAGGTCCCGCCCGGGAAGGAGGTGTTAACTGCGTTCAATTCGCCCCCCTCCCCCTGCCCGTGGCAGGGTGAGACCGGGCATGCGTGGCGGGCACCGCGGGAGGTGGGAAACTGGCAGAGATCCCTGGCCCCAGTTGGCTGCACTTGAGGACCTCCGCCCTTGAGTCCCTTGAGACGCCCGGTGGCCTGTGCACACAGCGACCTCTTAAGGTTTGCATGCTCCTCTGACAGCGAGGGAGCAAGCAGAAGAGGCACATGCCTTCTGCTTTAGATTCTGGAAGCCCAGCCCGCTGGCACAGGGGGAAACTGAGGCCTGAGAAGAGAGCTCCTGACCACCGATCTGGACAACACAAACCTTTTGGATCTTTTATCTAGCACGGGCATCCATTTAAGTGACATTTTATATTCACATCACTTGGCGTTGCGCCTTAATTTTGAATCCTTCAAGTTGTTATTTACACTTTGTGAGGACATAAGTATATATTAGGTTGCTTTCCTCCTGAGGCTGTCTAGCCAATGGAATGTTTGAGCTTGGAAACAATAGTGTCTGTGAGACAGTAAAATGTAGTGTGCACAGAGCACCGACTCTCTTTTCCTGCTCTGTCATCTAATTAGCCAAAGAAACCTCTGTGTCTTGGGCTGGAACATAGTGATTATGCATGCCTGTCTCACAAAAAGTTAGTAAGGATCTAACGGGAATTCAAGTGCAAAGACTTTCCTGTAGACTGTAGATCATGTTGTGAATAACGGGACTGGAAAGCTGCCCTGCAAAATTGAAAATGCTCCAGCGAGATCAGCTGAGGCACATGTGTAAGGCCTGATACATACCACATACTGACTTAACCAGCTTGTTTCCTTAAAGTTTGTCTTGAAGTCATATCCAGATGGAGTGGAGGAACTTGACAAAATGATCAGAATGCAGGTTCTTATAATCAATGAACTGTGAGTTCAGACTAAATCTCTGGTTGTCTTTTGCAAGTTACAGTTAGATACCTCTAAGAGGTTCTTTAGAGAGAAGTATGGTGGGAGATCAGTTTAAAGAGTATGTAGTAAATCACAGTGGGTTTCTAAACAAAGGTTGGGAAACACAACTCAAGAGTTGATATGCTTTCCTCTAACTCTTCTGGCCTTTCCGAATTCTTTATTACAGTTAGTTGGTAATACGTAAAACTTTGGTAGTTTTGAAAGTTTTCCTGGTTTTGTACAAGTCACGGTTGCAGATAACTAAATCTTCCTTCCACCTTAAAAATTTGAGGTGTGTATAGGTGGTTCCCAAGTGATAATTCCAATTAGGTATTTTTGAGTCTACAAGGGTGTGAAAGCAGGACATATTCACTGTGTGATTTGATCTCACCAGGAACATGACAGTAACTCAGAGATCCTAGTCAGTGTGCAATCATAAGGGCAGGCCACCAACACTCTACAGTATGCTGTGTTATTGTGGCCTGCTGTATTAAATGCATTTTCTTTTAAAAACAAAAATTGGAGAGACTGGAAGGGGAATGAACAGGTATGTGCATACCACTGTGCACATGTGGAAGTCAGAGACAACTTTTGAAAGTTGATTTTTTTTTTCCTTTTCTACCTTGTAGGTGCCAGGAATCATATAGGTTGCCAGATTTATATGCAGGTGCCTTTACTCACCAAATCCATCCTCCCTCCCTTCCAACTTTCCTTTTTTTCTTTTTTTGAGGCAGGGTCTTGCTTTATTACAGTTTTTCTGGTCTTCACTATGTAGCCCAGACTGACCTCTAACTTTATGGCAATCCTTCTAACTCAGTACTGGGATTACAAGTGTATGCCACAAATGTGTGATCTAAATGCATTTTAGACTTATTTTCCATTTATAAGGAGTGTATCCAGCTCTAACTCCATCATAAGTTGAGGAACGTCTGTGTGTATCTGTACTTCATCCACTTTTTCTGTCTTGTTCCTTCTCAGTAAAAGAACCTCACCTGTTAGAGATCTTTGGAATTCTCTGCCCAAGGAATAAGGTCTGGGGACCCAGGTAGCTCAGTTAGTATTGTGCTTACCTATCATGCATGAAGCCCTGGGCTCCATTCCCAGTACTGCATACACTGGATATGGTTGTGCCTATAAAACCACATCCAGTGTGGGAGTCAAAGGGGTCAGAAACTCAAGGTCATCGTCCGTTACATTGCCAGTTCAAAAACAGCAGAAATGAACCTTAGTAGATGACAGTGGGAGAAGCCAGATATCCTGGAAGGTTTGGCTTCTTCTCTTGAAAGGACACAGGGAGACCACAGAAGTCTAGTCAGAGTGTTTGGTAAAAATGTGTAGGGAAACTTGAACCCTTGGGAGGCAGGTGCTGCTCTTTGCCCTTGTCAGGTTCCCAACGGTGTAAAGTAAACCAACCCCTGAATGGAGGCACCGCTTCCTCCAGATCCTTGCAGGATGGGGAGGGTGGAGCTGGGCAGAAAGGATGAGAGAAAGTCCAGTTGTGGGAACAACCCTCAGAGACCTAAGCTGGAATCACTGAGCTACACTGTTCTAGATCATCTATTATTCTGAAGCTTTCCAAAACACGATTTATATATATCATGAGCTTGAACACTTCTTCACTTGCTTCAAAATGGGTTTTTTTCTCCTTACGAAGCATAGAGCTGTTAGACAAAGTAAATCTCAAGAGGACAAGTTGGAGCCTGCTAGGAAGACTGCAGCCCTGTGCTTGCTTTTTCTTCATGAATTTATACGTAGCTCTTGTATAATTTCTGTGTGCGTGCGTGCATGCATGTGTGTGTGTATGTGTGTGTGTGCGTGCGCGTGCGTGCGTGTGTGTGTGTGTGTGTGGGTGTGTGTATAGGCCTGAACTGACTTAAGGTGTCTTCGTCAATCGTTCTCCACTGTTATTACTAAGGCTGCATCTTAATTGAGCCCAGAGTTCTCTTATCAGCAATACAAGCCTACCCAGCTTTCACATGGGTTCTGGGCATCCAACCTCTCCAGCCCTCAAGTTTGCAGACCAGCAACACTTTATCCAGCAGCCATCTCCCCAGCCTCGGGAAAACTTTTAAATTAAAAGTCGTTATCTGAAGGTTACTGGGAGATGGGTAAGTGTGTCAAAGTGCTAACTGTATAAATCCAACCAAGTTTGAGTCCTGGAACTCATAAAGTTCCACATGCGTACTGTGTACACACTTGCCTGTACATCCAGGCACACACAAAACAAATATTTTTAAGTTGTCTGAAAAAAATCCTGCTTTAGAAATCATGATCCTTACCTGTATCACTCTATTTATACTGGCCTCCTTCCAGTACTTCTGAGAAGCCATTAGAGTCAAGAATATATTTTCTCATGTTCAGACAACAAAGCCCTATTCTTTTCATTTCCAAGCAAAGGTGGCAAAGGTGCTATCTTTACCTTAGTCCTCTTGATCTTCTCTTTGCCTAATTGAAGGTGATTCTTGGGAGGATGAGTCCCTTCCTAAATTCAGGTCTTATCTGGATTAGAATATTTCCTCTTGCTTAAGTGGAAAAGGATTTCAGGTTTACATTAAGACTTCCATTGATTCAGCCAAAGAAGATACTGGGTTTTGCAAGACTTTGCTTTCAGACTGTTCTGTAGATTCACCCCCTGCCCCGATACATACATACACAATCACGAGAGAGCATTTTTGCATCCTCTCACTGCATTCATTCCATAATATTGCTGAGGGTGGAAGGTTAAGGAAGGGGATGCTTGTGTTTGTCTGGTGTTCCCCAATCAGGGCACTCAAGGGACTCTTTTGATCATGGGTTGAGGATGTACGGGTCCTGTGGGTGACTGATTGTACTGACCTGGAGAGAGGCACCAGGAATATAGAGTAGCAGGCAGATTTTAACAGAAACCTAGGCGTGGTTGGGTCTGTAGCTCAGTAGTGGAGCACATACTAAGTGTGCAGACCCTGGATTCAATCCCAGCACGGGATGGAGTCACATATAAACAAATTAAGGACTGTAGACCAGGATTATTAATTATGTATATTCCCAATTCACAAAAGGGCACTTATTTATTTATTGAAGTTCTGTGGATCAAACCAAGACCTTGCAAACCCTAGGCAAATACTTTGCTGCTGAGTTATACTCTCATACCCCCCCCAAAAAAACAAAAAAAAACCCTTTTTTTTAAATCATAGTTAAATGCTAGTGTCAACTTGGCAACTGTTGGCACAGTTGTGAGAAATTAGTGGGTGAGTTAAACCTCAAATAAGCCTGCAGGATATTGTCTAATTGACGGAGACGACCCAGTCCATGGTGGGCGGCACTAAACCCTGGGCAGATTTATAAGATGAGGGAACTGTTTGAGGAAGTTGGCATCCTTTGGTATATACTTGGCCAGATATGCTGGTCTGGCAAGTGAGGATTGACCTACTCAGGAGTCCTGTAGATCTGGTGTGGCCCTAGGTATTGGTGTGGGCTTTCCTGCCAAGCTGGACAAAGAACTGTAACTGACAATTTGTAAACCAGGATAAAACCCTTTGTTCCCTTAAGCCTTTTGGTCATGAATTTATTAGCAACCAAGTAGGCAAACTGCAACACCTTTTAAGAAGGTAATGGTAAGAATAAACCTGCAGAATTTGTAGTAGAGAAAGCTTTCAGTGTATATCAAAGACCTCGCTTTAGACACAGGTAGTGGATGGAGGAAGAGCAGCAGTTTTGAAGGGAAAGAAATGATTGTCAAACAGCAAATGCTTCCTCATTTGTACAATCCTTATTTGTAGAAAGAAGAGTGGCGTGACATATTCTCATTTTTCCTTGTTTGTGACCTGGCTAGGAAGACTGAAACATGAGGGCCCAGGGGCAAGGCCGTTGGAGCTTTCCTGAAATGATAAGTGAGGACCCAGAGATCAGTAACCTCCAGAGATTAGTACTGGTTTTGATGCTAAAGT
Organism: Typhlomys cinereus; assembly: GCA_023101885.1. Taxonomy (NCBI): domain Eukaryota; kingdom Metazoa; phylum Chordata; class Mammalia; order Rodentia; family Platacanthomyidae; genus Typhlomys; species Typhlomys cinereus. The sequence goes on along the minus strand of JALPQD010000282.1, from coordinate 1,782,303 downwards.
TGCAAATGGCCAGTGTGCAATTACAGCTTCTAAATCAACTCAGATAAGGAGTTTTCCAGGTCACTGGTCTATGTCTAAGTTGTTTTCTAAAGAGTCACTCCCACCTGCACGTTAAATAATCCTTATGTGAATTAACATATTTTAATTTAAATAACTGTATTTTTTTAATGAGAGGTCAAGAGCAGGGCCTTTGCTCTGTGGTAGAACTCTTGCCTAGCATGCTTGAGGTGCTAGGTTTGATCCTTAGTTTTGAAAAAGAAAAAAAAAAGTAAATCTTGTTTTATAGGAAGAGTCTCTAGAGGCAGCACCAAGGCAGGATTTCCTTTCATCTTTTTGTTTTCTTTTCCTGGTGTCATCACACATTCCTGGGAAGGGCTAATCAGACTCAGGGATGTGAACCTTTCCATTTCTGTATCTATGATAACAAGTACCACAAAGCATACTCATTTCCCTCCCCAACTAGGAAATGAGGAAGGGCCTTCCTGTCCATTCCTGTTCTGAGAAATCACCCTGAGACCTGGCATTCATTTTCGTTTCCTTGGGTCACTTCCATTCTGGAAACTTAAAGGTAGCTCCCAGACCTGTGACTTTATAGGACTTATTTCAATAGGGTTTGCCAGAAATTGATTTGGTGTGGCATTTTAGCTCTGCATGTAAGAACACTTCCTATTCCGAGGTGGAAATAACCCTGGCCTTTGCAGACTGATAGGGTGCCTGATAATTAGAAACTGGGCTTCAGTCCAGTGACTGTGACCAAATAATGAAGTTCCAGCTATCAGAAAACTGGATCCTAGCATGGGGAGGGTGGGTGTTCCACAGAACAGCTTTGTTTCCCAGGGAGCTTGTGGTCTTTCCAGGTCATTCGGGGACTTAAGGTGGAGGATGCAGGTCTGCCTTTGATGGACCTATGGCTTGTCCTTGTCGGACCTGTCCCTGAACAGCATGTGGCTTTTACTGTGAACCATGTCCACCCATACGCTGAAGGGAGAGTGATTTTGAGTTTGTACTTTGGTATGGAGACATTGTGTAGTGGAAGTCAAGTGTGTTTAAATCTCACATTTGCCACTTGTTAGCTCTGTGATCTCAGGTAAATCTTTCGGAGTCTTTAAGCTTCATTCCCCAATCTGTAAATAGTGAAGATTCGGGGACTCTTCATATAAAGCTCTCTTCAATTCATTATTGTGGGAAAACACCTGTGGAGGAAATTGGGGCTTCCCATCCCCCCACATACTTCCTTTTACTAGCTTTTTTCTATCCCCACTCCTTGTGAGACATCAGAAGGACTGAGACAGCTGAAGCGGGAGCAGGTCTGAACTCTTCCTCAATACTCCAAGGAAAGAATCCCCCAAATCTAAAGTGGAGGCGTGTCTTTCACAGAATGTCGCCCAGTTTGCCCTAGATAATTCCTTCCGCGCTACACTTTCACAGAGACTGTGACCTGTTTTTTTTTTTTTTTTTTTTTTTTTTTCTGCAAGTCTTGTTTTATTTGTTCATGGGAGGGAGCTCAGCAGTCGGACACTGTACAGTCTAGTGTGACCGTGGTCACCCTGGTGCCCTCTCTTCATCTGCCACAATAGTCCACATTCTTACTCCGGGAGTGCCAAGGCCCCTGGGAGAACAGGCTCATTCTGTTCCACAGGACACTTTTCTTCCTTGTTATGGTTATTTTGTCATAATTCCAAGTACCAGGCAAGAATGGACACTTCAATTCTATTAGTTTCATGTGTGGGAGGGGAAGGACCAAGGGAAAGGTAAACTATGACGGTCAGGATTGGGAAATACCTTGTCTCTCTCTTTCCCCATCTCCAAGGTAGGGAAGACCAGAAGAAATCAATGGACAAACTCTCTTAAGTCTAATACCCCAAGACATTTTGCATATGATCATGAGCCCCTGATCCCAAATGGCAAAGGTAAGCATATATGGGAAGAGGGAAGCTCTTTGAGCTGAACCAGGAGTGGGTAGAGGCCAAGAGTGCTGGGTCCATGCCAGGCCCAGAAGGATACTGGGAGCAGACTGTGCAACTGGTGATGCTTTAGGCTTGGGGGTAACAAAGGAAGCTATCAAGGGAATTTGGGATTCGGAAGCACTACGAAATATGACTGCAGCAGAGTTACTTGGAGTGGAGGAGCTATGAAGACTAGACATAGGATCCGGGATTGGAACCACTGTAGGAATCAGTGTGCGGAAAGCAGCACACAATCTTTGGGGTCGAAGTCTCCCGTGATGGGCAAAGACCTCTAAAGTTTACGAGGACCTTGAAGCTCTAGGGGCAATTTGGGTCTTCCAGAGTTTCTTTCGAATCTGGCTGGTGTTCTGGCTTGCTCTTCATCCATTCCACGATGATCTAGCTTCCTACCCAGGCCAGGCCATTTTGAGAACATTATGATTCCTATACTTTCAAGAAGGTCTCCTTCCAGAGCAACAGGTGGAAGGAGCTTCCCCTAAAGGACACTTTGGAGAGAAAAATCTGGAAAAACCTGGTCAGTGTCTTGTGGTTGTGATTGTGTGGCCTCAGCTGTATTTGACAAGAGTTGGGGTTGGTGAGGCCTGTTATTGCATGTCTTCTGGCTGGGGCCTAGCCACAATGAAGAGCATAGGGATATAGCTTAGTTTACCACCACAACCAGTCCACTGATGGTCTTCTTTGCCTGGAAAAAAAATGGAAGTGAAGAATGGCAAAGAATCTCAGTTCCCAAAGCGTATTCAGACTCTCAGGTTCTTCCTACGGGAGCAACCCTGCAGGAACGAAATAACAGAATGGACTTGTTGGGGGTAATGGCCCTACATTTATTCTCAGGTGAGGAGTTGGGGAGGGGGAGGGGTAGAAAAACTTTCCCTCTTGCATGGAGTCCAGTCCCCTGGAGACAGGAGGGCTGTTCGTGTTCATCAACTGAGAAGGTCCATCTCATCCTCCTGCAGACCGTCCTCCAGCCTCTTCCTCTCCCGCAGGAAACACTTTGCAGTGACTGCTCAACAAGCCCTGACCAGAGACGTGCTCATATTCCTTACATTAGCTTGATTGTGCTGTAGGGAGGAGGCAAGCAGGGGCGGAGGGGGAGGGCTCTGAATCGCACCGCCCAGCAGGAGGTCTGTTGGTAAGGTCCCCCTAGGCATTCACACGCTCCTTTCTCCCCTCCCTCCCCCCTGAAGACACCAGGCTCCGATGGACCTGTCCCACCTCCAAGTTCAAGGCATCAAGCTCAAGGGCAGAACTACAAGAATATGGACACAAAACACCAAACAAATTGAGGGGGGGGGTGGGCTCCCAGCAAGGTGCTCCTTTGGCCAAGGCCATTTCTGGGTCTTTAGCCTCTGAGGCATGGGTTATGCACAGTAGGGGAAGCTGGGGTCTCTGGAGCAGCTCAGCGCTAGGATTAAAAAAAAATGCCTCACCCCTTTTCCCAGGACTGTAAGGAGCACAGATACCAGGATGGCTTACGGGCAGCAGGGGCCAACAGGAGAGTGGATGGCAGTTTCATAAAAGCAAAGTCATAGCTGCCACTAGTGCCTGTGGGAGGAGCAGTGGTTGGGGGACCTCCAGGAAAGGGCTGGGGGCGAGGGCGTCCAGCACCGAGTGCACTCAGTGGCCTAGGCTCCACTTCCCACCTGCCTGCCTCTGGCACGCTGCAGTTGGGAGGACCAGATTTGTGCTTGACCGGAGCTTTGAAGGAAGGTGGTGGCAGAGGTGGTCGGAGGCCGTCCTGGAGTTCACCAGTTCTGGAGGGGCCTCTACAAAGCAGCCTCGGTCCTCAGAGAACCAGAATATGCCCCGCCCTCCTCCCTGGGTCATCCCCCAGCGCAGTGCATGATCCTCAGACATGAGTCTGCATCCTCCGCTGCAGGGGTCGACTCGGGTCAGAGTTCTGGGAAGAGGACTGGGAGTGGTGGGAGGAGGAGGCAGAGGCCTTGCTGGCCTTGTCAAATTGCACGTAGCCATCCTGCTTGCCGCTGCTGCTGACGCTGCTGTCACACTGCGTGTCCAGGAAGGAGCTGCTGTCGCTGAGGGAGCCCCTCTGGAACTCCCGCTCACAGAGCTCGATGGACGAGCTGCCCATGCCCAACACGAACCTCTGCCCGTAGTCGTAGAGGCGGCCCTGGCCGCTCAGGGTGCTGTAGATGTTGGTGAAGGACATGCCCGTGGGTACTCGCTGCTTGCCTGTCGGACGCAGGTCTGGCTGGCAGCTGGACAGGGAGATGGTGGGGGTCGAGTGGTGCTCTTTGAAGGTGTTGACGCTGTAGTAGCCATTGGTGGGGTCCTAGGCGGGCAGGAGCAAGAGACAGCTCATCAGGGAGCCTTCAGTAGGTTTGGGAGGGGTTCATACTGATCGACCCTGCCTTAGCCAAGGACGGCGTGCTGGGAAAAAGGTGGGGGTGGGGGGAGTGGGGGAGAAGGATACTGAACAGGAGATAGAAAAGGTTAGTATGGCAGGGAGAGCAGAAAGCCTGGCAATTGCTCAAGTTATGGGATAGTTATGGTACTCCGGATTAGGATTTACATCAGAGCAGAGATGAATTTTAAAACCTATTTGTTATTGGGCCGGGGGAGAGACTTCTATGAACTCAGCCTTAATTTGGTTTCTCAGTGCAGGGGTAGCAAGAACAAGTTCCCTCTGTGTGTGTGTGTGTGTGTGTGTGTGTGTGTGTGTGTGTGTGTGTGTCTCAGACGGATACTAGCCATGTGTCTTCCCCCAACCCCCAGGCTAGCCTCGGGTCCTCCTCTTCTGTTTGCAGGGGTTTCTTTGTATGGATCACCTGTCACAGCTGCAGTGTACCTGTCACAGCATCCACTGGCAGCATCTGATAACCTGGGGTTACACCTACCTTCAGGTTCTGAAACTCCTTCTCCTCTTCTTTGAGGACCTCCAGCTGCTTCAGCACCGAGTCTTGTTGGAATTCGCCTCGGTCCATCTACAACCCAAAAAAAGGATACAAGGTGTGCTCAACCCCGGACCTTCGCCAAGGAGAAGATGGGAAGTGAGCCCGAAAGATCGCCATATAGAGCCCCTGTACTGCATGGATTGCGAAAGCAGGGCAAAGAACTACAGTGAGATTCCAGACCCAGAAATGTTCTTGGAACCCCCATCTCGGGACAGAGATGGGAGGTGGGGGGGTCCGTTAGTGTACAAGTGTTCAAGCCCACGCTTTCTTCCAAAGGACTGGAAGCATCATCCCCAGACATCTTCTCACTTGAGTATTTATTGAAAAATTTTAGCCAGGTGCTATGCCAAGAACCAGAGATCCACAGGTTAGGATAGACCAAGACACAGTTCTGTCCATCAGAGAGATGGGCTGGAGGAGATAAGTAATTACAGAACATCAGGAATTCTCTTCAGGGCGGTCTGTCAACCAGGGATGGGGTTTAATGAAAGCACAAAGAAGAACCCGCATGTAAGGTGCTGGCAATACTGATGTCATGGTTTGGGGTCTGAAGTGTCCCCCAAAAACCATGTGCTCAAAGTTTGGTCTCCTAATAGCTTCTATTAGAACCTTTCGGAGGTAGGGTCTACTGGAAGGAAGTTAAGTTCCTGGAGGTGTATTCTAGAAGGGATCATTGAGATCTTGGCCCATTGTCTGTCTTCTTTTTGCTTCCGGGCCACCATAAAGTAAACAGCATTCTCTGCCACAGACGTCTGCCAAGGTCTAAAGGTACCAGGGCCAAGTCACATGATTGAAACCTCTAAAACTACGAGCCAAAAGAAATCCTCTTATTTTACAGTTTTATTTATTTTTATTTCACATGTATTCACATGTATTCTTGGTGTGCATATTCTTGTGTGAGTGTGTGCATGGTGACCAAAGGACAACCAGGGTGTGAGTCCTTCTCAGATGCTGTTTATCTTGCTTTTTTGAGACAGGATCACTCACTGGCTACTGGGGGCTTGCTGATTGGGCCAGGTTGATTCTCCTGTCCCTGCCAATCTAGCGCTGCAATTACCAACACATGTCACTGCATTTAACTTTTTATGTGAGTGTTAGGTTGTGTCCTCATGCTTGTTCTAGGAAGGAGCTATCTCCTTAGTCTGTTTTTTGTTTGTTTCTTTTGAAGCAGGATCTTACTCTGTATTCCAAACTGACCTGGAACGCATTATGTAGCCTAAATCACTTCAGATTTATGGTAACCCCCTTGTTTTAGCCTGCTGAGTGCTGCCATTATAGGCGTGAGCCACCTTGCCTGGATTCTTTTCTCTTTTGAAACTAGCTTTTGGGCTGGCAAGATAGCTCAGTGTGAGTTGTCCGTTCGCAAACCTGGCAATGTGCGTTCCATCCCCGGAAGCCACATGATGGAAGGGCAGAACTGAAAGCTGTCCTCTGCCATCCACCTGCGCACCAGTGGCATGCATGCGCCCCCATCTTTCTCATAAATAAATAAAATGTTTAAAAACAGCAGAACGCTAACAATGGTCCCATCTATTCTTCACAGCAGTGACTGAGGTGCTCTGGGAATCTGTTTTCATTAATAAATGGCAAACACCCCGAAGGGAAGGATCTTACTATCTTTAACCCCCCCCCCGTTTTTATTGTGGTCAGTGTCTTTGGAATGAGATCTATGAATTATGTGTAGGAGGGGTATTTCAGATGTTATGTTTATGTGGAACAAGGGCTCTAAAGAGTACTGGTAGGTTGTAAGACGGGAACAGCACGCCTCAGTACACAGGGGATGCCTGCGGTCCTCCGAATAACCCGCCCGACACACACGGCGCCTCCTGCATCTCGTGCCCACACACTCTCTCACACTCACTTTCTCAGCCCCATATAACCAGCCAAAGTATTTTTGTACTGCTATTCCATAATAGCACTACTTGCTCTCTCTCTCTCTCTCTCTCTCTCTTTCTTTGTGTGTAAATATTCTGGTTCTATCTAGATTGTTCTATTTCACCTTCTTAGGGAGGGAGGGTGTTCCCAGCTCAGAGGGTGAGGACAAGAGAGGATGAAGACACAAACACCACACGCACGCACGCACACACACACACACACACACACATCACATACACACACACCACACACACACACACACCACACACACATACACACCACACACACATACACACCACACACATCACATACACACACACCACACATATCACATACACACACACCACACACACACACACCACACACACACACCACATATCACATACACACACACCACACACACACACACACACCACACACACACACCACACACACACACACGCACACACCACACATATCACATACACACACACCACACACACACACACCACACACACACACACACACGCACACACCATACATATCACATACACACACACCACACACACACCACACACACACACACACACGCACACACCATACATATCATATACACACCACACCACACACACACACACGCACACACCATACATATCACATACACACACACCACACACACACATACCACACACACACACACACACACCACACACACACACACACACACGGGGAGGTTAGCCCTAGTAAACCCTTCTGTCAAATTATTCCCTCTGCTCAGAATGCCAAGCAATGCTGGCCTCCTTGAAGACGAAGACATGGCATTGTCTGAGGCAGAAGGAATGTCCCCCCTTGGGATAGAACTAAAGGATCCATTAGGGATGCAGGATAGACATGGAGATGCTTAAGCGGGATCATTCCTTCTCAGGTTTGGCCCGTGTTTCCTTTCCCTGTGAAGTTAAACTCTCTGCTATGCCAGGCACTGTGTTAGGTAGGCCCCAAGGGAAATAGAAGAGCTGGAGTCAGTAACGTGACCTTTGCCCTTGAGGGAACAAGGGAGGAGGGGGCTTCTGTGTCATTACAGTAGCGTGCAGAGAAGGGGCTCCTGTACAGTGCTATGGAAGAGCAGGAAGAGTGCAGCCTACCGGTGCCTGGGGAGAGGGAGGCAGGGGAAACCCTTGCTGCTGGTGATATTTGAGCCGATGCTGATTGCAGGATGTGAAATTCAACAGACACATCAACAGGTGGAAGGAAAAGCCTGTGCCCAGCCCTCCGAGTTACAAAAGACTCTAAGGCCAGGAATCACCAGCTCTTAGAGTGTCTGGAAAGCAGATGTATTTGGCCGGAAGATGGAACTGGGAAGTTTGGCAGCTGCATCCCAGCGAAGGACCGGATGACATGCTGTGCAGCTGGACTTCACCCAGCAGACACGGGGCCATTGCAGGACTTGGGTAGGACAGCCACAGGACCAGATTTGCATTTTATTTTGATGTTTTATTTTAATTTTGAGATAGGGTTTCACGGAGTAGTCCAGGCTGGCCTCAAACTCAGAGGTCCTACTGCCTCGGCCTCCTGAGTGTATGCAGGCGCGCACCACCAGATTCACGCTTCAGAAGGACGCTTTTCATGCTCCCCCCAAGGATGAGAAAAAGTGGACAATGCTAGGACCAATAAGGGAGATGTTGTAATGGTTTAGGGGTTCAATGACAAGGCCAGAGTCAAGGAAGTGACAGTGGAGGGGAGGCAGGGCACACAGTCCAGACATTTTTTTTTTGTAAATGGAATTGACAGGCCCTGAAAATCAATTAGCTAGAGGAAAAATAGCAGAGAGAAGTCAGTTTCATTCAGCATTTGTTGTGAGCCTCTGGGAGCGATGAATGAGTAAGGCGGCAGTTGCTCCCCATCTAGTGGGTGGTTTTAGAGCAGCACAAACAGCAATAACTGAGCTCTTATAGGTCGTGGTCCTCTGTATCTTCAGGCTCTGAACTGCAGATTCAACTCGCCAGAGATGGAGAATATTTGGAAGAAATAATTGTGCCCATACATTTACCTTCCCCCACCACCACCCTTGTCTCATCATTAATCTCAAACAATACAGGGCAGTGACAAGTGACACGTAATTTACATCGTATTAGGTGTTACCACTACTAATAGATGAGGAACAGATGGGGGGGTGGGTAGTTCCTGTGCAAATGCTGTGCCATTCATATGGGAGACCTACCTGCATATCCTCAGGTCTGGGTATTATCTGGGTATCCTGGAATCAACCCCCACTCCCTCACAGATGCTAAGGGACAAGTGTACTGTACCCCCTGGGTTCCAGCTTCTCAGGGGATCCTGACAGTGGCCTGTATGTCCACTGTATGTCACTGATTTCATATCTATTTGGAGGTGGGGTCATCTTGACTCAGAGAAGCCCCTGTTCTTTCTTACTTGCTCTCCTGTCACTGTTTCTGAGTGTCACCACCATGATCAGGAGTGTACCCGGAGCTTCTGGCATAACTATCTAGGTTTTTTTGCCTGGACGGTCCAGGAAGAGGAAACACACATTTGATGTTACTGGAGAATTTTCCTTCTGGTGGCCATCCAGCTTCCATGGAGGTACCTGTGCTTCTTGCAGACTTCTTTTTTTTTTTTTTCCAGAGTGGGAAGGGGAAAGGAATATGTATGTGCATGTGGAGATCACATGTAGTCACACGCGACATTTTAAGTACAGTTTTCTTCCTACCCAGTGGTCAGGCTTCCAGGGCAGGACTGTATCGCGTCTTTGAATTGCCCACATCACCACACAGCTGTGTAAATAGATGCCCGTTGTCTGTGGCAGAAGTAGAAGAGGCTTGGCCTAACGCTCTGCCTCACATCAACATGAAGGGCATCAGGAAGCCTCTGGTCCCAGGATGGGGTGGGGCACGGACAGCATTCTTACCATCAGCTGCTTGATGGTGGGGTGCTCTTCAGCCTCCCGACCAGAAGCAGGCTCCTTGTGTACAATCTCCACCCGGATATCATTTTTGGCTGACACAACACCTTTGAGATCTGAATGTAAAATAGGAAAGCGTAGGCCACAAATTCAATTCTCATCCTCACGCGTGAGATGTCAACTAACCCACAGCCCTCTGCTGCCACCCCACCCCACCTCAACAGTGGACCCTCCCATCAGTCATTGAAACCAACAGCTTCCCCAGTTCCCATCTATAGAACACTTATAAGGATCCACTGTGGACTGGATGGGCTTTGAAGGTCAGCCATTCAGGTTGCAGGCACTTCAACATCTCCTACATCTGGAGAAGTTGTCCTCATCCATCCCTCCACCTTACTGAGCTACATCCTTTCACCCTGAGTCTGCGATTTCTTCTAGAACTTTTCTCTGATCTTCCCTGCCAGACTCGGAACTCTCCATTCACAGGGCCATAAACCTTCCTATTAGAAAGGACCTTGATCTCACGGGCATTCTCCCACCCAGCACATGCAAGGGTCTAGCTTCCTTGCTCGAACAAAGCAGTCTGTTAGACAAATCTTTCTAAAATATGCTCTCCCATTATTTCCACTGAAAGCCAATGAGGGAGTCCCCAAGACTATCTTGTTGGGGGTAGTTATGAACTGAGGGTGGAGAACTGTGAGGGAAACTGGAGACTTCTTCCAACATGTAGGTTGCTGGGTGGTCGTGGGACTTGTTCTGCTGACTCAGTGCTTTCTGCTTCTTAGAAGCTCAGAACCGGACAAGTGGGAGGGTGGGTGGGATCACAAAACTCATGTCATCTAGATGAAGAAACCGAGGCCTGGAACAGGGGTGGCTTGCCCAGGGTCACTGTGTAGAAGATCACCCTTCCCCTCTCTTCGCCTCAACTCTGCCATCCTACTTTCCCCTTGCACCTGTCAATCACATGGAATCCCAGAGTTGAGCCCAGCCCGGAAGCCCTGGTCACACGAGATTATTCAAGAGTGCAGAAACAATGGCTTTGTATGGTTAGTAACTAAAGACCTTTAAAAGTTTGCTGAAGGCAATGGCACATAAGCGTCTGTCCCCTGTGCAGCGACCTGATTTTCAGGTTAAACTGGCAGCCCTTGCAGAGCAAGGATCGAACCACCACTTCTAACCCCCTGAGTTTTTTATACACACCCAACAAGAGTGCTGTATGTCCAACCCAAAGTGTTGCCCTGCTGAATGGAGCCAGCCTAGTCCAGTTCAGCATCAGCAGAGTGCCCGCTTAGTGCCAGACTCCCTCAGGGCACACAGAGATACATCAGACCCATCCCTGCCCCAGGGGCTCACAGCACTCTCAAGGACCCCTGTTCATTATATGCCTGCTTACTTGCTCTCCGGGGAAGTCTAAGCCTGGCCTTTTTCTCTGTCCCCCTCCCTGAGATCCCGGGTGTCCCTCCCGTACTTCTCTGGGAACGGGCACAGCAGAAGGCCACAATGGTTGCCATTAGGACGAGGAAGGCCACACCAGCTCCTACGGCCACCCCGATGATGACGGCCATTGGCACAGACTCTGTGGGAGAGAAACACACAACAGGATTGATGAGGAATGGGGACAGCTTGCTGTCCTCCGAGGACCCCACCCTGTCCCCTGGCCGTAGCTCCTGCAAAGCTGGGACCAGATCACTGCCACATGGGCCCCCTCTTGGAAATGCCTTGGTGGGATCTGGACAGGCACAGAGAGAGTCCGATAGGGGTCACTCCTGGCTGGGACTGTGGAAACAGAGTAAGGGACATTGGATGGGGGAAGAGGATAGGGAGGAGCTAGGGGAAGGGGCAGATGCTGGAACAGGCAGTGGAGGGCCAGGGGAGAAGAGCACTGGTGATGTGGTGGGGGGGGGTTGGCATAACTGAGTTCTCTTTGGCATTAGGCAAGGGATCTATCATGCATGCAGTGACTGGTGAACTGTAGTCCTGGCTTTTCTTTGAAAAAAAAAGTCCTTGTTTGTCTGGTTTCTTCCTTGCTAAACTTTCCTCTCCCTGATATGTGGAGGGTGCATGTAGCCAATCAGCTCAGAGGGCTTTTAGCTCTAAGGCAGTGTCCCCTGGGGTCTGCTAGGAATCTGGGTCCCTCGCCCTTATGCATTCATGTTTTGGGGGCTTGGATAGCATGATCACAACATCCCTGACACCACATCACTAAGGAAGGAGACCTTTTTTATTTCCTTGACCCCCTTGCCCCAAGCTTTCTCCTTAGGAGTCAGCCCTTCAGCACCCCCTCCAAGCCCAAGGGGGCTCAGAACTCCTTGTCCCCCTGTTTCCCCAGTCTCCTGCCCTTGTGGAGAAAATGGGGATGGGGGAGTGAGAATGTGGGGGTAGGAAGATTGCTGTTCCAGAAAGTCCTTCTGTGGTCCCATATGAGCCCCAAATATATGATCTCAGCCCCTGAGTAGCCCATCAGGAACAGGAATCTGGGGAGGGGTGAACTCGGAGCCCATTACATCCATGCTTCCTATTTTACAGACAGAAACAATGAGGTCCAAAGAAATCAAATCTTGGTCAAGGACATGCAGCCGCTACTGTGTGTGTGTGTGTGTGTGTGTGTGTGTGTGTGTGTGTGTGTGTGTGTGTGTGTATGTGTGTGTGTGTGTGTGATCCCCAGGGAATCCAGGTATCTACACACACTCCCCCTGACCCATTTGTCCAGTGTGTCACATGCTGTATACAGCCCAGAATGCCAGCTGATTGAATTCCTCCTCCATCACTTCTGAATAACGTACTCCACCTCCCTTCTTTGCAAATTGGGTAACTATTGCTTGACTTCAGAAGCTGTTAGGAGTTTAGATGAAGGAAAGTGGGCAAAGGTTGTGGAACTAGGCCAGGCGCCAAACCCCATTCAAAAGTTTGCTACTGTTACTATGTGGGAAGAGAGGACTATAACAGATGGAAACTTTAAAAAAGAGGAAGTTCCTTTGAATGGCTGAGCAAACTTCCTGCCCACAAAATCATCAGTGAATGACCTACAAATGGACAGATGTTTGTTTTGGGGTTATGGTTAATGCATCATTGTTCTTTCCTTTTGTTGCATGCAGGATGAAACCCAGAGCCTCACAGCATGCTAATGAACTGTTCTATCATTCAGCCCTTTCATGTTTGCTTCGCTTTGCTTTACTGTGGTTGTTGTTATTGTAGGCCAGAGATCAATATCAGGTATCTTCCTCCATTGCCCTCCACCTTAGTTTTGGAGACATTGGAGAGTATTGAACCAGGAGTTCATTGATTAGCTAGACTCGCTAATCAGTAAGCCCTTCAATTCTGGGATTCTACTGTCTCTTTCTTCCTAGCGCTAGGATTATAAGCATGCACTACAACACTCGACTTTTAAATGGGTTCCGAGGAGCAAGCTCAGACCCTCACATTTATACAGCTCCTACTGAGCATCTCCCAAGGCCCTCCTTGTTTTCTTTAAAGAAGTAAAGACATCCAGCTCCCTCCCCAGGTGCTTCTGGGAGAAGGTGGGGGAGGAGATAGGACTTCCATTGGACAGAACTGGCGTTACCACCTCAAGACTGCACACCTACTTATTGATGGTCAAGACCACTACAGAGGTGACAAGTGGAGGTGGTCAAGAGGAGGTAGGATGGCAGACATGGGGGGACTGTACTAGTATGAACGGGGGATGTGACCTCAGCAGAGCTAGCTCTGACAGATGATTGTGGTTAAATTCTACTGGGAAAAAATAAAGTTGCTCTGGAAGCTCATTGCTCCTGTGGCTTGAATTTCATTATTTTAGGTTTGATCTAGTTCCTCCTTATATTTTTAGTAAATTTCCCAGGAAAAACACGGGGTGATCTCAGCTCATGTCAGAGCTAAGGCATGACAGGTTTTTTTTTTTTTTTTTGGTGTGTGTGTGTCTATCAGAGGAGCACTGTATGTGCTTGTGGAGGCCCAAGGTGACTTTGGGAATCACCCTGGATTGCACTACCTCATCTTTGCTTTGCTCTGGAGTTTGCCAGGTGGCTTTGCCTTCCAGGCTCAGAAGTGCAGGCCACCACCATTTCTGTCCATTGTTTTTACGTGGAACCCAGGATCCAAACTCAGGACCTTCTGCTTGAGAGGCAGAAGCTTAACCCCTGAGCCATCTCTTCAGCCTGACAGTTTTATTTATTTGTTTTTTTTTTTTTTTAAACATTCCCAGGCCTCAACTTCTCATCTCCACTACAGAGAGCTGAGATCCTTTCTAGGTCCTGTGAGGCCATGTTTCCTTGGGCTGCTAATAGCTGTAAGAGGGGTACATCTTGGTTAACAGTCCCTAAGGATATGGGCAGTGGCAGAGGAGAAAAGACCAAAGAAGTCAGGTAGCCCCTGGGTAGCTGATTTACCAAGGCTGTTGTGGTCCTCTGGTTTGCTGCCTGTGGGGGGGGGGGAACTGTCTAGATAGAGCAAATCAAACCCGGGAGTATGATGATCACTTTGCTGGGTGCCCTGGAAATAGGGGCAGCCCCCAGGAACGTCAGTCCAGTGATGAGGTGATGCATCCGTTGGGATCACAGGGTGGCAGGAAAGGCAGTGAGCCAGCAAGCATGGATGGAGCAGGCCCCAGGCCCCTGGGGAGCAATGGCAGAGCTGGGATGGTGCTGAGGAGTCGAGTCAGGGAGGGACTGGGAGCAGAGAGGCCGGAAGGGTGGGGCAGGGGCTAGGGTTCTGAGGACCCTGGGAGTGGAAGGGATGAAGGAGCAAGAGCAGTGATCTGGGGAGGAAGGAGCCCTGGGCTACGGTATCAGGAAGGTGTCTGAGGTCCCTGAATGCCATGTGGCTGGGAGTCCTCCCGCTGTGCTGGCTGCACTACACCCTTGAGATGGGGGAGGACAGAGAACTTAACAGCCTCCCTGCCCCCTTTTGGGTCCCCTCCCCTACTAGCCAAGAATCCCTCCCTCCATCCCGGGCAGTTCTCCTCGGCTCCTTCCGTACCTGCTTCCAGCCCGGCTCCCGACTTCATTTCCGAACCTGTTTGGAAATAAAGCAAGCGTCCACAGCCAGGGCCTGGCTGGCCAAGATGGGGTGGGACAGGGGATAGGTCACCTGGAGGGGATAGGGGAGGGGGTGGCCTCTTCCATCATGCCTCTGGCAACGCCTCGCAGATCCAAGCTCCCCCAACTGAACATGGAGTTCATTCAACCTGGTTTGGGACTCAGGAGGGGGGATGGATAGAAAAGTCAAGCCTGGGAGGGGGTCTTGGGAGTGGGTGGGGTGCACTAGAGGAGGGCACAAGGGTGGGGGCACCAAGGGGAAGACAAAGAGGGTAGGTAATAGGGAGCCACGGGGTTTGGATGATGTGTGGATGATATTATGCAAATCATGTGCAAAGCGTTATGCAAAGCGGCACCTATTAGGGAAGAGGTGTTAGGATACAGTGAGAAATGTGATCTGTACGTGTGATCACCACCACTACATGATTCTGAGGCCTTCGGGCCCTGGTTGGGACCCCCTGTTTGGCCCTCAACTTTTAGACCAGCAGCCCAGGCCTGCTAAACTCCATCATTGTCCCTCCGTGGCTGGGCACTAGCAGGCAGAGGAAAAGATCGGTGTCTCATGGCAGGACTTAGTTTGCTACTGACTGTGAACCTAATAAGTTTCTTTGGACCATCCCTCACCCTTCTGGGGTTCTCTCTGGTGGTTTGTGCTAGAGATCTTTAAGGAGAGACTGGGATGATGATGATGGTGATGGTGATGATTTTGAGATGGGGATCTTGCTAGATTGTCCAGGTTGATCTTGATCGCATGGACTCAAGTGATTGTCCTGCCTCAGTCTCCCAACTAGGTGAGAGTGCAGGCTTGCACTGCGTGCCCAGTCTGAGACTGAGTTCTTAGCATCTACCTGGCCATGAGCTGGGGCAATGGACATAGGGAGTTACAATGAGGTGAGCCTCCTTCCTCTTCTTTTTCGAATCTGCCCATTCTCTGCCCCCAGCATTGCCCTTCTTCTAGAGCACAGTGGTCCATGTTCCTAGGGGCTTCAGACAGTCTGTACAGCCCCCGCTTTGACATATTAGGGATTGGGACAGGTAAGTGCTATCCTTCAGTTCTAGCTTGGGCGCATGCTTGGAATCTCTGCTGTCTTACTGAGCCAGACCAGATTCGCTAGCACAAACCCAATGCTAATGCATCTCTGTGCTCTGCCCAGTACAACCCTGTCTCATACTGGGGGAGGACAGAATGCATGGAATACAGGGCCTTCGGAAGCTATTGGATGCTTATCATTGCTGTGAGCCCAGCTCGCTGTGAGCTTCTCTTGAATTAACAGCCTCGGGCGCCACCACGCTAGGCAGTCTTTGTTCCCTTCTGTCTTTGGTAAAGGCGGGCATCTTTTGCAGGTGTGTAAGAAGTGAACTGTGCCTTGTCTTTGGACCTGCCCCACACCCCACTGGACCTGGGGTATCCTGGCAACCCTCACCTTGCTCCTTGAGCCGGATAATTTCTGTGTCAGAACCAAAGCTGTTCCAGGCCGTGCAGTTGTAAATGGTCTGGAAGTCGGCCCGCACGATGTTGCTGATGGTCAGCGTGGAGATGACGCCCTCCTCGGTGCTGACCGTCTCCACCGTGTAGCGCCCTGATGTTCCTGACTCTAGTACATTCTCCTTCCAGGACCAGGCCTGCGGGGTAGGGGGGACGGACGCAGAGTTAGGAGAGCCCACACCAGGGTCACAGTTTCACCTCCCCGTCTTGGAAGTATGCTCACAATTGCTGCCGCACCTCACCTATGTATATACATAAGTACTTGCATACACATACCACAAAACTAAGCACACTTATCACACATAAAGACAACCTACACGAGCATACTACCACAAACATATCACCAACATATGTATACACTGATATGTGTGCATGCACATTTCACATATTGCAAACACAACCATGCATTCACATTCCAACACTTATAAATCTTCATTACAAAGCACATACATATCATATGTATACACCAGTATATGTGTACAGACACATTATATAACATACTATTAACACAAACACACAGTTACAACATATTGTACACATATGTACATAAGCACATATTAAACATACACACATGTATATGCACCACAAGCATATGTGTACAGGTACACATATGTGTATTTATACCACAACACACATAAATATGCATCATACCATATAAGCCCACATATTACAAAACACATATATAAACACATATGTAACAACCTCCATACTACACATATGCACACATCAGGTACATATATACATGCATGCATTATGACATACCATAGCACACTAGACACAATACACCATACTCCATAAGAATCCACATATATGCACACACACCACAACACAACGCAGACATATATTATAACATCTATGTACTATACCATATCATATACAGCAGTAATATTACATGTAGGCATGCATACCACAACATGTGCACATCATAACATGTATATGTATACACCATTATATATGTGCTCCATAAACACACAGACCACATCCACACATCCACTATAATATATAGCACATCATGCACAATACACACACACACACACACACACACACACACACACGAAGAACAGTCATCTCAGAGGGTATTTCCTTCCCAGCAAGGGCTTTATTATGGATTTTTGTTGGGAACATTTCAAGGAAAAGAGGGGCTCCTTGTGGTAGCAATCTAGCCCTTCATAGGATTACCTGCCTGGTGGCGCCTGCTGGTGAGTTGTGGCCTGAGTCAGTCTGAGGTAGATGGTATACAGTGACCAGTCCAATATTGTGACTTTTTCCTATAGACAGATTCTCATGCACCCTAGGCTGACCTTCAACAGGTTATGTAATGTCGGAAGCCCTGAATTTCTGCACCTTCTGCCTCTACCCCAGTGCTGGGATTACAGGCATATCTGCCATACTTGGTTTTGTGATTTTGTTCTCATGCATGAGGGGTGCCAGGTGAATTGTTTCCAGAGTTGTTTCACAACTTAATACACATTTCAGTATGCCACTTGTATATGCATCCTTTCTTCATGTTTCTGGGAACAGGACAATGCTAGGAAGTACGAGGCAGAACACAACTTCCCTCACTCTGGACCAGATCTTTCTGGGCTGTGCGGCTGCTCTAGGCACTGTGATTTATTTGGATCACTCTGGTTCTACTCACTAAGGCTAGCACCCCCCTCACACTCCAGACCTGACGATGACCCCTAGGGACAAAAGGAGAATACCTGGTTTTTGTCAGAATGACAAAAAACATACTTAAAGGGGGATTAAATGAGATCTTTTACAATGGCCATGTATGACACACTTCTTTTTTAAAAATTAATGAGTAAATGGGCAGACATAGATATTAACTGCATGTGCAATTAATTGCAATGTTGTGTGACTCTTTCAGACAGAAAATGAACCAGGTGACTGAGAGAATGTGTAAGAGCAATAATCCCTTCACAGTGTTTGTTTCGGTTTACAGACTTTCTGTTTATACAGCAGTGTGATTTCTTCCTTAAACAGTGCCCAGTCCAGCTGCAGTCTCTCACTACTGCAGTCCTGTGGATCTGGCCCCTGGGCAGTCTAGCACGAATATCTTAGAGGGCTAAGCATTACTGAAATAATACCCTTTCCTCCAATAAAACACTCCCTTTTCTTTGGTTTCATTCTGGGGCTGCTGCCAGTTTCATATGAATTGGATGTGTGAAAACTTCAGTTTCAAAATGTAAACACCACAGTGAGGGTGAGGGTGAAGGTACACTTAGGAGGGTCCCTGGGCTTCCCCAAGTGCTAAGAGGTTGGCGAAAGGAGAAGGGAATGGCATTTCAGAGGAGGATTCTCTGGTCAAAATGCAGGATGTCCTGGACATTAGGAATATACAGCCTTAAGAAGAGGACCTCAGGAGATACACACAGCTAGGACTCCAATGGTAAGCTGCACCCCATTTATTATTTCACCATACTGGCCTTAAGCCCAGAATAAAAGAGACATCACTTGACTGTCCCCTCTGCTGCCTTCCTTTGCCCCTCTGCTCCTAGGATGCAGATCCATTAATCTGGCGTGGTGAGGCAGCCACGCCCCTGAGCCCGCCTGTTCTGAGATAGGACGCTGCCCGCTATTTTGTCTTCAGGATGTGTTCTGAGACAGACAGCTATCATTTCCCCCATGGAGGGAAGGGAGGCTCTGAGGTATAAACCAGATGCTTGGGTTGGCACAGCGACCCTGGCTACTGGGAGTGGGGGTACTGCCAGGTCCTCCCAGCTGCCCTCCTCCCGGGAGCACTCACGATTCTGTCGGGTGGTGGTGTGCTCCGGATGAAGCACTTGATCTGGCCTTTCTCGCCATGGAGGGCATGCTGGGTCTGTGTGCTGGAAATGATGGGGGGTCCTGTTGGGAAGATGACATCACATTAAGAATGCAGGAGGGCAGACTCCCCCCCCCCCACTCATTTTGATGAGTTCAGAAGTATATGCATTCATCCAAGCACTGAGCAAACATTTACAGACGGCCTGTATTGTATGGGCAAGGCAGAGCGCGAGGCAGGGGACCTGAAGATAAATTAGGCATTCAGTCATAAACCTCTCCCGGGATCATGAGTGAATGCTTCCAAGTCAGAATCCCCAGAAGACATAAATAACTGTAATAAAAGGTGGTGAGCGTTCGTTCCACGGGAGCGGTGCAGATAAAATGCTAACTGACTTCTGACGAGAGAGAATAATTCCATTTGGAGGATGGGGAGTGCTCTGCAAAGGAGGTGACCAGCCTGGGAAGGGAACACGAGGCAGGTACCGGTTGGAGGAAGACAGCCCAACCAATGTCGCCCCGCCTTGCCCAGCTGTTGGAAGTTCAAGTCATTTCTCACATTTCCGCTAGAGGGTGCGCTTGCCTAACAAACTGGGCTTCCTCCTCCTGGCCAAATAGGGAGGAAGGGAACCGATGCTGTTCGTCCATCAAGGCCCAGGAATTGCCGTTGCAGGTGGCGTGTGCCACATTTATAGCAGTAATCCCACGAGGGTCTCAGGAGATCCTGAAGTTCATTATCGTGTCTGTCTCCACATACATACCCAGACGGCCATGTGAGACCATAGCTCTGAAACTGACCCCAATATTATCCCATCCAATCTCAGTATGTGCATATGTTTGTAGTGTGTGTGTGTGTGTGTGTGTGTGTGTGTGTGTGAGAGAGAGAGAGAGAGAGAGAAAGAGAGAGAGAGGAGTGGGGGGAGAGGGGCTTTTGAGAGTGCCAGTCTCAGTCTCGTTTGTCCCAGTGGACAGAAAAGAGGTTCTACCTGGCATGGAACCTCTCCCATAGCACCCCATTCCCAGTCCTATCCCTTATGTAACCCAGGTTACATATCTGAAAGTTATATATCTGTAAAGTTACATATCTGTAAAGGGGACAAGGGAGTGGCTAGTTTAGCCAGTTGCTCAGCTAGCTTCCTGGTGGCAGAACCTGGTTCCCGAGGAATGATGGGATGATGCTTGGGATTTAGACGGCAGATTGGGGGAAAGACAGCTAAGAGCAGCGGGTCTGGAGAACAGGCAAAATTATGCTGGGAACAAAACAAAAATTGCTGCAAACATAATTGCTGTTTATTAGCTACCTTAATTAAAACAGATTTGCATTTCTATGAGTAGCTCTCAGCCAAGGGGAAAAAAAGGTATTGGGAGAGATAGCTTCTGAGTTTAGAATGCAAATGGCTCTGCTGCAGGACATAGGAGGACCTCAAGAATGGGCTTCGTTCAGAGATGGCTTGAAGGGTGGACCTCCTCTTGCCTTCCACCTTGAAGTCTACCAACTCAAGAAGCCTTCAAATCCAAGACACGAGGACTCCATGTTTCAGGAACCTGAGTTGCTTTGTTGCTGGACTAAAAAGTGAGGAGACCACAAGATCTTTTCCTTTCACTTCCCTAGATCTAGGAATTCCCCCAAGGCTTCATAGGATTATAAAGCTGTCAACAAATGCATATGCTGCCATGGGCTTCTTGAGAGAAAACAAAAGCCAGGATAAAGGGAACCGGGCTCAGAGAGCGAGGCAGCCACCAGCGGCCACCTTCCTCTTCCAGCAAGTGCCCACTTGGCAACAGTGATTTCATTCCTGAAAGACCACTGGACTGGCTGTCACTCACAGGAAGGGTCAGCAGCGGATAGCTTTGTTCTGCCTAGCCCCTCACCTGCTCTTCAGTTGTGGGCAGGGCAGGTGGCCCCCTAGTGGGGGCTGGCGGGGTCCTCCTTCTAGATCCCTTCGTCCAACCCCCACCTTACTTAGTAAGACCATCAGAAATACATAAGGGACAGTCTCCTTCCTCGCTCTAATCTTTTCAGCCTTTCTCTGCCTGGCAACCTAGGCAGGGAGCCCAGGCAGAGAAGGGGCTGAGGAGATTAAACCTGGGTAGATGCCAGGACCTAGGCTGACGTGCGTGGGTCCCTCCAAGGCATGTGTGTTCCTCGGGGACGCCAAGAAATCTCTTTAAGTCCCCACTGTCTTTAAGTCCTGAACGTCTAAAAGTGATAGCAAAATGTCAACTCCTCCTTACCTCACTCTTCCCCAGAAACAAGGATTTTCAGTTAATACTCTTTGGGCTTGGGGATTGTGAGGGGCATGTGTGTACCTGAGGGCCCCCCCCAGCCTGAGGGTCATAGCTGATAGCAGATGGGACAGCTCGGCTCCCCAGCGCCCTCCCCAGAGTGGGCAGTGGGGAGGGCTGCTGATTTAACCGTGGCCTGGCGAGCACTGAGCTGAGTGTCAGACACCCGCGCGGCAGGGAAAAGGCTGCAGCCTGTGTTGCCATGGATATACTGAGGCGCGATCAGATGCCGTTATTTTTAGCCCTGCAGTGCCAATTTATTGGTGGCATCCTAGGGACACACGGGAAAGGCGGGAGGGTTTGGGAGTCCGGGTTCTGCTGGGGATAGGTGGTCTATGAATGATCTGGGAATGTGGGTAGATCGACCCTTTCTCTTTGGCTGCCCCTCTTGGGGAGAGAAGAAGAGAAAGTAGTTGGGACAGGAGGTGGCTAATGGGGACAGCAGAGGGTTGTCAAGGAGGCACCAAGCTGGGTTCAGTCTTTAAGCAAGTGGGGCGGATAGAGGAGGCTGTCAGGGGGCTGCTTCCTGGGTGGAGAACCGTGGCATGTTTTCAGAACTCAGCTTCCCAACCCCCTCATCCTGGGCCTTGCTCTGGGGTCAGGACACTGAGACCTTCACTTACACACCTGACACTCAGGGTTTTGACTTAAGATAGGTCACAGCCACCAGCACACTACAGTGAGGGTCAGACCATAGGGTCTCTCGCTCTCATTAATGGGAAGCTCTGATTTCTGGGTGCGGCTCGAGTGTACACCAAATGGCCATGTTGGGATGTCCAGCTTAAAGCCATGGCCCTCTGGGGTCTAGCCTGAGCTAACCCTAGTTTCTCCATGGCCTCTACTCCAATCTCCAGTTCTGCTCACTGTTTCAGTATTTCACAGACCAACCATTGATAAATTCCAGTACTGGAGGCTCCAAGAGTGGGCATGGGGATATAGTAGCTCTGTGACTCCTTTTTCTTGTCCAGTATGAAATGCTCTTAGGATGAGATCCTCTTAAAGGCAATGAAAAGGAGGGAAGACTCTACAAACCCCCCAGCTCAGCCTGGGCTCAGACAGGGACTTCAGAGCCAACGACTGCCCTTTGGGGCAATACCTGATACCAACATGCCTCATGTCTTTCTCTTTCCTCCCACCCTCCCACCACATTAGGGGTCTTACCATTGACAGTCAAGGTCACTTCTCGCTCTCCAGCTCCCACCCGGGGCACCACAGCCCGGCACACGTATTTCCCAGCATCTTCCTGGCGGACGGATTTAAGGGTCAGGGTCTTCTCATTGCTTAAGACCTAGGAGAATGTAGAAGAAGCGTGAGATGGAGAGAGTGGGGGAGGATTCCTCCTGCTGAGGACAGATGACTGACACAGACCCTAGCATCTTCAGAAAGACTGAGGTGGGAAGTGAGAGGTGAGAGGCAGAGGGTACCCTTGGGTTGTGGAGAGGAAACCTCATACCCTCATGGAGATTCCTCTCCAGGTGGAGGCCTATGGGGACCTCCCGCCACCTCCCAGTTGACTGTATAGCTAGGTTTGCAGGTTCCCTGGACATGAATTATTTTCAGTACCCCTTTGGGAAACAGTCTGATTGAAGGATAAGAATGTGGGTGTGAGCACTAACTAGTCCTGGCTCCAGCATTGAATACCCACACGCCATGATGAGTCTGACTATATCAGCATTCAGGTTCCTTATCTATCTGATGGGGGTGATGACAACACTTGGGTCAGTGGACCGCCTGTTTTTCTTCTTAAGTTTCATGACAGAATAAACGGCCAGAGTTGAAGGTGTTCAGAGTGAGTTGGGTACAGGCGGGTTCCCGAGGTCACATTCTTCTTTCTGGGACACTTTTCAGAGACAGCCCACCTATACCACTCTCTGTTCCCCAACTCTGCCAGAGGACATCGGGGTCTGGTGGAATGGACTCACCACGCCAGATCCTCGCTTCATCCACACGATGGTCAGGGATGGATTGCCGATCCAGGAGCAACTGAAGACTGCATCGGAACCCAAATCTACCAGCAGGGATTGGGGCTCTGAGGTCATGCGGGGACCAACTGTGATGGGGAGGGAAGACAGAGACAGGCTCAGGCAGGCTGGAGACCCTTCTTATTCCTGCCTCCTTTTCCTCTACTGGGTCTGGAGAAAGGGAGGGAGCTGGGTACTTAGTCACCTTCAGTCCAATCCAGTCGCTCCCTTGGTTTTCGTCCTCTACCGTGGGTGTGATAGTGTGCCTGCCTGCTCAGCCTCTCTCAGGCCCATAGAAAGTATACTGATAAGATGAGCCCCGAGGCAAAGGTATTCTAGACAATTTCTGACTGGATGTATCTCCCTGTGATAGTTAATTCTGGGTGTCAACTTGACCACACCTGGCATTAATTGAGATCAGCTGTCAGACTACCTGAAGAGATTATCCAGACCAATACATTTACAAAGACCAGCCCTAGATCTGATTGGAACCTCCCAGTAGCAGATGAGATAAAAGGAACCATAGAACAGAAGACTTTGAAGACTTCTCTGCTTCTTTGAATCCTCTAGTCCTCAGCTGTCACTCACTGGTCTATTGGACTGAGCAGCTCTGAACCTCCAGGATGTTTGTAGTGACTTAGCTGCCTCCAGCTTCAGCCACCAGCCATGCTGCCTCTGCCACGAAAGACTGTTTCTCTCCTCTGGAACTGCAAGCTGAATAAATCTCCCTTTCTCCCTTAAATTGCTTGACTTTGAGTGCTCTCTTACAGCAACAGTTAAGAGTGACTATTACACTCCCCATCCCTTCCCTTCTGTTCTTGTCTCACTTGGCTTCAGAATGATGAGAGACCCCATCTGGTGTGGGAGCAGAGGCCTTCCTTCTGCCCAGGATATCTTGGGCCTCAGGACCATCACTGGAATAACCTAGCTCAACTGGACCCCTTCCAGAGGCCATCTCTGGCAGCCTCAGAAATTGGGGGGGGGGGAAATAGTAAGGAAGCAGGCCTCTGGCTAATTAGGGTCCCTTATTATGTGTCTTTCACCACAGTACCTCAGGTTGTCCTCTGCCTCATATACCTTTGGACCTCATCTCAGTCCTGAAAATAGACCAGCCCTTCCTTGGTCCTGTTTTCCATACCGCTCCCAAGTATGGGGGAGCTCCTCTGTCTCCTCTCAATACACTGATCTACAGCCCAAGCCTTGCTCCATACAGCAGTTGGCATACAATATTGTCAGCAATGCGTCCAGTGTTTCCCAGCCAGAGACTACCCAGCCCCTGCTCACCAAGGGAGTGCCCAGATCCTGCACTCACAGTAGACATCCACCGTGCGGCTGAGATTGGTGCTGCCCAGGGCATTGGTCACCTCACAGGACACAGGCTCGGAGAAGTATGTGTAGTCCACAGCGGTCCTGTACAGCTCCCCAGATGCTTCCTTGATGATTTGGCCTCTCTTGGCCCACCTGCAACCAAAGCCAGAGGTCTAGGAGGCTTATCCATCAGGGAGATGGACACATCCACCCCTCAGAAAAAGGAGGAGGAGACAGTGTTTTACCCACCCAAATGATGGTAGAGATGGAGGACTTTGCTCATCGTAGCTGGGCAGTCAGAGATGCTTGACAAATGGGTTATTCTGGAAGTGAGTTACCGGGCTATGATGGCCAGTCATTGGGTAACCTAATTGTCAATCACCCACACAGCCTGGTTGTCCTGCTCAGGGCTCTTCCTGGGGCCCTGTTTTAGGCGATGCAGAAGAGGGCCGAGCCCATGACTCGGAAAGGCGAGATCTAAAGGAGCGTGCCCACTTGTGCGGGCATGTCACACACACAGGAAAATGAGACAGCAGGAAGTTAGGTTTCCACACAAAGTGAGCTGCTGCTCTGAGCCTTCTGTTCTCCTTCAGCGACTCTCAGTTATGAACGTCTCCTGCCCCAGAGCGGGTCCCTTATGGAGCCCTCCCTCCTTACCACAAATCCTTTTAGACTCCTTCCCAGTGGTTTTTTTCTTCTTAATTCCTCTTGACCTCTGCCCTCCCACCTTGGCTTTGATTCTCTGAGGCTCAGCTCCGTCAGCCCTGGTTGGTTGGAGATGGTGGCGGGTAAGAAGTTTCTCTCGTAAGCCGATCAGAAAGCCTCGGGCGTGGTGTGGTCCTGACCTGGGGTGTCGATCCACTGCAGGGGACCAGGTGATTGCAGTGTACACACTGTGCTCGTGAGCATGTAATGCATACATATATGCTCGTGTGATGGTTTGCCTGTGTGCATGTGCATGTGCCTGTGAATATGTGTGTGAGCATGTGTATCTATGAGCACGAGGGTTGCATATGTGTATGTGGACATGTCTGTAAGGGTTGGCATGCTTGAGTGTCCGTGTACTTAAGTATATATGGAGGTGTGGGCTTTCCTTTTAGATCCTTAAGGGGAAAACATTTGCAACTCCTTGGTTTAATTTTATTGTGAACAATAACCACTCTTTTGAAAACACAAGTCTTCTCACTAAGCTCCTGGTAGCTGTTGTGCATGTTGGGGTGCAAGTGTTTTTACAGCTGGAGAGGCTGCTCCCCCACTCCCCCCGCCCTGTAGCCACTGCTGCTTCTCCTCCCTTCGTTCCTCTGCTCCTGGCCTTCTCCTGGTGACACCGCTACTGTCCCTTCCCTCCCTCCACCAGCTCTTGGCTCAGTGTGGCCCGTCAACCCCCAAGAGAGATGGCCACTTTTCTACATCCCGCGGAACACCTAGGCTGGCACCATGCGGTTGTTATCTCGCATTAATATCGGGTAACTATTAAGAACACGATTAATAATAACAATTATAGTTTAACAACAGAGCAAACCGTAGCTCCCTGAGAGCTTAAGGAGCTTCCCAACAAACCATTATGAGTTATTCATGAATTGCTTCAATTCCTAACTTTAATTTAATGACCAGACTTAATAGTCAGTCACGGCCCCTGCCTGAGGTAGATTAATTCAGTTCCAGGCACACGGTTGGGGATCAGTGTCTGGCCTCTACGCCTTCCACCCTGCTGAAGGGAGGGCGTTGGAGCGGTAGGATGCTGGGGGATGGTGGAGGGGGAGCTGACTCCTGTTGGGGAGAAGTCCAACCAAGTCAGTGGTGTTTACGGCAGCAGCTGGGACTGAACCTGAGCCCAGAAGGGTGGTTCAGGTGGGCAGGCCTTGCCTGTGTCTTCCTTGGGCTTTCCTGGAGAAGATGATGAACCCTCTGTGTCCAGGATCCTCGGTGGGAAACTCAGGGAAGGCCACACTTCCCAGCTCAGCCAAGATAGCAGGAGAACGGCAGGTGCCCCTTATCCAGGAAGCCAGCGTTCCATGGTCTGCAGCTACCTTCCTCCAGGCCAGGCCTCTACTCTTACCACAGGGAGTTGGAGGACTTAGAAAGACATAGCTCTCCTGCCTTAGAGGAGGCCCCAACCAACCCTCCATCGGTCCTGTGCCTTCACTGGAGGGCGAGAGAGCAGGAGGGATTCTTTGTCTTCTTCCAGAGTCATGGAGTAGAGGGAAGTGGTTAGGGGTTTCGGTCCTCACAAGCCTGAGTCCAGGGCCTTTTGGGGAGGTCGTCTTGGCCTCCTAGGAACTCTCTGCCCTGCCCTTGCGCAGTTAATCTTTCTTCCCTGTCCTCATTCTCCTCCGCCATGAGACAGTCCTCTGGAGGCCCTTGCGGAAAGATAGAGGCCCAGAGTGCTGCTTTCCAGCGTCAGCCACAGGGGTAAGACCAGAACCAGAGAGCAGTCTCTCCTCACACCCATCTCTCCCCTTGGTGCATGGTTCTGCCTCTTCCGTCTAGTTTCCACCACCTCTCCCAGGCCCAACTCAGCTTAAGCCTTTCCAATCAATGTCTAATTTGGTCTGAACAAATGTAACCGGATTAATTATTTATATCATGGAATCAGGAGGCCCGGTGCGGCACAGCTGTAGGCTGGCGTGTCAAACAGCCCTGTGTGCTTCATCTGGGCCACTGCGGCCTCTTATGTCTTATCTGCGGGGGACACTGAGAGATCTTCAGAGGAAAGAGCCCATCAGGGTGCAGGCCAGGTCTACCTACCCTGGCTCTGAGGGTCCCAGGGGCAGTGAAGTATCCCCTTCCCCGCTCGGCTAGGTCCTGCTCTCAGGGTGGGGGAGGACACACGTCTAATTTCAGAGATTACAACCTCTTAGGTGGACCAAGGAGGAAGCAATCAAGATAAACAAATTGAAAAAACAAAAGATTCCCGTAATCTTGTCACTGTCAGTTGGGAAAAGTCAATGTGCTTATGTGATAGATTTGCTTGAAGCGTTTCCTCCTGGGTGTCAGTGCTGCATGGAGAATGAGCGCGTGCTGCTGGCCAGGCCTTGCTGGAGGAAAGAGACAGTGAGGGCCCACAGCCTCCACTCTCCCTTGCAGCCCAACCTATCCTGGCTCTCCTTTTTTCTGGGAAGCAGACGGACTTCTTTGGAGTCCTGGGGGAGTCCAAACTAGGACTGATCTTTTTTTATTTTTCTGCATGTGTGTGTATGTGTGTGTGTGCCTATGCATATGTGCGCATGTGTATGTGTGTGTGTGTGTGTGTGTGTGTGTGCATGTGAAGAGGCCCAAGGTGACATCAGGAATCATCCTTGATTGCTCTACCTCCTTATTGCTTTGCTGTAGGGTTTCCTAGGCTCTGCCTTCCAGGGTCCAAAGTACAGGCAGGTCTCTACCATTTCTGCTGGTGATTTTGAATGGGCTCTGGTATCTGAACTCCTTTTGCTCGTGAAGACTTTAACCCCTGAGCCATCCATCTCTCAAGCCCCTTATTTATTCATTCATTCATGCATTTGTTATTCTTTTAGAGTTTCATACAGTGAATTTATGATATTTTTCACACCTTAATCTCGACACCATCCCCCTTCTTTTTCCATTACAACATGCTCTTCCTCGGCAGTCTCCCTTCTATTTTTATACCTTTTCACATGTGTGGTCTGCTGGGTTTCATCTGGGTTGCTCTCAATGGCATGCGCCTGAGCACTTGCGGGAGCGAGAATCCTTTATCAGTGGGAAGATCACTGAGGAAAGCATCTTCCGTTCCCTCAGATTTATAATTATTTATTTTTGTGCATGAGTATGTGTATGAAAGTGTACGTGCATATGTATGCGTATGCCCATCCATGCGTTGGGGGCCAGAGGAGGATATAGGGTGTCCTGCTCTATTACCAACTTACTCCCTTGAGAGAAGGCATCTCGAGCCTGGATTGAGGCTGGCAGCCAGCAAGCTTTGTCAATCCCTCCTGTCCCTACTTCCACCGCAGTGGGGTTCTAGGTACATCTGTGGCCATGCCTGACTTTTTACACGGGGGCCGGGGATTGAAACTTGGGTTTTTATACTTGTGCTGCCAGTGATCTTATCCACTGAGCCATGTCCCCAGTGCTTCTGTTTTAGATCCCCTGGCTAATCAGAAGGTCCCAAGGAACAGTGACAAAAAAGGATGGTGACCATCTATGAGAAGTTCAGCAACAGGTATCCTCCTCATACTCTGGGGGGGGGTCATGGAGATTCTAGGTGCTTTGGAGTCGGGTGGAGAGGAGGGAATCCCACGGGATCCAATGACTGAGGAAAACTTGCATGTTTTCTGTACTTATTTACTAAGAAAATCAAGCTCTGAGTTGAGGGGCAGTTTCAACAGCCCCTCTAGTGGCATCTTTTCTTCACCTGAATTCACCAGTTGTTCATGTTTGGCTACATGTGTTTCATAAAGACGCTGTGTGCAGATCCACACTTTCTCCTATCCTTGATCTGTGTTTTTGCAGTAGGTGACCCTGGGAGTCAGGCCCGGAAGTTGGGTGCCCCACTGAGGTCAGAATGAATGGAGGGGTGGAGTATCCAACCTGGGGTGTGGGGAAGCTGCTGACTGTCTGGATGACATTGCTCTATTTTCTACACGCCTGATGGTGACTAGAAATAGATGCAGGAAGCTGTGCAGCCCGGGCTTTGAGGTCCTACAGGCCTTTGGGGGATTGTCATGAGGATGAATGGACAGGGTGTTTACTTGCCTGGTGGAGATGTCTGTGATGAGAAGGGCGCTAGCCTTGGAAGTGTCTCCTGGGCGCATTATATCTGTCTAGGGACTCTGAACTGAGAGCTGAAGGAAGACAAAGGAGAGAAGGGCAGGTCTGGCAGGGACCAAGTAGATAGGTGTCTTGCTGGGCTTTCTGTTTGCCTCTTCAGACACTTGCAAACAGGTGCCAGACCTTAGCCAAACCAAACCTGGCCCCTGGACTTGGTCAAGGAATTCCTGGGAGCTGATCAGTTATCACACTTAGTATAAAAGGGATGCGGAGGGTTCGGGGGAGATCTGATTTTTCCTCCAGCGCAGGTGTGGCTAAGTAGGCAGGACAGATAGAGTATAGGCCCTGTCTGCTTTCTGGCCTGCTATGACTGGATTATTCACCCTGCAGGGAGTTGGAGCTGCTCCTTCTGTCCACACCAAGTCTTGGTTGCCTCTGTGGCCCATTAACCTCTCTGCTTCCTACTGGGGCTATCCTGCCTTGTGTCTTGCCTCTTTTCCACCCCTGCTGGCCATTGCTTTCCTGGCCTGGGGTCATTAGCATCCTTGCCATTTGCTGAGGATGCAGCTTAATAACCCAGATCCGTGCTGGAGGGGCAGCCCTGGGCTCCACCGGAAGCTATACTTGGTATCTAAAGCAGCGAGCTTCCTGGACCTGTCCTTGAACACCTTCAAGACCACTTAGGTTCTGGATGCCATGGGGAGATGTGCACAGGCAGGAAGGTGATGGGTTTGTACCATCAATCAGACACATGTGCGGAGTGTCTAGTGTATGCCATGCACCGTGCTCCACACTGAGAGCCATAAACAACTAAATTGCAGCTCATGCCTTGGAAAAGTTCTTCCAGGAGGCCGAGACGAGCACAGCAATGCCTTCATCATATTGCTGGCAAGGACGCAGGAGGGCGGTGGGCCCTCGCAACCCTGGCTAGACAAATAACATGAGCCCGAACTTAGAGGTTCGGTTGGCTGTTTCAGCTTTTGCCTGGGCCTTGCTCTGTCTTTTTAGAAACATGGACTAAGCTAGCCATTCAAACAGGAGGGGTGCCAGCGGCTTACCCCCCTAGTGGAAGACGAGTGCAGGAGGGCTTGAAAGAAAGGGAACATCTGCCTGGCCACAGGTAGAGAAGGGGAGGAAGGAGGGAGGACGCTGTTTGGACACCTGCTGGGACCCACACACTGTGGCCGCGTGTTGACATCCCACGTGGCAGGCAGGGAGGGGAGGGCGAGCCGTGATGCTCACCTGTATTGGGTGACAGCTGGGTTGGCCTTTGCAGAGCAGTGGAACGTGACGACATTGTCCTCCAGCACTGGCTGCGGTTCCACCGACAAGTTGACAAGCGGGGGATCTGCAGGGAGAAGAGATTCACTTGCAGACTAGAGTGAGAGAGGCAGGAAGACATGAAGGAACAAAACCAGGGAGCCCACCAAAGCCGGGGACCACCAGAAAGCATCAGAGGCCTCAGCAGGAGCCCTGGAGGGCAGGGGGCAGGGTCCTCTGAGGACTCAAGGTTGGAAGTGAAATGAGCAACAGCTACAGAGTGTTACCTGCCCTGGATACATGCAGCTCAGCTTCAGCATCCAGGGCTCTGGAGAGGTTATTCCAGGGGGCGGCGGCGGGATGGGGCACTCAGCTCTCAACTCGAGCTTTCTGTCTGTGAAATGTCTGTTTAGTATCTGTCTGTGCAAAGGCTGTGGGGCCTCTGGTAACTTGAAAGTGGCATTTACATTCTCCCATCAGTACAGTCATCTGCACCGAGTCCTGACTAGTGTCACTGGGCCCACCACTCTCTGGGGTTGAGGGGCTTGTTTACTTAGCTGACAGGATAAGAAGCTGAGCTCTAATGTGCTAAATGGTGGAAGGTGGAGGAGCCTGGAAAGTCAGAGAAGAAGAAAAGAGACAGGAGCCCACAGAGAGAGGGGTGGGATAAGCAGAGAGTACAACATGGAGGAGAGACATGGATCACAAAGAGCGATGGAAAACCCAGGGAGACAAGACAAGAGAGAGAGAGAGAGAGAAAGAAACACAAATACATAGAGACTGCTGATGAGAAGGAGAAAGAGAAACCCAGAGAAGCAGAGAGAAGGGAGGGTCAAAGAGGAAGATGGTTCTATGTATAGAGAAGCACAATCCAACAAAGGAAGCAAAAAATATCAGGGAAGATCCAGCACACAGATAGAAAATGACAAGGTGTTGGGGACAAAGAATACAAAACACTGAGGACTGGAGATCAGGGAGAAGTAGAGGCATAGAGCTGGACACTGGCCCAGGGAATGGCTTTGTGTTGGCCTGGCTTTGCCCTACTCAGGCAGTTGACATGCACCTCCTGCAAAGTCTGGCTTACTCCACCGCTTACTCTTTGTATCTCCTAAGGTCCCCCAAGTGCAGAGAGGGGAGACAACCCTGTGCATCCTTGCTTTCTCTTCAGGGCTGGAGGCTGGACTGGAGTTCAGCTGCAGGCTGAGTTGGAGAATAGTAGCCCAGCTGGGATCCTGGCTGCTTCTACGGAGCCAGCGTCCGTCAATGAGCTGGAAGTTCAGGAGGACTTTCTAGTTCAGCTCGTGTCCAGAAAAAGAAAGATGTCCATTTCTCAGAGTCCGTGTAGAATATCTATCAGGGGAACAGAGGTTCTAGCTTGCTCTGGTTCTTGGTTGAGTCTGTAGGAGGGTTCGAGATCCACAAAGAGTTGTTCACAACCCCGCTGTGGATTTGAGCTTAGGGGTGGGACACTTTGATCACTGAGCCCCCTCTGTGCTCTGATACTTATCTACTCCAGTACTGAGAATGGAGATTGGGCACTGAGACTGGGCTTGGGAGATGCCCACTGATCTACTCTGATCTCTGCAGATGCTGAGAGAGAACCCCATTCCTAAGCAGCAAG
This sequence comes from Typhlomys cinereus, assembly GCA_023101885.1. NCBI lineage: Eukaryota > Metazoa > Chordata > Mammalia > Rodentia > Platacanthomyidae > Typhlomys > Typhlomys cinereus. The sequence goes on along the minus strand of JALPQD010000282.1, from coordinate 1,750,204 downwards.
TTCTGTTCTGGGGAGACTTCTCCCTACATTGTCCCTTAGTTCTAGATGGAGGATCACAGGTGGGGGAAGCATTTGGTACAGGAGCAGTTAGATTGTCTACCTTCTTCTGGGAGATTGCAGGGAGCATTATGGTACTGTGGCATAGAAGTTAAATATCCCCTTAAGTTCCTCGGTTAAAGGCTTGGTCCCCCACATGCTACTGGGAGGTAGTGGAATCTTTGTCTGGTGGAGGTATGTTCTTGTATGATTTGTGGGATCCCAGTTTCTTCTTTTTCTCTTGCTCCCTGACCATGAAGTGAGCATTTTTGTACCTTCATAGAATCCTACCATGATGTGCTACCTTACCTACCACACATCAAAGCAATGGAGTAATCTGATCATGGAGCGGAGCTTACAAAGCTGCCAGTTGAATTAAACCTCTTGTTTTTAAAAGCAGACTAGCTTAGATATTCTCTGCAATGACGGGAAGCTGAATAGCAATAGGTGGGCATATCATCCATCTCAGTCTTGGTCTCCAAAGAGAGATTCATAAAGGTGTCAATGGCAAAGAGCAGCTTCAAGAGTTCTCTCTTCATTTCCTAGAGAAGTCTCAACCTTTCTCTCTGCAAGCTGTATAGTTTTTCCTCAGCTGCTGTCCAATAGCCTTCAGGGCACGGTGACTCAGGGGCTCCATGCTCCTGCTGGACAGAAAAGATTGGCCAAGCTGGGTATCTGTGGAGACTCAGGGTTGGGCTTGGACCTTGTGGTGGAAAATCAAGAGGAGTTCTCAAGCTGACATCTGGATCCTGTGCACAGCTGGCTTCCCATGGGAAATCCAGTGCTGGCTGGCAGTAGAGGACCTCCGGGCAACTCTTGGTTGAGGAAGTAAGGACGTTGGTTCAAAAAGAATTTAGAAACCCACCACAGAACTTGCAGGAAAGACCCAGTAGGTCCATCTCTCACCTGGTGTCCTTTACAGAGTTGATGATCTCTCAGGAAGGAGGGGTGGCTGGTTCACACATCCTTCCTGCTGCCTGATGTTCTGTCACACTCCAGTTATCAGGTCACCCTGCAGAAGCATCTCTCCTGCTTCTCCTCTCACTCTTTGCAACGCCTTTTGTCCTGAGCCTGTTCTGAGGGGCCTCAGGAGAGCAAGCCCAGAGGGTTCTACACTAGCCAGTTTTACCTTCATCTCTGTTCCCAGACCCAGGAGTCCCACATCCTTCTCTACACCCCTTTGCTCTGGGTGTACAGGATGTGAATTTCTAGGAGTCCTCCAAGCTCCAGAGGTATAAATAGTTTATGTCATATCCAACTATTAAACATGATTTTAATCCCACTTGTGATGTCGGCTGTGTAACTTACAGGAGGGTGAAACAGAGATCACATCGAACAGATGTTACAGCTGAAAGTGTTTCCATCAGCAACGTGGTGGTGGTGGTGGTGGTGTGTGTGTGAGTGTATGTGTATGTGCGCGCGCGCTCGCGCGCTCGTTTTCAGGGGAAGTGTTACATGGGAGTGGCGGGAGAAACTTCATGACTCAGTGATTTTATCATGCATCCATTTGAAACTTGGCAGCTGGACGCAGAGTCCAGATGTGGTGAGGCTTTGGGGGTGTTGCGCTTTCTCTCCCATTACCCAATCTGGGGGCTTTGTCTTCCGTTGGGTAACATATAAAGACCAAGGGAAACAAACAACAAATGTGCTTTTTGCTGAGTTTGGAGGCTTCTTGGTTGACTGAGAAAATGAGCAGGTTTGCAAAGGCGGCTCTGATCCAGCCCTGTGGTGTCCACGGCAAACAGTTGGACCCTTGCTGAATGAGCAAGTAAATCCAAGAAGAAAGGAGGAGGATGAGGGGGGAGGGAGGTGTGGAGAGGGTCTGGGTTCTTGCTTGGCAGGCACTCGTAAAGAACTTTCCAGCTAGGGGGAGACAGTGCCAGGTCAAACGGATGGGCTGTGGGGACATGTTGGGCGGGGCTGGTACATACCTACCACTGTGGATCCCAGCACCTCAGGCACAGCATTCATGATGTGTAAGGCATGATGCTGGGGGAAGAGGCTACTTCTAAGGGCCAAGACTTGTGCTGATGGTAATGCCACTGGAATGAGCTCTTCTTGGTGCTCGGGTTTGGCAGGCATTTGAGGGAGCATTCTGGAGCCTTCTTTGACTGGTTTTGGAATGCTGCGCTGAGCTTTCCGGCGTTGGTAATTTTAATCTTGCAAACGACATGCTTCAGGGGCTGAGGAGGAGAACTGGAGAGGGACTATCCGAGTAGGCTCTGGAAAGCTAACCTGCCTGGAATTGAAACCTAGGTGGCTTCAGGCAGCTTGGCCAGCTTTCTGTTACCTCAGTTTCCCCAGGCAGGGACTACAGTCACACTTCTTCCTTTTCCTCTTGCTGGATTTTTCCACGAGAGTTGTACCTGGATACTTCCCTAGAGCTCAGGGTGCTTATCTATTCTGCAGCCCTTCGGTTCCTGTTATCTCCGGCCGCTTCTCCAGCAGCAAGCCAGTGAGGCCTGCAGCTGACTACACTGAATGGTTCGGAAGCTCCGCCGTGTATTGATGTTACAAATGTCACTTGAAGATGTTCTTTTCAAAGGACCCTCATCTGTGTTTCACATGACAAGGACAGATGGGTCCTTTGTGTCTCTGCAGACTGGACAGTCCACAGAGCTGACTGACCCACTCACTGCTTCAGGTGGCCTGAAGGGTGTGTCATGTGATTCCCATCCTGGGCTTGGCCCTGTTAGGCAAGTCTAGTTGTTACTCACGTTGGATGTCTATGGTGACTGAGGTCTCCTTCCCTCCGGGGATGGCTTTGTTGGTAGCTCGGCACACAATGCTCTGTCCATTCTCCACATCACTGGGGGAGATAAAGAGGGTGCTGACGATGCTCTCACGCTTGCCATCGCGAAGCAGGGTCTGGAGGGGGAGGTGAGAAAGAATATAAGGCCTCATATCATTGATCTGGGATGGCCTGAGTGGAGAAGGGACAAGCAGGCCACAGCTCAGAGAAGAAAGAACTACAGATGGTCGGCTCAGAAGACCAGAGAACAGGTCTCCATGGCAGAGTTCCCCGGGCTGGCTGAATCCTGGCATGTGGAAGGAAGAAAGGAACTGCTATGGTGTGAGAAAATCAGTCTGGACTCGCCAGCCAAAAGCCAGTAAAACCATGTTGGCTTAATGGAAGCTGGGCTTTGGGTAGGTCCTCCATAGAAATAAACTGGCATCTATTGTTTAAGTGGCGTAGGATGAACCTCAGGATCTGCAGCAAGCTAAGGGAAGAGTTTGCATCAGGCAGGAGAAACGAGGCTGCAAAGCAGATGCAGCTTAGGAGCATGGCGGTAAGGACAGATGTGGATCAGGATGTGGGCAATGTCCCTGTGTATTCACCTTTGATTGTTTTCCTGTGTAAACCCTTGTGACTTTCCAAATCACTGCACTTCCTGATCTCATTAGCGTTCCTTGACCCACAGCATGACAGATGATACTGCTTCCTTTTTGACAGGAGAAGGCATTGGCATGGCAGTGGAACTTGACCAAACTCTTGCTTAAGTGCACAGGTGGGAAGAAGCAATGGTGTTTTACAGTGGGGGTGACCAGTATCACTGTGTGTAAATTCTTGACTATTCCAGTCTTAAAGGAACTCATCTGCAGATTAGCTGATTATTAATTTTAAGGGTTTCGAGATGAGACCATCCTAGATTCAGGGAAGGGTCTGAATCCAGTGGCCCACGTCCTTTTTAGAAGAAATAACGCAGAAAGACTCAGACAACCAAAGTGGTGTTGGAGACAGAGATTGCAATGGGCTCGTCATGCCATCCTAGATTCAGGGAAGGGTCTGAATCCAGTGGTCCACGTCCTTTTTAGAAGAAATAACGCAGAAAGACTCAGACAACCAAAGTGGTGTTGGAGACAGAGATTGCAATGGGCTCGTCATGAGCTGCTAGGATCTTGGGGGACAAGGAAAGCCCTAGGCACTCTCCACAACCCTGGCAGATGAAATTCTCGCTTTAAGTGCCAAGGGGTGGTGCTGTGCTAGGACCACTCTAGGACAAGAGCACAAGGTCATGGGTTTCCTTTCTTCTAGGATCTTTGCTTTTTCCTCCTGGACCCCAGTGTTACCCTGTTGTCAGCTGCCTCATAATGACTGCCATCCTTGTCTTTCTTTCCATCTATCAGTTTGGGGCCTACTAAGGTAGGTGGATGCTGGGAGGCGGGTATGGGCAGGAAGCCACTTTAGGCTGGGATTAGAGCTTTCAAAAATTTCCTCTCCAGAAAAGGACTTTGTTCTCTTCAGGAAAGGGTCACCGGATACAGTCATGTTTTACCTGGATTGATGCCTGGGAATAAATGACTCTAAACCTCCCACGAAATAACAATGGCTTTGACTCTGCAGAAGCCTTGCAAGGAAGGACATCATCTGTAGTCTTGCAAGAGGAAACCGTGTCTGGCAGAGCTGGGATTCACACTCAAGCTTAGCTGGCTCAGCATGGATTCTGCCCAGCCCTCCTGAGATGCTTAAGGCGGTCACCATGACCTGGGCCTCGCAGGTGGAAGCAGCAGGCCAGTCCCTCGGCAGCCAGTTACTGAACTAATTAGCAGCTGCCGTCCATACAGGCTTCAGGTCAGAATGGTCCTCTTCAACTTGGGACCAAGCTTGGACCCTCTGCTGTGAGAACTTGGTTTGAGTCCCTGCTTGCTGTCACCAAACCAGTCTGTGACATTCTAGAGGAAGCCATAGGGCAGGGGAGCAGCCTACACTTGTAAAACTCACACTGATAGACGCAGGCTCTATGGCCTGAGGTCTTGTGGTGTTCCCGTAGCCCTGTTAGAGAGATTGGAAAGAGAAACAGTGCCTGCTCCCAGCAGGCTAAGGGGTCAGTCCTAGTAGCCTACCGGGTGAAAGTCTTCAGATCAGCCTCTGGGCCAAAAGGGTACAACTGGAAGCCTCAAAATAGGGTTGTGGGGAGTATAGTTTAGCCTCAAACCAGTCAGAGTGGGGAGGGAGCAGTCTGCTCTGTATTACCCGGTTGGCTTGGGGCTGTTTAGCAGACCTCACCACAGCTATAAATAGCTCAGCGATAATAAGAACAATTTCCTGGATGAAAATAAGACCTCCGGGTAGGGTGAGGGGAGGAGGGAAGAAAGGAGGGAAGGGGTGGGTATTGTTCTTCCTCTACTTTTACTGAGATACTAACAAGGGACATTTACATAAGTTTGACTCAGCCAAGAACCCCTCCAACAGATGAGCTCTGAACTTGGTAGTGGGAGGGGATCAGGGAGGTCTAGCTTTCATTAGGCCCGCTGACTGCTGGCCCTCCTCCCCAGCCCAGCACGCTCCTCCGCTTCGCAATGATGATTAATGACATATTTACTGTGTCCAGGCGGGGGCTTTTCTGGGAAATAAAAAATTCTGGTTCAAGTTGTTTGTTCCACCTAATTAGAGAAAAAGGGAGATGTGTTCATTAAACAAAGAAGACGACGAAGAGAAGGCGCCCCAGTCCTGCACTATCCCTGTGGAAGGCCTTGGGCATCCAGCCCTGGCCCCAGCTCTTTCAAGCCCTCAGAGCCTGGGCAGCGGCCATGGGGAAGAAGGCTGGATCCGTCGGCACCTGGGGCAGGTCTGCTGACACAGCTGTGGGTGTCTATAGGGAGGGAGGCTACGCTGAGAGGCTGGGGCCTTCAGCCTGCAGGGTTGCTGGCTGACTGTGAAATACCAGAGGCTGCTCCTTTGAGACTCGACCTTGACGGTTCCTTTTTTGTTTCCCCTCCCTTGGTTCATAATTCTAAATCCTAAAGGAAAAAAAAGCACCTAAATAATTAAGATGCTAACTACTCACTAACCTTTCTTTAGATTTAGAGCCCAGAACATCTGGTGACCTTTATCAGGTCACATCAGGATGCGTAACGGCTCTTCCTTATTCTGGTCCTGTAGTCACTAGCTCAAAGCATACAAACTGCGTATGAGGCTTATTTTGCAGTAAAGTAGTATGTTCATCTGAAGAATCAGGAATGTTCAGGTGGGTCAATCTCAATGTTTGGGTAGAGGAGAAAAAATAACTGGGGACATACCCTGGATGACGAAGACCTGATTAGCATTCCTGTCCTCTGTCCCGCTGTTACCTCCTTTCTTTTTATAAAAGTCTTTTCATGTACCTCAGCATCCCAGATGATGCTCGGGGCATGATTGTCTTCTCCATCCTTTCAGGGCTGACCCTTGATTAAAATACGTTTTCCTTCCTGCTGGCTCTCCTGAGTACTGTGTTTAAATGGTGAGCCCTGGGTCTTGCCTTGTTGCCTCTCCTGTGTGCCTCCTGGGTTTTTCCTTCCCTCATTCTTTCTTGATCACCTTCCTTCTCCTTTATTCTTTCTCTTTTCTTTTGCTTCATTTGTCATTTAAAGTCTCCTTGGTTACTTTTCTCATGGGCAAATAACGTCTTGGGACTTGGTGGCCTTGAAGGTACCTTGTTGGTGGAATATTCTATTCTTTGCTGATTCTAGTCAGCCTTGCTTCCTTGCTTCTTCCAGCCCCATGCCCTCATCTTTCTCTCCTCCCTTCTTCCCCTCCCTGAGTCTGGTTTTAGGGAACACATGTATGTATCTCAGGCACCAGACCTCACATCTCTAGCTTCAGAAACCTTCAGTAGCTTACAAATCAGTTCTGAAGGAGGGGAAGTGGATGAGAAGTCACTGGTTTCTGGAATCACCGTTTCCAAGGCCACTCTCCAGCGTGTTCACATACTACCAGGTTTTACATTCCACTCCCCAGGCTGCCCCCATATGACTGGGACAATGGTCCCTGAGAGTCTGAAGGGACTCTGCCTTCGTGGGGGTACAGAGACGGTCGAGAAACTGGGCATTTCTAAGGCAGAGCGGCGTCATGTGAGAACGAGTTTCCCGCTCTTACCTGTACATATGTGCCCATTTCTGTTTAGATTGTTCACAGGACTCTGCCCACTAACGCTTCCAAGCGGCTTTCTCAACTGCTCCAGTGACGAGTGTGCAAGGCTCTTGGCTCCCCTCTGAACGACACTGATTCTGGCACAGCTTCCTGTTTGTGCCCTCAACCCCCCTGATCCTGCCCTGAGGGCACAGAGTTGGCATTTAGCTCTGATTTCTCAGCGGTGGCCTGGGAGGCTGGGCTGCCTGGACCGAGGGAGTGAGTGCACACGTGGGGCAATTGCCCAGTGTGGGTGGCAGCGGATGCTTTAGTCTTTCCAATCCCGCCCCCACCCACCCACGAGACCACTGCGGGACAGTGGAAAGCCAGGCTGAGCCCTCAGAGATGGGTGGCCTAGAGGAAATGCAGTGTGTGGGTGCCTCAACTCTGGTGCTAAATATGGGCTGCTCATTGATATGCAAACAGCCTGGAGAGGCCTTGAGCAGGCCTGATTGCCTGGCAACAAGGCCTTCTCTCTCCTCTCCCTCCCTACTCACCTCCCCCACCTGCTGTGTCCTTTTTTAATTTTTTTTTTTTCTTTTTAAAATCTTCCCTCTGCTTCCCCTTTCACGGATGCTTAAAGGTTCATGTATTCCTGTTGTCATCTGGACTGATCAGGGGATGTATGGATAAATTACAGAGCTGCACAGTGTTATTTGCTTTCAGACCTTGTGCCCTAGGACCAGAAGGGGTGTCTGTCACAGATAGAGTCAGTGTGAGCGTCTGCCACTGTCATAGTTAAGCACAGGTGTCAACTCGATGGTTGAGGGTTTGAACTCTGGGCACATTCGTAGAGAATTAGTGGTCGAGTTAGGCCCAGGGCAGACCTGTAGGAGTTTATCTAGTTGATGGGGTAGATTCAGCCCATGGTGGGGGGACTAGGCCCTGAACAGGTGAATACAATACTGAGAGCTGGTTGAGGAAGTTGGCGTCCTTCTGTACACTTGGCCAGACATGCTGGTCTGGCAGGTAAGGATTGTCCCTCTCTCAGCCATTATGTAGAGATGGTGTGGCCAGTTCCCTCAGCCCTGATGTTGGTGTGAGCTCTCCCGTCAAGCTGGACTGAGAACGATAACCAGGAATCATAAGAGAAAATTAGCCCCTTGTTTCCTTAAGCCGTTTGATGTCATTTATCAGCAACCATGCAGGTGAACTGCAACAGCCACCTAACGTGACAGGGTAGAGACTGTGGGTGACCAAGTTGGACAGACAGAATGAAGGGTGATGGGGTGATGGTGGGGAGAGTATGTGTCATGGCGAGTGAGGGCCTGGAGGGGGTGAGCCCATGTCCCTTCCCGAGTAGGGCCTCTGCAGTTCCTCTCAGCACAGGTTTAGTGGACACCAGGGTAGGCAGGTTGGCAGCCCCTTGGCCAGGCAGGCAGCCTAAAGCCATAGAAAAGAAAGAGGTGGGAACTGAAGACTGTTTCTTATAGGATCAGGCTATCCCACTGTCTGGTTCCAAGCAAAGTCAATCCCTCATCCCTCTCCCTAGAGAGAGCTCACAGGGAAAGTTTTCCTTTGGGCTAAGCCCATATTCTTCCTTCATTTTTATCCCCTGCACCTTCCTTCTTTCCTGGGTTTGTAGATTCGTTGGCTTTCCAGGTGCATGCCATATGACGTGCATTCTTGCATCAGGCCCAGAGAAGTGGGAGGAACAAGGAATGATACAGACTGTCCCCAGATGCTTGGGAGAGTCTCCGTGAAGTGACATGGAGAAAGGCAGCCGGACACCATCTGGAAGCTTCTTCCCCCAGCATACCTGGCAGGCAAATACCAAAGTTACGACCCAGCCTACCAGTTCACGCCAGTATCCACTAGTTCACACCAGCACCTACTGTAGGGAGGCCCTCCTCTTCCTTCCTGCTCCCTGGGCCGAATGCGCTTATCTCTTGTAACTCCCGGCATGGCTGTAGTCCAGGATGTGAGCAGGGGCCTTATCTCCCAAGAGGAAGCATTGCTGGGATGGACCTAAGCCCAAGAGAAGGCATTTGTTTTGGGATCTGGTCCCAGGCACTGGGTGACAGCCAGGCTTTGATTAGCAGTCTTTGGCAGTGTGGTCAGTTTGGGACAGGAAGGACCTGCCCTTTGTACAGTGGGACAGCTTTCTTTAACATCCTTTGCTGATTGCCAAGGTCTTTTTTCTCTTTCCGGGTCTCATGGGAGGAGACAGTTGGCGATTAGTACTGGGGAACAGAGGCGTGACTCCCCTTCACTTGGGAGTGCTGGAGATTTGTACCCCAGTTTCTGAACGCAGGAGATGTCTTGCCTTAGGCCCTGACAGCCTCTGGAGGTGCCCACGGAGGTCGGAGGCTTTTCAGGGAGAGGCCCAGAAAAGAAGGAAGCTTGCGTGAAAGAGATTCAGTACGAGGCCTGGTGCTGTAGGGGACAGTTGAGCAGGGCAGGCACTTCTCTGTCAGGCCTTGGTCTGGTTTCCAGACTTCAGAAGAGCTCGGTTCAGTAGACTCCCAAGGTCTCCTTCATCTTAAAAAGCTTTGCAGTATGTAAAACCTGCTGGACACCACATACCAGACTCCTGGGGAGGAACGCAGTGGGTATTATTTTTGCCTTTGTTTGTGGACAGGGTAGCCAGCAGACGGAGAGGCTGCTACCGCTGCAAAGATGACTTGCCACAGCTCTCAAGAGGAGGAGGAGGCATAGAAACTACATCAGGCCCTAGGGGGAAGCCACAGGAAGTCAGGGCACTAGCAGTGGAGGGGAGAGCCTGGTGGCTGAGCGTTGGCTATGCTTTGCAAGGGAAGCAGTGTGAGAGGCAGGGCAGGGGCTGACCGCTGAGGGTTGACCGCTGCAAGAACCTCATGGGCTCCGGACAGTAGAGGAATCTAGTTTCTGATTCCTGGCTTGGCGGATGCTGCCCTGGACTACAGGAAGTATAAAAAGGAAAATGAGAGAACTGTGGACTCAGGATGGGCCGGTCTGCATATGACAGGAAATTGTTTGCTCTCTCTAGGAATTGTCCAACTTGGGTGGGCAGCTTGCCTCGGTGATGTGAAGACCAGGTTGTCAAAACATTGCCAAAATACGGAAAAATGAATAGAAAGAGTATCATAGAGGTCGGCTCAGGGTCTGTATGTGCTAGAGGACAGCCCCGGCGGGCAGGCAGAGCAGGGCACAGGGCTTGGATCCCAGCCCTCCCAAGTTCCTGTGCTGGCATGTCACCTGGCGGCCCTGGAAAGTGTGCCAACCAGATTTTGCAAATGAAAACACAGGATGTCCTGTTAAACTTTAACTTCAGATAGACAAGTCATAATTTGTCGGTCTGAGTATGGTCTGTCCAATACTTAGGCGGTGCTTACACTAAAAATTTTCTCATGGGTTTTCTGAAATTAAAATTTGTCTGGTTATTTGTCTTACTTCATTCATGCTGTTACTACATAAACACCATACACTGGGTGGCTTCAACACTACAGAAATCATTTCTCACAGTTCTAGAGGTTGAGAAGCTCAAGACCAAGGCTCAAGAGACGAGGGGCTTCCTCTGAGCTTCTTTTACAAGGATACTCATTCCAGTCATGGACTCTATCTCTCAAATCACCTCCCAAAGATCCTGCGCCTCCTAAACTCCTTAGGGGTCAGGGTTTCAATATGTGTGCTTTGTGTCAGGGCATCCTGAATTTCTTCTGGCCCTGTCCACTGAATCTTCTTTTCTGACCCTGTTGCAGAGTTTTTACTTTCTGGTCGGTATCCGGGAGGGTGATGGAATGGAGGAGGCTAATGGCAGAGATGCAGCATGAGAGAGAGGAGAGAGAGAGAAAGAGCACAAAAGGGAGAGGGAGAGAGAGAGAGAGAGAGAGAGAGAGAGAGAGAGAGAGAGAGAGAGCGCTTCCCTTAATATAGCTGCCCCACCATCCCTGTCCTGTCTTCTTCCCCGCCCAGCCTCAACCCCAATCCTGTGCCCACCTCTCCCTGTGGCCAGTCTCACCTTGGAGTAGGTGGCCCCATTGATGACCTCTCCCTTTCTCAGCCAGATGATGGACGCTGCAGGCTTGGCGTTGTCCGCGTGGCAGGTGAGGTTGAGGGGGTCTCCTGCCCGCAGGCTGATCACGGGGCCCCCTAAGATGATGGGGTCGTCAGGTGGCACTGTGGGGAGAGGAGCAGAGATGTTAGGCTGGGGCAGGCCCTCGTGTGGATGGCAGAGGGTGGCGAGCAGCAATTTTCAGACTACAGGAAAGCCTGGCGTCCTCTGTGCTATGAGAGTGGGAAAGCAGGACCAGACCTGAGGTTCTTCAGCCTGTCCACGCACGGGATGCACGGGATACGCACGTGTCCGGACAGATGGGCATCCTTATCCTGTCTCACAGGAAGCAGTGTTCTGACACTAAGAGGCTAGCTGTAATTTCTTTCAAATTTCTATTTTTTAAAGCTAAACTTTGCCATACCTGACATCCGACTTAATCCCTACCACAAATTACAAGGAGAACACTATTTTTTAAAAATCTGTTAAATCAATCTGGAGATGAAGGTACAGCAGGATTAAGAGATTTGTGGAGGCTGGACCCCGATCCTTTTCTCTTGGGGGACAGGTGGTAGGGCAACTGTTGAGACAGCGCTTCAGAGGGGTTCGACCTCTGGCTTTTCCTGAGCACAGGCTGGCAGGACCCTACTTCCTCCTCCCATCCCTCCCCATCTTGGAGGAAGCCTCCCTCTCTGACACGAGCTTTTCCACTTAGTTGGGCAATGTGGTTGGTAACTGATGGTATTCGTTAAGGGACCCAGAGTGCTGAGAAGGGAAGGACACCTGAGTGCCCCCTCCCCTGGCAGAGAGGTCTCCGCAGTGCCCAGCACAAAGTCCCTGATGTAGAGCATCTCCACAAACTTTTGCTGGTTCCAATGGACCAACTTTAACTCCATAGAGACCATGACTACAGGACAGGCAGGTGCAGTGGTAGGCGATTATCATTTACTAAGATGGCTCAGAGAAGTTAAGGGCACACGGCCTTTTTATCAGGATGAAAGGAAGTTTCCCAGGCCTCCACTGTTCCTTGGACAGGCTACAAAGGGACCAGGCGAGACCGCCTGAAGAGATTGTCCCCTGAGAAGCCTTTGTCTCTGTTCCACCGAAAGGGGGCTGGTCAGCTAACTCTGGAGACCGGGTGGGGTTCAGGGCCTCCCTGACCAACGATTGATGTGGGCTTCACATGTGGTCAGGAACGAAGGGAAGGTGGGTGATTGGGCAGTGGGTACTGAGGGCAGCAGTCCTCTTATGGGTTATTATTAGAGGCAGCCCATCCCTTCAGTGGGTCCTGTGCAGGAGCCTCAGCTCCCAGTACCACACAGTGGCTCTGCCTTCCACACGCAGCTCAGAACCTGCCTGTCTCCCTCCTCTGGTCCTCTTCCGGTCCAAGGACTTCTATAGCAGTCTGGAAAGCCCAGGTGACCTCTTGTGTGGCCAGATCTGAACCCCAAACAGAAAGCCTTCAAATCGACCATACTACTCCATCTTGGAAGAAGTCAACTCAGCTCTAACAGCCTGGACTAACCATTTCCTGAGGAAAGTCAGCCTTGCAGTCCCACTGCAGTGGGCTCGTGGGCCAAGACCCCGGCCCTAGGGAGGAAATCAGCCTCATCCAACCCTTGCCAAGCCCATGATCTCACACTAGGCCTCCCCAGGAGGTCCTGAGGTTGCCAGGCCAGAGGAGGAAGGCAGAGGGTGGGCTGGACAAGGAATATAACCCTGTGTGCCCACCCTCCCCTCTCATTAATGCCTGTGGCCTCTTGGGTGTGGGCGTGGCCAGAGAGCAAAGGGAAGCTAATTAGGGTTTTCCATCAAGTGGAGATGTGGCTAGTGCCTAATGAGGAACAGTTTGGCTCCCCAGAGTGGGGGTGGGCTGGGCCCCTTTAGCAGCTTGAGCTGAGGCTTGGAAGGGGTGAGGGAAGAGCTGTGGCACCCGGGGAAGGCTGGGTGCCCAAAGCTCAGTGGCGGCTCTCCCAGCACTGGGTGCCCAGGAGCTGACTGGGGCTAGTGCAACTGAAAAGAGCTACCTGAAGTTTGAGAACAGAATGAACACCTGGGTCTTTTCATGTCCTCTGCCCCCTAGCGATGAACCAAGAAACGCAACATTGAAATGGGTGCCCTGGGTCAGAGGAAGGCAGGCCTTTCTCTTCCTCTCTGTGTCCTGGGGTGCGGCCTGGAGGTTACGTGAGGTCACTTCCTCCAGCACTGACAGCTGTTGGACCAACAGAGGAAGGCAACCTTCTGAGGAAGCTTCATCAATTCTGCGGACAGCACGCCTCCTCACCCCACAGCCCCCCAACCAATGAGACCCTCGAGCCTGGAGCTAGACTCTGGAGCACCAGGATTTTTAAAAGTTGGTCCCCGAGGTGTGGGAGCATGGCCACATTTGGGAACTAGCCTTCTCTGGACTTGCTGCTCAGGTGCACAGACCTGTTAGGTTGTGTGTGTGTGTGTGTGTGTGTGTGTGTGTCTTCTTTCTGGAAACCCACAGCGGAGGTGGGGGGGGGGTTCCCGCACCTTTCCTTCTTGAGTCTCCAGTGTTGCCTTGCCGGGACTGGGGATGTGGGGAGCAGGGAACCCGGCTGTGTTGTGGGAGTTCTCATGCACGCACACACATTCACACACACAAACATCCACCCTCAGAATGGGTCCTGATTACATCTTCCTAAATAAGTGGTTATCATGCTGGTTATTCATGTAGCCATGCATTATTGATTGGCCTTCGCCTCGCTGCACACCAGATGGGGATGGGAGGGGCAAGTGGGGGCGGGGCAGGTGGGGTGGGGTGGTGGGGAGGGAGGATGTTTGGGGGCCAGCGACTGAATAGAAATCAACACTCCTTCTTGGCAGCTGTAGCTCAGATGGGAGATGGGGGAGGGGGCACTCATTACCTCTCCATTCAGATGGGGGGGCTTGGGGAAGGGAGGAAGTCTCTGAGCAGCCTGGGCCTGGAGATGCATTATTCATACATCGCCTCACAGGATTGGTTATTATCCTGAACCACTATAGAGTTTTGGTCTCCTAATTTTTAATCACAAGGAAGGTGGAAGCGTTAGCCTTTTTGTGATTAATCCGGAGATAAAAATAGTTGACTGTTTTGGTGTTGTGCTGGTTGTCAGTCAGGAAAAAAAAATGCATCAGCTGTTAGGGGACTAAAGCCTGGGGAAGACCTCAGTGGATTCCAGGCAAGAGTCTGTAGCAGAGCTACAGGCTGCGTTGCAGGAGGTCCTGTGCCCACCTCAGACAGAGTCGGCCAAGGGGAGCACCTGGCATCCATTGGGCCCTTGGGCAGCAGACCCCCCGATGCAAGTCTCTCATCTCAGGGCTGGTGATTATAGTTTCCTCTCCTATCGCTCCAGATTTGGGCAGCGGCTGTGGTCTCCCTTGCTCCAGCACCATGTTTCTGATACCAGACCCGCAGTGGGCAGTACTGTCCCTTGCTCTGTGCGGATGGGGAGTTCTCAAGGACTTTCTCTGAGTTCTGTTGCCAAGAACCAGGGGGGTCTCTTTTTGAGCAGAGGAGATAGCACACAATCCTGTCCTACATGAAGAAGGAAAATGAGGCCAGAGAGAGCAGGGAGCTGACTCAAGGTTACCAGCGAGGGAGCAAAGGAGGATGGAAAAGCTCTAGGAGGCACATGGGGACGGAAAAACCTTTGTACTGTTTATGCCTGTACAAGAAGCCAGGAGGCGCCTCTGAGACCCACGGCTCTCTCTGAGACGCCCTGTAGAGCCTGTGATGGGGGTCCCTTTCCCTGTGATTTCAGCCGGACGTCCGACAAGGTGGAGCTGGGAGATGGAGGGGTGCCGACCCCTTCTGGAACGCCTGTCCACTCACTGCCTCGGCGCCTGACCTCACTTGACCTGTTGGCTTTGGTTTCCAGCTCGGCCGCCTCCCCCGGCAGCCCGGGGGCACTGTCATGGGGGCGGCTCTGGAACGTTCCTCTAGGTTGTGTGGGTCATCTAATGGGCCCTGACTTGGCTTTCAGGAATTCCTCCGCAGACGGCCATCTGGGCACAACTGCCGCGTGAGTCAGCACCCGTGTGAAGGTTTTCTGTGTGTGGCAGCTGGAGGGGTGGAAGGTCAGCCGGGCCATCCGCCCGCCCCCAGCCAGCATGGGGGAGCTCGTAGATATTAGGGCTTTAGGGGACAGGGCTGGTCTCCAAATGCGCATTTGCCACAAAGCCTGCTCCAGAGTGACTTGTTCAAAACTTGATGGGTCGTGTGGCTGTTGCGCTTCAAATTTTCCAGGGCTCTCCACTGTACCTCAAGCATAATTTGAACTCAGATTTGCCTGAGAGTACCTGAGTCCATGGTCCATGATGTAGCTGGGAGACCAGTTCATCCAGCCGTCTCCCTCCCCAAGTTCTGGCCCCTTCAACCACTCCACAAGGCTGCTGCATCAGGGTTAGCCCTCAAAACCCCTTCCCTGGATGCCCTGCGTGACAGCCCCAGGACTCTCTTATCACAACACACTTGACTTCATCTTCCCCATGACTGAGCAGCAAAAACCTTATCTGTCATGGTCATTGTGACATCGCTCTGCCTAGAGTAGTTCCTGACACATAGAAGGTGCTCGATAAGGAAATGTTGAGGAAATAGTGAAAGATCTTGTCAGGAGTGGGCAGATGTTGACTTCTGAGGTCCTCGCTTTTTAGTGTGTGTGTGTGTGTTTGTGTGTTACTTTGGGGCCTGGCTTAGAGAGGAGGCAGAAGACTAAGCTTCATGCAGATCTTGAATGAGTCAGCAGAGGTTTGCTGGTAGTTTGTATTTCCTAATTTCTGAGCTCAGCCCCAACCTCAGTGGCTGTGGACAGAGTAGGGAGCCGTCTGGGCTTGTGCCAGCACTCCTAGTGTTGACTAGGATTGGGGAAAGGAACCTGGGTTCTCTGGGCTCAATGGTCACATCTTCAGATTTGTCCCAGTGTCCCAGCTTCAGCCCAAACAGTCATCCAATGTTCTTTCTGCTTTCCTGCATCCCTCCAGCCATGCTCCTCCCATTCCATGGAGCTGTCTCAAGCTATGGATACACTGTCCTGCCTAAGCTGACAGGGAGACCAAGCTACCCAAGGTTGGTGTCTGAATGTACCTGTGGGTGGCACCAGAATCCAGGACATTCATACACATTGAAATTTGAGGAGCACTGCTCTATGGGTCTCCTAGGAGAAATAACAGACTGATAAACGTGAGTCAGGAGCGGCATGCTAGGTAGTCAGAGTTTTGAGGGACCCTTGGTCTCTTTGTTGACTCTGTTCTTCTGGCTTAGATGGGAGAGAGGGCACCTAACACTCACTGTATACTGTCTTCGAGATCAGCGGACCTTGTTACAAAGCAGAGCCTCTGCAGACGCCATCTCCTTAGCTTGCATCTTTAGCTCCTTGTCTTCTCCTGGGTCATTCTTACACAACCTTTGAGGCCAGCTAAGAGTTCATCCTCTTCAAGCAATCTTTCCAGAGTCTTGTAGTTGGAACAAGTAGCTTCTGTCTCTTATCTGCAGTACCCTAGGCACGCTCTCAAGTTAATATTAAACATAGACTATGGATGTACCGATACCTGATGCCTCTCATTCAGACGGTGACTTGATCCCAGAACTTGGTAGAGCACCTGCAAGGCATTCAGGTGCTCTGTGTGGCAGGTGTGTTTGCTAGACTGAACTTGGCACAGTCTTGTTACTTTATGGGATCTACTTATTGCAGACAAATTTACATAAAAACAATTTCAGCCCTCTTATCTGGAAAGTGCAGTAGTAAAAATGTGCTTCTTGCAGGGTTGTTAAGAGGATTATGTGGGACTGGGAAGGTGGTTTAGAGTTAAGGTGCTTGCCCTGAAAAATAATGGATCAGAGTTCGGATCCCCAGGTCCCATGTAAAATGGGGGTTACCCACAGTCATGGAAGACAGGGTCTGGAAATCTTCAGAGCATCTGGTTAGCCACAATAGCTCTATGAACAAACTCTGGGTTTAGAGACCCAACCCCAAGACAGTAAGGTGAAAGAGTGATTGGAGAATGGTTCCTAGTGTCACCTTTGAGCCTAACATATACACACATCCTGCTACACATGCGCCTGCCCACATGGAAGGCGCACATACACTCCATATATATGCACAAAAAGATGATTGTGTTTATGATAGGAAGAATGTGGTGAGGGCTTTCTTGAGGGCGGTGTGTGTCTTGGTTTATATGCCTATTTTTTCCGAAGATAGTAGATAGTGTAGGAAGCACGGTGGCAACAGCTTCTTGCTTTATTCTCAATGTCCTTTGAGGCAGGATCTATTAAACCGCCATTTCAGAAGTGAGGACCTGGAGATCAACAGGGCAAACCACTTGCCTAAAATTACATAGCTAGAGGTGGAGCACCTGGGTTTGCTGGATGCTGATAGAAGCTCCACTAGAGTCAGAGCCTTTGGCAGACCTCCCCTGCAGCTCAGCAGCCCTGCCCATCAGTCTTTCTGCCCTCATCCCAACTCTACAGTATCCAGGCAGCCTTGGTCTATGGGTCTATGTCTGTGAGCTTTAGATGTAGCATGCCTTCTTACCTTCCCCTAACCTGAATTTCACAGAGCTCCAGGAAGCTAGGTCAGACTTGCAGTGGGTGCTTTAGCAACATCTGTTACGGGAATTGCTCACTTTTGTGGGTTTTTTTTCTTTCTCAATCTCTGGCCACATGCAATCTCCATTGCTAGTTTCCTCACTTACACAGATGCGCCACCTAATGGTCAACAAGCAGAATCGCAGGAGGGAGAAAAACCTGGTTTTAAAGGACTTTAAGAGCTATTAGAATACTCACTTAAATTTATATTGAGCATCTACTATATGCCAAGCTTTGTTCTTATGCACTGGGGATATAAGATCCCTTCTTTGAGTGGAAGTTTACATTGTAGCAGTGGGAATCAATAAAAATAAAAACATACTAATTTTGGTAAGTAGTAAGAAGAAAATACATTAGCTGGGCATTGTAGAGCACATCTTGGGAGACTAGAGCAAGAATATTGAGAGTTTGAGGCTAGACTGGTCTACACTGAAAGTTCCAGGCTGTTCAAAGACCCTGTCTCAAAAACCCAAATAAAATAAAACTGGATGGAGAACAGATCCACCCTAAGTTAGTCTCTAAGATTCTCTCCCTGATTTCCTTTTGCCTCTTCCCTTATGTCTCGTCATCCACACTGCGCATGCACAAGTGTATTCAAGTGCTATCTTCAGGCGGATGAGACCCAAGCAAGCATCTCACTCAGGCCTTTCTTTAGAGCTCCAGAATCACAATCCAGCTGCCCGCAGTCTTCATGTACACTCTTAACCTTGCTCTGCCCCACCAGGAGTTGGGCAAAAACTGCCGCTCCCCAGGAGCCATGCTGTGCTATCCTGCCTCCCTCCAGCCTCCCCACATCCTCTGCCTCTCTGAGTGAGCCCACTGAGGGCCACCAAAGTGCTTGTGAACTTTCGTGGAACAGAGAGGAGCATCTAGGCTCTGCATGTCTGATGTAAACTCCTCCTTTCTCCTGCCAGACCTCCCCACAGTCCCTATTTGGAGGTATGACCTTGATGTCGAATTACCAAGACCGCAACCCAGAGTCATCTTTCTGATTCCACCTTCCTTGGCCTGTGCAGCTAACCGGTCTGCTTGGTTACCTCTCTAGCTTGCCTCTCCCTTCCTATCCCCACTGGTCTTCGTGGCTTAGACAATCATCATTTCTTTTTTGGATTATAATACCTGGTCTCTAATACCCTACTGTACCCTACCCATTCTCTGCACTGCTTCAGCACGATCATAAAAACGGTCTGAGCATTTGCTCATCTGTCTACTTATACGCCCACTACGTGCTGAGTATCCAGCATTCCTCAGTGTAAAATCCTTCAAAGATTGCTCTCTGCCAGCAGAATGGTCTGGACTTCTTGGTCTCTGCTGACCTCTTGGTTTCATTTTTCATTTTCTCTTCTTCCTCCTCCTGTGTGTGTGTGTGTGTGTGTGTGTGTGTGTGTGTGTGTGTGTGGTGTTGGGAACAGAACTCAGGGCCCTGTGGATGCCAGGCAAGCCCTTTACTACTGATTCACACACCACATCCTTCATCACTCCTTTCCACAAATTCTCCTGGTGGCTTAGACCCACCTGCAGTTGTTGGGGATAAGTCAGTCTCCCCTCATCCTTTCACTTGTCTAACCTGAAGGTCAGGAGGCTCGGGTTCAAATCCTGAGTCCCATACTCACTAACTTGGAGTCCCAAGCAAGTTGCTCAGCCTCTCTGTGCTACAGTTTTCTCATTACTAAGACAGCAGAACAGGTAGGCTGTGTAGCTGTCAGAGGGATGTCACATGGGAAAATGCTCTGTTAAGAGTCTGATGGATGGAAGGGGCTGGAGAGGTGGCTCAGGGGTTAAGCCTCTGCCTTGCAGGCGGAAGGTCCTGAGTTCGGATCCTAGACCCCACGTATAGACGCCAGGTAGAAGCGGGGGCAGCCTGCGTTTCTGGTCCTGGTAGGGTGGAGCCTGTGAATCCCTGGGCAAAGTAAACAAGGAGGAGGTGGAGGCGGTCCATGGTGGTTCCTGATTCGCCCGTGGTTCTACACACACATACATACACATACACATACATGCATACACACACAATTGAATAAATAATAAATAATAAAAAAAAAATTAAAAAAAAAATTAAAAAAAAAAAAAAAGAGTCTGATGGATGGATGTGGCATGCTCTTGGCTAATCAGTCTGGGGTTGTTCCCTGGAAAGATGGTGGGCAGAGCAGCTGGGACTCTTGCTCTTTAGAAAGCAGAGGCCCATCTTCTCTTCTGCTCTGCCCCATCAAGGAGCCAGCAATGACTGTTCCCCAGGGGCGAGGCTCTTCTGCTGTGCCTCCTCCCTATACCCCCTGCTTCTCCAAGCGGGTCACGAGGTACTACCAAGCTGAAAAGGTGCTTGTGAGCTCTCACGGCACAGAGAAGAGCATCTCAGTGGAGCTCATCCGCTCATCCTGATGGCCCACTCAGTTTGGGAGGTGTTTACTGTCGCTGTCTTGGCTCAGGTACAGTACCTCAAATACATCACCTTGGAAACTGAGAAGAGGGCGGAAGCTCAAAGGCGGCACACTGATCTCTTGCTTGAGGGCTGGCCACAGAAATATCTCTGACCTACCTTCCCTGAAAGTACATCAGGTCTTCAATCCAGAGGGCCTGCCTGAACCCAGGGGGAAGAAAGGTCGCGCAAGAGCCAGAAAAGACCTCAACAGTCCGGTCCTATTTGGTTTTCCCAGCCACTCAATGTCAGTTCACGCTCTTTTGTCAGTCAATTTCTACACGATGCCTGTTCTTTGTCGACCCTCGGCATACTAGTACAGTTTCCTCTGGACTTTGGGACTTCATTTCCAAAGGCCTCCTTGTTATGTAAAACATCAAATAAGCTTGTTGCAAATTTCTGTTATGAATCTGGTTTTTGTTGGAGAGATGTCAGCCAGGATCTTTTTGATAGGTGGATAAGAGATGAAATATTTTCTATTGGCTAAGCTGTTTAGCATCCTCAGTGCAGTACAGCTGCCCAGAGCTCTGGGTTCCTGGGTTACTTCAACATCAGGCAGCCAGTATCCATTTACTCTCTATTCCACTCTGTTCTACCATGACAGCCAGGGAGCCATTTTGGAAGCTAGATCTCTGCTACACACAAGCCCCGCCATGGCTCCCACTACTCCAGCATAAAAACAAAAGTTCGTCATGGGCACCCAGGCTCCCTGCAGCGAGGCCTCACACTCCAGCTTTCTCCGAGCTTGAGATGAATTAGACAAGAGGTCTGTTCTTGTGATGGCTGCAGGGGTTAGGCCTGGGGGTATCTTCACCACTCTCCTTAATCAGCTCTAAGGACACACACACGCGCACACGCACACACACACACACGCACACACGCACACGCACACGCACACACACGCACACACATGCACACGCGCACACACGCACGCACACACGCATGTACACACACACGCACACACACGCGCACACACGCACACATGCACACACACACGCACACACACACGCACACACACACGCACACACACACGCACACACACACGCACACACACACGCACACATGCACACACACACGCACACACACGCACACACACACACTTCCTTTTTTATTCTTTGACAGTTTCATGCATGTACATAAGATTTAAGTCATTTGTACTTTGTATTACCAGATCCAGCCTCTTTCCTTCTGGTACTGAAATCCTTCTTGTTCCAATCCAGTCTCTCTCCTGCTTTCATGACAAAGGTTACTCTTGCCTTGTTAACTTTCAGCCATTCCTTAAAACTTAGATTATCGTCACAGCTGCTATCAGTCTCAGCCTCTGTTCTCCCTCCTCCAGCCTCTGCACTCTCTGAGACCATGTGAGACCATGTGTTATCTCTGTGGGCACATGTGACCCTTGGTGCCATCTCTTGTGAGGGTGCCTATGGCACTCGGTGCTCCACAGTCTCCTGGTCACCCTAGGCTGTGAATGCTTGGGGAGCCCTAGGTTCAGCTTTCTGTCCCCCAGTGCTTAGTAGTGTGTTTAATAAGTGCTTGTCTCTTGGTGTCTCTCTCAAGGCACCGTGGTCCCCATGGCATCAGAAGCAAGCTCCCCGCTGGGACCCTGAGCACCTTGTTTGCATCTCTTACACACATGACTCTCGTCACATCTCTGTCACAGTGGTTGGTATCAATTTTCAACTTGTCAGAATCTAGAATCATCTGGATTACGGGCCTTTGTGCTTTCTGTGGTGTGCTTCCTTTGTGTGTGTGTCTGTGTGTCTGTGTGTATCAGAGGGCACTGTGTGTGCCTATGGAGGTCCAAGGGCAACTTCAGAAATCATCCTGGTTTGCTCTGTTTCCTTTTTGCTTTGCTCTGGGATTTTCCGGGCTGTACCTTCCAGGGCTGGAAGTGCAGGCCATCACCATATCTACCCTGTGTTTTCACAAGGGATCTGGGATCCAAACAGTTCCTTCTGTTTTCGAGGCAGAGGCCTAACCCCTGAGCCATCTTTCCAGCCCCTTGATTACTTTAACTGAGAAGAAAGACCTGCCCACTCTGTGTGCGTGTGTGTGTGTGTGTGTGTGTGTGTGTGTGTGTCTGCACACGCATGCGTGCATGTGCGCGCTGGGCATGGGAGGAGGTCGCCATCCCCTGGCTGGGAATCTTGGATTATATAAGTGGAGACGGGGCTGAGCAGCAGCATCTTCCACGGCTCTCTGCTTCCTGATTGGTCAGCTGCTTCAAGCTCCTGCTGCACTGACTTCCCAGGCATGCTGGACTATAACTTGAACTGTGAGTCAGAGTAAATTCTTTCTCCCTTAAGTTGTTCGTTTATTTATTTATTTTCTACTTTTATAAGCATATTGAGTATTCATCCCAGCTTCCCTCCCTCTCCCCTCCACCCCTCCCTTCTCTTCACCATTTCCTCCCACTCTCTCCCACCCTTCTACCTGTGTGCTTCTATGAACCCCAGGGTTCACTCTGGCCTGTCTACTCCTGTGGGTGCTCAGGTCTCCAATTGTTTTATCACACCAACAGGAAAAGTAATGCAGACACAATAATCCATGGACCTGTTTAAGTTCCTGCTGGCTTCAGAGGAGGAATCTAGTCACCTCTATGAATTTCTGTCATGGCTATAGTCCTGAGAAAGCAATAATAACATAAACAACAGAACAGCAAGAACTCTTCTAGGTACTCCATAAATATCATTCAATTCTCAGTTTAATTGATAGTAAGCTGACTAACAGAACTAACCCAAACCTATATACACCAGATTCAGTCTTTAAGCATATCTTAGAGCTGGGGAAACTGAAGCACAAAGTAAGTTACTTGCCCAATGCCACACAACTGGTAAATAGAATAGGTAGGACATGTTCAGCTTACCAGGTTTAGCATACAAATGCACAGGATGTCCCAAAAGTGTGAATTGCAGAAAGGTAAAATATTTAGTATTAGTATGCCAATCTGAAATTCACATTTAACAAGGCAAGCTGTATTTTACCTAGTAATTGTGTATATAAGTTCATGACATTTATATCATTTAGGTATTGTAAGTTTTTCACCCTCTTCTAACACCTTCATCCCCATTTTGGTCTACATAAGTAATTTTTGGGACAGGATGCAAACAGAACATTTTTAAAGGACATGGAACATCCTATAGCTTGATCTAGAACTTTCAAGGCCCAGGTGTTCAAGGCTTGGTCCTTAGCTTAGTGCTATTAGAAGTTGCTGGGAATCCAAAGGGTGAGGTCCACTAGGAGGTCTTTGGTTCCTTGACGTATGCCCAAAGGTGATTGTAGGATCCCAGCCTGTTTTTCTCTCACTTATCATTTCCTGGGCAGGAGGTAAACAGTTTTGTCCCACCATGATTTGCCACTGGAGTCAAAGCAATAGATCTAATAGATTGTGGACTAAATAAACAAACACTCTGAAACTGTGAGCTAAAAAGACCTTTTTGTCTTAGTAAGTTGATTGTCTCAGATACTGGTTATAGTCAGCCTGTGACTCGGTAGCACAGACCTGCTTCCCGGGAGGTGATGGGCAGTGAGGAGAGTGAAGATGTGGGCTTGGGGTGATGCTGTGTGGGGTGATATAGGACCATGTTCCAGACACTAAGTTTTTCAGTTTTGCTTCCAGTGCTGATGGAGATTCTGGACTGCCGTATCTCTGAGGCCATCTATAGAAGTTCAGGACACTGGGAAACCCACCTTTCAGTTAGACTTTATGCCATTGGGGAGGCTAGGGGCCCCCAGATAACTGGGCCCCAGGACCTACCACTCACTGGCCAGCTACCCAGTGTGTCTATGCTAGATGTCTGTCAGAGATGCCATGGTAACTATTTCACACACCTGGTGTGCTAATGAAGTGAGTGTATGTGGTAGTTAGATATGTGCTTTGCCCTATAGTTTGGCACCATAGTGGGAATCCAGCATATTGGCGCTCCTGGGGTGATTATTGCCTGTTCAACAAGTAACTGTTGTGAAGTGAGACTGTTTCAATCTTGTTCTGTTACTACCTTGCTCAGTGCCTACTACTGCTCCAGGGCCCCCAGATGGAACGCTAAGTATTTGCCCCCTCTAAGCACCCACACAACCACCGCAATGCTAATGAGGAAGTCCTGCCCAAAGGCAGTGGAGGTCCGGAGGGAGGAGGGCCAAGGAGGACAGACGCTGTCAGGAACAAAGTCAACAGTTTCTGGTTTTCTTTCTTAGATTAAGACAGGGAAAGGTCTGTGTGTTTTTCAATAAAATCTGGAAAGAGGATCTGAGCTGCCTTGTCAGGGAGGGGCTGTTTGGGGTTAGATGGGTGTTTCATTAATATCGGGCAAACAAGAACATCACACGAGCGTGCACAGCCAAGGGTTGGAGGGTATGAGGGAAACCAGGGAGGGCCATGCAGCAGCAATCCTCAGCTGTACAGAGGTTTGTGGATGTTGGTCGTACTGCAGGTATGGGAGGACACAGAGGAGTTCTTACTTTCTTCCTGGGGAGATTCAGGGTGCAAAGAGACAGTGTGGGGGAGGGGAGAGGAAGGGCTGGGGCAGAGAGGGCAACAGGCCTGGAGAGTCCTCACCTAGCTGGAGGGGGCTTCTTCCACTCCAGCTCAGCATGCTGCCAGCCTGCGTGGCGGCATCTGTCATGGTGGCTAACGTGGAACTACTTAATTCTTGTGAGAGTGGGTCCCCTTGAAGTCCCCTCACTTTACCAATGGGGAAACCGAGACAGGGGTTGACCTGCAGGTCACACCGCTGGGATGTGGGGAACCAGGAATCTGGTCTACTCCTAATGGTGGCGCTGTAGGACCCCTGGCTAAAAGGGGATCTTGTCATGGTCCGATCCTGGCTGCTTTAACAGCTTGGAGGCAGCCATCCTGACCCAGCAAAAGGCGGGGGACCCAGGAATGTCCCAGCCTGCCCAGAAATAGAAAGCAGAACTAATCTAGTTGGTTTTGCTAGAGGCTCCCATCTGGCACAGACACCTCCTCAAGGTGCCCCGTGGTTTTCAGAGAAGAGGAAAAGCAGGCCAGGTGGGGACCTTCTCCACCCACAGCCTGGAGTCCTGGGAGCCTTTTCGGAAATCTAAGGCCACAGGAAAAAGGGTCACCTTATTGAGGGGTTCAAACAATAAACATATGACATGCCAATAATAGTCTTTTGAAACCAGGAACACTGCTTTTTGCATTATAAAAGTCATACGGGTGGGAGGGGCCACGAGTGAGAAGGGCAAGAGACAGACAGCCAAGCAGGAAAAGCAGGGCCAAGCGGAGTGCAGGTCGCCTCTCAAGGAGAAAATGCATGTCCTATGCAAACCAGTGGCCATGCGCCAAGGAAGGAGGCGACAGAAGCACTTTCTCTAGGCCCCCTGCCATAAAAATGCATTTTGTGAGGTCCCAGAAACCCACTAAAATGTACCTTTCAACTTTATGCAAATCTACCAGAGTTGCTATTTGCCAGAACCCTAAGAAAAAACAGTCAAAATCCTTTTTTTCTCTGACCCAAGCCTTTTATTCCCCCAAACCTCTAAATTTGAAAAAGGGTAATGAGCTCTTAAAAAAAATCACTACAAGGAAGTGTTTAATTCTCATCTCAAGCTTGGCTTCACCTTTTTCTTTCTTTCTTTTTTTTTTTTTTTTTTTTTAAGTGTGTGTGTGTGTACAAGTGCGGGGTGCAGGGGCATGTATGTCAAGCTGAAGCTCACATGTGGATGTCAGATGACCGACTTCTGGTGTCATTCCTTGCTTCTCCACCTTACGCAAGACCAGGTCTTATTCGATGCCGCCGTGTGAGCCAGGCAGGCTAGCCTTCGAACTTTGGGATGTTCTCAGGTCTCTGCCTTCTGTTTCCTGTAGGCATGCAGGGATTACAGATGTTTACTCTGGGCCCGGTGTTAACACTGGATCTGGGAGCCGAACTCAGTGTGTTAGGGCTCCTGTGACCTGCGTTTTCCCCACTGGGCCATCTCTCGGGGCTCCGGCCTGACATTTTGAAGCTCTCCAGGCTGCCTTGCTTTTTTGCTGCAGGACTCGATTATTGTTTGTTTTTTTTCCTTCTGCAGTCTGGTGGATGCTACACCGCGTTCTGTGAAGAGAAGGTGCAGTTTGCAGGCAGAACAGTGGACTCTGTGGTCTTTTAGGACACGAAAAGACTGTTCCAGAAGATCCCTGAAGAAACCAAACTGAGCCGGCTTGGGGGCTGTTGCAGGTTTGATGCTGAGATAGAGGTGGTTAGTGGGGAGGATCTGCGGACCAAAGCCAAATCTTTCTTCTTTTTATTTTTTCTTTTACAGGATCCAGGATCCTCACTGTGTAGCTCAGGCTGACCTGGAGATCATAATGGTCCAGCCTCTGCTTGGCTTGGGACACGTATTCCGATAAGACCATAGGAGGAAGCAGAACCAAACGCAGGGACAAGGGACTGGGAGATGGCGACGAGGTCTCAGCAGATCCTGCAGGAGCAGTGGTGCTCCATGCTCTGGAGAGTAGTCCCATTCTTGGTCAAGGAGATCTGGCCTTTTTACTCTATGGGGACCAATCCTGCCAGTGGGCTTCCTCTCTGTGGCCATAGGAAGACTGATGTGGGACTCAGGAGGGCTGCTGGTAGAGGAGACAATGGATCCTTCCACACTGACAGGAAAACCTGGGTATAGAGCACACAGCCTTAGCTACAGAGTAGAGCTCACAGGGCCGAGGAGCAGCCTCTTCTCTCCAAGCATCCACTTGTTCTCCGTCACTTTCCAGGTGGGATGGGCATCCCTCGGGTAGTTCTGCGTCAGAACGAGCAGCTCTGGTTTGCAAGGAAAGAGAGAGGCCCTGCTCTCCTTCATGTCCTCTGAGCTCTGTTTGCTGGTCCTGTATCCTTACAACGGGTGTTTCGAATGTGACTGGGTCAGGTACGCCAGGCAGCCGTGCTAGGGTTGAAGAAAGGGTGTGTGGTGTGACAGAGTACAGTCTTTCAGAGCCTCAGTGAGCTCATGTGAGGGCAGAGCTGACATGAGTAGAGGAGGGGTGTAGCAGGGCTAGGATGTATTGGCATTATGGTGTGAATGTGGCCAGCGGGGTCTGCATGCGGGCTGGGCTGCTGCTGAGCACCTGCTGCCCACTGGGTGAGCAGCTCCCCCGGGGAACTGAGGGCAGGGAAGCTCAAGCTAGATGCACAGGTGCGGTGGGTGGAACCATGGAGTCGCCTAGTGACCTTATGAGCTCCATCTGGAGTGCCCTAGGCTGGCAGGGTGCAGTCAGTGGAGGTGGGGGTAAGTGGCCTGGATGGGGAAATATGTTCCTCAATAGTCTTAATGCTTCTACTGGTATTCTGCTTGGCAGTAGAAAAGAAGGCAGACAGACTAGGAGCTGTCCCTGTTCTGGGAGTCCCCTCAGGTCCCCTCCATCTTAGGAGTGGCAGCGTGAGGCTGTTCTACTGAGAGGTATCTGAGGTCACAGCGCCTTTCAGGGGTGGAGGCTTGGTGTTAGGAATGGAACCCAGGGCTTTGTACAGCTAGACAAGCACTCCACAATGCCTGACACTGAGCTAAAGGCTTAATGACCCTTTTATTTATTAATTTGGGTCTGAGGGATTGACAACGACCAACGGAGAAGGTGATTCCTCTGGTCCCAGTCCTCTTGGTGATCCTGGAGATGCTGCCTCTCACCTGGAGCTGATGTCAATGTGGACCTTCTCCGGCACCCCACTTCTCGGGCCTCTGGAGCAGGGAGCTAAGGTAGGATACACACAGGATGGAGGACGTTGGGAAGGAGGGACATGTGGAGCTGATAGTGTGGAGCTGTTTCCTGACCTGAGGTCCAGAGGCAGCTGAGGATAGATGCTTAGTCTAGATCTCACCTCCAGCTACCACTTAGGTGCAGCCTAATGGCTCCCACAGCATTGCCAGGTGGGCTCCTGAAATAATACTGTCAATAGCGTCCAATGCTGCACACCACTTGGGCCTGACATACCTCTGTCCCTGCTGGTGGAGCCACACCTCCCAGACCTTGCCTGGGCTCTGCAGCTCTGTCTTCCTGAAATGCCTTCTCTCCCTGCTCTCATCTGTGGACTTTGGTGGAATCTCCACTCTGACTTCCACCACACTGGGATGAAGCATCTGGAAAGCAGAGGCCAGTTTGGTCCATACCTGGCCCCCCAGGCATGGGCCCAGCTAGACAGGAGCTCCCCTTGCCTCAGAGTTAGCTGCGTGGGAGGCACTAGTGTCATGATTGCTGTGAGCTTCTAAGAGGTGCAAGCTCCTACTTATACCTGTCGTCTCATTTGGGGTCTGCCCCAAGCAGATGCTCAGCAGATGCTCATCAAATGACTGAAGGGGAAGAAGAGGCGAGGTGCCAGCTCACAGGACAGCCAGGCAGGAGAAGCGGAGCTTGCAGAACGGAATCTTGTGCTACAGGCAGGTAGGTCTGGGAAGCACTTCCAGGTACTGATTATCTGTTTGGCTGCAGAAGGTTCCTTGGCTTTACTGGAACTCCATGTTGGAGTCATGGGGAAATTTGGGGGAGATGCTGGGACTTGGGGCCAACAAGGTGTGGTGTTGCTAGTTCTGAGATGGCTGCAGGCACTTGAAATAATGTAAGTTTGGGAGCACAACAGCTGGTGCCCCTTGACTTTCCTGACAACTCAGATACGATCCTTCCCTCTCCACCTTTAACAACCTCTTTTTTGTGGACCCACGGCCCAGGCCTAATAATCCTCCACCATTCTTTTTTTTTAAGCTGCCTCTGTCTGGAGCTTCCCTCTCCCTTTGGTTAGCAGCCAACTCGCTCCAGAAAGTGTTCTGTGTACGGTGGACACTCTATAAAAAGAGACAGAATGACACAGAGTTGCTGGGGGCGCTCTGGGATCAGGCTGCGTTAGAATACATGGACTTCAGCTGGGATCTGCATCACTGTCACGGCGCCCTAGCTTGGGTGTAAAAGCTGTGTGTATTTGTCACATGAAGCCATGCTGTTTGTGAATTGCCTATGAGCTGCTCTGAGGAGCGGCTCCACACTGGGTGGCTGAGAATGGGATTGACTGCATCTTAACATTGCAGACTACTTCCTTGATAGACATTAGTGTTTGTGGCCAGAGGCATGGATAACCCAATCTGGTATATGATTGAAAATATCATTTGCATTTCACTTGGAATGCAGTGTGTGTGTGTATGTGTGTGTGTGTGTCCAGGAGAAACAAATGTTTTCCTTTCTGAGCCTGTTCTTTCAGATTTCCATCAGTAGTAATTTATATTCTTCGGATGCAGCAAGGTGGACATCTATGCACGAAGCATCTACCACTAGCCTATCCACAAGGTGGGTCACTATGAACGGACTGTCCAGCCTGCTCTGTACCTGATCCAAAGTCCTGGAGGCTGCTGGGCAATGTATGTTGGGCCTTAACACATACTGAGCTGTTTCTGGCTGTGTGGCCCTGGGCAGGCTGCTTCACTTCTGAGCTTGCACTTGCTCTAGAAAGCAGGAGGACGGACTGCTTGCTGGGAAGAGTTGGTGAGCATGTTTGAGAGGACATACAGAATGCCCTGGCCGGGCACAGCGGGTTCAGACCTTCTCTTTCCTTCCTCTTCCTTCCTGAGCCACAGTTCTCCCTGCAGATGGCAGTCTGTGGCTCCCAGAAGCCAACACAACCTCTTTGCTCCTGTTTGGGGCTGGGATTAGTGGAGGCCAGTAAGGTATTTAAGGGAGTTTCCCAAGCCTCTGGAATGCGAGTGGGATAAATAAAGTAAATGTAAAAAAATGAGGAACAAAGTGTTGGGCGGGGGTCTGGGGAGATGGCTCAGTGGATAAATTACTTGCCTCACAATGGCAAGGACTGTTGTTCAGATCCGCAGAAGCCACATAAAGTCTGGACAGACCTGTACTACCTGAAATGCCACCACTCAGAGGGCAAAGACAGGAAATCCCCAGGACAATCTGGTTAGCAGGTCTACTTGGTTGGCAAACTCTGCGTTGAACTGAGAGACACCGCCTTCATGATAGAAGCAGAGTGCAATCAAAGAGTACTGTATCAGCTTAGGCCTCCACGCAAACACGCGTGAGTACCCACACGCATTCAGACACGCGTTCAGACACATGTAGCACATGTACACACACACATGCAAAAATGCCAAAATAGTCCACAGTAAGCAAAATAACAATTAAACAAAGACAGGATCAGCAAGCTGAGTTAATGGAGTTGTTGAAGATGGCCACCTGGTCAGTGACATGTTCACGAAGACATTCCTCACAGTGGGAACAAAATTAGCCAGGAGTAGTAGCAGTTCATACTATTGATGAAGTTCTCAGCCAGGGAAGTAAAACCAAGAACAGATAGCCATTTTTTGTTGTAAACAAAACACTTAAGCTTAAAATAATTTTGTGAGTTTTAATACATTGACTTTAACTGTCCAATATGTTTTAAAAATTTTTTAATTAGGAATTTTCATTTTATTTAAAATTTTGCATATCACTGTGTGTGAAGTAGACCAAGGGTGACTTTGGGAATCATCCTGGATTGTTTCTACTTTTTTTTTTTTTTTTTTTTTTTTTTTTTGCTTCACTCTGGATTTCCCAGGTTCTGCCCACCAGGGCCTGAAGTGCAGGCCTTTGCCATGTTTTTACATGGGACCTGGGATCTGTACTCAGGACCTTCTGCTTTCGAGGCAGAGTCTTAACCCCAAGCTCTTTTTCCAGCCCTGTCCAATATGTTTTAAAACTCTTTAATGTTCTGGAAAAAATTAAAATATCAAGAAATATATAACAAAAGACTTACACAAGAGTTGACCTGACAACATTTCACCATGGAAGGGGAAAGATCTCAAGAGGTCCCATACCTTGCTAAGAGACTGTTGAGGTTACTGTGGGATATGGGTGGTGGAGGGGGAAGATACTTCCTCAGTGGGTTCCCAGGGATACATGTATGATTCATGCTTCAGCAAGTACTCAAGCACATCCATCAAAGGCAACCTGGATGAAACCCAGTAGGCCGCACATTGAAAATGACATGCCAATAGGAGGGGGAATGGTAAGGAAGAAGGGTTGTGATGGGAAAAGGAGGTGGGATGGGATTGGGGATTAAGGTGTGAAAATATCATAAAGTCACTATATTCATGTACGAAACTCTAAAAGAGTAAAAAAAGTAAAAAAAATACAAAAAAGAAGTACATAAATGCGTGCGCGCGCACACACGCGCGCGCACACACACACACATACACACACACACACACAGAGTTTTCTTCTTGTCTCAGCCTCTGTCAGAGCTCAGCCCAGTCAATAGCAATCTGGTCTCTGTTTAAATGCTGATGCTTTGTCCATTATAATGTTATCCATTCATTTTGACTTTTAAAGACAGCTCTCCTGGTGGGTATTGTATTCTGTGCCTGACAAAAGGCATTGACCTAACCTTGGTCTTGCTCTGAGTATCCTCAGTAGGAACAAAACAGAAGAACCTTCCAAGCACTTGTCCCCCCTCTCTTGGAGCATGTGCAGGCCTGGCGCTGCCCCAGGAGGTCTCGGTGTGGTAGGTGCTGGGGAAGAAGGATGGGCTTCAGGTAGAGATGGTGGCCTGTCTCTAGCTTACCCATGAAGTCCTCACTGAGCAGGGAGGTGGCGGAGGTGAAGCTCCCTGAGTCGAGGCTCCTGCAGGTCGGTGTCCATCAGTGCACTGATTAATTCCAAGGGGTGCAGGTTCTGAACCAGCCACTCTTAGCCCCTGTTTTTCAGGCAGGCCTCAAGGCAACTGCATGTGCGCATTAGTATGATTTGCTGTGTGTATGTATTGGCATGTCTGTTACATGCAGTATCATAGCCATTGTATGACTATCACACCAGTGGATAGCCTTACTACTATTGTGTTGATGAGTGTGACCACTGCTTGCATGAAAGAGCGATCACTAAATGTATTTTTATAATCATTGAATGAGTGAATTAATTTGATTGCTGCATGTATGCATGGATGTGATCACAGCATGTATGAATAATCACTTCATGTGTGGATAGTATCATCACAGCATGTGTAGATAGCATGATCACTATATAAATGGATTAGTATGATCATCTCATGTGTGGATAGTGTGATCACAACATGTGTTGGCAATATCACAGTGTGTGTGGGTGGTATGGTGACTGCAAGTGTGAACTAGTGTGATCGCTGCATATGTGGACAGCATGATCACTATTCGTGTGGGTAGTACGGTCACAGCGTGTGTGGATAATATGATGATTGCATGTGTGGATAGATAGTATGATCACCGTATGTATTGGCAATATGATCACAGAATCCGTATGTAGTTGGGTCATAGCATGTGTGTATAGTCTGACGACTGCATGTGTGATCACTGAACATGTAGATACAGAGTAAGGTTGTATGTGCGGGGTGCTTTCCCTCTGAGGAGGAGCCGAATCTCACTGCTCACACTCAGAGCCTGCGCCACATTGAGAGCAAGCATGAGTGGGTGAACTGACCTTGTGATCTCAGAGCCATGGCTGGTTGGGACTAGGGGCCCTGTTGGTGTCAGGGCCATGAGGGAACTCAGGTCATTTCTGCCCTGTCTTGACCCTGTGGTTGCCCTGACCTTCTCATGCAAGTTTCCATGCTATGGCTGAATAGTGACAAAGTCATTCCTGTCACAGGACCTTTACTCCTATGGAGCCTTTATGTGGACTGCTCTTTCTCCAAATGTTTGCTTGGCTCCTCCCATTTTCCTCAGGTCTTTGTTTTCGTTACTCACTCAGGGAAGTCCCAGCTGATTTCCACAGGAACTTACCTCTGAGGCCCTTCCCATCTCCTTCTGTTTTGGACTTACAGCCCTCAGGGCCTTATGGCATTTACTGACGTCTACCACCTTCTACTAGTAGTAGCTCTGTGGGAACAGTGATTTTTCCTGCCTACCATTACGTTACCTGGGCTGAGAACAGTGATGATATACAATAGGTGCTTAGCCACTACTAGTTTTGAGGTAGGGACCAAATTCCTTTCCTCGACTTGGTCTTTGTTCTCTTGTCAGCACTTAGGTGGCTAGACTTTTGTCCCCCAGGGCCTGTCTATACCTGAAACTGCACAAAATGTAAAGTTAACAATTTACAGTTTTAGAGTTTTCACACACCAGATCTTATTCCATCTGGCAGGTCTGGAGGGAAGCAGTCAGGATACTGGAGATCCACTGTGGTACGTGGAAACGCCCAGGCCATGGTTAAATTACAACCAGAGCCTGGCTAGAGTGCAGGTCTCCTTGAGCCCAGCCTTGGCATTCCATCCTTTGGGTAGCCCTG
This sequence comes from Typhlomys cinereus, assembly GCA_023101885.1. NCBI lineage: Eukaryota > Metazoa > Chordata > Mammalia > Rodentia > Platacanthomyidae > Typhlomys > Typhlomys cinereus. Next base: position 1,717,076 of record JALPQD010000282.1, on the reverse strand, counting down.
AAACCCCAATAACGTGCACTCTTTGGGTCCCAAGCCCAAACCTGGTCTCTCCCGGCTCAGCACCATTACAATTGTGAGATGCTGATCTTGATTACTTTCCGATGAAGGATGATTATAATAAAGGACATTAATCAGCAGAATGGTGGCTCACACTTGGGGGTGCCCCAAGCTTGCTTTCCTGAGAGTTCAGGGCGGCTCTACTCATTTCAAACAGGGAACACATAGGGATCCCTATTCTTCATGTATGGTTAGGTATGGCCCCTTGCCTAAGGTCTGAGGCTTGTGTGGGGAGGAGCTTGTGCCAATGTGTGCTAGGAAATTGGCTCTCTGAGTCAAACCAAGGTGAAGCCCAACTGAAGCAAACCAAATCAAAGCAAGCTAACCAAATGAAACGAAACAAAATGAAATGAACCGAAACGAAAGGAAACCAAACCAAAAAAACCAAACCAAGCGCTGCTTTGTAGCATTTGCCATTTGCTCTGACATAACTCCCCTGTGGCCAGTTCCAAGCTACCAACACATTGCCACTGGATGTGGAACTGGACAGAGAGAGATGCTATCAGCTCCCACAGATCACCTCTGTGAACACTATGTCAGGGTTCCGGCTTCTAAATTCTGCCCAGAACTTTCCAACTTGTGAAACACTTTCACGCTTAGCCCTTGCCTGTTTCATAGCAACCTTTTAGATGGGCAGCCAGCAGATGAGAAAACCAAAGCGTGGCAGGAGGGGAGGGCTGGGGTGCTGGTGGAGTGTAGGGAAGGAGTGATAGAAAGCTTGCTTGGCCAAGACTTGCAGTCTCTCTTCCAGGATTCTCTGGGTTTCTCCATTCACTGTAGTCAGCCTTGAATTCCAGAATACACAGGTTTTGCTGCTGCTGATAAAGTTCCATTAGTTTGCTTGTGGGAACTTTGTTCATTTGTTCAAGGAACTTCGCTGAGGGCTATGGTCTGCTGGACATGGCTGGGCCCTGGAGATACAGTGCAAGGAGACACGATCCAGTGTGTAGTGCTGTGTGGCTAGCACTGTCACAGAGTGCAGGATGTGGGGTGCCCTTAACCAGGATGGGAGGCCATGGCAGGCTGAGGCCTGAAGTGTCCCCATGAAGCAAGTGTGTAGAGTAGGGGAGGGAGAAGGGAATATCCCATTTTCTGGACCCAGCATCTGAAAGAAGAGGCACTAGAAGTTGGTATAGAGAGCAGGGATGTGGAGGCTGCAGACCTGGGGAGGCTCCAGAGGTGGGTGCAGCCCCTCCTGTTCTTGAGACTGCCCCGAGCAAATCTCAAGGCCTGCGCAGCTCTGGTATTCTGGGACTCTGTGATCCTGAGTATGGCATCTGTGAATTTGCTTCCGAGATCCTGGGTTGCAACAAGTACTTTGGCATGTTAAATGCTCTTACAAATCCAGGCTTCCAGGGCCTAACAGAGTTAGAGAAAGTATCTGCCATTCTTACCAAGTCCCCAGCCACAGAGAGAGCGGGGAGGAGGTATGAGGCTGGCAGATGCCTATATCTGGATTCTGGTCACAAGGACTATGGCTAGAAGAGCAGGCATCAAGTCAGAAAGGGCAGGAAGGGACATCCACACTCAGATGGGGAGAAGACTGGGGTCAAACTCCATCATGCTCAGGAGAACAGTGACTTTGCTGAAGGGTTTGCCCACATATTTGAGCAAAAACACCAGTCTAGATGTACTAGGGGACATCTGCTCACTTTCTGTGACTGTGAATTGGGACTGTACATCATTTTTGGCACCCTGAGCAGCTACCTTGAAGCTATGGAGTTAGAGACCACACAATGTGGCCCAAATGAGCTTAAAGCTCTGATCTTCCTGCCTCCACTTCCCCAGTGTCAGGATTATAGGTGCGTGCCACACACCTGATTTATGCAGCCTCGTGAATGCCAGGCAAGTACTCTACCATCTGAGCCATATCTCCAGCCCTGGGCTCAACGTCTTAATCTGCAGAAATCCTAAAGGCTAAAAATGATTCCTGTAAGTCACTGAGTCCAGGGTGATTTTTTCACATAGCAACAGCCAATGGTTTGCAGAAATGACCGACCAATTCTCCAGGCACCTGTGCTTGGGATATTGTGAGGCACATGTGGTTTGTAAAACACCTTTCCATATCTTGTCATCTTTCTCTTCTCTAGGACTTGAACACTGGTAAGAGATGTTATAGATGAAGCAACGGAGAGTCAGAGACAAAGGGTTAGATTCTAGGAATTTAGGATGTTGAAGCACATCACTTGGCTCTCCTTCCTCATCAATCACATTGACATGGCGGCCACACCGCTTTGTCCCCAAGTGAACAGACAGAATGACAGTCCCAGGGACTGGGAATCCAGGTTCCAAGCCTTGCCTATAAGAACTCAAGTCTTTGGACAAGTTCAAAGGCAGAGTGTGGTGTAAACAGTTGGAAGACTACATTCACAGTCTTGGAAGTTGGGAGGGGCTTTTAGGGAAGGAGAATGAGTTTGATGTGTCATCACAAGGGGGTAGGGTGGTAATTATTGTTGGTTTTGTGTCTCTGCTGGGCCAAAAGTCATATAGAAACTGTTACAAAAGTCTTGCAAAGCAGTGTATGTGTGTGTGGGGACTGGGAGATGACTCAGTGGTTAAAACCTTTGCCTCAAAAGCAAAAGGACTTGAGATTAGATCTCATGTAAAAATGCCAGGCAGATAGGGTGGCAGCCTATAACTCTCGCCCTGGAAAGCAGAGCCTGGGAAACTCCACAGCAGAATAAAAGGCGGAAGCGCAATCCAGGATGATTCCTGATGTCACCTTTGAGTCTCCACAGGCATATACACTCAAGTACCTTCTTGTATAACACACACAGGCCTGCCACATACATGTACACCCACATACATGTAAAAAAATTCTGCAGGACTGATGTATGAGTGATAGATAGGAGGCAAGTCAAGGCAAAGCAGGACTCAGCTAAGGGGACAGAGACTGGGATGGGAAGACCAGCATTCTCCAGGGACCTTGTCCAGCTGGGGATGGCCACACTACCATGAAGTACTTCTTGGAAACTAGGACTGGGTGGAGGGTCTCACAGTGGAAGGGGCCACTCTAGGAGGGGGAGTGATGCCTAAATGCATTCGAGCATCCTCTGGAAATCCTTTCTGATAAGCTAATATTATCTAGAGCAGCTTCATATAATGCCTGCATGCTGCACCTTGGATTTGGACCTGTTAGGCTGTGTGTGTGTGTGTGTGTGTGTGTGTGTGTGTGTGTGTGTATACAGGTGATTGTTGCAGTTTGCCTGCATGGTTGCTGATAAATGGCCATCAAATGGCTTAAGGGAACAAGGGATTTATTTTCTTTTGTGATTACTGGTTAGTCCAGTAATCCAGTTCTTAGTCCAGCTTGACAGGAGAGCATCCACCAACACCAGGGCTGAAGGAAATGACCACACCATCTCTACATAATGGCTGAAAGAGGGACAATCCTTACTTGCCAAACCAGCATGTCTGGCCAAGTGTACATATACCAGGATGCCAACTTCATCAACCGTCTCTCAGTATTTTATTCATCTGTTCAGGGCCTAGTCCCACCCACCATAGGCTGGGCCTTCCCCATCAGCCAGACAATCTCCTACAGCTTCTCTCTGAGCCTAACTCAACTACTAATTCTCCACAAATGTGCACAGAGCTCAAACCCTCAACTGTCAAGTTGACACCTGTGCCTAACCATGACAGTGGTTGCTCCTGATAAGGACGAGTCCACTCTGCTGACCTCTCTTTGGCAGCTCTGCCCTTTGGGAGGGGAAATCCTCATCATCGTTCTGGGCGGGGTTGAGCGTGACTTCATCCATTACCAAACATGGTGTCTGTGTCAAGCTGGGGTCTCACCGAAAGATTTCAAAATGTCTAAGCAGTGGTTTTGGCCCTCAGCAAGCCTGTGGCCCCCTGACTGACACAGTGCCTTTTCTGGCATTTTCAGAAGTCTTGTGGACAATTGGCTCCAGCTACCAGCTCACACTCCCCTTTCCTTCACCTCTCCCTGATCTAGAAGCTGAGGCTCTGAGTGCACAAGCAACTTGCCCGACAACACAGCTAATAAGTCTGTTTATTTGGTCTATTTAGTTATCACACCAGTCTCACCTGGGCTGACTGACTCAAAGGGGGTCATCAACCTTGCAAGGCTTAGTTGGGACATGGAATGGGGGGTTGCCAAGAGGAATTCTGCCTCTTTCCCCTGGATGATATCATCAGTGAGACAAAAAGGGATAAATAAGAAGCCCCTCTCCTCTAAGTTTCTCTTCACTAATTTAATCTAATTTGCTCACAACATTCCTTGGTAAACAGCGGCCTCCCTTTAATAAGCCAGGCTCTTCCCGACCCTGCAATTGTGTTCCTAATCAGCCGGTGTATCAGGAAAGACTCGCTGCTAATTGTTGCCAGGCATCGCGCTACCTCTGGGTGTCAGGTAAGGGATGGCAGCGAGAGATAATTATAATCAGATCTAATTAGTAATTATAACAAAGCCCGACTAGAAATTGTTTTCAGTTAAATATTCCCCGAGAGGTGCTAATGGTCTCCGGGGCACACAGAGTTCAGGGGAAGGGGCCTAGGAGGAGCACATACCACCTTGAAGCTCTGGACTTTCATCCCAACCTTCCAAGGACCAAAGGACGCTCAGCTGCCAGTGACCCCAGGAGGTGGCCATGAGGCTCGCTAAAGGCAGCCAAGTGTGCCAGCCCATGAGGTGCACTTTCCATGAGTCTGGGATGAGTTCTCTTTCTACCATCTTCACTCGCTGAGGCCCTCGACCAATTTTACAGTTATTCAACACCTCGGGACCTAAAGGCTTGGAAACTTCTGGAGCATTACAGAAACTGCACATTGCACGGGCAGCAGGCGATACTTGGGGCTAGAATCACTGAACAGGGTTCAAGGCATTGCTGGGGTCGCAATCTACAACAGTAGCAGCTACAAGAGTAGATGGACTGACCCTTTTCCCCCTCTGTTTAATACCTCTGCCCCAGACCCAGGTTGAATTAACCAACAGTTTCTGTGTTTATATCCATGCCCTGCATTCTGCGTGGTTCTTTTCCCTGGAACCGTCAGATGAGGGAACCCAGAATAGCTTTGTAGAGTTTGCAAACACATTCAGAGACTTTACCATGATGAGGCACCTATATCCGAATCCTCTTCTTCCCATCTGACTCACCTCACCTCGTGCTTCAGGTGTTCTCGGCTAAATGTCTGAGAGCATCACAGTTTTTGTTCATTGGGCCTTTGCACTGTGATATGTCTTCATCCTCCACTACTCAGTCTCCTTATCCCACCCAGGAAGTGTGTCAAAGCCACTTCCTTACTTTTCTTAGTGGAGCTCATGCTTTGTTGGCCCTTTGCTTGAACATTTGAAGTGTTATCAACCTTCTGTGATTAGGTATGCTTACTCGGCCCTTGGGGTGGACAGGGTGTCTGTCTATTCCTGCATTGCTCCATTGTATCTGACATGATGCTTTTGTGCACAATGGATATCTAATAAAGAGGCAGAGGATTGTGATTGAATAGTGCATCAATGGAAATCATGCATCCCATGGGCCATGTTATGTCCCTGGGGTCAATGCATCTGCATAGACCCTTCTATTTAGGCCCAGCTCTGAAGCCTACCTTTGTTATTGCACACTATTGATTTGCTGCAGTGTGACCAAGTGGGCTTTGGCCATTCACACCCAGGAATTCCTAAATCTTGTTTGAACCAGTTTTCCTGAAGCCCTTGAGGGTTTTTCATCAGGAACAAGGCTAGCATGAGAGAGGAGCTATATTTCAGTTTAATTTGGATTATTATCTCCCAATTTTCTTCTGCTTTCTTGTTTTCTCCTCTGGGTTTTACCCCTCAGATTTGAGCCTTGTGCCTAGGCTACAACATTTCCAACACCAAGTCACTCTTCACTGTGGGAGCCTCCTCCACTTCTCTTTGCTTGTCCGTGGACTTTTGGAGCAGTGACTGAGGCTGAGGTTGTGTACTAGCAGGTGTGCAGCATGTGAAGCTGTTAACATCTGTGTGCAGACCCCAACTATCAGCTCTCCTTCTTCCCAGACAGGCAAAGCCTCATATGGAGCAGGTGGAATTCCACTTAGCCTGTTCTGGGCATGATTTTGTGCACACGGCATATGGAGTGTTTTCATATTGCAGATCATTCGGTCTAGCCAGGATTTGAATTCGGGAGGTTCAATTCCAAATTCTGGGCTCTTTAAACTAGAACAGCTGTTGGTTGTGAAGGAACACACTTTCTAGTCACGCATGACAATCAATGACTTTGTCCATCTTCCACTCCTGCTCAAGCTTCACCTACACCTTCCTTAAAGACCATCTTTGCCACATCCCCAGGGCACTATGTATCTCTGCTGCCCTCAACTCCTGCTCCAATCCTGGGCTCACCCTCCCTCATACTGTGAGCTCCCTGGAGGTTGGACTTCCCTCTCCTGTGGGTGAAATCAGGGGCAGTAATTTAACTGTTGCTGATGTGTGCACCTCACACAACTGAGGTGAGCCATGGTGAGCTGGGGACTGGAGATCACATCCTGCCAGAGGGAGAAGCCATGTAACAGTTGCCAAGCAGGTAGAAGGGCCTACTGCCACCAGGGCTTGCAAGAGAAGCCAGAGATTGGATTTTTATTCCCCTAAAGAATCCTAAATGTTGACAATGATCGTAGAAAACTCTAAGGAACTAACCAAACCAGTCTGTTTCTGCTCTGCCGACCATTTGCTGGCTGCAGCATGTGAAGCTGGGTCTGTCTGTCTGTCTGTCTGTCTGTCTGTCTGTCTGTCTGTCTGTCTATCTAATCTATCTATCTATCTATCTATCTATCTATCTATCTATCTATCTATCTATCTATCTATCTATATCTATCTGTCTGTCTGTCTATCTATCTGTCTATCTATCTATCTGTCTATCTATCCATCCATCTAATTTTTCCATGTGTGTCTTTGTGTATGTCCGTGTGTATCAGAAAGTATTATGTGTGCCTGTGGAGGCCTAAGGGGGACTTCCGGGGGCTGGAGAGGTGGCTCAGGGGTTAAGCCTCTGCCTTGCAGGCGGAAGGTCCTGAGTTCGGATCCTAGACCCCACGTATAGATGCCGGGCGGAAGCAGGGGCGGTCTGCGTTTCTGGTCCTTGTAGGGCAGAGCCTGTGAATCCCGGGGCAGAGTAAACAAGGAGGAGGTGGAGGCAGTCCATGGTGGTTCCCAAATTCGCCCGTGGTTCTACACACACACACACACACACACACACACACACACACACACACACAATTGAATAAAAAAAAAAGGGTGACTTCGGGAATCACCTTGGATTGCTGCTACTTCCTCTTTGCTTTGCTCTGGAGTTTCTCAGGCTCTGCTTTCCAGGATGGACAGTACAGGCCAGGCGCCATTTCCTCCTGGAATTTTTTATGAGCCATCTCTCTGGCCTGGAGTACAGCCATTCAAATGGCCCCTACTTTAAAAGCAAGTCTGTGGGTGGGTGACTCCATTGCAAACCCCTGCTGCCCAGCACTGAATATGCTTCTCACTCACCTCACTGGACCAGCCTGTCTATGGGAAGAATGGACTGCCCTGGCAATCCCCTGGAAGGACTTGAGATGGTCACAGATGAAGCAATCTCTCCTAGGCTGGCTCACCTTGCAGGGAAAGTAATTCAATTAAGCCCTGGTTCCTGGTGAGTGCTAAAATCTTCTCTCCTGAGAACCATTTTCTGTTATGGAGTTTTAAGACCAGTGGCTGGAGAATCACTCTTCCTTTTTTTTTCTTTCCTTTTTGGTGCGATGTCTCTCTAGTCAATAAATAAATAGGAAATAAAGGATTTGTGAGAAAATAGAACACAGTCAGAGGTAAATGGTGAGCTTCAAGGCCCCTGAGAGACTGGCACAGACTTGGTAATGCATCCTGGTTGGCCACTGATATTTTTCCCCTCTGAGTCCAGCTTCTGGGAGCTCTGATTTGCATCCCAGAAAAATAATCTTTAAACTGAGTTCCCTCCATTGCATTTCATTGGTGTAGAAACTAAACAAGCTTTACAGTAATACACCAACATTTCACCTTTCTTTGCCTTAATTATTTTTCTGTCTTGCCAATGTAAGCTGTTTAATAAGATTTATAGGTGGTGAGGCAGAAGGGTAAGCGGGTGTGTGGCTTAGATAATCGGCCCAGCCGATTTCTCCCTCATTGGGTGTCACCAGTATAAAAACATGAGCTAAAAGCTTTGTGGCACTTAAGTAATAATAATGTCAACATTTCACCTGCCTCCCCTTTAATTATTTTTCTCCCTTGTTCTTGCCACCTGAATCTGTTTAGATAAGATTGCCACCTAGATAATAACCAAGGACTCATTCTCTTAGGCAGATAAGCTATCATCCTACTGAGGTTCTATGTGCAAAGGCAGCTGAGCTGGAGACGGGCCTCTTCTTAGACCTTCTGGGTTTGTTCCCAATGGGTCCTGGAGGCAATGGAGCAGATGGACAGGCAGCTCTGCGAGGTGTCATTGATATGGACCCCTGGTCTGGGACGCAGTTTTGGGCTGGGAACTGAAGGGTGAGGGGGCCACACTAATACACTGCTTTCTATCCTATGTTTACTGAGGAGGAGGGGCTTAGTGATCTCATTGGTTTGGGCAGAGGAGTTTTTATCATGCTTTACATGTGGTACCTTCCCAGCACAGCATACAGGGCACTTGGGCAGCCCTAACTTTATTGCTAGTTGGCTGGGCGGCTGTGGGGCAGTAGTAATCCACCCCTTTCAAACTACAGATTCCCCAACTACAGAGCTGGGATGCTGTGAATTGAATGCCTGTGACTCCTCCCATCCCCACTTGCATGTTGAAACTCTACCCTAAGTGGAATAGTGCTTAGAGATGAGGTCAATGGGAAGAAATTAGATTTACAATATATCATGGGGGCATACTTCTCCTAATGGTATTAATGTCTTTACTAAAGGAAGAAGAGATAGGGCTCCCTGTCTGTGGACACACCCCAAGGAGAGAAGTACAGAAGACATAACACGAAGCAAGTGTTCAGAAGATCTCAGCCATGCTGGTGCCCTGACCTGAGACTCTAGACTCCAGAACTGTTTGGAATAGATGTTTAGCATATGAACCACCCAATGTGTCATATGTGCTATAGTAGACTGTATTAATAAAACCATTTGGTCTAGACCAATCTTGAACTTTCAGGGGTTGAGAACATGGTGTTGATTTCAGAAGTGCATTCATGCATTCAGAACTCAACTTAATGGGCATAAAGTGATCTATTTTAGAAACCATGGCAACCAGTTGGATTCTTCTCTTTGCCTCACCAGCTGTCTACTACCTCCACCTCTGTCCCCTGATCTCATCTGCTGCTACAGAGCATCAACACAGTTCTCCTGCCCCTGTACCTTCTCTAACCGCTTCTCTTCCACTGGTCTTTGTTCAAATGTTACCTTCTATGGAGAAAGCCTGAATCGACCGAGTCAGACTGAGGAATTGAATCGAGAATGAAAATCTTTCCATAAAGAGAGCCTAGGACCAGATCGCTTCACTGATGAATTCTATCAAATAATATTGCATGCATGACCAAAGAGGATGTTCTAATCCTGAGAATCTGAGATCTGAAAATGGACTTATTACAATATACCATATAAATAAAGAAAAGAATCACATGACCATGCTAAGAATGTAGAAAAGGAAGTCACCAAATCTAACACTATTTAAAATCTTAACAGAGTATCCAGTTATCACAAAGTTACAATTCAATAGGATGAATAAGTTATGATGTTTCATTACACAGTAGGGTGACCATGGTTAGCAATAACATAATGTATATTTCAAAATAGATGGGCCAGGGGATTCCAAATATTCTCACCACAAAACAATGATGAACATTTGAGGTGATAGATATGTTAATTACCTAGATTATCATTATATAATATATACACATATAATTATCACACTGTACCCCATAAACATGTACAACGGTTATGTGTAAATTAAAAATTAAGTAAAAAAACCTCCCAACAAAGCAGGAACAGATGGAACTTTCCCCATTTGATGCTTGGCATCTATAGAGACCTTATTGTGAGAAGTTGGATGCTTTCCTCTAAGCTTGCAAATACCTTCAGCATCGGACTGGAACTTGCAGTCAGTACTATACACAAAAAAGGCTGCAGACTGGGAGAGAAGTAAAACAATCTTTTCTCAGAGACAAAATAATTCTATATGCAGGAAATCTTATGGAAGTCAGAAAAAAATCCCTGTTAGATTGAAAAACAAATAGTAAGGTTACAGGATCCAAGATCTATATACAGATGGTCCCTGGCTTACAATATGATGACTTCACTAAAAAGTCTTCACTTTATGATGGTGTGAAAAAAATATGCATACAATAGAAATGACACTCTAAGTTTTGAGTTTTTTTTTTGGGATAATGGCATATGTGGCTATAGACCATCTCTTGAGGCTGAATGGTGAGTGAGATACAACTCCCTGGCTGCCCTGCCCTGGCAAAGGTAAGCAGCTGTCACTCTACTGTGCACTGTGTGGAAAAGCCAGGAGGTTCAGCAGATCAGGCATGTTAAATGTACTTCAACAGATTAAAGGGTTCATTGAGATGTGACCTAATGTAAGTTGGGGAACATCTATACAAAATACAAAAGACAATTGTATTTTTATATATTAGCAACAAGCAATCTGGAAATGAATTCTTCAATGGCATCAAAAAATGCTTGGGAATGAACCTGACAAAAGATCCTTTGGATAACAAAGCCTAAGGGTATTTATGTCTAGCACTTGAAATGATATTTTCATCACACACACACACACACATATTTCTCTATATGTGTCTGTCATCTCTAAATCACCTCAATGCCTAGTATGGTGTCAATGCTTTGTAAGTAGCTGTTACACAATATTATTCAGAGAATGATGGCAAGAAAAAACCCTATAAATGTTCAGTTCAGATACAATATTTTGAAATCCTTTTTCTGGTAGGTGCAGAACTTAGAGAGACAGAGGTTGATTTATTTCCTTTCCTCTTCTGGTCTCAGTTGACCTATCTGTAAGGTAAATTCTTTCCAGTATCTTAGACACTAGTATATTGTGGGAGGTGGGGAGGGGGCAGGGAGAAGCAGAGGGCGAGAGAAGGTGTGTGTTGGAGAGTAGCTCTTCTGGGGACAGCTGTGGGACCCTAACCCTCTCCTCCTTTCTCATCTCCACCACTGGAGCTGGTACCTGGGTGATTTCTCAGCTGCTAACACCATTCCTGACATATTTACATATGGGGAGCTCTTCCTTTCTACAAACATTTACAAACACCTTGATTGGCTTGGGAAAAACGTGACACTTATTTAGAAGCCAGTTGTTTCAGGTTGTAGGACTCAGTTACTTATTTTGGTAAGGAGGGGACAGCTGTGTGAGTTTCTGTGGCTTGTAAGCCTCCCTTTTAGAAAAATCCACACCCAGGATATTTCAACATCCAGGATATTTCAGAGGCCTGGGACAAAAGGACAAAGAAGTAATGGATGCTACCAGAGCAAAGCTCAATGTGAATGAAAATGGATGTGGTGTGTCCAGTGGCTGATTCCCAAGGTGCACTGGGAACAGCTGCCAGGAAGGGTTTTCCAGAGTCTTTGCTTTACTATCTGAGACAATACTCTGACCCCAGGGGCCCTGAGTTGCTAGTGAGGGTTCAGATGGTCTCCTATAGTTCCCAAGGGCTAGAGGGGAACTTGATCACCGTCTATGATCTGTGTCTATGAGAGGCAGGCGGCTGCAAGTCTGAACAGAGTTTGGAAGGTGAGCTCAGATTCTGGCTCTTTATCTTTCTTACATGACCTTGTGAATGGTAATGAATCTTTCTGGGTGCCAGTTTCTTCCTCCACAAAAGGGGGCATGGGATTGCCTGGTAGACTCAGAGAGAGGGTAAAAGAAGTGTCCAGACACTTGCTGGTGTAGAGTAGAACTCCCTAGAGTTGCCTTTTCTCTCCACTCAGAACCAGCCAATATGCTGCTGTCTTGGTGGATAGTTGCTGTGCTCAGTGGCACATATTCAGAGACAGCTACTAGTCCCAGAACTCAGGGTGGGAGTTTGGAGCTATGTCCCATGCTGCGCTTCTCAGTGACCTGTCTAGATGATTTGAGAGCACGTGAGTGAAAACTTACGTCTTAGGCATGAGCATCCCAGCTCCAATGAAGCTTCACCCTTGCTCAGACATGTTTCCGTTACGTCTCATCCTGTCCTGACATACACCTTTTGATACTGTGGGGATTCCAGACTCACTGGACTTGTTACAACAGTCCTGATTCTCACCTTGTGCTTTCATACAGATGAGCCACTAGGCTGGACCCTTCCCCACATGTTAAACCATGTCTCTGATGTCTTCCAAGCTTGTCTTGTAGAACTCCTTAGAGGGGGAGATGGTTGTGTTTTATGACATTTCCTAGACTTCTTGGTTCCCTCTCCAGGGGGCATGATGCTTTTGCAGCTGCTGTGTGTGGCATGAGGCTGACGTTGAGAAGACTGCATCAGGGTCTGCCTTCCCTTTTCTCAGTCTTTAGGCTCAGGCTCATATCATGACAGTTTTTGCCAATGGGTTAGCAGGATGCTTAGCGTTTGATGCTAGTCAGTGGCCTTGATTATCTGTGACTCCTCCTTGCGACAATTCTATTGTCTTGGAGGCAGCACATTCTCAAGGATGTCTTTCCGTCTGGGCTAATAGTCCACCTGTGGCGGCAGTTCTCTCTTCAGAGCCATGACACACTGTGCTGTGGGTTCATCAATTAGGAGGGGGCATCCTGACATGGTTCTAGGGGTCTTCTCCCTGCATCATCCCCTCCCTTGAGCCGGTCCCCTGACTCCTGGAGCTCAGATTCAAATTGCAGTTCTTGTTGACATCATCCCACCTCTGGGAATAAATTGATTTTCTTCATGTAGGAACAGGCATATTGGAAAACTCATCTTCTGCTTGAATACTTCAAGAGACAGAAAGCTTATCACCTCACCGAGCTCTGATTCTCAGTTTTAATTGCTGAGATAAAAACGTCTGCCCTAGCCTGGCTCTGCCCTCTGGAGTACCTCAAAGTAAATCAATTTTTCTTATTCAAATATTTGAAAGGGGCCCTCTTTCCCTGTCTTCTCTGTAGCGAGCAAAGCGTCTCCACTTTTCATTATCTGCACCCTGTATATCATCAGCCTTCACGTACTGTGTTCTCTGGACAGCAATGACTTCACTCTGTCCATGGTGCTGACCAATTGCAGCTGACTACAGCTAAGGATTGGGTCTGGGGATACCAAGGTGTATTGACCCTTGAATTTGCTCTTCCCTCCTCCCCTTTTCTCTCCTTCCTTCCCCTCCCCTCCTCTCTTCTCTTCTGTCCTTTCCTGTCCACTCTCTCACAGGTATATGCTTGGAGGTCAACCTGGGGTATTGGTCCTCACTTTCTTGTTTGAGATAGAGTCTCTGTGTTTTTTCCACTATGAACACTTTGGGTAGCTGGCTCATGAGCTTCCAGTGTGCATAGAGAGAGTAAGTGGCTGAAGGTTAGGGAGAGAAGGATGCGTGATGGTCAGTTGTGCTATCTGCAGTGTTGGAGCAGAATAGAGAATGTTCTTGGTTGTATCTGCCATCTCTGGAGCATGCAGGAATGTCACCATGGAATGGGATGGTAAGTAAGATGGTTTCTGGGGTTTCAGTGATTCCCCAGGATACTTGCAAAGGTGGTGGGGTCATGGCTTCCCAAAAACCTCTGTTTGGACTTGTCGTAACACCACAGTGAAAAAGGTATAGCCATACCTAGTCCAGAAGTAGCAGAATATCTTTTCTTTTTTTATTTTTTATTATTCAATTGTGTGTGTATGCGTTTGTGTGTGTGTATGTATGTATGTGTGTGTGTGTAGAACCACAGATGAATTCGGGAACCACCATGAACCACCTCCACCTCCTCCTTGTTTACTTGGCCCCGGGATTCACAGGCTCCGCCCTACCAGGACCAGAAACACAGGCCGCCCCTGCTTCCACTCGGCATCTATACTTGGGGTCTAGGATCTGAACTCAGGACCTTCCACCTGCAAGGCAGGGGCTTAATCCCTGAGCCACCTCTCCAGCCCCTATCTTTTCTTTGTAGAAAATTAATCATTGAGTGTTGGCAAGTTGATTCAACCTTAAAGTGCCTGCTATGAAAAACATAAGGTCCTGAGTTCAAATCCTCACAGCCATGTAAAAAGTTGGACATGGTAGTGCATATTTGTAACCTCAGTGCTTGGTAGGTTGGGGTGGAGAAAGCAGAGAGGGGAATTTGCTGGAGGCTCACTGAGCAGCCAGATTGGTTGAATTAGTGAGTTGCAGGTTTACTGAGAGATTCTGGTTTTTTTTTTTTTTTTTAAGTGGAGCTCGGTGGAAAAAGATATCCAACATTTTTCTCTGATCCTCACTTATGCATGTATAAACAACAACAAACACAGTAGCATATACACAAATGCACATATAATTCTCTCTCCCACTAACATGTCCTCATGTCCAGCTAGTGGCCAGTGTATTCTCTGCCTCTGTGATATCCTGACTTTGTGTGGGGCTATTGCTCCCTCTCCAGTATGGCTAGGACCCCTGCCCACTCTATAGGTCACCTCTCTCCTCGGCCATGGTTTCTCTGCATTCTGCTGTGGGGTGTGTGATGGGGCCTCTAAACTCCTTCCTATAACCCCGCCCTCACACTGTTGGCTGCCAGAGGGAAGGCTTCCATTTAGTGGCATTTTCCTTTCTCATTTCATGCTGTAATGGAGATTCATTGCCAGTTTTAAATCCATAATTTGCCATGAACGCTTCGTCTCAGGCCCAGGCTGAGGTCAGAGCAGAGCAGCGCTGAGCTATTTTTAGCCCTCGAGGGCTCTCTGTCCTGCTGGTCTCTCTGGACTTACCCTGGGCTGTGTCGGTCAGAATCCTGGGGCTGACACCCAGGATACCAGAGGAGGGTAGATTTGTTTACAGGTGTCTTGGTGGGCCTGTTCCCCTCTGTCTGTGGCGACTCTTCCCCTGTATTTCATTTGTCATGGGAGGTAGAATCGCTAGAGAAGCAGGGCAGTAGTCAATGAAACGTGCTTTAAACATTCCATTCTTTTCTAGCCTGACAAGGGCTGAGAGTCAAGTCACCAAGAAGCAATCCATTTCCTCACAGTGACTGCTTCCCTTGACCAGCTTGGGTGCAGGTGCAGGGATGGATCTGTGCGTATACATCAAGGTACTTGTCTCGTGTGCAAGAGTAGGATGGATGCATTAAGCAGAGACCTCACAGCTGGCCAGTGACTCGCTGGACTTCTCAACGAGGACAAGGGTGGCTATCGTCTGTGCTTTCTGAGACTTTCATGGAAGGTCTATAGAGGAACCTGCTCCGTGTAGGATAAGTGGGTCAACTGCAGGCAGCTGGAGGCTGGAGAAAAGGGGCCTGGATTGTATGGGGAAGCCTGGGGGCCGCTCAGTCCTACATTGAATGCAGATGCCAGAGGATGAGGACCTGCCTTTTGCAGATTGCTGTGGTGTGACGCTTGCTGAGTAGCCGAGCTCTGCATCTCTCAGGGTCATGCTTGGCTAAGGCGGCTGAAGGGCACATTATCCTTGCTCTCAGGAGCAGGGAAGAGGAACTCAGGGAACAATGTCCCTCTTGCTGACCGCAAATCATGAGCAACAGTGAGAGAATTTCAGCAAACTGTGGAGTGGATTTCCACGTCATCATTCCAGCTCTTGGCTTTACCAGGGAAAAAGTTGCCAGAGTTTTGTTAAGCGCCATGTTTCCATGTCTCACAGTAACTGGTGGCAAGACTTGGCCAGGAATATGTACCTCTGTCTCCTAGTCCAGCCTTCTGTCCTGTGTGAACGTGAGGGTTGCCGCTGCTCTGGGTTGGGCAGTACCACCTGTTAGGACTTCACAGGAGCATCCTGGAGAGCCTCGATCACTTGGCGATGGAGGTGGGAATATCCCAGTGTGAAAGACTAACACCAGTGATCAAAGCAGGAGGCTGAGTTCCCTGTATGGACCACAGACTCTAAGTGGGCGCCTATGAACCTCCCTGTCTTCCTCATACTGGTGTTGAAAGCTGAAGAAGCTGGAGGGGGCTGTCCATTTCAAATATTGTCTCTAGCTGTTTGCTTTGCTTTGATTTTTTTTTGTTTTGTTTTGCATGGATACATACAATGTCTGTGTGTGTTTGCATTCGGGTAGTTATACATTGTGTACGAAAGGGTACCTAAATGTGAGTGTGCCTGAGGAGGCCCAAGGGTAGCATTAGAATCCTGGATTGTTTCTCCACCTTATTGCTTTGCTCTGGGTTTTTCTTAAGCTCTGTCTTCCAGGTTCCGAATTACAGGCCACCTCAAACAGTTGGCATTTTTACATGGGATCTGGGGATCCAAACTCAGGTTCTTTTGCTTGTGAGACAGAAGTTTTAACTCCTGAGCCGTCTTCTCAGCCTGTCTCTTGTATATTGAAATGGTGAGGAGCCCTTGGACAGCAGTATTGGGCATTTAGGCCACGTGGTAAAGGTGTCTAACTAGACAGTTAGCCCTGTCTCTTCAGCCACCCTTGGCGGTCCAGGGAGGACAGGGGTTGGAAACGACTTCCCTGGCATCAGTCTCCTGGCTCTTGAAGAGAAGCCTGTCGGGGCGAGGAAGCCCCACATTAACCCAACCCCCAATGGCTCCCCAACTCTTCCAAAACCTTGAAGTGTGTGTGTGTGTGTGTGTGTGTGTGTGTGTGTGTGTGTGTGTGGTGTATCCCGTGTTCTCCACCCCATAATGGGGTGGCCCAGTGAAGATGAGACAGGAAACAGAAAGAAGAAGGCTGAGATGCCCTCCCCTTGCTGGCAACAGGTAGACTAGCAGGATAGGGACATGGTGTGGGAGAGCATCCTAGGTGAGCCAGCTTTGCAGGTAGACTCCCCTCAGATGAGGGACACCTTCCTTTTCCCTTGGACCCCAAACAGTTGCCATGAGTAGCTACTGAGGGTGGTGGGAGGTATGGAGCTAGAAAACGGTCCTCAGTGCTCAGCTTCCCCATCCCGGGAGTTCTAACTCGGAAGAGGAACACATGCCGTGGGTCACCTGTTCCGTAGCTCCCAGCCGAGTCATGTAGTCAGCTGCCCGGGCAGGTGAGCACAGAGTTAGGGAGGGAGGGAAAGTGAGCAGTGGCTAAAGGGAGGGAGGGGCAGTGATGTGCATCTAGAAGGCCAGAGCAGGAGAGGGAAGGACCCGTAGAAGGGGCCACGCTAGCAGAGCCCGACTCCCACATGGAACTACGGGAGATAAGAATGTGTTTTGTCTCTTCTTCTCCCATCACTGGCTTGTTTGCTCCCTCTATTTGGGGGTGATTGAGGGTAATGAATGTGGCAGGAAACAGGCACACAGCCCAAATGAGATACAGCACCTAAGACCGGGCCAGGGCCCAGGCAAACACGCTTAATAAGGAGATAAGGAAATCAATTCTGCTTGTCTTTCTCTGTGCACCTGGGAGGGGCCTGCAGGAATCTGGCCGTCCTGCCTTTCTTGCTTCATGGACAAGCTTCCCCAGGACACTGGCCATACTCTGGGGGGGAGGGCTCACTGGTGAGTGCCTCTGGGTGTTGTGTAATAATAGCAGTAATAACAACAGCTAAGATGATGACAGCCATATGCTTACATGCCTTGCTGTAAATCATGCACTATTTTGAGACGTGCCGCATATGTCGTTTCATTAAATCCTTTCTATCACCCTGCGAAGGCAGCGTGACTATTTTCCCACTCCACACATGGGTACAGAGGAGCCGAGGAAACCTTGTCAAGATCAGACCAGGGAAGTGACAGACCAGGTTCCCAGGACAGCAATCTGCTTTCCAGAGTCTGGCCTCCAATGTGTGTGTGTGGCACAGCTTTGGAAATGTCACACCATACCCCAACTATATCATACCAGACAAAACCACACTGCACCATACCGTAGCACACCACACCATGACTCACTCTCATTCCCCTAATTGGTCCCAAAGTTCTATTGCTTCAATTGGCATGGTGCACGTTCACCGAGCGTGAAGAAAGCTAGATGTTCCTGACAGGCACCATGGGAGAAGCAGAGAGAAAACAGATACTTTTGATATGAGTCGAATATGTGACCGAGGTGGCAGAAGAAATGCAGTGGGTCTTACTCAGGCCATGTGGTTTCAGGGAAGGCTTCCTGGAGGAGCTGATGTCTAAAGTGTATCTTGTTAGGTGAGTATGAGTTAGGAAGGGCCGTGGGAAGTACTGGAGGCCGGCCCAGGGGCACCTTGAGTAGAATAGATGGTCACAGCTACTGGGTGATGGAACCATGCTAGGGAGAAGTCAGATACACTCTTCACCAAATGCTCCAACTGCTCCTGCTGAATTGCCTTTGTATGTCAGGTGGCTGTGTCTATATTTCAGAACCATCTAGAAGCCAACGCTCTTGTGCTCTGTGTTTAGAAATGCCCGAATTATTCACGGGTTTGGGAACTAGGAACTTGCAATGGTTAATTTCATGTTTAACTTGATTGGATTTAGAATCACTCAGGAGACACACATCTGGGAGCATCTGGGAGGATGATTCCAGACAGCAATCACAGCGGAGGGAAGACCTCGCCTGAATGTGGGTGGCACCATCCTATGTGTTAGAAGCCCATATTGAACAAAAGAGGGGAAAGGAGAAAGAAAGCCGAGCGCCAGCATTTGTCTCTCTAAGCCGTGACCCGCCAGTGAGTGATGTAGGGAGCTGTGCTGCCGGCTCTCACTGCCTTCAACCCAGCTCGGCCCAGCAGCTGATCCTCCCTTTTTCCTTGACGTTGCTCTACCAGGCATTTCATATCAGCAATGAGAAAAGTCATGCAAAGCTGTTGCCTTCACTGTGGACACTGGAGAACAAGTTAAGGACACAGGAGCACTGGGACCAAGTCCATTTGTACTCTCAGTGTTGGGGGCAGGGGCTTGGCATCATGGCAAAAGATGCTTTTTTTATTTGAATTGATGTAGTCGCCATCGTGAATAATTCATGCAGAGATAAGAGGCTTGATTCCTACTAGGAGCCACAAGATAGGAGGGTTAATATTAGGACGGGTCAGAAAGGAGAGGACAGTGTGTGTGTGTATGTGTGTGTGTGTGTGTGTGTGTGTGTGTGTGTGTGTGTGTGTCGGGGGAGAGGCTGAGAGAAAGCCCTTTCTAATAACTAACCTGATATTTAGCACATTCTCCTCACTTCTGATCCCCTCAACTGTGCTCTGGTTTTTACTCTCTGTAGCATTTGTTACCATTGAACATTCTAATGACACAGTCATCTACTTGCTGGATCTGCCAGTTGTTTTGCTTCCCGCAAGAATGCAAGCACCACTAGGGCGTGAGGGGCGTTATCTTTTGTTTGCTTCCTGGTATGTTTTGAATGTCTAAATCGACACTCCGTACAAAACATGGTATTGTGATTTTTCCCCCCATTTTTCTTGTGTGTATATTTTGTGGGTGGGCACATGTATGTATGTATAGATGCAGCTATGTGCATGTGTATATGGAAGTCCAAGGTTGATGCTTTCTCAATCACTTTTCTACTTGGATTCTTTGAGACAGAGTCTCTCAATCAAACCCAGAACTCACTGATATGGCTAGTTTTGCCTTGTCTCTAGACCCTTGTCTCTGACTTCCTAAGTTGGAATTAGAGATGGGACATTTACCCAGCTGATATTTACATGGGTTCTGAGGATCTGAACTCTGATCTTCATGCTTCTGTGGCAAGCAAGCCAACCACTGAGCCGTGTCTCAGTCCTCAGGTAATATTTTTTGACCAAATCCTTGGTGCCCACTTCTTCCCTGCTCTGGGTCTCCTAGTTAGTTGCTCCACAAGTCTTCAGGGAATTAGAAAGATAAAGTGCAATGGTGCCCTATGGTCTTGACATTGTGGCATGTGGAAAAGAGTGTGAATGCCATCTGCATGCGTGCATGCTTCCACATATATACTGCTTTAAGTGAACAAGGCTTCATTTTTTTTGTAGAGCATAGACACATGTTTGATGTTCATAAGTCTATGAGATCATAATATGTTTACTATCCATGCTTATAGACGAAGAATCAAGAACTCCATTCATTCACTTAAAAGAAAACAAAACACTATTGGATCTCTGCTCTACACCAGGTACTGCCTAAAGGTGTTGACTTCAAGAGGTCTAACTCCAAAGACATTGATAAGGTCAGTTGCTAGACAACATCCTCCCTCCCAGTCCTGGGCTCTTCCCACTGCTCCACAGCTCTGCACATGCGTATGTGAGCCTTATGACATCCATCTAAGCTGAGCTTGCTGGAGAAGATGGCTAGGAATGTGTAGAGACTGGATACAGAGGGAAGACTAAGTGTTAAGGCCTTACATCCCAGGCCTAAATCCCAGCTTGCAGGACCTTGTGAGGTCCTATTTCCTAGCCTTCAGATGGACTTACTGTCTAAACCATTCTCATCTGTTACCTTTCCAGCCTCAGGCACCACGCAAATTTTGGCTGCAGTGGAGAATGGCCCCTTTACCTAAAATAGTTGGTGTAGCATGTTGGACTCATGGCTAAAAACAAGATCTTTGGGGAGCTGGGCAATTTTTAGGCATTAGCTTTTTATTCATTTTTCATCGTACAGACTAAGAAACTGGGACCCAGAGAAGTTCAGAAACAGACTCAGGACCACATAGCTCGCCTGCAGTCTGCAGTCTTTTCCTTGACACCAAGACTCCGTAAGTTGCTCTGTGGCTGAAAAGATATGTGTGTTGGGCTGCGTCAAGCATGGCTCTTGGCAGCTGGCTGAATCGCTGAGGGAACACGATGCTGCTGCTAGACTGGACTGGAACATGTCCATCAGGGGCTCTTGGCTTCCAGGCTCAACTCCTTTCCCCTCTCCCCCCCATTCCCCGATTCCTCCTCTGCCTCCCACAGTAGCAAATGTACTGCTCGGAGTTGCTCCTTGCCTGATTGCTTCTGAGCGTTGGAAACACAACGCTAATTAATGTGTCTGTGACTCTAGGCTTGGCTGCCGGGTTGGTCCCCACGCCTCCCCGGGAGCCCAGCAGGCTTGGAGAACTGGCCCCCTGGCTTCTCTGAGTTCGCTGCCGGCAGATGCATATTTTAACACTGCACATCTGTTGGCTATATAATCTTTCGTATTTGCCCTCCTCACTTGGAGCTTTGATGGAAGACCTCTGGGGGCCTCCCCGAGTTCCAGCCAGAGTGTTTGCTTTGCGATTTTGCCGGAATACCATCTGATTCTGTTCTCACATCTACTGCAGGTTCTAATCAGGCTCTTACTTTATTTAATTAAAAATCTATCTCAGGCAAATACAGACTAAATTAGGAAGCTCTCTCATTCCTGGAACACAGAGAAGGCAGCTCTCCTCCAGGGAACTGGCCGGGACATTTTCCTGACTGAGAGGTCATAGCTAAGCAGATTGGGGGGAGGGTCTTGATTGGAACGGAAGTCGGCTGAGCCAGGGAGGGACCTTAAGCGCTACTTGATCCATTTGGGCCCTAGACTAGATACCCTTTGTATCAGTCACATTGAATTCCACTTAGGGGCAGTAGGAGGTGCCTCATGCCTGCAGAAACGTGGCCAACCAGGAGGCCTGGAGGACCAGGGCTAGAGAGGTGATTTGAAAGACTGGGAAAATCCTACAGGACAGGCTCAGGTGGGGTTATGGGCTCTCCCACGGTAAGAATAGCTCAGGTAGATATAGAGGTCTTCAAGGAGGAAGATGAGATGCCCGGCGCCAGCTCCGTCTTAGCCTGTAGGAACTCTCTCAGGCAACTCTGCTGGGGTTCCAGGCTTGAATACACAACTCACCCTTGCAAACCCAACTCTGTGCCCCACGTTAAGACTGCAGCAGACACAGAGAGGGGAAAGGTCGAATGTCTTTTGGAGGTGACCCAAGACAAAATTGGGTCTGTTCAGATTGGATCCTGAGGACCTGCCTTGAGAAGTCTGGCTCTTAACCAGCTGGACAGATGACATTCTGCTGGCATTTGGGATCAGGAGACTGGGCAGAGAGCATTGGTTCCGAGTTGGAAAGCGTGGGAGTTGTGCTAAATGTTAATTAAGCTGTGTGACCTCCTGTGGATGTCTTTGCCTCTCTGAGTCTCTTTAAGCTTATCTGCAAAGCACAAGGAATGATTTGGAATTTCAGTACAGTGGACATTGTTGCTTAGCTGAGGAGGTAGGTAGGAGGAAGCAGCCCCAGTAGGCAGGATTGGCTCCTGAGGCTGCTACACCTTGAGGGTGAGATACTTTAATTTCCATATACAGGTCACAGCGCTTGGGTCCTCTCTTTCCACACTCTCTCTGCCTCTTGGAGGAGCGCAGGACAGCATGGGTGGGTTCTTCTGAAGATGGGGTTGGAGGGGCATCAGAAAGTGGCCATCTTACAACTTGGCTTAGCAAATGGATTCTTCTGGAATCAGTCAGTCTCCAAAACAGAGAACATATCAGGCCCTAAGATCCCGCCCCTCCTCCTTTATTAACCCAGAATCAGATTGCCTCCATGTTTGGGGAAAAGGGAATAGCCACCGCTTCCATTTGGGTCCTGGTGGTCTCTTAAGGCCTGCCTCCAGCCCAGTCACCTAGCCCGTTTACCCCCAGAGAGCTCCTCTACCACCACTTTCTTGGCAGGACAGAGCAGTCTCCCAGGTTGGAGGTTAGGAAGGCTCCCACGCTTCACCTCCGTTGAGCTCAGGCTGAGCTGATAAGCGCTCCTGCAGGGCTTGTCTGCCGCTGCACTTAGAATCACGATTCTATGCGTGTGACCGTGTAGATCTGAAGATAACCTGACATGTTCTTAAATATTTCATCTCTGAGGCATGAGCTGCGTCCCAGCTCCTGATTCTGTGGTCAGAGCTCTGCAGCTGCTGCCAGGATCGGGGCTCCCAGCTCCTGCCTTCCCCAGGCACCATCCCTGTGTGTCTGGCAGAGATGCAACCTCAAGGTGCCAGGGAGATGGCAGGGGGAACTGAAGCCTGAAGACTTGTCCTCAGCCCCTCACCTGGGCTAGCCCAGTCAGGAGAGCTTTGGAGAATTGCAAGAGACAGCTGTACAACTGTGGGCAATTACTGCTCATGTGCAAGCCTGCTTTGCTGCAGCTGGATTTTCCAGAACACCTGCCAGAGGAGGGAAACAGCCCACGGAACTCTCCATCGGAACTGGCCAGCTCTAGGGTCATTTATGCACCTCCCATTCCCTGCCCCACATCTTTAGGCAGGTCTGCTTAAAGAGAATGTTTTTCAAGAGAGCTATCCCAGGGACATCTGAAGAAAGACCAAAGGTAAAGAATGGTTGGAATAAGGTCCTGAAATGACTTCCTCTTGGAATGATCTAAAAATCAGAATTCCCAAGGATACCAGGGATTGGGAGAGGATGGAAAAAGAAGGAGCAAGGCTCAGGGGTGATCCTTGTGCGTACTGAAGTCAAGGTGTGGGGAGAGGAATCAGACCAGAGAATCATTCTGCTGGGGGTGGGGGTAGGATATAGGACTTTGTTGGTACCCTCAGAGGTGAGTTCCAGAAAAAAGGGCTCTCAAACCATACCACATTCCCCCCTGAGTCTGTGCTTTCTGGCTTAGTCTCCTTTACATTACAGAATACTCAGGACCTCATCAGTTCCCCCAAGGTTCAGCCAAACACACCGGCGAGGACATGAATCATGGGATCATTAGTGGTAGAACCCGATGGAATGGTGCCCAGTGGGGAGCACTCCCTCCTCAAGAGCCTGACCAGAAGGACTCTCTAGGAGTAGGACCCTTGATGTTTCCTGCAGGCACAGATGACTTACCCAGGACAGTGAGGCGTGCAGGGCGGGACCGGATGGCAGCCTGAATGGCCTGGCACTCATACACAGCATCGTCCTGCAGCTCAGCCCTCAGGATCTTCAGGTGGTGCTCCCCGGACAGGTGGTTCCCCACCACCAGGTACTGAGGGTAGCCTGGGGAGACAGCAAGCAGATGAAGGAGATTAAATACACGTCCTCAGCCTGCTTCTTGGTGCTTCTTTGGAGATGCTGCACCCCCTACCCCCACTAATTAGAATGATTCCCAAAACCTTGCAAAAGGAAATAAACAAGTACCAAACAGTGACCCAGGCAGAGGCCTTCCTGTCTGACTTTCTCTTTCCTGCCCAGGAAAGACCTTTCTGGAAGAATAGTTTGGGAGTCTGACACCTGGCCTGGAAAGAACTGATGTAGGTGGGTTTCTAATAACAGATATCTGGGACACTTCTGCATGCAAAGGCAAGCTTTGCTCTGGGGTAAGGGGTCATTCTCCTCCCCTCCTTCCATAATCTGAAGGACTATTCCCCCTATACCCTCAAACTCAAACTGGTATTGAAGACCAACTCTCTGACCCGTTTAGTGAGTCTCATTTGTAATTCCCATGTTTCTGTGCATTATTCATCTGTCTGTTGCTAGTTTATTTTATGGGCTAAAAAATGATTGGGTCTTCAGAGGGAAAAGAGAATCTGTCAAACTGCTTCCCAGCTGGATGTGTGTGTGTGTGTGTGTGTGTGTGTGTGTGTGTGTTGGGCACATTGGGGACAAGCAGGCACAGCAGTGACTGGCTCTTGTATAGGGCTTTGATCGCGGTGTAAAGAACACAACAGTAAGAGTGTTCTAGGATACTGGGGGAGGGCATGTGTGTGTTTGAGTGTGTGTGTGTATGTGTACACATGTATAAGTGCATGCAGCACACTGTTGGTTCTAAGTTTAGGAAAATGAGAGAAGCCAGTTATTAAGAGAAAGACAAGGGCATATTAAGTGGTGCAGATTTGGCTGGGGCACTTCTCCAGAAAGTGGTATACTCAGCAGTGTACTTTACTAAGGAAGAGGAGAGAGAGAGAGAGAGAGAGAGAGAGAGAGAGAGAAGACAGAGACAGAGAGAGAGAGACAGAGAGAGACGGAGAGAGACAGAGAGAGACGGAGAGAGACAGAGAGAGACAGAGAATGAGCACTAGGCTGAGATTCACAAAGAGAAGGCACAGTAAGAGAGAAAAAGGAAAGAAAACAGAAAAAGATCTATTTGGGAAGGATCAGGAGTGACTTTGGAGAAAGAAGTTCTGTCTGAGGATGGACAGGAAACAGGCATGCAGGCAGGCCTACCTCAGCCTACCTCACCATGTCTAGGAGCACAGAGCCTTGCCAATCATAGCAACCCAGTTTTAGCTGTTCCTATAACTCTTACCCCTGAACCTCAGGGCCTGATTAAGCACTTAGGAGGCACTGAGGACACTCAGGAATTTGGGGGTTCTTGTATGTATCCACTGTTGATGAATAATAGATATGCAAAAGTTTGAGGATGATAAATCATTCACCAGCCGGCCCACTGCTTCACAATGCTGAATGTAAATGTGGGATGTAGTCATGGTGGTAGGGCTGGGTCTTGGGCTCTAAGCACCTGGCAGGGTTTGTTTATCCTTCTGTCCCCCTCACCTGAACTCTTTGCCTTCTTCACACCATGGATTTACATGTGACCCTCTTCCTCTCCCCTTCGGTCTTCTCAGAGCCCACTCTCTGTCCTCACCACCCTCTGACTGCCCCACGGCTCTTTTTCCTGAATGCCTTTTGTCAGGACAATGGGATTTCCCTCATGTACCATGGGAAGAGAGTATTTGGACACATTTGTCTTTATAGGAGGAGACAAGAGTTTAAGCAAGTGAGGGAGAGAGAGAGGTGGACAGAGAGACATGCAAGTACTGACTCCAAGTACGTGTTAGTCTCTTGGTGTGGGGCACACTTGCCCATGTAGCTCCCAAAAACAGCCTAGCACCCACACACAGCACAGCATGGATAGGGGAAGACTTAAGAATATTAACGATCTGAGGTGTCCAATGAGGATCTGGGCTGCCAGAGATGGTCGTGTGGTCTTCCATGACCAGGTGTATTCAAGCCAAGTTTGGATGATTGCCTCTCTGGAATGCTGCCGAGGTGAAATCTATACTGGATGGATGACTATACTAGATGAGCAACAAGATCTTGCTACCTGAATAAGCTAAGCGTAGTCCAGAGATAAGGGCATGGGTCCCTGGTGGCGATTGCACCAGTGGCTGCTGGTGCCCACTTTTATTCAGTGAGGTGGGTCGCTGTGGTTCTCTGCAAGCCCTCCCAGCATGCACTGCACGCAGCTGAGCCCTTCATGAACACACACCGTCCTCATCACACCATCCAGGGTCCCTGTTCTCCACAGCTGACAAAATACTGAGCAGGCCCGAAGCACAAGAATCAGTTGCACCTCAAGGGCACAGCCATCCTCCTGCCCTACTTTCCTGCCGGGCAGGTGAAACTGCTAACCCTGGTCATCAGGGGTTGGAGGTGGGCAGTCTTGACCTTCGCTGCTGCCGTCCATGTAGCTGGCTACCGCCCAGCCCTCCAGCCCAGCCCCTAGGTCCTGCTGTTGTGCGTGAGTCGAATCTCCTGCAGGCATCTTGGCTGCCTTTGGCGGTTTTGTTGTCTTGCGAGCCATCAGCAGCAGGATTTCTGTTCTCACAAGCTACTGAAAACATCAGTGATGGGTTTGTTTGTATTTGCCTAATTAGGCAGCGAGCTGCGATGCTATCCCAAGGATTGGCAGCGTCTTTGGAAAACATACTCAGGAGCAAAGCTCCTGAGGAACTTCTAGCTCCTTCTATGGTATTATTGCTTTTTCCCAGAAGCAGCAAAGTTACTTAGAGTCTGAGTTCTATAGTCACTTTGTATAGGTTCAAATGCCAGCTTATCTCTTAATGTCATTTTTGGCAAGTTGCTTTTTACATTATCTATCTATCTATCTATCTATCTATCTATCTATCTATCTATCTATCTATCTATCTATGAGAGAGAGAGAGAAAGAGAGAGATACAGACAGACAGATAGACAGACAGACAGAGAGACAAAGAAAATGCATGTGCCACAGAGGATGACGTTCAGATTTGGGTTTTCTTCTTCCACCTTCTACCACGTGAGTTCCATGGATCAAAGTCAGGTTGCTAGGTCTGTATACAGGACCCAAGCCTTAGGTGGGCTACTTCCACTTCATTACCAGTAAAATGGGCACAGGGCTAGAACCTCATAGGTGGCAAACGGGATAATCTATAATCTATATGCTGTACCTGCAGCAGAGTGAATAGTCAAGAAATGCTATTGTTTTTGAAGCAGGGTCTCACTCTGTAACTTAGTCTGGCTTTGAAATTGTAGCAATCCTCTTGCCTCAGTCTCCTGAGTACTGGGATTATAGGTGTGAATGAACATGCCCACCTCTATACGTGCTGGTTTGAAATGGATAAAGTGCTTTGCTGCACTAGCATTGAGTTCAGATCCTCAGCATCCACCTGAAACAGAGTGTGGTGGTGCACAGGGCATGTTTGTAATCTCAGAACTGGGAAAGTGGAGATGGTTAGATCATGGGGACTTGCTAGCCAGCTATTCTAATTGATCAGTGAACTCAGACCCTATCTCAAAAAACAAGGTAGAACAGTGATTGAAGAAGACCCCTGACCATGACTTCTGGCTTCCTTCACACACACACACACACACACACACACACACACACACACACACACACATTGCAGATAGCAGTGAATAGGGTGGAGATCATCTTTGGAGAGGAACAGAGAGGCTAAGTAAGTCCTTCGGGGCTGGCAGATAGGGTTCCATGCACTGGGATTGGCATTGGATATATAGTTGAGTTGGTCTCTTCGTCAACCTGTTTACTTTTCAAATGAAGGGGCAAATCATTTTCTCCCTGTAGACAATGGTAGATTTATAAGACAACATCTGAGCAGTACTGGGCTCTTTGGGAGAAGAATGCTTTATCCATGTTTGAAAGCCTATCGACAAACAGTTCTCTTTCTGGTGTTTCAGGCTTTGTGACCAGAAAGACACTAAAGCATCGGTGAGGGACTCATTTGTGATGCATTGAGTGGGGCGACATGGTTAAAACAGAAGAGGCCGGAACTGTCCCTGAAGGAGGCCCTGTAATGCTGGGCCTCCGTTTCCCTGTATAAAAACTTTAATGGCATTTGTGTGGTTCAGCAGATCTTGCTGAATTCAGCTGACTTTCTGCTATGCTGTCTTTCCTTCATTTCCATGTCAGGCAAGAGAGCAGTATTTATCCAGCTTGTGTATACCTAATATTATTATTACCATGGTATTTTTTAAACGAGTGATCAAACACAAGGAAGATAATTCTTAGGTATTTAAGCTTGTGGGTTCTGCAGGTGCAGGCCCAGGGCCTTCTTTCTTTCTATGACCAGGTGAGGTTGGAGACCAGAACCCTTTATCTTTAGCCACTGAGATAGCTCAGACATCCTGGATCCCAGAGAGCCAGATACAGAGCTGCGTGTTATGATAACCACCCTCTGACCCTGACGACCAGGGCCCTCCAGTTGACTTGACAAGAGCTCTCTCCAGACCAGAGGCTGAAAAAGCACCAACTAGGAGTCCAGAGAAGCCCTTCACCAGCCTTGGTGCTGGGCCAGGCCTCAGAGCCATGCATAGAATAAGCAATTCTCTTTTGGGAAGGTCGAAGCATTCCCCCCATCTCTCTAGGGTAAAGGAGTTGAGCATCTCTGAAATTGGCTGGTTCCCATAACACTTAAACTTTATGGCGGTGCAGTATATTTCGGAGATATTCTTGGGTATCTTATCCATGCTTAGCTGGGCTGCAGCATTTCAGCACTGCAACAGCTATTGACCATTGCTATAATGTTTCAATAGACGTTTTTGGCAAGACGTAACTCACATTTTAAAATATTAATTTCCCAGCCATCATGTCCCTGAGTGTACTTCGATTTTTATATTCCTGCAGCCATACACCACCGAAGCTACTTCATGACTGAATATATGTTTCTTCCCCATTCTCTACCCCCAGCCATTCCCAGATCGCTGGCCAGCAACACCTAGATACATCCAGATTTTCACCATGCATACATCACATCCAGTGCAGAGTAATGACACGGCAGGCAAGTGGCCAGAGTATATGTTTATGTCCTGGTGGAAGGGTGGGTTCATGAGGTATTTGAATAAACTTCCGGGCAGCCATGCAAAGTAGTTACTAAATGACAGGGCATGGGTACCAAACCATGGAGTTGTCATGGCAGCTGCCAGCAGCTGCAGGAGTCCCCATAGGGCAGCTTGCCCGGGTGGTTGAGCAAGGTTAGCATTTAGTGTAAACACTTCCTGTCTTTTCTTACTGTCATAAGATGAACCCCAGGGGGAAGTAGGGTTCCTTGTGCGGTCTCTGTTTTCTTGGCTCTCTCCTCAGGTGGAAAGCCAGATCATGCCTTGCTAAGTGGAACTATGTTTTGGTTCAAGAGACAGGAGCCCTTGGGAATTATGTTTGGCTCAAGAATAGAGCGTCCAGGGCAACATTATGCGAGGTTCAAGGTTGACTTGCAGAATGGGCTTCCCCTGTAGTTTGTCACTCGTAGCCAGAGGTTTCTGGGCTCCTAGGACTCTAGACCTAGGCCTTGTCTGCCGGAAGAGCTGCAGAGCCGGCTCAGGCTTTGCTTCTAAACGGCATGGACATGGAAGATGGGGGTTCCCTAGGGGAGCAGGTGGGGGTAAGGCAGTGCAGGAACCAGCCCTTTCTGAGGGGAGGAGGATTAGAAGTACTCACTCGAGAGATCTCTGCCTACGCCCAGAGCCAAGCCATCCTTGATCCACAGAACGAAGCCGTCATATTCAGGGATGGCGCACAGCAGAGTCACCGGCTGACCGGACACCACCACTTGGTCTTGGGGCTGCTGGCTGAAGGAGTAGACTTGGCCTGCGAAGGGAAGCACAACCGTTCGTCAGCATGCACCACATCTGGACGAGGATCTTCTGCCCTAGATTTGGCCCTTGCAGTCAGGGGCTGGCTCCAGATTCTAAACATTCTGCTTATCAATCCCTGTCACTGACTTTGGGAGACCAGCCTCAGCCGCCAAGGGACATGCATGTCGTCCCTTTCTCTGAGTCTCTAAGCTGGATTTGGGAGTGGCATGGTAGTATCAGCCTGAGAAGCCACAAAGTCAGACCAGGAAGCGTCCTACAGCAGGAGCTGGTGACCGTGTCTTCCCCGTACCCTTCTTGTCACTTTCTTTTCTGCAGCAGGCTTTACATAGTCTACCTCTGGGAAATCACCCAGAAGCCCACTCCCTGTACTGCCCTTCAAAACAAGACTGCAGCAACCATCACAACTTTTATTAAATGAACACCTAGCCTGCACACGTGAGATACCAGACTCTGCTCTGAGGCTTTCAGCCTACAAACCCTCCTGTTCCTCTAACAGTCTAACCACAGCTGGCATGGGCTCTGTCCCAGTTTCCCAGGTGGGCTGGTGAGGCACAAGGAAGGAAGGCAATGGAGGGCACTGGCTTAGTTCCTCCTGGGGGCGCTGCTTGGAGCTGTTGTGCTAACCCCATGCAGCACTGGCAGATGACTCTGCAGGGTTGGGGACCCCAGCTTTGCCTATGGCTGTCCAAGGTGGGGAGGAGGCTGTGAACCGTGATCTTCTTGGCTCTGAAGGACATTCTTATCTGCTCAGCTGTGTGGTGTGTGGCCCCTTAAAGCTAGTATGGGGGGTGGGGGGAGGAATCACTGAAGAAGGGATGTGACACATTGTCTGTGTCCCTGGGAGGTCACAGTTGAGTGGACAGTGGGACGCTGATATTCACAGAGCATCTGAGACAAGGTGCCACCAGTGCTTTATAGCTTTCCTTCAAATCGCTGTTTTATAACAAAGAAACCAGGATCAGAGAAGCACAGAAAATTGCTTATGAATGGAGGGGCTGGACTTGGAGTGGGGTCCACCTCAGTTCTGAGCCCTCCTTTCTCCCTGACCTCAGTCCTGCAGATAACAGACATATAACTAAGGGAACGGATCCTGGTGGGCCAGCTACTGTCAGAGATTCTCCCTCTACAGTACCACAGAGGGACTGGGTGCAGGCTGCTCCCTCGCATAGTGCTAAGCACGGGGTTCAAGGGGAAGCTGGGGTACGGGAAGGGTGTGTGAAATCCAGAGCAGTGGAGAGTGGGGGCAGCAGACAGGTCCAGGGTTCACAGTCTGATGAGGGTCTTGGTGGCCTCTCTCAGGAGTCTCATTAAAAATCAAATT
Organism: Typhlomys cinereus; assembly: GCA_023101885.1. Taxonomy (NCBI): domain Eukaryota; kingdom Metazoa; phylum Chordata; class Mammalia; order Rodentia; family Platacanthomyidae; genus Typhlomys; species Typhlomys cinereus. The sequence goes on along the minus strand of JALPQD010000282.1, from coordinate 1,686,000 downwards.
GGCTTGGAATTGTGGGAGTAACACTTTTTATTCTGATTTGAGCCTTACAAATTAGATTTCATAGGACATTTTAATCAGCTCTGGGTAGTGGATTTTTTTTTCTCTGTTTGTCTCTTCAAGTTTTCTGTTGTAATTAGACTGTTTCTGGCACCAAAACAAAAAAACAAAAAAGTGAAGAGACGAGAAAGGAGAAGAGGAGAGGACTGAGGGGGAGGAGCCCGTAGAAAGTAGGGAGCCAGAGAGGGAGGAGGGAGGGTGGGAAAGGGAAGAGAAGAGGAAGGGGAAAGAGAGAAGAAGAGAAAGGAGAAGGAAGGAGGCAAGGGGTGGAAGAGGGAGGGGGAGGAGGAAGAGGAGAAAGAAGAGGGAAAGCAGGGGAAGAGGAGGGGAGGAGGGGAGGAGGAGGGGAAGAGGAGGAGGAGAAGGAGGAGGAAGAGGAGGAGGAGAAGGAGGAGGAGGAGGAGGAGGAGGGCATCGTCTCCAGGCCTGTCTGTAAGCTCTAATGGTGATTTTACAGCTCATCTTTTATCTGAGAATCTCTCTTGCAAGAAGGACAGCGACAAGGCTGCCGCAGTAGCCACCACAGATCGTGTGATCGTAGCGAATTATCGGGTTGTCAGCTGGAAGCTGAAGGGGCTGCAATGAAAGGCCCTGAAGGAAGAGCTGCCTGGTTCTCCCAGTGGCCTTTCTCTGAGCTTCAGCACGAGCTGGTGGTTCTCTCGGCCCCACCCCATCCTCATCCGCTGGTGGAAGGAGGTGGCGGCACTCAGGAGGCTCCCGGGGGGAGAAGGGGTGTGGGGGACATTCCTGGGGGTAAAGATGAGTTCTGAATAGTCACCATGGAAACCAGGCTGGTTGCATTGTGAGGGCTGAGAGGACAGGTCAGCAAAGGAGCTGGGGAGGGGGACACTGAACTGTCACAACACCGCTTTGGAGGATGTCATGGGGCTGACACCAGATCGCCACAATAACACGTATAGTGGGGCAGAGTGGAAGAAGCTGGAATGTGGGGGGTCTCCTGATGGATGACTTAGAGAACCCATCAGTACCTCTGTGAAGCCTCGATGGGCTTGAACCCATTTGGGTTTTCTGCAGAAAGCATGGTTGTAACGGAGAGGGGACACAAAAGATGGCCTCAAAAAATCACCCAAAGGCATGATCTATGAGTGTCTAGTTTTTCATATCATATTTAGGCCTTGAACATTACATTTTTTTCTTTCAAGGCTGAGATACTTTTTTTGGAAAGATCCTAACTGCAAGAGCTCAGCATAAAGAGTAGATAAACATTATGTGCTATGGAGGAAGTGGAAGTGAAGGAGGGGTACCTGTACTCCCCCCCTCCCCCTTGAGACTGACTCTGAGGCCTCCTGGCCAGGGGCTCCTGGGAACAAGACAGATCTGGGGGTCATTGCCAGGGACTCTCTTCCTTAACCTTACTCCCTCTTTCCTTCTCGCCCAAAGAAATGGAACCTAAGATTCCATTTCCTAGGCTCTTTTGGATGGATGGTTTTGAGCAGACAGAATCTTATTGAGAACATTCATTTAGTCCTCAGACACTGACTGAGGGGCTGGAGAGATGGCTGAGGAGTTAAGCTTATGCCTTGCAAGTAGAAGGACTGGAGTTTGGCTCCCAGATCCCATGTAAAAACACCGGGTGGAAAAATGTAGTGGCCCACAAATCCAGCGCTGGAAGGTTGAGCCTGGGAAACCGCAGAGCAAAGCCAAAAAGGAGGTAAAGCAATCCAGGGGGATTCCCAAAGTCATCCTTGGACCTCCACAGGCACACGCACGCACATGCATGCACGCGCACACACACATGCACACACGCATACATACACACACATGCACACACAAACACGCACACATACACATGCGTACATGGAGAGAGAGAGAGAGAGAGAGAGAGGACACAAGATGCTGACTTAGGTCTGCCAGGAGGCAGGTACCCTAAGGAGCAGGTAATTAGACCTGTTTTTTACCCACCTTCCTGATGGAACCTAGGGCAAGTACTGCCCCCACTGAAGCTCCGCCCTCAGAGCAGATGACACACATTGGTACCCCCATCTACCTGCGGTGGATCAGGGCTGTTCCGTTCATGGTGGCTAGGAAACAGGTGTCCCTCCCAGTCAGCTCTGGGAGCTCCTGGGCACCAGGTCTCCAGTGTGGCTGTCTGCCTTTTATAGTGACCAACTGGAGTCCAGCTTGGAGCATGCAGCAAAATGCCTTGCATGAAAGGAAGGAAAGCTGTCCTTTCTGGAGAAGCAAGCAAAGGAGAGGAAGGGAAGGAGAGGGAGACAGCTCCAGGACCCTAATGGCATGGGGTGAGGCGGGAAGGGACAAAACAAGATGGCACAGGTCTTATCTCCTGCCATTTATTTTCTGTTCAATGCAGGGTCAGCTCCTGGGCAGAATGCCTTGTGGTGGCCTCACAGATTGGGGCCGCTTTGGCCACTAATTGGCATCTAAGAACTGTGATGTTCATGAAGGACTTAAAGGGGTTCTGCTAGGACTGGGCCACCCCTCGGGGCTGAGGCAGGGGCCAGAATCCCCTCAGCTGGGTGTGGGGGTCTTGGATCCTGGAGGAGGCACAAGGGCGGGGGTTTGGAGAGCTGAAATAAGACCTCATGTACCGAACTCGTGCTTACAGCAAGGTAGAAGCAAAGACGTAAGGAGAGGGTCACTGAGGGCTGGCTTCCGAAGTGGCCCATGAGTGTAAAGGGCATAAGAGCAGGCAGGGGCTGTCCCCTGCACGGGGAACAGTCTGGGCAGTCAGAGTGTCCATCTGGGAGTGAAAGAATCGAGTCAGGTCTTCTAGGCTTGCTCTGTGGTACCTGCATTAGAGCTGTGAGCCCAGGGGAGAACTGCTTAGTCCCTCTGGGCCTCAGCTTCTGTGTTAGAATAGCAACCCTTTCTGGTAGGATTGTTTGGCAGAACAGAACAAGACACAGAATGCAAAGTATACAGAGCCTGCCTGCCTACCCCAACCTTCTGGAATGACAGCTGTCACTCTCATCACGAGCTGGTGCATGGATATGTGTGTGAAGTACTCAGGAGGGCGCCAAGCCAAAATGGTATGGGGGTCTGTCTGTAAGATTCCTGCCTTCAGTGAGAAGCCATCAGATTGGAGCCTACTTGCTCAGACCCCAGTTTTAGGAACATCCCAGAGTGACGGTGAGGGGGATGGACGGATAATCTGAAGACAGGACGACTGATGGAGAAGATTTTGCTGTCATAAGGGATCAGCTAAAGCTTCGTGGAAAGAAGACTGGCTTAAGAGCCTCTTGGAGATGGGCTCGGTAGTGATTGATAGTGGGGTGAGGGAGGCAGGGTGTCACTGTGGGGGACCACTGGCTGTCATCAGAGGAGCAGCTGAGGGGCAGGTCTGAGGTGAGGCAGAGCTGGGCAGCATGTGTGTCCACGGCAAGGGCCCTAGGGCTGCAAAGGAGGGAGGGTTGGCGAGGGAGATGCTGCGGGCACAGCAGGATCCAAGCCTCTGGAGCTGGATGGAGGTGTGAATAACTGTATTTACTGAGCAATCACTCTGGACCAGGAAGTAGAAGCCTTCCCCCCCCAACATATAGTCTTATGTGCTGTTTTTCTAATTTAATTTATTTTTAGAGTATACAAAATAATGGGTTTCATGGTGAACACTTCACACTTGTAGATCGTACTTACTGTGCATTTATCTCTCTGTTCTCCATTCTCTCCATTGCCAGTCCTCCTCCTACCCCTAAATTGTCCCCCTTCTACTTTTAAGTCCCTATATGCCATTTGATGTCGATCTGAGGATTCATCTCCAAATATGAAAAGTTATAGATGTTGATGTGACTGTCTAAGAGGACTGAGGTTAATAGAGCCTAGGAATGTTGGAACTAATGGCCTAGGTTTGCACTGCCTTTGTGGCAAGAGGTCACCTCACCCATCTTCCTCAGGCCAGGGATTGGGAAGATGGACAAGTCAGAGAACCCAGGGAGGGAAGCAGACAGGACTTCTCCCCATCGTCCCTTTCTGTCAGACCTTTGCTGGGATGGAGACTTGGAGACACTTCAAGCCCTACTTGCAGCTGTCGGTAACTTGGGTCCAATTGGTTCCAATGCACAGGTGAGAAGTTTGCTGGTTGCATGTCCATTCTAGAAATTTCACTAAGATTTTGTCTGGACGTTGGGTCTGGCTGGGGGAGCGGAAGTTTGGGGCTCACCTTCTCTTGTTCCTTTCGGGAGCCAGGGCAGTTTGGGCAGCCAATGAGACTTCTGTCCTCAGCACACAGTTGGCCAAGGTTGTCCCGGACAGCGTGAGTCTCTAATGAAGAGCAATCGGGCTGGCTGAGGCAGGGTGAGTCCAAAGTCACTATAAATCCTCCGCCTGCTGATTATCAACATCGCAGCTCCAGCCAGAGCCTGCCCTATGCTCATTAGCGGCAGAGAGGGACTCCTCCATCGATCCAGCCCAGGCCTGGGTGCCAAGAAGACGCTGATAAGTGCTGCGGCAAATGCGGCTCCTCTGAGCTGGTGAAGGAGCCCATCCATCCCTGCCTGAGGTCACCTGGACGGGATGAGGACGGGCAGTGTGGTGGGGGTCTGTGGAGGTGGCAGGAGGCTGCAGAAGGGAGACATACACCAGCGTGAAGCAGGGCTCTGCAAGAGTCCAGGCCTGCTGACAAGCAGCCATGCCATTCAGCCTGAGCTCCTCTCTCTGTTTGCGACGCAGGCTCTTGTGACCTTGGGTATGGAATATTCACTCAGCAAGCTATCAGCCAGGAAGGTTGCTAAAGGGTCGGGGTAAGACTATGCTGTTAACCCAAGGGGAGCCGCAGGACTCAGCCACGGGCAGAGAGAGTGCTCACAGTTGTTTTCGCAGAGCATCCGGGTGGGTACCATTCAGCTAAGCTGGGGGCAGAGCAATGGTTGGCTGACGTGCAAGGCCCAGTATCTTTCACTCCCTTTTCTAAAGGCTGCAGGATGGACGCGTGAAACTGTGGCCCTGCAGTGAGCATCCGGTTCTGCCACTTCTTAGCCGCATGCCCTTGGCCCAGCTCTGCGCTTCTCCAGGCTCGGAATCGTCATCTGTAGGATGCAGGAGCTAGACTATCAGATCCTCTGTCAGGCCCCTTCTTCCCTAGTCTGATGCTCTATATTCCAATTTATCCAGTGTTCTATTCTGGGGAGTACTAAGTAAAAACAAAACAAACAAACACCCAAAAACAGAGGCACTAAGGAAGTAAAAATCCCTACGGCCTCTTGGTCTGTTTCCCTAACACACTGCTATTTTTTTTTAAAAAGCAAACATTGTAAAATAATCACTTTTGACTGTGGTAGGCCTTGAATATCAGAATGCTTCTCAAACTTGCCCGTGTGTGGGAATGACCTGTGGAACTGACCAGACTCCAGTGAGAGACACTGAGTGGATTTGCATTTAGCAGTTTCCTCGGGTTGCCGGTGACAATTGGAGAGCATCCGTGGTGGTCTTGGTCTCAAGGTATGGTCTTCTCTTTAGTTGCGGCTCTCAAGGTCATGGTGTCCTTGACCCAGTGGACGACTCTTCCTGAGTCCGCTTTGGTTTTCCTCAATGGACGAAGAAGGCATTGGGCAACAAAGTCAGCCATTTTCACTTGACTTTCAGAGCTGATGCAGCCCCTTTCCTCAGTGAAACGGCACATGGAACGCCAAAGTGCCAAGTGAGCCAAGGCAAACCTGAGTTGGGGCCGCAGGACCCAGGGAGTGTTCCCACCCGCTATAGGCTAGGTCTTCCTACAGCAGTTAGATAATCTCTCACGCACTTCAGGTTCAGGGGCTGCCTTACCTTAACAGATGTCCCTAATGGCCCAGACCTCCTTTGTCAAGTTGGCACACTTGTATCTAACTGGCATAATGCTGAAGGGTTCAGAGGATTTGGTGCAATTTTAATGATTTACAGGGGTCCTAGGTGACAGGTAGGAACTCAAGCGGGACACACTGGGACACTGTGACTGAGGCAGGGTGGTTCCTGGCACCTTAAGCAGAAGACATTTCTGTTTCCCACACTAGCCCCACATTGAAGGCCATAGCTCAACCTTAGCATTTAGAGATTTCTTATGCTGTTGGGAGTTGTTCTCAACTGGAAGTAAACTATCTGATGCAAAGTCCTGAGTTTCTTCCCTCTTGGAGGCTAAATATAATCAACTCCTAATTATCTTTGTTAACAGAGAGGAGCAAGGGTGTGAATCATCCAAATGATGGATAATCCAAGCTAATGAGTGATCCTAAGTAACACTTATTTTCTACTTTCAAATGTGTTTTGATATTCATGCTTGAATATGTATGTATTTGATGTTCTGGGAGATTTTTTTAATAGTTAAATAAAACCAGACACAACCCGCACAGCCTAATGACGGGACTCCCTCCTTGTCTCCTCCTTAAGTGGTGAAAACATCACCTCTAGTACTGGTCCAAAGCAAATGTCCGCCACACTCTCTCTCTCTCTTGTCATCTTTCTGGCTCACACCTTTCCTAGGAGAGACTCAGGATATTAACTGATTTTGCCTTTAAAAAACTTTCATTCCCTTTGGGCCTCATGCAAATACTCGCAGAATAAGAAACTGTGAAATGTTAACAGAGGACTTCATTAAGCAATGTTGGTGATAGCGCTTGCCAAGAATGGGGACAATTTGCCAACAGATAATTGAGAGCTGACTATATATGTGTCCTAATTAAAAAAGTGATTCTTCTCACTGCCCTGGGATTCTGAGCCCAGTCTTCTGGCTGGTCTGGGGAATTAACCACCACTGATTCTTGTATATGCTTTATGCTTCATGGAACACTTCACATAGGTATCTTTTTCAGTCTGCCATCCCAGTAACTCACAGAGAGGAATTGATCACTAGTTTAGACTTGAGTGACTAAAGCTCAAAGTCAATTGTCAACTGTAGGTCAACTGATTTGATCTTCTCCTTTTTACTCTGTTCCTTCCAAATAGACACCCTGGCAAAGACTTTCACTTGTTTGAGCCCAAGAAAGCAGAAGCAGAGTATCTAATGTGGAAGAAGGGTTTTCCTTCCTTCTCAGGAATCTCAGGTTGGGTCACTTAGCCCAGATGTTTGAGAAGAGGGTTGGGGGATGATGAGATGGCCCAGTGAATGAAAGGGTACTTGTTGCTAAACCTGATGGCCTGAGTTCAATCAATCCTATATGACAGAAGGAGAGAATTGACTCCTTGCAAATTATCCTCTGACCTTCAATGTGTACACACATACACACATACACACACACACACACACTCCACATAAATATATTTCCTGTGTGCCTATTTTTAATTTTATTTTTCTACCTTTACAAGCACATTGAGTACTCATCCCTGCTTCCCTCCATCTCCCTCCCCACATAAATGTTAAATGATGGAGAAGGAGGAGGAGGAGGAGGAAGAAGAAAAAGAGGAGGAAGAAGAGGAAAAGGAGGAGAAGGAGAAGGAGGGGTTGGTTAGTAGGGAGGATGTATCAGGCAAGGATGGAGCTCTTTGGATGCAGAATAACCCCAACTCCAGGCTGGTCACTTTGACAATCAGAGAGAGAGAGAGAAAGAGAGAGAGAGAGAGAGAGAGAGAGAGAGAGAGAGAGAGAGAGAGAGAGAGAGAGAGAGAGAGAGAGAGAGAGAGAGAGAGACTTTCCTATTTTGTGGTTAAGGATCCAAGAGAGGCCAAGCAACTGATCCAAAGTCACGGTGCACAGTAAATGGAACTTGAATCACTGAGTTTCAATTATGATCTTCAATTCTGGTTTGCACAATACCATTGAGTTAACAGGGGGAGACTGTTCTGTGGTTTCCTCTTCAACAAGAAATGACTGACAACTGTGCTCCCTAGCTGCTCCAGCTATGCCCCCCCAAGAGATACAATAAAGATGGGACATTTGTCTCATGCCTTCTGAACAGAGCCCCTGCCCTACTTCCAGATGAAATTGTGTCCTTGGGCTGAGAGAAACATCATGAACATTAATTTAGGATGATACTTTTTTGCACCCAAGTCAAAGGATGGTTATTTCTGTTTGTTTTATCAAAAACGGAATACGTGTGTGTAACCATGTGTGGGTGCATGGGCATGGGCGTGTGCATGTATTTGAGGCCAGATGTCAACTTCAGGTGCTGTCCACCTTGTTTTTTTGAGACAGGGTTTCTCGCTGGCCTGGAACTCTCATTGGCCATCAAGCCCAGGGATGTGGTTGTCTCCCCAGTGCTGGGATTACAGTGTGCGCCACCATGTAGAGCCCTCATCTTACTTTATCAACAGAGCTATCTCCTCAACGGTCTCTCTCTTGTTCTCATTTTGAGGCAGGATCTCACTTTGTCCCCCAGGCTGACCTTGAACTCCCCACCCTCTTGCTTTCACTGTGCTGGGCTTGGCATGGCTATTTCCTTTGGTACATTCTTGTATGTGGGGGCTCATCCTCTACAACAGCTTTCTTAGCTCAGTCCTGGGCTTGGTGACTAATGATTTCCATTCCTAGCACTGCTGGAGCTATGGGCCTTTGTAGCAGCCACTGTGATGCTGAGCCGATTATTTGTTGTGAGAGGACCCAGGGAGGGCTGGCTGATGTCTGGCTGGGCCTCGTGCAGGGGAAGGGATCAGGGGGCTAGTGGATGGACACCATCTTGGGAGACGTGGGCCATGCCTTCCTGTCTCCCAGGACATCTCTATCTTCTAGCCAAAGGCCTCCTGGAAATGCTGATGGCTCTTCTAATAGGAGAGTTACTCATGGTTTCGCTGGAGAGAACAGAGCAGCTTTGAAACCTCCTCCCCTAAATGCAGCAATATTTGGTAACACTTGGCGTCTTGGGGAGAGAATTCATGCCCGTAATTAGTTACTGTATATCACTGTGAGTACTCTGCTCAGAATTTACTGGGCAAATACCATTTAACTGCACAATAACTACAGGTCCTTGCTGCTTATTGGGTAATTTACTAAGGCTGGGAGAATGGGGCAGGAGGGACGCTGAATAGAAGGTATTGTAACCCCTTGAATCAAACTTTATGAGTTCAGGTTTGGCAGGGAGGTGGCTGTTGGTAGCCAACTCTCCTTGCTTTGTTTTGTGGCGTTGGCGACAGACTGTTTCCTTTTTTAAATTCATTGCACAGGGACAGGTCTGGGACTGGGCTGTGGGGTTGCCCAGGGCCACCTAAGGTTATAAAGTGGTCTTTTGATCAAGAGAATCTTGGGCCAGAGTCTGCTGCAGAAACCCTAGCTATACATCCTGGGGGCTCCATCCGGCTTGTCATTGACTTTTCCCTGGGGTCCCTTTCTGTATCTGGGCCAGTGGGTGGGGACTGTAGGGAGCTGGCCCTGGCTGGCAGCATCAACTGTTATCTCCGCTCTCTCTTTTCTCTCAAGTGGGCGTACTGCTCGGGAAGCAGCCATCTCTGGACCTTGGATGACATTCCCAGCCCTAATCTGCCGGAGCAAAGTCTGTCTTTGTTTGTCCGTGCACTGTCTAAACTCCTGTAACCTATTTAGGCCACGGAGAGGGGAAGGGACACATAATGAAAAACTCAACGTGCAACATTGCCTTACGCAATCTAATAAATTACCCGGTAGCCGGCTGCCAGCTCAGACTAAGCCCAATATTGCCTGCAGTAATTATTTGGATCAAATGCAGTTTATCTGCTTCATATTTGTGCTTCTGTGCTCAGTGGTAACTTATAAATGTCATTGTGGTGTTTATTTGTTATAATGAAACTTAATGGCATTGGAAGCTAGGAGCAGAGCTGGTGGGGCGGCAGGTTTAAAACAATCTCTTCATCTCTGGAGAAGGAATGAGCCATGAAAACATGAGAGTGCCCTGTAGGGAAGAGATTTGCAAAGGCGTTGTGTCCTGCCTGGTGGACAGGAGGGAACCAGGAGCTCCAAGTTGGCACCAGGAAGAGCTTGGCTTTGCCTCAGGGGACATCCATTGGGAGCAGGGAAGACTTGGCGATGGTTAATTCGGCGCTGTCCCATTTGTCCTTGCTCCATCTTCTGAGGGCTTTTGAGCTACGGGAGATGTTCAATCTTCACACCACTGATAGTTGGCCTAGATAAGTGATACTCTTTGCCCAAGGTCTTGGAACCCGAGGTCTTGAATGCAGATGGAAATTACAGCCCCAAATGACTGTGTCACGGAGGATGGATAGTTGGGGGAGAAAAGAATGTGAAGAAGTATAGAAGGTGGAACGAACACAAACACACACACACACACACACACACACACACAGAGAGAGAGGGGGGGAGAGAGAGAGGGAGAGAGAGAGTGAGTTTGTGTAGGAGGACTGGAACTTAAGAACAGACATCAGGGCAGGTGACAGGAAGAATGAGATGTACATATAAGTCAAGGAAAATCTGGGGTTGGGGGCCAAGGCACACCACCAACTCACGGAAGCACTATGGATAGGATGAGCCATTTAGTGCAGAGCTTGGTGCTGTGTCTGATCTGGACTGGGCTCTGCGGTGTTCTGGCTGAAAGGTTTTGGGCAAACTATTTCTCTTTCTAGGTTGTTTCCTCATGTAGACAATGGAGTCATGACAGATCCATCTCAGGACCATGCCTGATCATCAAGTAAGTTGATGTGCTTCAGAAGGCGATGGTGTCTGGCACAGAGTTGATGATGAATAAGTGGCCCTAGTGGCAGTGATTGGAACACAATGTATGTTCAGCAAATGCTAATTGAGTGAATAAATGAATCATAACTCTTCCTACTCATGTAAACTACAAAGTCCTCTTTCTAACTACTGCGTGTGGATTTGGCCCACACAGTGTTCAGAACTAGTTTTAGCTGGTTTTCTTATTCCCATTTTATGGTGTGGACATGGAAGCCCAGCATGTTAGTAACTTGCCTAAGGCTGCTCAGCTGGTATATGGAGTGGGCATTGGTTCCTCCACATCTCCGGGCAGCGTGTCCTCCACAAGGCCTTGTTAGACAGTCTCCCAAGTGCACTGGGATGCTGACCTCATCTCTCTTGAGCAGCTGCCTCACTCTCTGAAGACTAGAATCGACCTTCTCAGTGTAACCCGGGGCTGTTTCTGTTTGCTCTTCAGACTGCGGTCAGCCATTCACTCGTGGGATAGTCCTGTTTCTCCCCTTGGTGACTCTCCCCAATTCTCCTCCCTCATGAATATGAATAAAGAATGCTTCTCACTGTTAATTCTCCTGCTTGTCACTAGTCCACCTGGCTTCCAACGTATCTCCTGTCTTCATCTCTGAACAAGTGGGACTGATCAGCAGCAATAACTTGGAAAACCAAGTATCATGGCACGGTTTCAAAGCATTTGCACAGCCAAACAGATGCATGCAGGAAAGAGAGGGACTGAATCAGGACTATGCCCATCTTGCAGATGAGAAAACATAGGTAAAAGGTCACACTGTGCCAGTTACTCTTTTTCTGTTGCTGTGGGCCAACACTCTAACTCAAGCAATTTAAAGGGAGGAAAGGGAGATTTATTCAGCTCATGGTTCCAGAGGGGAGATACAGTAACTCATGGTAGGAAAGCATGGCTGGCTGGCAGAAGCTGTAGGCTGCCTAAGTCACTGCAGACATCATGGAGTCTGGAAGCTGCTTGTGAGCTCAAGAGCAGACTCGTTAGCAGAAGTGGGGCGGGACTAACCAACTCAAGGACCCACCTCCTGTGACTGCCTTCTCCTCCAGCAAGGCTTCTCCCCTTAAAGGTGCCATGACTTTCCCAGACATCTGAAGATTCAAATACATAAGGCTATGGGGAACAACTCACATTTCAAATTATGAGAACACATTCCTAGTCAAGAACAGGATCAGTTTCTAGAAACATTCATTCATGTCTTTGTTTGGAGTCCTAAGTGAATGCTCTCTGGGAAAGAGTTGTGTTTGCTTGTACAAGTTAATAACAAACTCTTTCACTTGCACAATAGTTTACGAGTTACAGAGTGTTCACCCGTTACTTACTGGTCCTCATGTGACAATTATGATTTATTCTTGCCTGGCAAAGCTTATGCAATAGCTGGTAGCAGAACTGGGCCTTAAACTGCTCTTCACCAAGGTGAATTCCAAGGAACATTAGATCTCACTGGAAAAACCGTAAAAATGGTTTATGGGCAAAGAGTTTTTGAACCATATACCTCTGCATTTGATGGCTTATCATATCTTTTGGTCTGTTATAGTCTCCAAGACACTTGCAGAAGAGAGGACCTTATTTAATTAGGTCTCCTTCAGGTTTCTCCTACTTTGTCTGACCATCAAGGTTGCATTCATTTCATGAGAAACCCATTAACAGATTGTGAAAGACCACTCAAGGGATGAGTGTGTACCACCTTCCCTCCCCTATATTTCCCAGCAGGGTTTGGAGAGGAGGGGTAGGAGTTGGGGACACAGAGGGGTTGTTTCTAGAGATCATCAGAACTGAAGCTCCTCTCTAGACTGCCTTCTCTAACTTCCAGTTCCCTTGGCCAATGAAGCCCTGAGAATTTACTCAACTCTGGTGCAGTCAGCCCAGCCTTGATTTGGAGTGAGATCTAAATGGGGCCTGTTGCCAGTGCATGATGGGGGAATATGAAGCAGCAGTTCTTGACCCTAGGAGAAGTACACAGAGACCCACAGAAGACCCTCAGTCATGTCTGTCCTTTCTGGTGATGGGGACATCTCCTCACCACATCACCCACTGCACAAAGCCCCTGCAGCAGAGTGGAAGTAAGAAGACCAGGATTTTCCCTGCTCATATGCCTTAGGTAAATGATCAGTCTCTCTGGGCCTCAGTGTCTTTATTCTCAAAATGAGGCTGATACTACTGACCTTGTGGTAGTCAATGACCTATTGTATTGTAACAGTGGCTGCTTCATCCTACATCTTCATGGGTTAACTTTGTCCCCGTCTCTCCATCTTTCTTTTTTTTAAACTATATTTATTTTTTGTATGTGTGTGTGTGTGTGTGTGTGTGCGCGCGCACGCGCGTGCACTGTGTGTTCCTGTGGAGGTCCAAAAATGACTTTGGGAATCATTCTGGATTGCTTTTACCTCCTTTTTGCTTTGCTCTGGGACTTCTCAGGCTCCACCCACTAAGGCTAAAGTGCAGTCCCCCCTCCAAGCCTGGTGTTTTTACATGGGGCCTGGGATCTGAACTCAGGACCTTCTGCTTTTGAGACAGGTCTTAACTCCTGAGCCATCTCTCCAGTCCTCTCCCTCTTTCTTGAAGTTCCCATTATTACCAGAGTCAGAGTGCATTCCTTTTCTCACCCCGCCTACTGTCCCTGGATGCTTATCTCTCATGGGATTCCAAGCTCTGAGGAGTGTCTTCAGTTCCATTTGCAAACCCAGGCTGGACTGCTTCAGCATCTGCAGGATAGCTTCCAATGCCAGGTTCTGAAACCCAGTTTTGGGGGACTCTTTCATAGACTTCAGCACCACTCCACGTTCACACAGAGTGGGCTGGAGTACTGGGAGCTGTCACCCAACCTGTGTGTGTGTGTGTGTACCCCCACAAGAGTGGGTGTATAAATGCCCCCTTCTTGAGCTCATGCCTGACACTGAGGTGTGCACTTTGCAGAATTTTCCAGAGTTCTCTGCATCCTGACTCTAGCTGCCCACAGTGATGGCAGCCTGGGTGCTGTCCCATATTGCCTCCACTGTTCCACGGCAGTTTTCTACAGCCTCTCTGGCACCCGCTATACCTGCAAAGACTCAAGTATTTGCTGAGGATGTTCCCCCAGAGGAACTAGGCAAGATAAGGGCCTCTTCCATGTCTCCCACAGTAGTGGGTAATCTGTTAGCACTGACACATCCCAAATCAAACAGAAACGAGTCATCAGGATGAACGCAAGCCAGGCTCCATCCATGCAGAGAGGACAAGAGGTTGGCTAGAGTGGCAGCTGAATGTAGCAGACAGAAGACATTCCCCCTCCTACATCTGGGAACACCCACAGTCGCACCTCCCTTCTGCACCTGCTCCACTGATTCTGGGCCACACTTTGATAGGCTGCAGAGGAGGCAAGGCCAAGGTCCTTCCTGATGAGAGGAGAGCAGCTTGCACGAGGCTTTGAGCTCCTTTCATAAATAACGGCTGAGAAGTGCCACTCTTTACAACTAAGAATGGTGGTTATTCCTAGTCCATTTGACTCAGAGGTGGGGACTATTACATTGCTCTATTTATCCCACACTCGGCATGCAGTCACTGAAACTGGCACCGTGTCCTATATTCCATCGGCCATTATGTGTATTTCAAACCATTATATAAATGGACTTGATTTGGTACTTCTGAATGTCATTAAACTCCTCCCATACCAGTAGCAACACCGTTTCCATAGAAACGAATACATTTCAGATAGGAAAGCACCGGGAAGAAGCAGATGGAGTGTGTGTGTGTGGGAAACATGGCCACTGATGGCTGCTTCCAGAGTGCTGGGCTTGGTGCTGTGACACTCTGAAGGTGGGGCGAGCTCTTCAGGGTTTTTTTATTGACTCTCTTTTGATGAAGCCCTGGGTAATTCATATCACCCCAAACCTGCTCATTCCATCACACAGCTCTGAAAACCTTGTGCCACTGCAGACCATTAAGCACCTTCATTTAATTTTTATTATTTATTATTTATTCAATTGTGCATGTATGCATGTGTGCGCGTGTGTGTATGTATGTGTGTGTGTGTGTAGAACCACTGGATGAATTCGGCAACTACCATGGACCGCCTCCACATCCCCTTGTTTACTCTGCCCCAGGATTCACAGGCTCCGCCCTACCAGGACCAGAAATGCAGGCCATCCCCACTTCTGCCCGGTGTCTATTTGTGGGGTCTAGGATCCGAACTCAGGACCTTCCGCCTGCAAGGCAGAGGCTTAACCCCAGAGCCACCTCTCCAGCCCCTAAACACCTTCATTTATTCCCCTTCTCTGTGCCTACTCCAGAGGCTGGCGAGGGGGGCTGGAGCAGTGGGTTTGGAGGGCATCTCATTTAGTGAATTCTGATATGAAGCTATGAGGCTGAGACTGGAGAAGCAGAGAGAGGAAAGGAGGTCTCCCCAGGACAAAGAATAGTAGGAGATTGTAACCTCTCCCCAGTGGTGGCTGTCCAGATCACCAAAGTAGTTGAAATACCAGCATGAAGACTCTTTGGGATAGATGGAGTGTTATATTTGCTCGCCCCTTCAGGAAAACCTGATTGAATTGCTAGCCATGACCTTGGAAGTCATGAGTTCCTGTTCTTTGGAGGGATTCATGCATAAGTTGCAATGGCTTCTTATAAGAAAATAGCCAAATGTCACACCTTCTAGAAAGCTGCCCTGTATGGCCTTTGCTTGGCCTACAGCCAGACTGGATTCTCCTTCTGTGCAGTTGTAGCTGATTATTTACACTGTATTATTTGTGCTCGACGTCCTTGGGAGCAGGGACTGCTGTCATGTGCCAGGAAACTGGTACCACACCAAACACAAAGAAGGTGCTGGATGAACGGTGGTGAGTCATGAGTGCCTGGCTCCACAGTATTCAACAGGTCTTGCTATCTGTTTGAACTTGGCAGGGATGCTTCTGAACATATAACAATCAAAAATGAATTCGGAAGGGAGCAAGGAATAAACCCAAGATGCTTCTGGCCCTCATACCATGTCACATCTCATGGCTTCACCACAGTCTTGGTTCTGAACACAAAACACATGCACCTTGCACTGAGCATGATATCCCATCACAGAAGGACAACAAATGCTGCCAGAAGGGTCCTGGCTCAGATTCCAGATGACTGAATGGTATGAATTGTGGTGTTATGATTGTGCACACCAAGTGTGCTCTTATAGAAGCATAATGGTTTAGTTATGGAAAACAAAGATATCTCCTATTATCCTGCTGTCATTTCTTAGTATGGAGGTATCAAGTCATTGTATCTTTGGGTTGTATTGTGTTAGAATGCTTGGTTTTGAAAATTGCTATTTGAATTTTTGACTTGCATCTCGCAAAAAAAAAATCATTAAATGAGTTTTGGCTTGAGATTGGGACAGACTTTCCAACAATCTCTGAAACAATCCTAAATATACCTCTGTCATTTTGTACTGTGTATATGAAACAGCATTCTCAGCATTGATGATTATGAAATCAAAATTCTGATAAGCTCTGAAAAATGTCGAAGATGTATTACTTTCCTTAGTGTCAAATCTCCAGCAAATTTTTGATTCTTTAAGTAAACAAGCAATCCGTCTCATTAGCATGCAATTTTGTTTCATTTTTCGATAATTGGTACAAGTATGTGTGTACTGAGGGTTGAGGAAATGGTTCAATGGATAAAGGCGCTTGTCCCATAAGTGCAAGGACCAGAGTTTGGACCCCCAGAACCCATGCAAGAGCTGGGCAGGTGTGGCAGCAAAGGCAGGTAATCTCCAAGGCAATCTTGGTAACCAGCTGAGTCAGTTGTAAGCTCTGAGTTCAATTGAGAGACTGAATTTTAATGTAAGCGGAGAATGATTCAAGGAGACACTTGTTATCCACTTTGGAGCTCCGACTTATGTGTGCAAGTGTACATGTGCACCCGCCTACACACGTGTGCTCACACACATACTCCCTCCCCCAAACACATACAAAAATATGTGTGTGCCAATGACTGAGGTTAAAATTAATTTCATTATCACTTCACCAGAAAATTCTTGATTTATAAACCTCAGTACTAAAGTCATATAAATGTTTTACTTAAATACTTATATATCTGGAGTTACATAAAAATTTCTTAGGCGAAAAAGGACTGTGAGTAGAAAAAGTTAAGAAACCATGGACCGGATGACTTCGACACCTTCTGATGTCATGAATCTGTGATGACAGGCTTCTCAGTCTGTTCCAACTAAGACCTGTGATCAGAATCTAGACTTCTTAGATTCTTAACTAAGCTACAGTGCTTGATCATTAGGCACACCAGTCATAGTGAAGTCACTAAATGAAAATCCCCAGAAAGCCAGCAGAACGAGTGATCGGATGTCCATCTAATCTTCCCAAGTGGACGTTGTTGAGGACGGGCCCATCCGTGACTGGCCTCTGTAGGCATCTGTGCCTGGCACAGGATGGGACGTCTCCCTCTGTTTGTTTATGTCACTGTCTGAAGAACCTTCTTCCCGTCCTTTTCCCCAGAGATGCTTTCTTGCTGCCTGTCTCTTTCAGACCACGTGCCCCCCAACCCCTGCCAAAGCATTGGATCAGGCAGTTTCCCATGATTGATCCACTAAATTGTGTTGCCACAGATGTCACAGATAATGGATTCAACTTCTGTGTTGTGCTGGGCAAATCACACGTGTCTCCTGAGTCAGTTTTCTCTTTCTGGGTACTTGCCCATGGTTCTCTTTACCCAGTCCCAGCACTTTGGGGCCACTGACCAGGGCCAGTGACAGCCTGTCTTTACTCTCCTACCACTACACATTCTGTGGAAGCATTGGCCTAGGTTTCTGAGATATAACAGACCCAACGAGGTGTACTGACTGGCGTGGGGGGGGGATATGGCCACCAGGGAAGCAACTGTAACATGAATTTACATGCATAAACTGAGCTAACATGGACATCTGAAGGCAGGGATGTGTGTCTATAAGAGCATAGGCATAGGTACTTAACTCAGACTGGGAACAGCAGTCAGAGGAGGCTCCAGTAGAGAAGAGATTTGAGCTGAGGTTAGGAAGCTGAGTAAGAATTAGCATGTCAGGAGTGGGGAGTGGTGATGGATGTGTGTGAGAGGGGTGGATGTGAGCAGTGTGACAAGTATCCCAAGTAGGACCAGGCATACCCTTGTCCTGCGTTGGGGGACAGGGCTATTCTTGAGGAAAGCCTAGTATAAAGGGGACTTCAAGATGCAGCCCCAGAGGAATCAGGTCATGCAGAGCTTTACAAGATGGGAGAATGATTAGAATACTTTGTAAAAGTTTGGAATATTTTCTAGAGAGCATTACCAAGTTTTTGGTATGTGTGTATATATGTAGATGAAATAGGCCGGGAGGTGGTTGACATTATGGATATGAAGAGAGAGTAAAAAAAGAGTATGAGGGGAGGGAGGTTTAAAAAGTAATTTGGCAGGGTCTGCATTCAAAGGACCCTCCAGCCTTGGATAAACAGGTCTTCCCACAGGAATGATGGTCAAAGGAATGAGCCTGGGACAAAATTCTGAAATCCTTCACCAGGTTGTGACAGGAGAACGGAAATAGCTGGTCTCTTGTTCCAAGATGCCTAGTGAATTAAATAACAATCATAAAGTACCCTGGAAGCCCAAGTCTTGCCATAAATAATAAACAGCGACGTTATACAAATAACCAGCTTTGTAGCCCCGGTGGAGGAAAACACATCAGTGAGAAAAATGAAAGAAGAAGAAAAAAAAGTACCCCAAAGCCCCAACTAACAAAAAGGCAGTATTAGCCAACATCCCGGGGGCTCGGGCCAGCCGCGGAGGAGTGTTCTCAGGAAAATGATTGTGCCCTCTGCGTGAGTCAGACTGGCCACAGCTGGCTGAGCGAGAAGAGCTGCCCACAACAGCACCAGAGAGGCTCATATTTCCCAGGGTCCAGGCTCCAGATGGAGGTCCCAAGCCGCCTACTCCTGCTTCCCCCTTTCTCTGATTTGCAGGCTTGCTGAGCCGCCTTGCTGCCAGTTGGCCTGTAGCTGACCAGGCCCTCCATGGGCTCTGTAAGGCCAGACAGGGGAACGAGATTTCACAGTGCTTTTGGTGGCTGGCAGCAAAGTCGGCCAACTTAGCACGGGTTCCTCTGGTGACCAGGCATGTCGTATGGTCTGGATGTTAGGAGAATGGTGTCGGTGGTGCACCGAGTGTAGAGTTTGTATCATCACATCTTAGAATCTTAATACAGGTGGTCCCGCCTAATGTCATTCAACTTTGTATTTGGGAAGGGAAAATTCCAGCTGTCCAGAACCTTGTCAGAACAAACTTATATGGCTCACTTCTTCCTCCACAGGGCAGCTTTCTTTCCTACCATCTGTCAGGAGATAGGATCATAGAGAACACAGGGCCTATTAAAGACATGGGGTTCCCATCCTCCAGGGCTCTGTCTGTACCACAGACTGAGAGAGGAGGATAGGAGTCATGGAGGAATGCACTTGTCCACAGAGCCCAATGATGCCTCCAGGAGACTACTAGAGGGCCGCCCATCATGTGGAGTCAGCTTTGGGTTTGGATTTGTCCTTTCTGGATGTTCCAGCCCTTCCCCAGGTGGGAGGCTGGAGTCTGCCATCAGAACGAGTTGCCTTTGCTAATCACTGGTAAGTGGTACTTCCTGGAAAGAGCCAGCGCTGGGGATAGAGCTGCTTTCCCTTCATGGAGCTGAAAGCAGCAGCTGGTCATTGAGATTCTAAACATCCTGCAAATTTGGAAATCTGCTGCCTGCCCCGCCTTAAAGCCTGCAAGGTAGCTCCAGTAGAGAAGAGCCCACCTGCACAGGTCCTTCTGGGTACTGGCCAGCAGGAACCGTGCCTGATGTTTCACTGCCTCCTCTCTCCTTTGAGCATACTCTTCCTCAGTTCCTTTTCTCAAGAAAGGTCTCACAGAACTTTCTGGTTCCTTAGGGACCACATGCCTGCTCCAGATCTTTCCGGTGTCCTGCTTTTGTATCTCCCTGGACAAGATGGCCACCCTGACCTGTTCTGCCTCAGTTGTGGGCTCCCAGAAAGAGCCACTAGTCCTGGAACTGAAAGAAAGCAGAGGACTCAGGAAGCTGCTGAGGATGTAGAAACTCCATTCATGAAAGACTGCCAGAGGAAGTGCTTCTCAAGACCCGCCTGACACTTGCCGGGTAACTTCCTACATTCCCCTACTGTCACTCAAAGCCGCTATTAAGCAATCGCTTAAGTGAACCATGAGTGACTCCTTTGTGTGAGACCTGGGTGAAGCCCCAGGGACGGGAGAGGCAGAAGGAAGCGGAGGTCTTTACTGTAGCTCATTCCCTGTGGGGCTGACAGTACACCATCACCAGTTGTGACATGTGCTGCAAAGCAAGATATACTTGATGCTGTGGTGTGGCCTGTGGAGGGAGAACGGGGCTATTGATTAGGCGAGGTGTGAGCAAGAACTCTTCATGGAGGTGACGTTTCTATGAGGCATGCCTAGTGCTCCTGCGGGCTTCTCGTGGGCAAGGCTATGTCTTACTCATATTTACAGCTCTGGTGATTTATAAAGGAGCCTGTCATTTATTATGAAAAATTGGTATCATTTTTGTGATATTCTATGAATGTTTGCTGAATAAATAAATGATCTCCTTCTAGCAGTTCCTTTAAAACACTGTGCTCTTAATCACATGAAGACAATGATATCAGATATATCTGACATTCTGGACCTAGCCTGCCTTCATTCCTGTGTTCTTGTCTGTGCTAAGATGTGTTTTTCTCATGTCTCCAATGGGTGCTCCAGATAGGTTGAATTCAAGAAGGCAAGAGCACAAATGCTCATGTGTGAGCACACATGTGTGTACACACATATATGCACGTGCACACACACACACACACACACACACACACACACACACACACACACATTACAAACCACCCTTCATTCCTGCAAATGCTGCAGATTCTCTCTGTGAAGCTATTAAGCACTCCCAAACGGAGCAAGTCTCTCACTGACTATATCACATGTTTCCTTAAATGATCTTTGAATAGCATTTTCTTTTTATTGCTTTGTGTAGCTTAACAGCACCAATTGCGATTACTCTGAGTTATGATAAACCCCAGATCTATAAAGCTCTCATTCATTCATTATTTTCTTCTTGTTCCTTCTCAAGCTGCTTTTTTTTTTTGGAATGTAGTGAGGAGGGGGTTAGTGGAAGGAAAAGCAAATAAAGAGATACCAATGCAAGAGAAAAACAAATGAAATAGGGGCTCATTTCTCCCTGGGTGACAGACATTCTATTAGATACTGTTAAACAAAACAAATATGCTTTAATACAGTACACGACTTACGTCTTTTATGTTTATTTTGAAATAGAAATGAAATGATTACCACCTTATCTCTAAATAGAAGAAGTGGCTAATTGTTCCAATAGCTCTCTAATTCCAGCAAACTGGGAGAAAAATAACAATTAATTTTTAAAAACTATTTTACCAACTGTTCAGTTCATACCAAGGTGTGCTGTTTGGCATGGGCAGGGATTTCTGCTGCCTAATCAATGTCATGGCTGCTATTCCAGTTCAATTATTAATATGTGGGAGTTATAATTATTTTGAGTATTGCTATGAGATAATTATAAACCATAAAACAGTCTCTGTGTTTGCAGACGCCTTTTCTTATCTGCAAATGGGTTGGGATTTAAGCATTACCAAGTAGAATGTCCCTCTCTGACTCTCACATACTTCTTTAAATAGCACATGAGCTTTATAAAGAGAAAAAAAAAGTCCTGTATGACTTGGGCAAGCAAAATTATTTGGAATGGAGACAGACCCTTCCCTTTCCCTTTTTCTAATGATTTTGGACCCCCCAGAGCCAGACCTACTGTGTATGTCTCCTTCTGTCCCACTGAGCACCCTCCTCTAACCTGTCTCCATTTTGTTAGTTGAGACTTGTAACATATCACACACATTGTGGCTCGGCTTGCCCAACACCTTTTTCCCTCATTTTCATGGTCACGTAGTTGAGGTCAAACACCTGGGGCTTTAAGTTTCAAATGCAGCCCAGTTCTGGACTTTTTGGCTCCCCCAATCCCTATGAACCTCAATTCAGCTTCTCCTAATGAGCATCTCCAGCAAGAGAACATGTCTATTCAGCACCACGGACAGAGGCATGCTGTCAGTTCCACAAATTAGAAGTTACTGCCTACCGCAGTCTTCAAGGGAAGCAGTGTCGGCAAAGGAGGGGGTGATTGAGAAAGAAATAATAATAATAAAAAAATAACGAAACAGATTGATGGGCAGGCCACAGAATAGGCAGCCTTCACCCCGACTGTGCTCAGCCATGGGGCTCCTTCAAATGATAAGGGGATTCTGGAAGCTACTTTCTTAGGCAGTCAGACAGGGAGCAGGGGGGAAAGGGTTACTTCCTGGGTTTGCACTGACCTAACTCTCAGCAAACTGTCACCATGAAGGGTGTTGCTGACAAGCCCATAGTCGGCAAGGGCTCCTGTTTGGGTCACACACAGGGATATGAGTGTCATGGATAATGGGTTGGGAGGAAGTCGGCTGTGGAACAGAGGAAGGGGGTACTGTACTTGGTCTAACTCATGGGCAGATGACAGAGGTGCATTGCCTTCTCCTTGCCTGGAATGGGAAAGTGGCTTCAGGGGCTGTAAGCCTTGGGAGGGAGGGGTCCAGCTTATGGCAAACTAGGCTGGGGAGAAGCCAAGTCTCCATTTGTCTGACTTTAATGAATAAATGACATCCCCCAGTCATTGTTTATCTACTTTTGAATCCTGACAAACAGTCTGTGGCATCTGATGAAGAGGGTTATTAGCTGCTTGGAGACAGATGGCTGGGGATGGAGAAGGAGGCTGGTTCTTTATTACAGCAGGTCCGTAAGTGACAGCACTCCTTTCATATCCCAACCTCCATGTCAAAGTCCATACTCTCTCCTGGTCCTCTGTGATCCAAGGGAGCCTCAGGAAAGACCCAGAATGAGAGGAAGGCAGAACCACCCAGGGGTGAGAGGAGGCGTTCAACTAGAGGAGTTGGCAAAGAAGGCAGATCTCTAAGTGCGAGTTCTCTGAGATTGCAACCCTGCTTTATTCTTTAAGATTCTCCTAAATGTCCTGCAAGGTGCTATCTCTTCAGCAGGAATTCAAGAAATAGGAAGGAGTCAAGAGAAAGACGGAGAACCCTGGATCTGAAAGGTAACAGAAGCACATGTAGCTAAATATATGGATGGAGAAGCAATGGCAGAGAAGAGAGAGGGAGAGAAGAGACCCGAAGAGAGAAGAGAAAATGCTTAGTTAGTATGCATGCCTTAAGTATCAGTGGTATTTCCCTGGGTAAACAACCTCCCGGCAACCACGCGGAGCTGCCCACGCTCCTTCCTGTGCTGCTCCAGGTTCCTTTCCTGAGTTCCTCTGTACCACAGTGTAGGGCTCATCTCCCTCCCCCCATATTACTCTTGAGAGCTGGAGAAGTTCTTACTGACCTTCATTCATTCTCCGAAACTTGTCCTTGGCCATGTAGCCCAGCACCAGACAGCATCCTCTCTTCTGGAGGCCCAGCTCTGGAAGGAAAGCACAAGAGGGTGAGTTGGGAGGGGTCAGATGTGCACGGGACTGTGGAGCTTGATGCTGTCCAAAGTAGGGCAGCTTGGGTTGGAGAGGTGGCTCAGGGGTTAAGCCTCTGCCTTGCAGGTGGAAGGTCCTGAGTTCGGATCCTAGACCCCAGTATAGATGCCTGGGCGGAAGCAGGGGGTGGCCTGCGTTTCTGGTCCTGGTAGAGTGGAGCCTGTGAATCCTGGGGCAGAGTAAACAAGGAGGAGGTGGAGGCGGTCCATGGTGGTTCCTGAATTCGCCCGTGGTTCTACACACACACACACACACACACACACACACACACACACACAATCACAATTGAATAAATAATAATAATAAAAAACTTTTAAAGTAGGGTGGCTTATTTAACTGAACGAATGTTTCTCTCTTTTCATGTGTGTGTGTGTGGGAATGCTTGCATTTGTATATGCATGTTTGTGTACACGTGTGTACACATGTGATGAGCCCATGTGGAGGCCCCATAGCGATATCACAAATCATCATAGATTGCTTTTCCACCTTATTATTTTGAAGTTGGTTCTTTAATTGAACACAGAGTGCACCATTATAGTTAGTCTGGCTAGCCAGCTTGCTCTAGGGATTTCTAGGCTCTGCCTTCCGGGGTTAGAATCACAGATCTGAATTCCTGTCCTTTTGCTTGTACAACAGGCGCTTTAACTGCTGAACCAACTCCCCGCCCTTTAGCAAACATTTCCATAGCACTTACTGTATTCCAGGCACAACTGAAAGTTGATAATTCTTATTGGCTCCTCACAGAACCCCAGTGCACACCATTTACAGACATATTAAATAAGAGCTAGCAAGTGGTAGAGTCAGGATTTTGAAGCTAGGAAGTTCAAAATTCAAGTTCCGGAATCCACACCCAAGTTCACAACCATCACCCTGCTGGGTCCTTTTATAGTCTAGGCTGAGTGACTACTCCAAGCTTATCCCAGGATCATAGCCAGACAAACTAAAGAAGAAAAAGTGTGCAGCTGATAGTATTCAGGGTGGGACAGTGTGGCCAGACCCAGGATGAAGTGGTGAGTTTGGGGAAGACACAGGGGTAAGGGATGAGCAGAAGGACCCTCTCTTGGCCTCTTGCAACTTTACATGGAGATGCCATTGGGTATCATCATCCAGCAATTCAGAAAAGCAACTCAGAGCACAAAAGTCAGCAGAGTTGAGAGACACAAGAACTCAGCGGGAAAACAAGGCACAATCCAACTCCAGGTAGCAAATGTCAGAGACTATGTTTTTCAAAGCATTTTGTAAAGAGCACCTATTGTGAGTGTGTTGGATTGGGGTACTTCTGCCGTATGAAGGCAAGCTTTTCACTCTGATATGTAGTCTTTAGTCCTGATTTATTGAGTACTTTATAGCGATTCCACGCCTGCTTTCCTTTTACCCCCATTATAAGCCCTTGTAGTCGGAGATGGGCCCCTGTTACTCACATGGCACAGATGGAGAAATAGAGACTCAACAGTGCTAAGTGGCTGCTCTGATTCTTTTTGGTTCCCCACTTCCACCATACACACACGATGGCTCCCTAAACCGAATAAGTGGGTAAGTGGATAAACAGGCTGTCACTCCCTCCATGTCTTGTCAGGCTTCCTGGCATATGACTGCTTTCTCCCTTGGTTCTCAGAGAAGGAGTCTCTTATGGAGTAGTGTCACACACTTCTCAGTGACACGCTGTGTCTCTGGGCCCTCAATTCCTGTGTCTTGGCTGTCAGGAAATAGAGCAGGCTCATTGGTTCCTCCTCCTCTCTCTTCATCCACCTGCTGCTGCCCAGGTTACCTTCTGAGGGCAGCAGGATGAAAGGGAACTAGGGCCCGTGAGAGACTGATAAGTCAAGCTTAGGGGCTAGTGCCCTAGGGAAAATCGACGCAAGGTGGTGACTGCAGGATACCATAGCTCAGGGAGGTCATTTGCTTTGATCTCCTGATTCTTTAAAGGGATTTATTGACTATCAGTAAAGAGCAGAGGCAGATCTGAGGGTGCCGTTTCCGAAGGCACTCACTTCTCTTCCTTCCCCTGCACCCTTGCTCGTTCATCTGAAGGCTCAGCCAAACCACCCTCACTTCAAACAACCTCACATCTCAAGCGTCCAAATTGACGATGTTAAGTTCTCCCATCCAAGGCCTTGGCCCTTTCTTTAGGGGCTCCTGTTCTGTCGAGGGCTGCTGTGGATCAAAGCCCCTTTGATGTTTACTTACTATATTTGTGGATTCTCTCTAACAACCACCTCCAAGAGGCAGGAATGCAGCATGCCAGGAGGGGGCCGGCGGAAGCACAAGCTGCGAAGAGGCTCCAAGCACCAGCTAACAATAGCTTCTTGTTGGAGCATGCATCAAAACCCCAGCATGCTGACAGGCAGAGTTAGCCTACCCATCA
This sequence comes from Typhlomys cinereus, assembly GCA_023101885.1. Lineage (NCBI taxonomy): Eukaryota > Metazoa > Chordata > Mammalia > Rodentia > Platacanthomyidae > Typhlomys > Typhlomys cinereus. The sequence continues at coordinate 1,660,475 of JALPQD010000282.1, read as the reverse complement.
GAACGGCCAGAGCATTGTTCATCTTCAGAATGATACAGTTGCTGATGGCGCCCATTGTACCCGTCATTAAGCACTTCTGCCTACCTACAGAACATCAGCTTCTAATGCGAAAAGGGAGTTTGTGCTCCTAGACTGAGTCTAGAAGGGAGCCCAGGGGAGCACTGAGGAAAGAGGGGGGCAAAAGGTGATGGATAGATTTGGTCAGTGTTCCTGCTATCTTTTGGGCAATTCCTTGTGCTCTCAGGAGAATATAAGGAAAACAGGCCTAAGGATGAGAGCATGAGCTATCTTTTGTAAGTGATCGTCAACAAGGCTTTCTGTACCACACAACTCAACCTAGTGTGTTCACACGCCAGGACGCCTGCTAGGGGGCTGCCTGGAGAGAGGGTGTGCGCACACAGTTATTATGAGCAAGAGTCTCCCTGACTCTATTTGATTTTTGTAAATGAAGCAGGAAAAGAAGTTTTTTTTTTTTAAAAAAGCTCTGATTAATAAAAGAAATTGAGGACGAGGTAATTTCTCAATGTATTTGGCTCATTTAATTTGACACGTGTGGGTTAGTCTTAATTATTTAGGCGGCTACATTACAAGGCGCTAATAAGCACACTGTAGAAACTTATTAAGTTGAGAGGGCTCTCTGGCTAAGTCTGCTGAGAAGTAGGGAGAAGTCACCGGGATCCCCATGAGAATGCGTAGGCTGGTGGACTGGTGAAGCGAGGATTAGCTAGCTTGCCATACACAAAGATTTTGGAGTGCTTTTTGGAGGGATTGCAGAACTAAATTAGACATCATTGAGTCTTCATATAGAAGCCTACAGAAGGGTTAGAAGTACAGGATGGAGGAGAATGTAGAGGTCCCGCTGGGCAGTGGAGCATGATCAGAGGAAACAAAAAAGAGAAGGAAGCTGAAAATAACCCTATTGACTTGGGGGGAACATCAGTGAGTCAAATGAACAAGACCCACCAGGAGAGAATTGGCAGAATATGACCGAGAGAGCAGGAGACTGTTTGTGTGAGATGGGCTGGCATTCAGACTGTCCCCTGTCTTGTTGCATGGCTCTGAGATGGACAGCGGAGGAAGGTCACAGATGCTCAGTTTGAACAACAAGATGATGGGTCTTCTTCAAGGGGGCACTGGGGCTGTTGTCTTTGATTACATCGGATGGGACCTCCCAGGAACCCTGAAGGCATTCCTAGGAAATGATTGAAGGGATCGGAGGAGTCCTGGTTTCAAAAGAACGTTTAGGGCCACCTGCAGTTGGAGCGCCAAGGGCACTATCCAAGAGGGACAATGGCCTGTGCAACACTGCAGGTAGAGACAGCTACCGGGACAGGCACGTTTCTTTGGCAGAAGGCAGGTTTGGCATCACAGTAGCTCCTGGGCTGCAGACTGTGAGCAACAGAAGGCTCGCAGAGGATCCTTTTCCAGCTCAGAACCTTTGCACCCAGCTCAATGCCTGGCACATGATAAGCACTCAGGAAAAACCCGCTGACTTAAACAGAGGGCTGACGCAGAAGTGTCCCCAACCTAGGTCAGAACCAAGACAGAAGAGCTTACATGTAGCACAATGCATTTAGGTTGCATGGGGACGCTTGTAGAGTGAATGAAACTTGTAATTCTTCCGAATAGAGAACTGTTCTACAAGTAGAGAACGCGGTGGGATTTCCTCCTGGGAGGAATAAAAAGGATGGCTTTGTAAATGGAGTGGCTTTCTTCAGCTCGGTAGCTGTGGATGGAGCGCTTTCCAGCCTTCGGGTCCCTTTACTCTTACTACTAATAATGACAGCGAGCCTGCGCCCCATTTGTGGCACACTTACTTTTTCATGGTGCTGTCATATTTACTATCTCATTAGATGCTCGCAGTAGCTTGGCGAAGGAGGCAAGGCAGAAATTATTTCTTCCATTTTGGATACAGAAGCTGAGGCTCAGAGAAGTTAAACAGACAGCTGGAGGCGAAAGTTGTCTTAGCTATTGCTGGTGCTCGGTCTACAACTCAGGGTTTACTCTTGGGGATATCAGGGCTGTAAATGTTGCAAATCAAGACTCCTGTGACTACCAGAGATTAATGGTCTGGGTTAGGATTGTGCTGTGGAATGAATAAAGACACCCTCCTCAGATCACATGTAGGAATCCTACCTGTATCCTGCCAGAAAAAAAAATCCCTGATCTTAAAGTGTATCTTATTTGCAGATTGGAACTGTGTAGAAGTGGTCAAATTAAATGGTTAAATTAAAATGACATCATTAGGTGGGTCCTGTGCAATGTGTCTGGTGTCCTTACATGGAGAAGTTGAAAGAAGCATACAAGAGAGACAACGACACATGGACATAAATGGCCATTTCAAGTCCTTCCCTTATAGTGCTCAGAGGGACCCCAGCCTGCTGATCTCTCGATTTTGAGCTTTGAGGGAAGGCATTTCTGTAGTGCGAGTGACCTACTTTGTAGTGTTTTCTTACAGCAGCCATTGCTAATACGTACAGATAGGAAAGGGAGAAGCTGGGCCTCCCACAGACTCGGGCTACATACAATGTCTATAATTGTCTTCCTTAGGCCACCGAGGAGCTACCTACAGGGAATGGCAACACACAACTGCTTAGCAGAGCCAAACTGATGAGAGAGTGGTGATCAGGGACGCCACACAGTGGAGATGGCAGGCACAAAAGATAAGGAAAGAGGGAGATAGGAAAAAAGGGGGGGCTATTGTATGTCTGCACACCCAGAAGCGTGCATGGTATAGCATGCTAGCCAGGGTGGCACTTGCTTATGTCTTATTCAGAGGCGCAAGTAACTTCAGGACAGTGGAGAGGAACCGCCCATATCTGACGTCTAGACTGTGAATGTGCACTGCTTGTAGGAGCCTTTCTGTTCTGCCCCAGCATGCTTGTTTTGCTCCCGATAGTTTGTGTTGATAAGGTAAAGATTTCCCACTTGTAGGATACTTATTTTTCACATTATATTATGATATTCACTGTCTCATTCAGTTGTTGAAGACTAACTTTTTTACTCCCCCCGCCCCCCACTGTCAGGAGGGCTATGAGATAGTCCAGTCACTATGCACGTCACTACGGAGGTTGGTTCCTCAAGAACCTAAAAATAGAGCTATCCTATGATCTGGGAGTCTGAAGGACTCCAAGTCTGTACACTACCGAGATACTTGCACATCCATGGTTAGGGCTGTACTTTTCCCAACAGCCAGGAAGTGGAACCAGCCTAGGTGCTCATCAACAGATGAATGGACTAAGAAAATGAGGTGTACACACACAATGGAATTTTATTGAGCTGCAAAGAAGATGAAATTATGCCATTTGTAGGAAAATCCATTGAACTGGATGGAGACCATCATGTTAAGTGAATCAGCCAGACCCAGAGAGACAAATATTACGTTTTCTCTAACATACAGAATATTTTTTTTTTAAAAAATGAAAGCAGAAGGAATATCTGGGAAAGGGACCAGAAGAAGTAGCAAGGGGACAAAAGAAGGTAAAAGAATGGGGGAGAATTTGATCGAAGTACATTATTTACATAGACAAGACCACAATAATGAGAATAATTATATTATGCATGCAATATACTCTAATAGAAAATTTTAAAGAAAGAATTAACTTTTTACCATCTGAACCTGTCAGACTTGAGTATATTCCCAGAGACTTTCTAAGCAAGAAACAGAGTATTGCTGGTGAGAAGCTGAAAAGATTTTGGGGGCCTTGCAAGTGAAGGAGAGCTAGGGGCCAAATCCCGGCACAGCTGAGGCGTGTCCCTAGAGTCAGGATTTTCTCCTGTAGGGGGCGCCTGAGAGGAGCTGAGCTGGGGGAAAAGACATCAGGAAGCACGGAGTGAAAATCACTTTCTGCAAGTAAGTAATGAGAAACCTGGTTAAGTTCACAGACGTTCTTTCCTGATCTCACCAGAAGGGGAGGGCATATAGTCTAGCAGATAAAAAGTAATCATTTTGCAAATGGGTAATGGACCCCGCCCTCAGTGAGGTTTCCTACTCTTATTACATCTACCCTTGAATGTGCTATTACAACAAGACTCCAGTTTAACAGCTTTTTGTCTCTGGCCAGGGGGTGACATACAGTGCCCAGCAGAATGGAGTGAAGGGAATTGCAGGAGCAGAAAAACTGCAAAGAAAATCAACAAACCACAATCCAGAACTTCAGAGACTCTATATCAATCACATAGAACTAGGACAGCCTAATCTCTCCCCATCCTGGAGCTCAGGGACATTTGCGGAAGAGGGGGCGGTAAGATTGTAAGAGCAAAAGGATGGGAGGAGCAACGATTTGCAAGATTCTCAACAATAGTTGGGGCCAAAGCAATCATAATGGAACTTTGCATGCCCTGCGCAATGTCCAGCGCACTGTTGCCCTCATAAAGTCTAGCATCTGTTAAGGGCACCGAGACCCCTGGAGGCAAGGGATTGACAGCCATAGTAGTAATCTTATGATTAAGGGGAACAAGAGAAAGGGCTTATGGAAATGCCACTGGGTCCTTATATGTCATCGGAGAGGAGGACCCAGTGGAGAGTTAGGCGCACACAATAAAGGACTCTCTGGGAATTGGGGGGGAGACACTGGGGGAAGGGGAGGGGGGAGGGAGGGAACTGGTAAAAAATTTTAAAATGTATAATTAAATTTTTAATAAAAAAAAAAAAAGATATCATTCACCAGAACAAATAATGAACGTTGGAAATGTTTGAAAAATAAAATTCAGGAGGTAGTAATTATCAGACCTAACAAGCCCACGAATATTTGAAAATCACTTTAGACAGAGATCAGCCCCAAGAAGGGGCAGCAGCTTGGAGAGCCCTGGCACACTCCAGGCGAGAGACGCTGGCTTCCCATCTGCTTGATCCTGCCTGCTCACTGCAGACAGGAAAGATGCAAAAGCAAGTGGAAGGACACAGAACTTCCTTGGAGGGAGGGGGCGGGTGGCACATGGAACTTCCGGAGCTCTGGTACCTCAGTACAGAGAGAAACAGAGGGGCTGAAACTAGCTCGAATTTTCCAGATGGTGCCTCTGACCATACGAAGAAAATTCCAGCTGGAGCTGGTTGGAGTCACTGGGAGGCCTTGATGCTTCTGAATAAGTGGGACTGGCTGATGCTAGGCTGTAGCGTGCAGCAGTGAGCTCTCTGGAGCATCTCCAAACTTCTGTTTCCCCATCTATAAATTGTTGCTACTAAGACCCTCCATGCACTATTAATATGAAAATCCAATGAGCCAACATATGGTGGAAAGAGCTGAGAATAAAGGTGAGCCCAGTGAATAGAAGCAAAACCATGGGACCAAGGTCTAGAGGTCATGTCTGTCCCCTCCTTGGTTTCTTTATAGATGCGGATGTAGAGACGTGCGAGGTGGAAGAATGTCACCAAGGCCATGTGATGAACTGTCAGGGGATCGTCTTTGGAAGTCAGCATGTTAGTCACAAGTGAGATGGCCTGGGAAAGTGAAGGGAAGGAGAAAGACCAGTCACAGCCTGTCACAGGAGGAGTAGAGGGAAAATGGCGTCCAAGGCATGTTCCTGAGCAAAACTTTGGGCAAAAGTCATGAGTGGCTCAAGCAAAGGAAGGATGCAGAGATGACAGTGTGTCTTTTACTGCAAAGATCTGTATGTGTCAGATCAAAATGGAGTGATCATACAAGGAGCTGATTGGATCACAGGGTAGTAATAGCGCATGGCGGAATCCTGTTCCATGGGGATGAAGTTCACACATGAAGAAGATAGACAATAATATGGGCAGGCGTTTTGGTCTAAAGAGATATATTTTTAATCAGCTTAAATGACTTCTGAAGTTCAATGTCTTGTGGAGAAAAGTCTCAACCTCCACAGCCAGGTTGTACTAACAAAAATGATCAGGATAAGACCCACCCCACAAACACAGATCACTACACATAAGGCAAGCTTTCTCAATGATGCTACAATGCAGTTGGTCAGAAAAGTATATGCAGGGTGAGTATCCTTTATCTCAATGTTTGAAAACATAAATACTATATATTGGGGGGGAGTTTCCTGACTTTGGGGATAGTTGTGTGGATTCTAACTATTTGACTGTCCCTCGTACAAAAACCTTCAAATGCTCCAAAATCCTGAGACATTTCAGATTTTGAAGCATTTTGGATGTGGGGATTCAGAATGCTCAGCTTATACTGTGAAAAGATGAATGAAAGTCAAAGATAAGTCACAGTCAGGAAAGAAGTATCCTCGGGGCCGCATGGAGTCATTTCTGCTCCAGTGGTGATCCCTTCCACTGGTATCTTGAAGGAGGAAGCAAGAGCTTAGGCTTGTGGGATGGTGAGGGATAAAGTCACCAAGGGCCCTGAAAACTCAGGAGTTCTCTGGAACTGTCTTGGGGTATGTCTGCTCAGCTGTCTCCTAGAGGTGACTGTCCATCAATAGCCATCAAGAGCCATTCTGCACCAGGATGTCTAAACCACTGTAGGATACTGGGATCTTGTGCTTGAGAATTTTTAACTTAAATTCTGCTAAACTCTTATTTCTTGCCTGAGTTCCACCTAGTCCTTTTTTTTCAGTATAATTATTTGTGTGACAGGCAATCAGGATACCCATAAATCATGGAAGGATCACTATTTTCTGATCAATTTCTACAGTAAAGAGACCCGAGGAGAGGATCAGGAAAGGCTTATTAATCTTGACTAGTGCCTGGCTCTGGCCCTCTAGGACACATAATAAATGTTTAATAGCCCAATAATACCTGTTTCATAATTTTTGAGTCTCATTGCATGCTAATCTAAGTTTATTAAAGAACTATAAACTTTACATTGTTGTAAAGACATAATTGCAATTTCATAGCTTATTTAATGTGAGTTAATTATATTAGAACTAAGTTTTTCCCCATTCATATTAAGTATCAATTAGTTGTTTTAAACTATTGATTCGTATTTAATTAACTATGCTATTACATACCAATTAAATTCTTCTAAGAGAAACTTGAAACAGCTGTGGTTTTACATTAAGTTTTTAAAATAATGAATTACATAAAAAGCTTGTGTTGAGTTCCTGTCTTTTAGGACGAAATGACAATCATTCGTAGTCATTTCGAGAAGGTTCTATGACCACCAGCCCATCTTCAATCACTCCAGTGTGAAACAAGACTCCTTCAGACACCTGCTGCTTATCACTTTGCAGCTTTGCATAGCAATAGCCGCCGTTGGCACGGGGTGGATTTTTCCCTGCCCCTGCCCTCCTGAGCCTGCTTCAGCCATGCCATTTAACCAGACTGAACTGCCCTATCCACAGTGTGGCTATGGCAGACAGCAGTATTGGAAGGTCCGTGCCACCAGCTGTAGGGTCTAGAACAGTCTGTCTTGCTGTTAGCCCCACATCCCATGTGTCTACAGGCAATCTGGGTGACCATGTGGTCATCAATCCTTTGACTCCTCTAAATCTCTGCTCCTCTGGCCTAAGCCTGTGTATCGGAGGGAGTACAAAGCCAGCCAGCAACGAGCAAACAGCAGCAGGCATGCGGCTTCTCGCATCTTATTTCATTCTCACAGCAATATCATAGAAACATGGCTCATCGTCCCTGCTGTGATTTAGAAAGAGGTTTACTTATTTCTTTCGGGACTGGGGATTGAACCCAGGGCTTTGCATATTCTCAGCAAGTGCGCCATCACTGAACCGCATACACCTCCAGCCTGGAAACTGACCTTACAGAGGGACAGGGAATTTACCGGGAGCCTTGATGATGGGGCTCAGTGAGCTGTCTGACTGACTCCACATCAGGCGCACTGTGCGGCTCTCCACTCCCCTTTCTGCAAGATAGGACTCATGTAGAAGTCTGAGTCTCAGCCATTTGAAGTGACTCTCTAAGACCCTACCTGATTCTTCACTTTTCTGGGAGGGCAGGGCTCCTCCTGCTCCTTCAAACACTGTCTGGGGGCTTCCTTCCAATGAAGCAACTGCCTGGAATTCCAGCAGGACCACCATCTGATTCAGAACGCGCCTTCCTCTGGATTGCTTAACCACTGGGAGAGATCTTAAGGTTTCGCCCCCTCCACACACTGGAATGGGGGACATTGCCATTTCCTTTGGGGATCTAACACAGCCCTAAAGGGGCCAAACCCACCTTCACTCTTATCACACTCAAGTTGCCAGATGTTCACTGGCTATGATTCACTAACTTCTGACTTAAGTATTTTTGCATGAATTATCTATATTAATTCTCAGAAGCATTAAGATATTTCTATTTCACCTAAGAGGAAATCGAGGATCCAAAAGGCCAAATAACATCTTTAGGGACTGATAACCAGAATGTGCAGAAGCCAGTAAAGCTAATTATAAAGTTTATTCCTTGAGTTATTAGTGTGATTTCTTTAGGGGGCATTTAATATGTTCCCTGAAGAGAATTTTGTGTGTGTGTGTGGGGGGGGCAAATTTCTGCACATACATGTGCATATGTATGTGGAGACCCAAAGTTGCTGGGTGTTTTCTTGGATTGTTCTGCACCTTATTTGTTGAGGCAGAGTCTCTCACTTGTACTTCTTGCAAGTTTCTCTTGAGCTGAGCAGTATAGCTAGTCTTGCTAGCTAGTTTGCTCACTCATCTTTGTCTTTTGAGTTTTGGAATTACTGGCAGACTGCCACACCCAGCATTTACATGGGTTCTAGGGATCTTAACTCTGGTCTTCATGCCTATGTGGCAAGTGCTTTAACTGCTCAGCTATCTCCCCAGGTCCCTGTGAACAATCATTTTATCACATGTTCAAGGGATGCCTCAGTCTGTCTCTGGTTCAAGATGTCTAATTCCAGTGGGTCACCTGCTCTGTGGGGACATAACAGAGACATAGGATCATGTCGGTCCTTTCATCCTCCCTGGCCTGTCTGTCATCAGTCCACTTAGCCCTGTGCAGAATAGGGACTGATTGCCAAGGGCCACACACCTGGAAGGCTTTTACACTATTCCTATCATAAAGTTGGAAGTGGGAGACTACTTTTGAGTGGGTCAGATTCACAGCTGTGTGCCCTGCCCCTGAGGAGCCTCATCCTGGTATCTCCTGCCAATCATGGCTGGGTGGCTAGGCAGAGAGAGGGTAGTTCCTGTCTTTCTTTTCTCTGTTAGGATCAATAGCTCCCGAAAGACTAAGAGTGAAGGCAATTGAGGGCTGCCAAGTCCCAACCCTGCTCTCAAGTATCCCACTCTACCACACAAAGATGTCTTGAGGTCCAGTTCTTTGGGAAGGCACAGAAAGCTTGAATATAAGCTTGCTTGTGGATCCAGGCATCCTATGGCTTGGTGGAGATTCCATCATTAACGCCACTGCACAGGTGAGGCTCAAGGAAGCCGAGCAATTTTGCAGAATTTGCACTTGGGAAGTGGAGGACCCAGGATGAATGCCAGACAGACTTGGTTGCACAGCCCAGGCTGAGGCTCTTTTCCCAGGATGTGGTCTGCATGTGTGTACACTGACCAGGGGACCAGTCTGGATCTGAGGAAGAAGAGATCAACGGTAGTGCTAGTTGATGGCCATGGGCCTCAGTGCCTGGTGGTGGAGAGCACCAAGAAGCATGGAATTCGGGGCATGGAGAAGGAAAAATGTCCTTCTAGGGACAGGGTGAACACAGATGCAGGAGACACGGACAACCGCTATCTGCTCAGGGAGGGCTGGTAGCAAAGGTGTGGCTGTCATTTGATATGTATTTACAAACCACCTCATCGCCCACTTACGGTTCAAGTAAAATTGTCGCTCTAGAAGACTGAGGGTATTTCCTAAGAACTTGTCAGCCTTTGCCCTTGGAATCCCCTGCATCCCATCATACACACAGGGGGTAGAGGAAGATATCAGAGATCACATGGACCAAGGAAGAGGAGAGAGAAAGAAGGACAAATTGTTCTGAGAGTTGGGGAATGTAGAATGTTAAGAGCAGAAGATTAGGCCGTATTGGGGGAAGGGTACCCCTTCACTTTCTGGGGTTAAACAGTACAGGAGAGTAATGACATGTTTTTATCCCAGTTGTGGCAGTCACAGCTGTTGTAGTCACAGCCTTGCCTGGTGTTGAGAAGTGGGTCTTGTCCATCAGCACGGTTCACCTTTGATGGGGTGGAGGAAAAGGAAGGGAGGGGGAGTATGCAGTACGCCTGCCTTCCACCTCCTGTCTCCCTGGGGCTGTGCTCCGGGGCATCCTCCTTTGGGCCACTTTGGGGGTCTGAAGCTGACCAGGAGCAGAGGACCAGAGCTTGGGGGTTCTCAGCCTCCAGGGCAGAGGCAATTGCCTGCTACCCCATCCGCCCTGCCCACCTGGCAAGACAAGCAAGTCAGCAGCAGGGTTAGGAGAAAAGCCCGTGGAGCAGACAGGGCACCCCGCTGTCCCTCCATTGCTGAAATCCTCCCTAGCCTTGCACACTCCATTACAACTCTGTATCTTATAATTAAATTGAATCTGCCAGTTACCTCTCAGCACGGCAGCAATTCAAGCTCATTGGAGGCTTACTTTGTTTATTTTCATTTATTTATTTATTTAGTAATTATTTATCCAGCAATCCATATAGCTAGATGGGGGTGGTCCTCGCCCAGTGTTTCTTTTGCCTTCACAAACAGCAAAGCCTCAAGTGCACTCTTCCCTGTGGTGAGGGTGGAAGTCTCCAGGGCAGGGGTCAGCCTCCAGAAAAAGGTTAAAAAGGTTAAGGCCACAGGAAAACTTAAGCTTTGTTGCTAGGCAAAGATTGGCTCTGATACAATTCCAGAAAGTTCTAAGCAAAGTCGTGGCCAAGAGGCCTCATCTTGAAGGATTAAAACTCAGGTCAGAGAATATGGAAACCAGGTTGTGACTGGAGATGACTAGCAATTAGCACACAGGTGCGACCTTTCAGTAGAAGATGCATTCACCAAATGTCCATCCTCCTTCAACCTTCCCCACACTTGGAGATCACTGAGGCCGAGGAGGCTCATCTCTTCTTGGTCCTGTACTGCTAACGGGAGAGCTGAGACTTGAAACCCAGGCTTGAGGCAAAAAACCAAGCCCCCTTTATATCTTTCAGAGCCCTAGATAGCAGTTTAGTTATAAACTCAAACCTCCTTCTCTTCAATGATAACCTTTTGGTAGAGTGGGCCAAAGGAAAGCGTGAGAGCATTGATTAAGGAATTTGGCTTCAAACAGATGCAAGAGGGTGATTCAGAGACATCAGCTACCACTCAATGGGAACATGAAAGTTTGCATCCTGTGGAGAAGCCCAACAGGATACTGATTGTGAAGAGGCATGCCAGGGGCTGCCTACGCCTTGTACGGCAATAACTATGCCCAGAGAGGCGACCCCATTTGGGAATGTACCACCTAGCAGCCCTATGGGACAGATGACGGGAGGTTAGGAGGACATGCGAATGTGTGTATGTAAATGTGTGCATATGCATAAATGTATGTGCATATGAATGTATATGTGGAAATGTATGTATATGAATGTGCATGCATATGTGTTTATGAAGGTGTATATGAATAAGCTGTGTAGAATATGCGTACAATGTACGAATAAGTATGTGTGTGAATGTGGGTAAGTGTGTGTGTGTGTGTGTGTGTGCTGTGTATATGCATGAATGTGAATGAATGTGTGCATATGAATATTTGTGTTAATGAGTGTTTGCATATATGTGAATAAATGAGTGTATGTGTGTGTATGAATGAATTTGTGTGAATGCTCCCATGCAACTCTAAGGAGGAAATCCAGACTCAACCTGACAATTAATTCCTTTGAAGAGAAAACAGTGTGTTTTCACCGTCTCCATCCTTGTGACTTGCCCCCACCAGCCTAGTTGCTGGCTCACTAAGGAGCTATTTCATAGGAATGAGTAGAAACAGAGACCTCATTCCCAGGCCTAGTCAGGAGCAATTGAGCTTTCAAGGTTTTGGGGGAGGTAGAAAGTGGATCAGTGTGCGTCTACAATTTGCTTGCGCACTTGAAACCATCACGGACCCTGTCGCAGGCCCTGGTTGGATGACAGGACATGACCATTTCACTGGCAGGATGTTGACAACCCAGGAAGGCAGACAAATTCTCTTCTTGTCTATCTTGAGAAAGTGCTCTGGCCAGAGGACAGGGGGCGGGAGGTTGGTCTAAGACAAGGGCACCATTCAAATGAAAGGCATGCTGAGCGTGTGTCCTGAACTATTTGACTTACAAGTCTGGTCATTTCTTAGCAAATGAGGGAAAGAGAAGCCAGTCCAGGAATCCCTTCCAAGTATCTCTTGACTCTTTCTTAAAATTATTTTATTTTTCTAGTTTTACAAGCTTATTGAGTACTTATCTCTGCTTTCCTCCCATCCCCCTTTCCTCTTATCCTTTCATCAATCCATCTTATTCCCTCCCACCCTCCTTCCTGTCTGCTTCTATGGACTCCAGGGTTCCCTCCGGCTTGTGTACTTTTGTGGGGGTTCAGGCCTCTGTGGCACATCATTGCCTCTCTTTGGGCCACCCCACTGATAGGGGCATTTCCCTTTACTCATCTAGCTTTAGTTCCGAAGGTTTCCACTGAATGTTCTTATCTCTCGGGTTCCTTTATAGTCTATGGGGGCATGTTGGTATGTCTCTCATTACGCAGGTCTGGGAAGGACAAGTCTCACTGCAGTGAATTCCTAGATGCAGCAGTCCTGCCTTGAATGGCATGTCTCGTTTAACTGTGAACCTTCCCATCTTTAGGTCCTTACAATCTCACTGCCTTCTCTTCTGTGAAGTTCCCAAAGTCTTAGCATGAGGCCTCTTGACTCTTGATTCAAAGTGTCCACCTCAGTTTCTTCTATGTGCAAGATGGAGCAGTCCTGAGAAACGCATGTTGAAGGTCAGGAAAAGCATGTGCTCATTGCCTGCTCAAACATACAGAGCCGAGGCTGAGGCTAGATGAGTTTTAAGTGCCCCACAAGTGGTAGTTATAAAAATAACAATGCCATTATAAAGCAAGAGGTGCGCTCAAAGTCAGGAAGAGAATAACGTGCTTCAAGCTCCGCCTGAGCTCTCCATTTCTGAAGTGTGGAATAGAGGCCGCTCTCATCCTAAACTCACGGTACCTGTGCTCTCTTCTTAGTGCTGGGAACTGACTGTCCTGCAAGGCCGTTACCCCTGGTTTACTAAGGCTGGTGGTTTGCAGAACCAGAGGAGCGGTGGGTCCTACATGGTCCTTGTCAACTTTACAAACAGCTAATGGGGAATTGGAGAGTAAGTGCAAGGCATGGACCAGGTGTTGTGTATAGAAGGCAAAGTACCATTGTAAGGATCTTTGAAAATAGCCATTGCTTTAGAACAGATATCCAGAAAAATTTGAAGGGAAGCCTCCATGACAAACTCAGTCCAGATATCTGATGGAAGGCTATTCTGGGCACTGCTCAGACCACTGTAGACAATGTGCACCTCTGAAGCTAAGCATTAAGAAGTGCATGGACGAAGTTGGGTGTGCCCAAAGGAAGGAGCAAGGTGGCAAGGCTCTTGATGCTTGCCTTTGAGAGACACAGGTCAGAGAGCTGAACCCAGAGAGACCAGAACCAGGTGGCATGGAGCACAGTCCCTTGTCTTGTCCTGCTGGGCCTGGAGAGTGGGCTGCAGCCAGAGAGTTGACCCCTCATGTCAGTTTGGAAGAACAGATTATGTGGGTCTTTCTTCCCAACTCGGCATTCAGTGATGCCACATTAGAAGCCTCAAATCACAGTGGTGGGAGTATTGACGGTAGGGAAACTGGCAAAACAGAAATTAGTATCCTCTTCTCTTTCAACCTTCCCACAAATGATTGATTAACACACCATCAGCTACTAACATTTCTAGAACACTTGTGTTTTAGTGTGTGTGTTTTAGTGTGTGTGTGTGTGTGTGTGTGTGGTCAGAGAACAACCTGTAGAAGTTGGTTATCTCGTTCCATCATGGGGGTCCTGCGGAACAAACTCATGCCATCAGACTTGATGGAAAGCACCTTTACACATTGAGCCATCTCAAATTTGAGGAGAGGACAAGTTAGCTTGGCCCTGACTTCTCAGTCTGATTGGGACTCTCGTTACAGCTTCTACTTCACTTCAGGAGAGTTTCCACTCCTCCATACCTCATCCTGGATTTGCTGAACTGACCCTGCTCAGGCCTGTCCTGTGACTCACTCCTTGTGCTCCCTGGAAGGAGTGACATTTCACCATCCAGAAATGCAGCAACTTGTTTCCAGAAAGGTACACTTACCACCTGTCCATGGGTTCTATGTGCCGATGATAGCGTATCCTTCTACATATCTCCCTAGGGTCTCTTCTACTCTTTGCAAATACTTGGAAGCATGCAAAATGCATTTATTTCTATCTACTGTCTTGGGGGCCAATAAGCATCTGGATTCAGGAACACGAATACTTAGTACCCTAGGAATCCACTGGGCAGTGTGACAAAGCAGTTTAAAAAGTGTCAATAGGCATGACACTCGGGTCTCATTTAATCTGGACACCAACTTTATTAAGCAATAAGATATTTAAGGAAAATAGAGATTTGGATAGGCTGTCAACTAGTCCATATAGTAACCGAGTCAAGATTTGAATCTCCGCCTGTCTGAAGTTAGAATTTGAGTTCTACTAAATTCTACTTCCACTCTGATGCATAGACTTTTGACACTGGAAAACCAAAGTTTCCTGCTTGCATATGGACGATGTGTGCAGCACTGAGTTTCGGCAAGCAGACTTCCCCCAGCTTTCCTTATGGGAGCATTAGTGGTGCGTGCAATGAAGCCTGAGGCTTCTCAGAGCGTGTGCAATCTCAGAGCTATGGTCTAGGTCCCTTCTGGTCAAGATCCTGGGAAAGTTGACTGCACCCTCTTTTCCCTCCTGTGTGTTCCTTGCTGGAGTTGAGCCATGGACCCTTCTGGAAGCTTAGCTCTGGGCTAGACTCACTGACGGTGTCCACCTGAGGTGTGTGTGAGCCTGGTTCCTGAGTCCTGGTTCTGTTTTCTAGGTGATCCTAGGGGAGCCACCTCATGGTTCTGAGCCTCAGTTTTCTCCTGTACAAAATTGAGAGATTGAATCAGACATGAAACATAACCTGGTGCCATGACTCTACCGAAGTTGCATAACAACTGAATATACATGTCTTTTTGTAAAAAGAGCTGTGGCTTTCCTCATTCTCAAGAGGTGTGGTACCTCTCCTCCACTTGGGCTGCTGTAAGAACATTGTAGACTGAGTGGTTTGTAAGCAATGGGACTGCCCTTTTCCCAGTTCTGCTGGCTGGGAAGGGTAAGAATAGGTTGATGTGTCTGGTGAAGGTCAGCTCTGTGTCTCACTGATAGCATCTTTTCACCATGTCCTTGCCTGGTGGAAGGGATAAGCAAGCTCTTTTGGAACACTTTCATAAGTTCACGAGCGCTCCATTATAATGAACTAGGCACCCACCAATGCTTTCTAAACCTATCCAGTGAAGATAGTAGTACATGAATTGGTGTGTGTGTGGGGGAGGGGAGCACAACACTCAAATTACAGCAGTCCCTAACTAAGAACCTCGGCCAGAAAGCCTATCTACATACCCATTAGCTTTAGAATCCATTGGATCCTTGTAGACTGTATCTTAATGATGAGGCCAGTCGCTGGCACCAAGGTAACGGGAAAGATTCCAAGGATTTTTAGTAAAGTAATGTTTCCCAAGTGCTCATGGGGTGATGGGAATTTCAGCTTCAGCCCCTGGCCCAGCAGTCCTGCCATCAGCTTCTTCCTTTGGCATCTTCTGAGCCACTGTGCTCTCAACAGGACAGACTCCCTAGGGACAACTGGGATTTTTCCTTCCTTGAAGACTAGGGGGAAGAACTGGAGTCAGAAACCAGGGACTGGTATGTCTGAGACTGGCCAGCATGGTCCACCTATTCAGGTCGTGGGCTGTTTGTACTGGATTGACCCACGTGTCTTTGTGTGTTTCTTTATGCCTCTGGTCTTGTGTACACATTTGATCTTGGGCATTAGTCTGAAATGTCATGGAATGTTAGACCAGGGAAAGAACCTCAGAAGTCACCTGGCACAGTGGAGGAGACGAAGCTTGGGCATTTGCCCGGAATCACCTAGGGACACAGCTGGGTCTGGTAGAGTACCAGCCTTGTTTCCTGGCCCACCTGCCCCCATCCCATGGGAATGGTCCTGTGTGTTGAGTTCCATCTCTATGCTGCTACTCTTGCTTTCCTCCTACGGGATGTTTGTACCCTACATACAATTTGCCTTGTGAATATTTCCAGATCCCTCCAGAAAAAATCCTCCTGGGTGTGGGTCCTCTCTAGATAGGTGGATTCTCCCTCTTCTGGCAACCTTACCTCCCTAATAGTTGTCCACGGAATTACTAGGGAGTGCATTTCAGATTGTTTCTTTCCTGTGGATATCAAACTTCACCCCATGCTGGGGTATTTGCATACAACCTATGACAACCTTCATTCAATATGCTTTAAATCATTCTGGGCAAATGCTATGCAAACAGTTGTTAGACTATATTGGTCAAAGAATACCTGCAGGAAAAGAATCTGTACATGGGTCAGAACAGAAATAGTTTTGTTTCCTCAATGATTTTGATCCTTAGTTGGAAAATCCAATGGATGTGGAACCTGCAGACCTAGAAGGCCAATGGCGTAGATTGTTTTCTATGAGACTCCCCAGTCCTGTAACTGTGGTCCCTTATCTGTGGCTTCACCCTTCTGGACTAAAGAGGTGGGGCCATCTCCATTGTTCTTGCATTCTTGTGGCCAGCACACAATCTGACACACAGCAGATACTCAGTGAATATTCGCATTCACTCTACAGACCACCCACTTGGCTACTTCAGATCGCTCCACCTGACTCAGTACCACATGTCCTTTCTGTGTCTTGGAAGCCAAGGTGAGGACTCAAATCTGGTGGTTTGGGAGCAGGATTGTAACTAATCTGGACCTTTCACCCATTCTGTCATCCTTCGTTCTCTCACAGAAATATACGGATCATCCATATGTACGGGCTGGCCTTATGTGGCTACTCTGCTAGGCACTGAGGTTTCGGTCTCAAGCATTTCCTATCATTTATTCATGCATGTGTTCATTCACTATTGTTGAGAACCTACTGCTCTGGTTATTGTGGTAAACAAGATAGACAAGGACTTTTTTTTTTTTAACCTTCCTGAGCTTCCCTTGTAGGCACTGATTTAACACCTTTACTAGACATGTAACTTAGTGGTGGGACGATTCACAGGGGCTTGGACTAGTTTTTAACATGTTTGTGCCTCAGCATGTCCCTCTGCAAAATGCTCTTACCAAAGACCATCACCATCAGTGGACAGGGTGTGTCACTCAGCCCTCGTATCTGGGGGCTCAGCTGGCTTAATGTAGGCAAACACGCGCACACGCACACGTGCACACATGCATGCACGCAGGTTAATAATTTGCACCCCATCTTCCTTTTGTTTTCTGAGGCACAGTGAAGACTCCCTTTGAACCAGCAGAGAACAAGGGGTTCTTGAACCCAGTGGTGGTCCTTTTACTGCAAAGTAAAAGGACAGACAAGAGACCAGCACTCACGGAGCCGCTACCAGTTCCTTCATAAGCACTGTGATGCCTTTACCCCACACGGTACCCAGCAAGGGAGCTGTTATTTCCCTGTTTCTCATGCGGGAAAACTAAGCTTCAGAGAAGCTATTATAACAAGCTTGCCCAAAGCCCCATGGCTTGAGAGCTAAGTCAGTCATCTCCTGGGGTATAATTCTCCACATGTCAGTGGGGGCCCAGGGGCATGGAAAGAAGAGAGAAGTAGAAGGTTCCAGATGCTTTTTCACTAAAAGGTTTAGTGACACGTTTGTCTTGGCTGTACTTCACATTGACCCAGTGTGTGGCACATGGATTAAGAATGCAGCTGGGGGGTTTGCTTAAGATCAATAAGCCCAGGAGGGTTTGGATCTAAATTCATCAAAATGTCATCTGAAACAAATTTACTCTCTGGACTTCTGAACTCAAGTCACATAGATGGCTACGGACAGGGACAGAAGCTGAGGAATGTCATGTTTGGGGGTTATTATGGGTCTATTAACCTGGAGGGTTTGCTGATAGGATGTCCTAACTGGAAACTGGCACCCCCAAAATAGTTGTAGATATCAGTCTGCCAGGAGAATTTCTAAGAAAGTAGCTGAATGAAGATCTGTCTCTAGGTGGTTGTCACAGAAGAGTGCTTCAGGGTTCCCAGGTCCCACTGTCACCCCTATGGTGGTCTTCCTCCGTGGCATCTCTGAGAACGAGTTACACAATTTTTCCTGGATCCTTCTAAACAAAAGAAGCTCTTTACTTTTCAATCCACGCTTTTCATCTTTGGAGCTAACATAGTTGTAAAATTCTTTATTGTATAGTTTCCACTTCTCCACAACTTAGACTCACTAGCTCCAAATCTGTGTTCTGGGGCCACACAAGACAATCTCACTCCCAGATGGCAATGCCAAAGATTAACACATATATATTCGCCTCTGTGAGAGAAACGTTCTTTGGTCCTTGGATACCCAGGGAATACACTCAGCCCCGGGTCTCACTGAAATCCTGGTTTTCTTCACTGTCCTTCCTCAGCATCTCAGAGAAGATGAGGGCAGAATGGGAATCTGTTGGCAGGGATGACTGACTCACAGCTTTGGAAAGGAAAGACGATGATCTTAGGTGTTGGTGTGACTTCTATACTACATGGTAGTGCACATGTGAGAAGTTGGGCATGACCTGGCCTTATGTGGTGACCAGGAAGGACTGAACCATGCATGTGAATATGGGGGTCATATGGGTGAGCACTTGTGTATGTGTGCGCATGAATTGTGCATGTCTTGTGGGGAGGGGCTCAGATTCTACCCTTCTCCCTTGGGGAATTCTTGGAACGTGTCTGACACTGTGTATGACAAATAGGATTCTGCACCTCTGACCCAACACAAATCCTTCTCCTTTTATCTCAGGACCTACCAGATCCTTAGAGATGTAGAAACTCCAGCCTCTTACATCACATGGGTCTGGGTTTGCCGATTCTAGGTTGACAGGGACTGCCATATGTTGAAACCATCTGTGAGCAGGTGTTTACCCAGTGAGGTGTGTTCTGTACATTTCTGAGTTTTCCTTACCAGATCTAGAGATGGAAATTTACATTTATTTAATTTATTTGCTAACCCCCAAGACTAGTTATGTGGTTCAATCATCTGAGGCCCTATGGAAAGGATGTGGTTGAAACCACAGTCCCTACTGTCTTTACCACCATGCGCCACCTCTATAAAGCAATACAGTCTGTCTTGCAGTCAGAGTTTGCTGATGGCTAAACAAGACTCACTCTTGAGTCACTGATAATCCTGGAGAGTGAGCAGGTCATCCCAAACAGATGGTGGTAGGGTGGGTTCTAGGGGCTCCTACCATGAACTCTGGGACTCTGAAGAACCAATCCAGTCCAGAGTAGTGCATACAATCTACCTTCCTAAGTTCCATTCTAGGCGGGGAGCACAGAATGTGCTGTCAGTTAAGACCTGCTCAGGTGTCTGGGATTGCAGTTCCTCATTTCCCCAAATCCTCCTGCATGTTGTCTGAGCTTTTCTTCCTTTGATTTACTTATTAGATTTCTACTGGACCTGTCCTCAGCTGAGCATGTACGGTCTCCAGGAACCATCTCTAATTTAGCCAGTAACTTCTCTCACAGATAAGATGGGCACATGGGATCTGATGGGAAGTTAGTAGAACTAAGAAGTGGAAGAAGGAGAACAGGGTATGGAAATCGAAAGCACAGCTCTGGCCATAGAGACAGCCCATGACTTTCCCTTCCTTCCCACACCTGGATTTACACTGAGACGTGAAGGATTCTCCCTAGTTACACCAGCGGGTCACCATGACCTCAGATCCTTCCTTGCCTTGTGATCTCTCTGCCTCTCCAACACTTTATGTTCAAGCGTCTATCTGTCTCTGAGCTGTGAGAGCAGAAGCAAAGTTATGTTTTACCCAAAGTCATGTTTTACCCCTGGCCCTTGTGGGGTAAAACAGTTGTAGATATCAGTCTGCCAGGAGAATTTCAGAGAAAATAGCTGAATGAAGATCTTCTGGCTCTAGGTGGTTGTCATAGAAGAGTGCTTGGTCCACGAGGAGAGTTTAATACTTGCCAAGTTGGACAGCCATGGGGAAAACCCGAGAGACTTAAGTGTACACCAGACTCTACCTCCACCCCTCTATAGGACCCCATAGTTGGGGAAACTGGATATATATGAAAAGGCAGTTAATGTTATCTTGGATGTTCTGACCAGGACATCTTTAAGGAGGACACTGGATAAGGTTGGGCCATATATATGCTGGGACTAGTCATCTAGAGAGGACACAGCACTGGAGGCAGGAGGAATGGTATGAGCCACTGTTAAGGTAGGAATGGGTAAGGGGCTGCTGGGAAGGGCATGGTTTATGTGAGAAGTTCTCAGCAGATTGACGTGTGCTGTTGAGAGCTTTGAAGGGAAAATGTGGGACTGGGCTTGGAAGGTCCCCTGCAATGGAGAATCTTCCTCATATCACGGTCAGTTCTTTCCATTCCCTGCTCTTCCCAGGAGGGGGCTGATGGGGTTTCTGGACAAGTGGGGGCTCTGCACGACTTGGGAACTGTCTGCTCCTGTCTCCTCCTCTTTCAGGAAGGTAGAACCAATCCAGTTCAGACTCTTCTGCCACAAGAAAACCTCTCTCCCCTCTTGGTTCCGCCTCTTCCAACCATCTCCTCTTCTTTCTTTTGGGTCCCTCCAGCTTCCTTGACATTAGTGTCACTTGGTTTCCTGGTGTATAAGATGCACACTCTACAGAATGACTAAATCAAACTAATGAAACACATCTATTACCTCACATACTTGTCATGCTTCGGTGGTGAGAACTTCTCAAAATCTTCCTTTTAGCAGTTTTCAGTTACATAATACATTGGTATCATAATACCTGTAACCACCCTGTTGAAGAATTATAGGCTAGAATTCCCTCTGCATCCAGGATTAGGTCTTGGACCCTGATCACATATCTGCCCAAGTTTCTAGGGTTCTTAGGAGTCTCTGGAGAGAAAGTACCTTGAGAGAAGGTGACCTCCATTTACTCAGCATTCATTAAAGCCCAGCCTGGCCTCGCACGACCCTGGGTACATATGTTGATGGTCACTGTTCCTTTCCAGGGAAGGGAAAACAACTGACAGCACCTGCCCCAGGTCACACCTGCCAAGTGACCGAGGGATTGGAACCCATGCTCTCTCTCTCTACCCTCAAATCAGGCTCCTTGTACAGACATGGCTCTGGCTCTGCCCATGCAATTCATTTGGTTTAACTGTGTTCCGCTGAGCAAATCATTACACCTTGCTGGGCTTCAGTTTCATCTGTCAAATGAAAGGTCTCCGCAGGGCCTGCCATCCCCTGCTCAGCACAGACCAGGGCCCACTTCCTACTGCCTACTTCGAGGACAGACTCGCTGTTTGTTAGGCAGCCCGTGTCGTTCCCAGCTGCAATCCAGTGGTGCCCTTGCCAGCCTCGCTAAGCCCTGGTTTGCGTCTCTGCCATCAGTGTCTTGCCTGCGTGAGTTGATATCAGAAACTCACTCCCTTGATGCTGCCGGAAGCAATAAGCCAGACACGGTTCACGGGTTTAGCGGAAATCCTCCAAGAAAGTGAAACTCAGCAAAGCAAGATTTTCAGCAGATGCAAATATCTGCCCATTTGCCTTCCAAATCCAGGCTGTGGCAGAGAAGGATGAGACGCCTGTGGATACTCCAGCTTCAGGTTGCGTGGGGACTGAACAAGGGCAGAATGCAAGTCCCTGAAGTCTCCACAGGTCTAGGAAGGAGGCAGGGGAAAGTTGCCAAGTATTCACACGAGGGTTGAAAAAAGGTGATTTGACCTCAGTTGCATGCAGCCTGCATAGCAAGCCAAGGCTCAGTGCATCCCCGCGCGGTTTGGTTTCTTATTCCATCCTCACAACATTGACATAAGAAGTAGGATTAGCCTTAATTTAGGGATGAGGCTCAGACAGCCCAAGCGACTTGCACAAAGTCACACAATCAGGAAAAAGAGCGGAACAGAGCTATTCATGGCTGACGGGGACATTGCTTCCTATTCTTAGTAAAAGATGGTCCCCTTCTCCCTCTTGTTCCACATTAGCTACCTGATATCATGAAAAATTACCCCAATGTGGTCAGCCTGCTCTCCTGTGTTTCTGGAGATGCTTCCACACCAATCTGTGGTCCCAGATGCTCCTGTTGTCCCCAGCTGACTGTAGTCTCCCTCTAAGCCGAGTGGATTGTGTAGTTACCAAGGAAAACGTGCCCCGACTCCAGACTTGCCAACAGCTCTAGAGCACTAAGCTGTCATTCTAAAATGAGGTTTTTCCATTTCAGAGACTCCAAAACTTTCATGTCTGCCAAGCAGCAGGCCCTCCTCCAGCTTTGGATAGCTGGGATCTGAGCCAAGGATGAGTTTGCTCACAGACCTTTTCTCCCAACTCCACCAAAGCAGAGAAGATAACCTGTCCAGGACTTCAACGCCTTGGGCCTGGGCTAGCACACAGTGGTACCCTTCTCCTTTGTAAATTTACATAGACACTGAATACACAAAGGCATCCAGCATCATGATATGAAAATGCTATGGGGTCAGAGAGACCCAGTGTTCCTCTGAAGCCCCTTTGCTTGTCTCTGTTCAACAAGCCTGCTTCCTTTCTTGGGAGCTGCTTTGGGATAAAGTAAGAGCAAGCGCTCAGCCCAGTGCCTGGCACGCAGCAAGGACTCTAGGCACGGAGGCATCTGTCATCGTGCCTGTGGCCTGTGGAATCACCTCCTGCTTTCTCAACTTGGAGAGTGACAGCCGATAGCAGGCCAGGTAGGGAGGCTGCCTGTGCGCCTGGCTGCTGCGGAAGCTGTTAGTGACTGTAACCTTTCAGAAGGCATTACAGGCCATTGTTTTAATCAATACTATATTATTACCTCCCTGGCATCTATCCCCATGTTTATTATGTGTAAATAGGGTTTTTCAGGGATGTGAATGTGTTAGCTAATGTAGCCGACATTCAGTGTGTGCAATCTGGTGGCTGCCCCCGAGGACCTCCAGGAAAATGAGATGATGTATCTGCCATGAAGCCGTCCTCCTGAGCAAAATTTGAGAAATACAAGGCGGCGGTGGTCAGGGTACCTGTGCGCTTGCAGGCATGCGCTGCGTGCTCCAACAAGGAAGGCTGACAATAAACATGACCCTGGGGACACGGCTATGGCTATTTTTTTTAGGGAGTTCAGACGGTCTGAGCTTTGGGAATCAGGTACTGGGGTTCCTTCGTTTCTCTTGCTGGTCTAGGTTCTCTACTATCTACCAACATCCACCCATCATTCCTTTCTTCCTTGTCTCTGGAATTTGCCAGTAACCCTTGCTCACAGCTGCTCCTCTTTCTCCACCTCTTGGGTGGTGTCCTTCCTCTGCTTTCAACATACAGCTCTAGAGATCTGAACACTCATCTCGTTCTCGTTTCTGTGTTGCCTGGGCATGGCCCAGCCTAGGTGGCTAGGCAGGCGATGTGGTGTCAGAGTGGTCTTTTCAAAGTTTCCATGTGGGCTTGTCTTATTTTTTTCCAATGCCAGGGTGTTCATATTAACCAATGGACCTCACAGCTTCTGTTTTCTCTGTCCCGTGGGGCTGCAGCTAAAGCATGAAGAATTTTGTTTTGATCTGAAGAGGGGTTCCTTGTCGTGATATCCTTAAAGGTGCAACTCAGAAGCCATTTTCCACATGTGGCTCACAATCAACAGGTCAGGAACCTAATGATACGGTGTTTTGCCCTACCATGTCAGATACCAGACAACTCGGAATTCAGTGGACTGTACCATGAGGAAACAAGGCAGTATGTGAAATTTTACTGGTAGAATGAGCTTCCATCTGCTGTTTCTTAACTGGTGTTTGGAAGCAGAGGACTGGCTAGGAAGCTGCCTGTCTCTCTACCTTCATGCCACATGGCCAAGAGGGCCCGAAGGAGATCTTCTCTGAGAAGTATGGGAAGGAAGAGATCTGTACCCACACTTCATGCCTGTCTGTTTATCTGTCCAGAACACGTGTCAGACTCTGGGGGTCCATCTTGCTAAAAGACACTGTATAAATGCAAACGGCGTTTTTATCATTAGGCTCCGTCTGTGGGTCTTAAACCCACCGCACGCCACATGACTGGAGTTGGGCCTTGCCTCAGAGATACGGGGGAGGTGTTTTTCTTGGAAAATAAATATGATATCATAAACCCTGGCAGCCTTCCAACCTGACTAACTGCCGTCTGCCTTCCTAATTCCCTGCACAGCTAGGAGCAGGTACATTATTCTTTACTTCCTCTCCTTAAAATCAAACTCTGGATCAGAGAGCATCACTCAGCCCCCAGGATCCCTCCCCTAACGGGATGTGAGGGATATGCTCAGATTATAGTGCACTTTTGGGAAAACACAGCCAGACTTTTGACCCAGAAAGAGTACCCGAGATCTCAACGACGGTGGCCACTCTTCATGAGGGACACAGAGTCAAAGTCAATGACCATCGCATGACCATGCCACCGTTTTCCTCACGTAAATCATTATGGAGTACCTAGGTGGTCCAACCCCAGCAGACAGGCATTACGATGCAGCTGCACCGCCAAGCATCTTGCTGTGTGCATGGCTGCGGAAGAACACAGAGCCTCTGCTCAGACCAACACTGTCGCCTTGAAGTGTTTCTACCCTACTTCAGTTGCCAGTAGTTCTTTTTTCCTTTGCTTTTATATGTGGTATGCATTGTGCATGTATGTTTACTGTGTGTATGTGCAAAGTGAATAGAGAATGAGTGTGTACATGTGTGACTGAGGTTGATGCTGGGTATCTTCCTCAATCGCTCTCCATTGTAATCATTAAGGCAGAGTTTCTCAATGGATCCTAGTGTTTGCCAATGCAGCTAGTCTGGTTAGCCAGCTTGCCTTGTCTTCACCTTGCAAGTGCTGGAGATAGAGGCAGGCTGTTACCCCTGCCCAGCATTTACATGCATTCTGGTGGTCTGAACTCGGGCCCTCACCCTTTACAGCAAGTACTTTATCCACTCAACTATATCTCTGGCCCTCTATTCATTCTTTATGACACAAAAGTAGAAGGTGTGGTGACTGCTATGGGATTTAAGCATCTTCCAAGAGGTATGTGTTGAAGGCTTGATTTCCAGCGTGGGGTGCTCCTCCAGGAGGCAAGACCTCAAGAGTGGAAGTTAGGTCATTGGAGGTGTGCTTCCTTGCTGCCATGAGGTGAGCGGCTTCCTCTGCCAGGTACTCCCTGCCACAAGTACTGTGCCATCACGGTCCTCAAACTATGGAATCAATTAACAATGGTCTGAATCTGTGAGCCAAAATAAACCTTCCCTTCTTTCAGTTTTGACCCCAAGTATATTTTGAGACAGCAGCTGAAAGCTGACTACTGCATTTACCCTCTCTTTCATAAAACTAGAAACTGAGTCTCAGAGAGATTAGTTATGTAATAATACGCCTGGCCACAAAATAAAAAGGGTAGAAATGAGAGATGAACTAAGGACTTTTGGCTCTAATTTTTATAATGCCACATCAACCTCACTGTTATTTGCGGACCAGCCCCCTGACCAAGTTGGAAGAGTTGTTACAAGGCTGGCACTGGGCTGGGAGCTAGGCTGTCACCTCAGATGGCCTCTGATCTGCTGGAGACTCACTGGCAGTAACTGTTGGGGAGATGGACAGCATCTGGCTTTCAGGAAGTGTTGAGACAAGAGTAGAAGGGGTACAGGAAATCCTGAGAGAAGAACAAGTCAACATGTCTGGGCTCATAATGCCGGGTCCAGCAAGTCTGCATTCATTGAGCACCTACCGTGACTAAGGGGGCCCCAAGTCCCAACCACATAGAGGCTCTGCCTCAAGAAGTTGGCAGTCTGCTGGGAGAGACAAATCAACAAACTATCTTAACATAGACTAAGCATGTATAGTCTGAAAATCTGAAATCCAAAGTGCTACAAAATTGGAATTATTTTGAACAGCCACACGATGCCACAAATGGAAAATTTCATACCCAACCTTGTGAAGAGTCACAGCCAAAACACGCCTGAAGATGCTGTGTAAAATTGCCTTCAAACTATGTGGCAAGATGATTTTGCTTTTTAGATTTAGATCCCATCCATAAGATCCATCTACGTATATTGTGTATATACATATCTACACAATCCAAAAAATATAAAATCCAAAACACTTCCAGTTTCCAAGTATTTCAGATAAGGGATGGTCAATCTGCACAGTGAGAGGTGGGCTCTAGCGGCCGAAGGCCCAGGTCCCACACTGTGTCTAGGGAGAGCCAGTCGTCAGGCACGCTGTTCTCGGAAATGTTCCTGGTGGCATGGCATCTCAGCTGAAGCCAAAAGGACAGGTGATAGATGGGCAAATAAAAGCTGAGACGTCAGGGTGCTCCATGTTGGGGACACAGCGTGTGTAAAGGCCAGGAGTTCAATGATGCACGTTAAGCTTTGGTAATGGCTATTGCGAAACAGAGCTGCAGTGATCAAAAAGTGAGGTTTGAGGGTCAAAGAGCAGAAGCAGCCAGTAAAACCATTGGGCATCTTTCCAATCAGAAGCTGGTCATAGGCCCACCATAGCCCCAAGTCTCCAATCCTTGTGTGTCCTAATCCTGAAACTCAGTGTATCCTCACCCATCTTCCAACTCTCTCTGTTTCTGACCGTGCAGGGAGGAGTCAGAGAAGCACCAGAGCCAAGTCAGCAGCACCAGCTCAGAATTAAAATCCTCCATGTGCTTTATCTAACTGAAGGATGGAATCTGCGAGATGTTCATTTAACATATTTCTGCCTTCTGAATGGCTTTTACTTTTCACTAAATTGAAACTGCAGTACAATATATGTGAATGATTAGGTTGTGTAATACATTCCAGCAAATTTAGATTAGGAGTGATTATGACTTAAGTAAAATAGTTGAACACAATTCCTATTGCCATCTATCTTTTTTCTCCTCTTTAAGTGTTCGTGGTGCTGATGAATGCAAGGAGTGAATGACTCCAAGAAGAGCTGGGGCCAGGCAGGGAGGGAAGAGGGGTTCTCTTTGTAGGAAAAGAGAAGCTGGCAGGAAGTGTTAGGGTCTAGGCTGTGGGAACAAACTTTGAAGGCCATTCCTTGGCATGTGATTTGCTAGCTGTGTGATCTGAGGTAAGTTACTGAAGCTTTCCGAATCCTAATTCTCAACAGTAGAATGAAATGCTTTATCCCTGGTCTTGCTTTGGGCGTGGAAGGAGCTCAGGGATGGGAGACCAACATTATGAGTGACCAATAGCTCACATGGAAAGTCAAAACCCCAGTCAGCAGCACTCAGAGCCCCCAAACTCTGTAACTCAGCCTCCCAGAGTTTCAGCCTTTCAATTCATAAAGCAGAAATAAGTGTACTTAGCCATGGCTTTCTTGGACAGAGGCTGGAATGGGATTCCCTTCTCTTGCAACACATAAGCCAGTTTGGGGGGGGGGCCATCCAGGTGGTAGAGGTGGGAGCAGGTGTCTGGAGAGATTGGCATCAGGTAGGGACAGTCTTGTCCAGGCCTTGGGTGAAGGAACCTGTGCCATGAGCTTGTCCTGCCTGGAACTTATGCTCGCTTGATCCTCTGCCCAATGCCCCACTGGTCACACCTCAGGAATCTGCATAATTGACCGTGTATTATGTTCTTACTTAGTGTTGGTCTCCCGGTTCAAAGGAAAGACTTCCAAAGCAGGGAACCGATGCAGTCAGAGCAAGAGTTTGGCTAATTATGAGACATCCAGGAAATACATCGTCAAGTGCATGGATTCGTATTAGGCTCCAGTTCTACCTTCCTAGAATAACTCAGTGGAGGCTGAGGAGTGAGGGGGGAACCTTGGGTTGTCAGTCACATCAGCAGGGCGCTTGCTGCAGAGGGAAAGAAAGCGCAGCATTTGTGGCATGGAGACTGACGCCCATGCTTCAAGGAAGCCACAGCCCCCTGGAGCGTCTCTGAACCCTGAAGACACCCACAGCCTTGTTGCAATTCCCCATCCCCTCCCCGACCCCAACAACACAATTACTGCCACCCCAAAGCCTGCGGACTCTCGAGGTGTCTGCCTCCTGTGGCTCCGGCTGGAGACAATATTTCTCTTCTGTTCGTTGTGACAACAGAGACTACAAATAACATCATGGCAGATGAAGGGCCCTTCAAGCCCTCAGAGCTGAAGGAGGCCAGGCTGGCAGCAGCTTCTGTGGGGGAAGCGCAGCTACAGTTCAAGTGGGCATAGAACTGCTTCCCCACCTCCCAGACTCTACTGTGGCTGGCCCAGGCTGCTTCTGGTTAGAGCAGGCAGAGCCGCTGGCCCCGCCCCACTCGGCAGCGCGAAGGGGCTCAGGCTCCGATGGGAGGACTAGCCGCACTCCTTCAGGGCCAGCTGCCTAGGGTGCCTTAAGTGCTGTCCCTCCTCTCCATTGCTCAGCCTAGGAAGTAGCTCCTCTTGCCTTCCAACGAGGCAGCAGCAGCTTGGCGAGTCTGGGTGCAGTCCGCCCTCCACCCCCACATATTTGCGTTGGAGGGTTCAGCCAACCACAGACCTATTAAAAAACACTGTATCTGTCTGGGAAATGCCAGAGCAAAGCAAAAAGGAGGTAGAAGCAAAACAGGATGATTCCCAAAGTCACCATTGGTCCTTCACAAGGAGATATCCTGCCCTCTCTCATGTGCACACGAGACACACACACACACACATGCACACGCACACACACACACACACACACACACACACACACACACACTAAATAAAGCTTTATAACTTAAAAACAAACAAACAAACAAAAAAACCACTGTATCTGCTCTGACCACAGAAAGAATTTTTCCTTGTTGCTTTTCCCTTAACAATCCAGTGCAGCAACTATTTACACAGTACGCACATTATATTAGATATTATTAGTAATCTAGAGATGATTTAAAGTATGTGTACAGGTACTATGCGAATTCTATGCCTTTTTCTGTAAGGGATTGGAACATTGACCCAGAGGATTCTAGAGCTGAGTTTCTTTCCCCCGATCCACTGCAGAGAGGACACATGGTTCATTAAAAACCTGTGCTGACATAAGAATGCATATGCTTCCAAATCCAAGGCACACCAAGTCGGGCACCGTGAGTCCTCCCTGAGGTGCACATTCTCCATGGGAGGGAGGATTGGTTCTTTTCCTCCCAGACTCATTTTCCCCATCAGTGGACCCCTTTGCATCATCTAGGAGACTGCATTATGCCTCCTCACCCTCTTCTGTCACCATGCCTGGCTTGCCGGTGTCCTCATGTTTGTCGCCTGAAGCTTGGGCTGATTCTGTCTTGAGGTCCCCACTGCTGACTGATGCCCTGTCTCAGGTGCCACCTGGAAGCTCTTCTTTCTTTATGCCTCTTCCTTCAGGTGGAGAGGGGAGTCCCAACCAAGGCTGGCTTTGGCATAAGATGCCCCAATCCCTAGATGTTGACAGCAGTGGTGGTTCTGGCTTATTCCATCGGGCATTTGCTAAATTCAGATAGTATCCCAGAAAGTAGATTCTATGCTGCTTTGCCTCATTCTGACTTTAAACTACCTCCATAACTCTCTGCTTTGCTAATATCTCTCTTCAAACATGTTTCTGAAACCGAGTCCAAAATTCCAGGCATGGTCTCATCAAGCAAAGCCCAGGGCATTATTTCCTCCATCTCTAGGTCTAGGGTCTCTTATTGGTCTGCTTAGCTATGACAACCTTCCCAGGGTTCCGAGAAAGGCTGTGGTGGCAAACCTCTTTCTTGGCTGTGTCTGCAGATATCGCCGTGGCTCACAGTGGCTGCAGCAGAGGAAAGAGAACCTGATCTCCAGTCAGTGGGGGTGAGGGTGGGAGCTAGGCAGAGGCAAACAGTCCATGAAGGTCAATGCACTGCTCAGTGAGAGATCTGTCCCTATTTCAGCCTCAGTGGGAAAGTGATGAAGGGTGTAATGAGGTCCTGAGCTGTGCCTGTGGGGGCTGCTCTGCTGCTCAGAGGCCGGGCATGCAGACAGTGGTCTCTGTCCTCAGAGCAGTCTTGGTCACAAGAGTCTGGCTGCTCAGGGCAGCTCCCTGGCAGCAGCAGACCCTGGCCTGACTTCCCTATTCTTCCTACTTCTCTCATTAGAATTTATTTGTCCTGCATGTCTCATCTCACCCAGTTCTCTCGAGGGCTTGTCTTATTAGCGAGTGATCTAGCTTACTAATGTGACATTAAGCTGCTCAAGTCTGAGATCTGGTTCGATGTCAGTGACCAGGCTCATCCCAAGGGTGTGTATCTGAAGCGGGATTCCTTAACCCGAAGGCAGGCATGCATTCGCAGGTGGAACCCTCACAGGCTTTGAAGAGTCAGTCTGCGCAGGGTGGTCTTTTGGCATGTTGATGTGGAGGGCCTTACTTAGAAAGCCCACCAGAAAGTCCTAAGGATGAGGAAATGGATGTTCTGCCGTTCCCAAGGTCCCATCGCTCATGGGTGGCAGAGCAGAGATGGAATGCTTTGAATGGCATGCTTTGCCCACACAGTCTATACATCTTGGCTATTACATGCGTCACATGTGGGCCTTAGGCCAGCTCTAGGGTCCTAACAGTTTGGATATGTTGAAAGCTTGGTTCCCAGTCTGATGAGCTATTGGGAGATGATGGAATCTTTAGGAGGAAGAGGAGGCCTAGTTGAAGGATGTTAGTTCTGTGGGAGCATGTTCTAGATGGGAATATTGAGAGCCAGTTTTTTCCTATTTCTCTTTGCTTCCCTGATGTCATGAGGCAAATGGGTCTCTACCTCTATCATAGTGTGCTACCACCGGTCCACAGCACCAGGGCCACAGCACCATGGACTGAATCCTCTGAAACCGTGAGCCACAATAAACTCTTCCTCCTATTAACTGGGTTATCTAAGTGTTTTGTCACAGCAATACAAGCTGAATAACACAAGTCTTGCCAGCGCAGTGACAGTGCCTATTACAAGAATCTAATGCATTCAGAGGACCCTCTCAACACGGGACTGGAGGGGGTGAGGGGCACGGGAACAACAAACATTACTAGTTTTGCTGTGTAATATGTTTGGTTGTGTGCTGGTTTCAAATGCTCATATTGATAGGGACAAGGACAGACAGAGCGCCAGCATGTTCTACATTATAAGAACACATTCATGTACACCTTGTAAGTGGCTCAGTGCACACATGTTGCTAAAGGCTTGTTTGCTCTAATCTGACCTTTGGCCTAGAGGTAACCCACGTGGCACCTCGGGAAGTATGTAAGACTTGGTGGCCTTGGGAATATGTGAGCCTCCATTACACAGAGAGAGGCGAGAGTGAGGAAAGTGCAGGAAGCAAGAAGCACAGAAGCTCCAACACTGTGAAATCTCAGAGACAAGACTGACAACCTGACCAGAAGGGTCAGGCTGTGCTTTGAGATGACCAACTGTCTTTGTTCCTACTTTCCATAAAAGGGGGCAGCTGGAGCCAAAAGGAGGAGGGTAGATATCGAACCTCTGTCTTCCCATATTGCTGACTCTCTGAATAAAGTGTTGTATAAAGATTCAATTCCTGTCTCTGGTCATTGGAGGTATGGTGACAGGTGATATAAACTCTGATCATCTGGTTACAAAATCAAGCTATTGTATTTATTATCATGCCCCTGCTGCATCAGTAGAGAAACAGAAGGTTAGAGAGTTTAAACTCCTCATATGAGACCACCGATTAGCAAGGGGTCAGGTCAGTGAATAGCACCTGCTCCCTGAAGGCTGGTCAGGCCTCACGAGGCTTGGGAACCAAGTGCCGCCACCAGGACCAACAAGGGCCCTTTCCTTTGGGCAAGAGTCAAGGAAGGTCAGGGTGGCATTCTAGGAACCAGTATGGTGAGTCCTTAAGGAAATTGGAAGATGGACCCTGGTCCCAGATTCTGTGTGCTCTGTATGTGAATCTCAGTCACATCCAGCAAGGGCCTGGCACATAGGTCCCAGCTGAGGTGGAAGAGGTTTAGAAAAGGAAGAGCCTGTGATTATCACAGGGGACCAAGGCATGTGCCTCTCCTGGGGGGGGGGACTGGGTTCGCAGGCATGAGGTAGGAGCAGCTGATCCCGCCCCAGAAGGAAGCTTGCACAAACCCTGGAGCATACCCCTCTACCGCTGTGCAGCCTATCGGAGTGGTACTCCCCATAGGAAGAAGGCCAGGGCTTTGGAGAAGCCCACATTTTAGACCTGGCTCCCCAAGGTCCAGAGTGCTGTCTTCTGTAGGTCACTGTGTGTGGACTTGAGTCACTGCAGGCCCATCGGCTGTTCAGAGCTCTTACTCCATAGCTTTCTGTGTAATTGACTGAGTCACTGGTCACTGCTCGCTCACTCAGCCATTGTTAACTGGTGACTTGAAAATTGCCTTTATTTAGCACCGCTGTGGGGAGGCCGCGGGGCACTGGCATTCCCACTCAGACTTGCTCTGGCTGAAGGCAGTGAGCAGACTTGTCCAGAACCCTGAGCCTGTAATGTTCCTCATGGGGAGCAGGCGGCTGCTCCTTGAGGGGACTGGGGACCCGGCGGTCAGCTAAGTGGCTTTGCTGGGGACTGCTCGGGTAATGGTCGCCCACCTGAAATGTCAGTTTGGTGAACCCTGCAGCCTGCTTGTTGCCTTCCAGGGCCATGTTGCCCTAAATGCAGGAAGCGATGTACAGTAGGAGCCTAAACCAGGGCTGGCTGCACTCGGAGTGCAGAGTGCAGGAGTAGTGGGTCCCTTAAATTCAGTGACTTTACATAGCTTAGGGAGGGATTGTGTTCACAGCTTCCACATTTTCAGTGGATGGGTGGTGATGGTGGTGGTGATGGTAGGTATTATCATGGGGTGTCCAGTCCTGTGTGGCATTTCTTCAGGAACCTGTCCCCATAGTGCTTTGTGCTGTTGCCCTCTCTACAGTGACACCCAGGCACTGGGCGGTGTACTAAGGCTGTCTTTGCTTTTTAGGATAGGACCAAGTCATACCCTAATCATCAGGATGAAGGATTTGGAGATGAAGGAGTGAAAAGAACAAGCTCCCTTTGGGAGTGAGACCATCACTCCTTCCTATGGCACAGGCCTCTATTGCTGGCCTGGCCAGTCCTTCATTCTCTCTGGGCCCTAGAGCTATGGAACCAATGAAGAGTCTAAGGGCAGGTCCAGTAGGAGCTGCATCTAAGTCCAGACTTCCAGTTCTCCAGCATACAACTCAGCCATCGCCCATTCCCTGTCCAGGTCCTGGGCTCTCATAGCCAGATGGATACCTCTGTCTAGGACACACAGGAAATCCTGAAGATCAAGCCTAGTTCTGACACCCAAGAAAGAACCTGGATTCAGGAATCCCTGTTCTGTTTTCTGCCAGCTGTCCACCTCGCACTTCTCAGTCCTCAGCACCAGTGGTCCCTGGGTGCCCCTGAGAAGAGAAACCAGGTCACCTGGTAATGCCCCTTGCAGCTGCCAGGTGCGGATGTGCCAGGAGCAGTCGGGCTCGAGGCTCACGCAGCCTTTGTGGGCGCAGTGCGGGGCTGGAAGCAGAGCGTCCTCGGCTGCCGCGGCTCTGCCTCTGCGCAGCTGTGGGGACAGAGGCAAGGTCTGTGGGCTGACAGCCCTGCTGGAGAGCTCTCGAGAGCTACTTCATCAACCTTCGCTTCTCTTTCTAAGGCTCTCAGTCTGCTTGAGTGGTGGGGAGGACCTAAGGGGAGGGTACTGCTGGCCTCCTGCCACCTGACTCCTAGGCCGGAGGTGGTGGTGGGGGGGTGATAAGGGTGGCTGACAGAGCCCTAGGACAAGCTGAACCGGTGGCCTGGTGGTCCCAGCGGGGAGGAGGCAAGAAAGAGCAGGAGTGACTCACAGCAGTGGTTCAATGTGGTTCAAGCCCGGTCCTTGATTTGAGCCCCTTCAGTTTGCATTTCTGAAACTCATTTAACTTCTACCTCTCCCAGTAAAGTTTGTCTTAAGGATCCCTTGGAAGGAAGCTCAGAGAGACTGAGGACTTGGTCCAAGGCCACACAGCTAGCCAGAGGCAAAGCCAGGGCTACCGTCATGTCTCCTTTTCCAAGATGACCCGGCTGGCCACCAGCGTCCCCAGGCTTTCCATCCAAAACACCAAGGGGAAGGGCACCGAGAACTGGCATATTCTGAGGGATTCACGGAGCCTGGGAACTGACAGAAGATGAACATCCTTCCTAAACCTCTCCAGCCTGCTGGCACAGGTGCCATCCCATCCTATGGAAGGGCAGAGCCATACCTGACCCTGTGGTCTTCCCTGCAGGAATGGAGCTGCAGCTCAGGTCTGTAGGCAGATGGGAAGGAAATGTTCTCTGTGTGACGACCCCCCCAAGCCTGTTCTGAGGCCCAACAGTGACCTCAAACATTACTGGTGCTGACATCCCAGTTATCCTGACATCCAGGGTTCACACCCAGGAAGATCCTAGTGAGATGCCCCACTTGCTGCCTTATACTCACCCCAACACAGAGCTGGGCACATGTTATATGCCAAATAAATCATGAAATAAATAAGACAAAAGGAAACATAGAAGATGATCACCTGAAGACAGCTGGATCTCCACTTTTCAGATGCAGCACCTGAGGCACAGACAGGCTATGAAGTATGGTCAAGGCCACGCATGTCTTGCAGTGTCTCCCATTAGTGGAAAAACCCCTCTTCTTTCTAGGGTGGGAAGTGGGAATGTGGCGGTAGTGACCTCAGGGCTAAGCACTCATCTTGCCCCTGGGAGATTCTTTCCAAGTTTCCTGGTCATACCAAGGCTTCCATGAGCTGTATGGGGGAGGAGGACACAGGTTCATCTGGCAGATACGGTATCTGCTGGCAGGCACGTAGGAGCGGGAAGGGACATTTCCCTCACATATGTGCAGGAATACTCAGCCCTGCACGCCTGTAGCCAGTGTTCTTCTACGAAGGGGTTAAAAGCCAGTCAGCAATGCACTGCAGAGGTGCTGCTGTCAACATGAGTCACAAGGGTTCCTTCCTCCTAGAAACATAGTGTGGTTATCACTATCTCTTGTGATGATGTCACAGCGAGCCTGCTGTGAAGCAATTTGTATCCACTGTATTTTTTGTCTCGCAATTTGTGTCCATTGTGTTTTTTGATCATATCTTCTCTTGTGTTGGATTTAATACCAGAATTTGTTGATTGTGACCTTAGATGCAACACACACACACACACACACACACACACACACACACACACACACACCAGGTCTGCAGTGTGAACATGCCCATCATGCTGTCAGCGGCGATGGCAGATGACAGCAGTGCCTCTCCAGTCACTACGTACATTTCTGCTTCCTGTCCTTCATTTTAGTGCCTTTC
Organism: Typhlomys cinereus; assembly: GCA_023101885.1. NCBI lineage: Eukaryota > Metazoa > Chordata > Mammalia > Rodentia > Platacanthomyidae > Typhlomys > Typhlomys cinereus. Next base: position 1,625,207 of record JALPQD010000282.1, on the reverse strand, counting down.
CCCTGGCTTATCAAAACACAGTTCACTGGGCATGTTGGTGTGATCACAGCAGAGATGGCCAAGGGCTTGGTGGAGGGTGATGAGTGCTGCTTACTGTGTTGGAAGATTCATGTGGTGGTATGATCCGCATAATCCATGAACTGTGGATTTGGTTGAGGTTTTGGATAAAATGGGGGAAAAGAGAAAAAGAAAGAAAGAAAGAAAGAAAGAAAGGAAAAGAAAGAAAGAAAAAGGAAAAGAAAGAAAGGAAAAGAAAGAAAGAAAGAAAAGAAAGAAAGGAAAAGAAAGAAAGGAAAAGAAAGAAAGGAAAGAAAGAGAAAGGAAAGAGAAAAGAAAGAAAGAAAGAAAGGAAAGAAAGAAAGAAAAAAGAAAGAAGCAAGCATACTGTGTTAAGCATGTACTGTCTCTTGCAACTTATGTCCACCATGTTTTTTGATCACATCATCTTCTCTTGTGTTGGATTTAATACCAGATTTTGTAAATTGTGACCTTAGATGCCCCCCCACACACACACACATACCCCAGAGTTCATGTATATATATACACATACATGAAACCCATGGAGCGAAATGTGTAATAGGCTATACCATTCACGTGTGGACATAAGCTGTGTGTTGATAAAACTGTTTCTCAGACTACAAACCTGCCACTAAAGGACACGTGTTGTAGACACGTCATTTGCCAACTCTCAAATCTTTAGATTAAGGTGTGGTGCCACATGGATCCCGTCTGTTCACAGAGTCACGTTGAATGGGGTGGCAAGATACAGGTGTGTCCCAGGCATGATGACCGAATGGTCCAGGAGGAGATGAAGCCCTCCCAAGCCTGAACGACTGCAGCTCCCAACCTGTAGGCATCCTCTTCTGCCAAGACCAGTATAGCTGGCTTGGATTCTGGGCCAGAGCCTGTCTGTTCTATGCTCCATTGCATGGGGACACAGAAGAGCAGGGCCGGGAGTCGGCTGCAAGCTGACAAGGCTGAGCACACGTCAGTGCCACACGTCGACAGGACTGCTTGAATTAAGTGGCCAAGTCTAGTTTTTAATTAAGCCCCCGTGGTCTTTTTCAAAGGTCACCAATGACACCATCTTCTTTAAGGCCGAGATGAAAAGACATTCAAAGTCAAAGTTCTGAGACGAGAGTCTTGTAACTTGAAATGTCACAGGGAGAAATTGGGAGGCCGGGGAGGGGAGACTGGTAGGACGGATGGCCTTGTCACATTGTCCTGCCATCCACTCACATGGGGGCTCCAAACTATTTTGGTCTCAAAGGGTGAGGTCCCTGTCCTGGTGTCCTGTGTTCTACCCCATCTCTGCCTGCAGGGCTCCTGTTACCTCTGTTGGTGGATTCAGGGCCCAGTGTCCCCTGCCTGGGATCGGGCAGGGATCAGGAGGGTACAATGAGGCGAGAACACAAACCCACAACCTGGCCTGGTTCTTCTGCACCCCATTCTTGCACGCTTTTCTAAGAGCCTGATCAACAAGTTCTGCCTACAGTAGGCACTGTAGTTGTTAACCTCCCCCCACAACCTTACCAGCAACATTCCACCACCTTCCAGAGACACAGTCCTGGTCCTATACAAGGCCCCAGAGCAGTGGAGATTTGTGTGAAGCTGAGCAGAGCGGGCAGCATCTCCCTGAGAGATGTCTGGTCCACCCAGAAGCTCCTGGAGTTCAGGATTTGGCAGAATATTTCAGGCCTGGAGGCCTCGCTCGGCACCACTGAGAGGCTGCAGGACCTCATAAGTGACTTTTTGCTCATGGCCAAGGCTGTCTCTGATGGCCACAGGTGGTATCGGACACGGAAAGGACTTTGGATTTAGGTTCAGGAGACTGGAGTTCTGAGTCAAAAAGTGTGGTTTGTTCATTTATATACTAATACTTCCACTAGTTATGGACTATGGTAATATTTACACTGTCATGGTGGCCATAGATCTCAACTGACAAAATATGAAATTTCCTAGCTTTCCTTGAAAATACAGGAGTGGTAATTGGTAATTGGAAACAATAATAACAGGAGCTAAGGATGTGACTTAGAGGTGAAGTTTTTGCCTACTAAGCAAAAGAACCTGAGTCTGGATCTCCTAAATCTTAGGTAAATATGCAGGTATATTTGGCAGTGGCTTGCAAGTTCCTGGAAGATGGAGCCTGGGAAACCCCTTAGGAAAGCTATTAGCATCCAGGATGATTCCTGATATCACTGTTGGACCTATACATACGTGCGTGCACACACACACACACACACACACACACACACACACACACACACACACACACACACCTGTCTTTAAAGACAATGGATTGACCTGGGAAGTACATCTCTTTTACATTTTCATCGGTTTCTTTTTTCTGCCCAAATGTGGAGCTGATGGCTGGAACTTCTGCAGTTATTTTATGACCATCGTGTTGTGTCTAGAGAAGGGAAGCTATGTCTAGGGGGTATTTCTTGTCATGTGATAGAAATTTTTATCCCTAGTTTGCTTAGAGCATGAGCAATCACTTTGGATCTCTGTTACAAATTGCTGATTGTCAAACGATATGAATTGATTATCCATGCTGCCATTTACCCGAGAGACTTTTGGAAATTCACTTAATGTTTTTGAGCTTCAGTTTCTTCATTCCTGCAGTAGGAGTGATATTCCCGTTTTACATTGCAAGCCCACTCCTAGGCTTCCCAGAATGTTCTCAGCCCTGTCGGGCTTTTGTATGTGAGAAGTGGCTGCATTGCTCCCATTGTCTGGACAGGTCATTGTTCTTAAACTAAGAATGTGCCTGCGTTCCAACTTCAATGGCTGGCTCCGGGCTCTGATAAAGCCCCCTTGTGGGCTCCCATCTTTCTAGAGATACAATAGCTTTTCCTGGCTCGCTCAGGCCTCGGCCCTCCTCGCTGGGCACAGAGAGATGACTGCTGTTTCAAGCTGCTGAAAAGGAGGCTTCAAAGAACCCCTCATTGGTCCCAGTCAGGTTCTGACTCACAAAGACGTTTCTGGAATCCTCAAAAGCCTTATTAATCTGCTAAGACGTCCAGGGAGCTGTGCCTGTGCCCCTATTTCCAGGGCTTTCTAGCAGTTCCCATTGTCTCAGCCGCATTGTCCCTGTGGGGTGTCTTGGCCCTTGGTGGACCGTTGCACAGACCTTGGGCTGCTCCAGCTACTTCACTCTCTACCTCTTTTATTTTCCTCTGCTCCTTTTAATGCTGCTGATAAAAAAAGTCTACGCTTCTTGGGCTGTTTATTCCTGTCACTCCCCTGTGTGACCTCTCCATCACTCCTTTGATCTCTTGGCATTTGGCGGGATCCAGGCCCCATACACAGAGGTCCTTGCAGAGGACCAGGTGGTCTGGCTGTTCCTCCCAGTGAAGACCTCGCTCTACCTAGGGTCATCATGAACCTCTGCTGGTGTCTGCCTACCATGTGAATGTCCTTATCGCGTGCGATGCACATGGAAATTAACTTCTGTCTGCATACCAGCATTCTTTGAGACAAAGCCTACTCTGTGGCTAAAGGGTCCCCGAGAGACCCCCCACAACTAGGGCTCCCCTACTGGCTCCAACTCCCAACTGTTTTCCACTTTACTCTAAAATCTAGGTTGCTACTGGGTGACTGGCTAGCCAAGATCCTGGGGCAGGCAGTTTCCTAAAAAACTCGCCTGTGGACTCCTCTGCCTGTCAGTTTTCCATGCCATCGCGGGCAAAGAGAAAAGGTGATTCATGGCCACAATTTCAGTGGCTTCAGTCTGTGATGGGTTGACCTGAGGCTTTAGGCCCATGCCAGTGTATCATGGAGGGAGCACATGGCCTATCTCACGGCTAGAAATGAAAGAAAGAGAGTAGCTTCGCACAAATCCCCTACGGCACATTCCCAATGACCTGAAGCCCTCCTACAGGCCCTATTTTTACAGGTTCTACCCTTTGTGTCCAAGTCATAGGGTCTTTGAGGAAATTCAAGATGCAATTATGGAAACTGCCTTTTCTCAAGAGTTGATTGGGTCCGGTGACTTGCTCCTCTTGGACATGGTGAGAAGGGCAGATGTCACTTCTGTTCTGTCTTAGCTTCTTCCCTCTCTTGATCTTTTTGCTGCTCACTTTGGTGAAGCAGCAGCTGAGTGGAAGAAGCCTGTGGCCTTTGGTCAATATCCAGTGAATCATGATGGCGCTTAGGGTATCGGCACCATTGGAGCTAAGTTCAGTCCTTGGCCAAGTGTCCAAGTGTGGAGCCAGCACCCTTACCAGACAGAACTGCCATCTCATCCTGGGGAGGCTGAAGTGGGACCCCACTAAGCCATGCCTAGATTCTTGACCTGTATAAATCTGGAGATCGTGAGTATGCATTATCTTAAGCTGCTAATTTTAGTGTGGCAGTAGGTGATGGATGAAGGCTCAGAGCTAGACACTTGTGTCTTTGTCTTGTTCTCCATATTTGGACTCAAGCTCCTTCAGTTCTCATGCCAATAGCCAGTTACTTGGGTGATTGTCTTGGTTTGTATCTGGCTCCTGTGTTGAAGGCTTGGTTCTTCCCAATGCAGTAGTGTTTGCAGGTGATCAGAATGATTACTAGGAGGCAATACAAGCTGCAGGAGTCAGCATACACATGCAGGAAGTTCCTGACTGGGGATTCTGCACCCCCGTCCCATCTCTCTCTTGCTTCTTGGCCACCATGAGGAGAGTAGCTCTGTTTACTACAGGTCATTGCTACTACAATGCTCTACTACAATTCAGGAGACTGGATCAAGTGGCCACAGAGTGCATCCTCCAAAACCACGAGCTGGAGAAACCCCTTGCTCCTGTCAGGAGTTCTCTCCTGGTGCTTTGTCAGCACTGCCGCTAACAGTGGAGCAGGTGCACTTGAAGGCTGCCATGCGCACATGCACCTCTAGAGCTTCTACCCCACCACTCCTACTTCGAAGATACATGACCAGACACTAACAAAAAAACAAGTGAAGCAAAGTGACACCAAGCCAACTGGTTTCTATTAGGAACCCAGGGACCCTGTGAGTTTTTGCCAGGCCTCAATATGCCAGAAGAGGCATGGCTGGTGAAGCTTTTGAGGTTCTCCTGTGCTTCTGATAATTCATTATTGGCCAGTTTGTTTCCACACTGATCTGTCCCCTTGCTCTTTCTTGCTTCCACCAATCACCTACCTCACTGAGCTTAGCCAACCAGGACCATATGCAGAAAACCATCCAGGACTTCCAGAACTCAGCCAGCGCCAAAATCTAAATCCCTTGGGCTTTCCATCTTCCCAGCATTCCAGTACTCCTGGATGTCAGAGCAGAACACTCTGGAATCCAACTGCTTCCATGGAAGAGAGGGAACTCATGTCCCTTTATGCTCCTGTTGACAATAATAGCTGATTGCTGCACCAATGTGAAACAGTAGAATTTAAAGACCCTTCTGAACAAGGCCTTGCAAATGACGGATAGGTAGAGAGACGGACCAGCATCAGGCAGCCCTTGCTTCTGCACCGAGCCCAGGGCCAGAGAGAACCCTGAGGCCCTAGCATGCAGCTCTGGGAGCACCTGCAATCTCATTTTGTTTCTTTCCTGAGCACAGGGGAAGAAAAGCAATTTGTTTGCTCTCATACTCTAAAGATGAACTTCCCGTGCTCAATCAAACGTTATTATCCCAATGTAAGTCAATTTACCTTTGAATTTGAAGGCTATTTTCTTCCTAAATGGCTAATTATGGGAGATAGATGGCTGTAAACAGAAGCTTTCTCCCTTACTGCTCAGCTAGCTTCTCCCTGGGCTCCTGGAAGAAACAGGAGGGGAAGCCTGGTCATTGGTCTCTGCTTCCTGTGCCCAGTTTGAACCTTCTCTGCCCCTGCTTCCGGCTATCCCACAATGCCACTTAAGTTCCTAGACACTGCTGTGGTGACATTTCATGCCCTGGTCTGCCTCTGCGCGCCCCACCCTGCTGCTCCCCCAGCTTCTCCCTTAGCCCGTGTTGGGTCCCTGCTAGACGCTGTGCTAGAAGTGACCTCCTCAGTCCAGAGCTGCACGCGTGAGGGGGGAGTGGAGGGTGGGGACAGGGGTGGAGTTGCAGTGCCAAGGTTTAGGAGGCAAGGGATCTGAGATGAAACAAGGCCACCCGAGGCTGTCGCTTTGATTCGCCTGGCAAAACCAGAGACAGTGACCCGAGGCGCTGCTGGGCTTTGGCCTTTTCTGTAGCAGGATCAACACCATGCAGCAGCTAATTGAATGGCTGAGTTTGTTTACTGAGAGGAGGCCTGGCTCCCCTCCTTCCTCACACAACGGCTGTCCCCAAAAAGCAGTGGCTAGGAGGTCAGGCTAGCAGCACTGCTGTTTGCCTTTGATGAATGCTGGGTCTGGCGGTGGAAGGGGGCTCATTGTGTGTGCGCAGTCCAGAGCCTCCCACCGGCAGATCAGCACCCTTGGAGCTTCTGAGGTCTGAAGGTGAGGGAGCCTGTGGTGTGCGGATTACCTGGAGGAACTCAGCTGCCCACTCTTCTCCCGAAGTCTGGCTCCTGACCCCTTTTGCATTTGGCTTTGGCTAGAGAAGACTTATTTACACAGCAGCAGGGCTTTGTCCTGCACCTTCTGGCTCATGCCCACCGTTACCTACTGGACTCTTCATCATCACAGCAGTAGCATCCTTGCTTGACAGAGGAGAGAGAAGGTCAGAGGGGTCAAACACAGTGTCTGAGGTTACACAACTAGGAAATGACCAAAGTGAGACCTGCTATATCTGAGCCCTTGGACTTCAAAGTCCTGGATCTTGTCATTCATTCTATTCTAGTCCCATTATAGGAAGGAGTGTGTGTGGCTCTGTGGTTGTGCTGAGATGCTTCTAGACCTTTGCCACTTGGGCAGGGGTTGTGTTCCTCATTTGGACTTCAGAGTCCTGACTTAGATGTGTCTATTTACCCCCAACTTGCTGTGCTATGTGAGACAGTCTGCGATGCTAGAAGAAAAGGCAAACAATGAGTGTGTGTGTGTGTGTTTGTGTGTGTGTGCGCGCACGCACACGCGTGCATATGAATAGTGTCAAGAACAAGTTTAAAGCCACCATTAGGATGAGCTGAAGGGACCAAATGAGGGTGGTCGCAGGAGGTCATCATGAGAAACCTGACTGTATGAGACACTTTAATTGTGAGCTTTAACTCAGGGGGACCCTAGAACACAGTCTTGTGTAAGCATATGAGCCACATTGCAAGGGAGGATTCTCTGCACCAGGTGGACTACAATCTTGAGATTCCCCTACGGATTCCTGAGCTTCTGCAACCTGTGCCAAGGAGGAGAGATAGGGTGGGCCATTCTACTTAGTGCTTTGATTAAAACAATAAATTCACATTGAACCCAGATGGGCAAGCAGGTGGGGGGCTCCTGCCAGCTCCACTGCCTCCTGGCATCGTCTTACCACAGCCGGGTTGGAGAAAAATATCTCTCTTCCCTGCAGCGAGAGCCCTGATTCCCGATGACTGAGGGAGCCTAAGGAAGAGGCACTGGGCACAGGCCTGGGGGCAGATACAGCTAACTTGGAGGATGGCAGCCAGGATAAAATGGAGGGGCAGGATAGAGAAATAATATGAATCTTGTGGACTTGCCCTGGGCTGGCATGAATATGTGTAGGTTCTGGGCTTCTGAGCCGTGCAGCCATCTTCCACTAATAGCACACATGAGGCTGACTGTTCAGATTCTCTGGGCTCTGCAAGATGCCTGGGAATCAGTCACTTTAGTTTCTAGCCCTAGAGGACTGGCAGCTCTGGATTCATTCCCTTCCTTCTTTCTTCCTTCTCTCCCTCCTTCTCATGCGTTCCCTTGTATCCATTCACTAATATGCACCGACAGTGTTCACGGAAGACAAGATGTGCAGGAGTAGAAAGAGAAAGGCGTCAAGTGACAGCCTCTGTCTCTTCACCACATCTGTGATGACCTCCAAGATGAGGACTCATCTGGGGACAGGAATAGAGATCTCCCTGGAAGTTCTAGAGACTTCTGAAATCAGGGAGCTCACTGAGCCCTGGCAGCCATCTGTTCTTGGCTGGTAGACCTGCTCTATTCCTCACTACTGCCGTTGGATGCACACTAGGGGAACAGCCAGCTCTGTGTGCCATTAGTGGGAGGGGGCTGCACGGCTCAGAAGGACACAGGTTATGCTTGTGGCTTTACTGACATGTACCACAGGCCACAGGGTCCCATGTGAGTGCTCAGCATCCCTCTGTCGCTGTGGTGTCCCTGGTAAATCATTCAAAGCAGCACAGAGTGACCTTGGCCAGCCACCGGCCTTTGGACCATTCTACAGCAAGAGGTCTTTGAGATGAGGTGTGTGTGGGGAAGCAGTTCTCATTGCCTTGCAGTGGTTAGTCCCTGGAGCCGTATCTCCCAATAGACACGAAAGGAAATCAAGCTGAGCTGTGTCCCTGGCCAGAGGACTTAGGAGGAGCAAATGAGATGCTTTATGTAGAAGTGTCTTATCAGCTGCAAAGTGGTGGCTATGGTCATCATCACAGCTTCCTGCACTTTAGTAAAGATTTTTGGTCACAGTCAGTGCCTGGGTAGCTTCAACCTACAGCCCTTCCAGTCTTCTGGCTTCCTTCTACCTTCTTGCCATCCCCCCTGCTCTCCCATCTGATCTCAGTGGGTGCCCACCATGAACAAAATTCAACACTTCCTCAGTCACTACCAAACGTTTTGCTACATTTAGCCAGTCAGAAGCCTGTAGGTGGCTGTGCGTTTAGGAATAAGGGAATACACTGGTCTCTAGACCGTAGACCACCTGGGTCTGAATTCATGGCTCAAAAGTGAAGATGAGGAGGAGTCTTGGTCACTTTTTAAGGCAGGTTGAGGCCTACTTCATGGAAAATGATGGGTGGGCTTTAGGATACTAGGAAGCTCAGTCTACGCTCTGAAGCTTGGGTCCGGCAAAGTGGCCTCTGTTCACAGCCTGAGATGGATACTCCATTTTCCAGAGACAACCAGCGTAGTTTAACAATGTCTTCTTGGGTTAAAGAAAGTTGTCAGTTTCACTTAATAAATACATTGCCATTCTTGGCCATACTTTTTTCATCACGCGGTGCCTGGGGCCTAGAGCCCTGCATCTGGGCCTGATGTTGGAGCTGGAGAAGAGGCCAGTGGGGCCACAGCAGCGAGACCAGACTGTGTGGTAGGAGGTGTCGAGATGGCTGTGTTGTCCCTTTTCTCAGGATCAGATCGGGAGCACAGGGCAGGAGGGATCATAGCTGGTTCCTCCTTCTCTTTCTTTGGCTCAAGAAAGGGAAACCCTTACTCAGTGTCCATGGGCAGGACAGACACTTATGGCCTAGTGGTGCACACACAGGCTTAGGGTGCAGGCTGACTTGGAAAGGGACCCCAGTTGGTATTCAAACCCAGGTCACGTTGGACAAGTTATTTCATCTTTGAGAGACTCTATTTCGCCTTTTCTCTCCAGGAGGCTATCGGGAAGATTCCAAACACAGGCAAAGTTCAGCACGGTGCCTAGCACGTAAGCACTCAGGTCAGAGTACTTAGGTACTGATACTTAGACAAATACGAAGAGTTTTAAGGTACTGATTGCATTGAGACATTATCAAAGTGTTTGGGTTTGGAATTCATACCTCTGAGGCGATGAGAATACTGATCTCACAGGCTGTGGAGGATAAGGGTGACTTTTAGAATAAGGACACAATAATAACCCAGAAGACACCAGTAATTATATTTACTGTTAATTTCATGAGGGAAGAGGAAGTAGAGTCCAAACTATTTGGTATCTGCTGTTCATGTTTTACCACCTTAGAGTGATCACCAGGCCGCATCTCTGGTAGCTCTCCATACCCGGGGGGCTGACCCTAATGTGGGAGACAAGGCAAGGCAGCCACAGAGAAGGAACAGAGATCGTTAGCACCGGCTGCCAAGGTGCCTAACTTGGTTCACGGTTGGCAGCGAGGAAAGGAGACTCAGGGTTATTTTCATCATTCTGGGGCCGCTCCCTTTGTACTTTGAAGCTGCTTCAAAACTTTCCCAAACCTTCCTACCATCCATAGACTTGCTTTCCTTCTAGCTCCGCTTTTTCCCCCCTTTTCTCTAAAGCATAGACTGATCAAAGACAGTAATGGATGTGGGGTGGGGGTGAGGGAGTAACCAGCTGAAGTAAGAAATTTGCTTCCGCAGTGGGCTCAAGGTCTTCCAGGGGCCATAGGATGGGATAAGTGGGACAGCCCACATCCCATGAGCCCAGGAGCCATGAATGGAGATCAGGCCACTTCCCATTCAGGGAAAGAAACCAAGACCTAAGCTGTCAAATCGGGACCTTGCCCAAATACAAAATTTTGGTGTGGTTTTGGACAGAGTCACTGGGTTTGGCAGAGTCTGGGCTGTTTTCTGTTCTGCATGTGCCAACTCTTGGCTGGGAGAAGAAGGGGGGCTTGCCTAGGGAGCCGGGTGCTGGCCTCTAGCTTGCCATGGCAGCCTCCTTCCACTGGGGGGAGCAGATTGCCCACAGGTGGGAGGTCCCTGGAGAGCAGGCTTTTTTGCTCGGGTGCAGAGATAGCCCCTATCCAAGTTCAAGAAGTCCCATTGCTTTTACTAAAGGCTGGCTGTTAGCTTCATACGAGGCCTCGTTCAACTCTCGCCTCCCTCATCTCCGGTCCTGGCAGTCCGTGTGCTGCTTCTGGCAAGGTCAAAACAAGGTTCCATTTCTGTGCCCTTTCGGCAATAGCCGTTAGCCATTTTACAGATAGGGAAACTAAGCTGAAGCCAGATCTATCCAGAATGCCTCCCCCACCCCCCAGCTTCTTCCTCTTTGGAAAGGCCCCTGGTGGCAGATGAACAAACTGGCTGCTGAGAACTTGCAGCCCCCAGGCTGCATGGTGAGCCAGGGCTGTCCCCAGCCTCAAGGGGTGAGGGGAAGACTTGGCTCAGCCACGCCCGCGGTGTGCGGAGCACGCCGGGCCATGCAGGCAGGCTAACCCCTGAGCAGTCCTGGCCTGTCTGTGTCTAACGAATCCAGGAGCGCGCTGAGCAGGGTGACAAGTTCCGGAAAGCTGCTGGGGTGAGTGGTGGTGGTGGACGGTGTCCCCGAGACAGGCTAGGTAGGAGAGAAAGGCGAGAATGTTCTAGAGAAAGCCCTGCCAGGAGCCTCCCACCCACCTGGCAGGAGGTGGAAACCAGGCGAGGAATAACAAAGGCGGTTGTGAAATCTAATTAGTGCGGCCCTAACTTCTGACTTCCGAGAGTGAGCGAGGGGCTCCTCCTGTAGCCCCAGGCTATGGAGTCAAATTAAGCTGCCTAAGATCACTCATTAAATTCACTAACCTTGCTTTCCTGCTACATTTAGCCTCTGGTGCCCTTCCTCAGTCCGGGGGAAGCGGCTGTCTGGCATTCCTCCAGTGCCTTCCCAGGCAGGTGTTTGTAAGATCTCCCCTTTTTCCCCTTCCCCAATGGCCCCCTTAATCACCAAACTTCTTGTTTCTGAGCTCAGTAATGGCTCTAATGTAGCCACACACCATGCCTGGCTGCGGGTTGGGGGCCCAGTTCCATCCTCCCTGGCTGAGGGGATGAAGGTGAGGGAGGAGAGGTCTGCAAGGTGGTAGGGGAACTTGCCACTTGGTAAGTAGTCCGCGTGGCTTGCCTTTCCTAAAGCCTTGGGACCGAGGTGTGCTTCAAGAGCACAAGACTGGGCAGGGGGCATGGCCACAGAGAGCCCCACAGTCACTGAAGAGGTGTGAGACTCGGGAGATTCACTGATAGGGTTCAACAAATAAGTTTGTTGGTTCAACAGCAGAAACATTCAGGTGTGTGTGTGTGTGTGTGTGTGTGTGTGTGTGTGTGTGTGTGTGTGTCTGTGTGTTGAGGGAGCATGTTGTATTTGTCCTGGAAGAGAGCTATAGAGCAACTAAGTAGTGTAGGAGAACTGGCAAAGCTAACTTGGAGATGGGGCTTAAATTCCTGCTAATTTGAATTTCGCACATATTTGTGCTAAGCTGAGGAGCCCTAGTTGGTTGTCTATCAACGTGGGGGCGTGTCCCTCCTGCTGTGGTCCAGATATCAAGAAGGGGTGAGGCTGGGGCAGATGGGAGCAAGATCCACACCAGTGCAGCCCCGGGTGCACCAAGATGGAGGTGATTATCCCCTAGTGCCATAAGGTCATAGCCCAAGCTGGGCTGACCTGTCATCCAAGGTCTTAACTCTCTCACCAAGAAACAGATGCGGCTCTTCTCCTGTGTAACAGATGAAATATTCTGAAGAAGTGCTTGTGTCCCCTCGGTCTGACTATCAGACAACAGAAACAATGCACTCCAAGAAATTTGAATTTCCCCAGGAATCTCATGCTGGGAGAAGGAAAATGCTGAAACCTGGTGCCAGCCAGAGGAGAAACTGTCTCCCCGGAAGACCAGATAGAGGTGGGCAGAACCACACCTTGAGCAGAACTGCTTGGCTATGCATTGGTATTACTTTCTATGTTAACCTAAATTTCATGTCCTAAAGATGAAGATGGACCTTGACATTGGACATCCTTTTTCCTAATATAGCCATTTTCACCTTTTCACTGTTGATTTGAATCCTTTAATTGATGCAATTTATTGACGGTGGGTAACTGAAACGGAGCACAAGGAATGTTCCCAAGTCCCCTAACATCTATCTGGACTGGGGACTGGTGGCTGGGCTAATTGGACATTGGTGCATGACCTCCTTTCGTCTGTCTTGAGTGTGACACTGTAGTCAACTGGTCAGAGTTACTCTTGTCTTGGGACCTGAGGTGACCGACTGCTTCAGCCTTCCTGAGGCGACCCTGAGGAGAGGCCAAGAGTAGCCTCTCTGGGCGGGTGCCATGGTAGAGAGAGCGGTGGGAGAATGCTTCTAAAGGCAATTGGCTCCTTTTCTGAGGGACCACTGAAATGTCTTCACTTGTAGAAAATTCTAGAAAAAACTGGGATGTTGGGTCCTGTTCTGGTGGCTGCAAGTTGGCACTATCTGAAAGAGCTTTGAAAAATACCGATCCCTATTCCTGCCCAGAAATACAGACTTAATGGTTTGGGGAGTGGCTTTGAGGTGCCGGATCCTCTTGAATATAATATGCAGGAAAGGTCAAGAGTCACTGGCGGTTCCCACTTGCTCCATTATGGCCAGTTTTGCTGTTATGTGTAACAACAGCTAACGTTAACTGTAGGTTTGCTATGTGGTAGACACAAAGAGAAGACTTTTATGTAAGTAGCACAGATGAATCCCCAGAGCAAGCCAACGTTGCTAGAGGATATTGTTATTGTTTCCATTGAATAGATGAAGACATCGAGACTCAAGGAGGTTAAATGAATTGGCCAAATGCCATACATTGATTCAGTCACAAAGTTAGGTTGGCCTAATCCACCGCCTGTGCTGCTGGTCAATGTATACACACTGCTTCAAAACAGTGTGAGGATGGTACCAGGAGCTTGGCAGTGCTGTGGTGCCTCGTCTGTAAGATTTGGTGAACTGTTTTCCAAGCAGTGGGACTCAAGGAGAAAGGACACATGCCTTGGGTGACAGATCAGCCTAGCTTGGGCTCTGACCTTATAGCACTAGGGGATAATCACCTCCATCTCATGGTGAGTTTTTGGGGTGTTGTAGGTTGCAGAACCCACATATGCAGAATATCTGTGACCCTGTGTTATGATCAAAGAGGCTAAAGGAGTCTATAATGAGAGTCTGGGAGGACCATTCTCTTTCCCTTAGAGACTAGGGCTAAAAATGGCGCACCGGAGTATGGGATTTGTGGTAGCACAGCCTCCTTGGGCTCCTTTGGAGACTCACTACCTCCCTCAGAGCATCAGACCATGCAGATGTGGACAGCGGTGCCCACTCAGAAAGCCAAAGAGCCTTTCAGATGTACCCATCTTAGTGATGTGACATCGGCAGGGCTTTGAATGTGGGGGCTTTTGGATATACATGTCCAAGACAGGAATAGACTAGACACATGGGGAAGCCTCTGGACATCCCCTGATGAAAGTCTTTAGGCCCCAGGTTATTTCTCTGACACACGAGACCACCGTAGTGTCCTATCCACTCTCTAGACAGCAGTGCTGCCTCTCTCCCAGCTGGTTTCCATGGTCCAGCACAGCTGAAGCAGCAGGTGGAGATCATAACATTCCCCCTTGACTAGGCTTAGACCGGAATAGGTCACCCTCCTTCCCATTGCTGTCCTTTCAGAGCCGCTTATGATTCTGTTCTGTCTCTTCAAAGACCCTCCTGACTCAGGTCCTGGCAAGTCTGTTACACACCCTTATCTCCAGGTATTGGGCTTTGTCGTGGTGACAAAATACCGGGAGAAACAACTGAAAATGTGAGGAGGTCTGTCTTGGTTCATGGCTTCAGAGCTTTCAGCCATGGTGGTCCAGTTGCAGTGGGCCTGAGGTGAGGCAGAGAGTCAAGTCAGAGAGGAGATGAAGCAGGGCAGAAGTGCTTATACCTGCTGGCGGCAGGGAAGCAGACAGAACAAGAGAAAGGCAGGAGCCAGGATCAGCGAGCAAGGGAAAGAGCTAGCATCTGCCCAGCAACCCACGATCCACTTCCTCCAACCAGAGGAAGCAATCAATCTATCAATCAAATAACTTCTGTGTGTGTGTGTGTGTGTGTGTGTGTGTGTGTGTGTGTGTGTGTACTTGTGGAAGTCACGAATGATTTGGGAATCATCCTGGATTGCTTCTACCTCCTCATTTCTTTGCTTTGGGGTTTCCCATACTACATTTTCTTGGGCCAAAAGTACAGGCTGCTGCCATTTCTGCCCCATGTTTCTACATTGGATCTGGGATCTGAACTCAGGGCTTTTTGCTTTCAAGATAAAGGTCTAGCCCTTGAGCCATCTTTTCAGCTCAGTTTTTTAAAAACTTTTTTTCATTTATTTATTTGTTATGGGTGAGTGTGCGCATATGCATACCTGCTTCCACATATGATGGGTACCTGTGGAAGTTATAGACAACTTGCAGGAGTAGACTCTTTCCATCTATTATGTGCATGGTGGGGATAGAACTAGATCATCAGTCTTCGCAGCAAATGCCTTTACCTTGTAGAGCCCTCTGTTTATTTATTTTAAAGTTAAGTGGATATACCAGTTTGGGGGGGTTCTTAATTTTTATTTTTATTTGTTTTTGATTCAGATTCCTTTAGAAGCATACTTAAAAGCATGGAATCTCTGTTCCACATGATGCAGGTGTATAAATATGTTCATTTCAGGGGCTCAGGCACTGTCAGAAACCAGTTATGGATTCTAATCTTCTGTGATTACAGGCTCACACATGCATGCAGTGTAAGGCTAGCTTATTTTCTCAAACATGAAACTCCATCAACGCATTTGGCTTTTCCACATGAATATAGGAAACGGATAATTTGGCTAATGAGTTCCGATCCATGTTCTGATTTCCATCTGGGATCAGAACATTCAGCAGCCAATCAGTCGCCTTAATTTCCCCACCCACTCTGTAATCATCTGATTGGTGTGCAATTACCTCTCCCTTCTTCTATGCACTCACTCTTCCCCTTCGTCCTGGTTCTTATCCAGTGCCAGATAACCTTCATTTTTTCCCATTTATTTTTGTGTGTATTGGCCATCGTTTGATATAATTATTTTCACAATCATCTTCTATTAGGTGAAAGAATATTGCAGCAGAGAAAGAAGGAAAAAGAAAATAAATGCCTCCCTGACAAGTTCTAATACTTTATGTTCACAAATAATCTCCCAATATCAGAGCAATGATATTATTTTCTCAATGTGCATTTATTAAAATGTAAAGTAGCTCCATCATATTGGGAGCTAAAACCCTTGCATTACCTTGGCCAGAAAAATATCACTTATTTATTTCAGATTACATTTCTGGAATTTTAATACTGTTGCTTCCCCCCTCCTATGGCCTTTTTCCAGCAGGGGAGCGAATCTGACAGGTTGATTTCTAAAGAGGCACTGCCGAATGCTCAGGGCCTTAATTTGGTTTTAAGAATTGCTTTTGGCTCTTGATTTACGATGAGGTCCTTTTCTGTGTAATTCTGTTGGCTGAAAACTGAATAGAGGTCTCCCTTAGTGACTGGCATTTTGACACTACATTTAAAGACAGGGAACATGGTTGGGGAACTTAAAATAAGACTTAAAAGTAGAGGGTAAAGTTGGGGTTTAGCTCGGTGGTAAAGCATGTGCTTAGCACACATGAAAACCTGGGTTTAGTCCTCAACATAGAGCATGCATGTATGTGCGCATGCATGCATACACACAGGGGGGCAGGTTTTAGGGGTTGGAAGAGTTACTCTATTATTTTTTATTGCTCCCAATGGCTCCTACTTTAGACTCTAGTTCAAAGTCAGAATGTTAATTTGCAGGTTATCCAGGGTGAAGGACTTAGAAGTCAAAAGCCAGGAGCTCCAATCCTGTTCTCACCTCTAAGTAATTTTGTGACCTTGAACAAATCACTGCTGCTCTTTGGGTGGTTTTCTCAAGTGCTCAGGGAAATATTAAGCAGGAGAGATGGGTTTTGATCTTGCTGCATGTGGGAATGCCCTGGAGAGCTTTGAAATATATATTGATGCTGAGGCTCTTAGGACAATGATATCAGAGTTTCTGGCAGGGGTGGGAGAATATGTATGGGTGCTGCTGTCTTTAACACACACACACACACATGCACATGCACACACACACACACACACACACACACACACACACACACACACAGGTGGATCGCTCACAAATCCAGAGCTCAGATAATCTGACTTGTGCCTCCACACTTTTAAGTTTTTTTTTTTATTTATCCAATTGTGCGTGTGTATGTATGTGTGTGAGTGTGTGTGTAGAACCACGGGTGAATTTGGGAACCACCATGGACGCCTCCACTTCCACATTTACTCTGCCCCGGGATTCACAGGCTCCACCCTACCAGGACCAGAGACGTGGGCTACCCCCCGCTTCTGCCCAGCATCTATACATGGGGTCTATGATCCGAACTCAGGATCTTCCGCCTGTAAAGCAGAGGCTTAACCCCTGGGCCACCTCTCCAGCCCCCACACTTTTAATCTTATGAGCCGGACAAGGCTCAGCACCGAGACTGGCGAGATGTACATGCGACAAGTGGGCCTTGATCACAGGGCTGAAATTCTGTGCTCAGGTTGGGGTGTCTCTGCTGGGGGACTCTGAGGACAGCGGAAAGGAAATGAAGGTCTCTAGGCATCAGGCATGGATCAGAGCAGGCAGACATTCCTTTCTTTGTGGACTCATGGTGCTGAGAAGATGGATGTGCTAGAGCTGGGAAAAATAGCTTTTGTTCCTTGGAGAAAGTCATGGACAGAGATAAGGCAGGTTTATTATTTTTAGACTGGAATCTGGCCTGGTTAGTCTAAGAAAGAGGAGAAGGGAGGGGCACATGATTTGTGGGGTGACTCTGAGTGCTCCAAAGTGCTGAACCCAGGCCAGCAGGGAGACAGTCAGAGAAGCTGATTTGGGTTCATTCTAAGGAAGAGAGGCAATATTTAAATGGCCTCCATATTCCTTATGTGCCCTTCACAGTGTCTACATTTATGACCTTCCCTACATGGAGACTGTGACATTCTCATCTCTGACTTCCCAATGCCTAAATCAACTTCCTGACACAATCCTCAGTAAATGTTTGTTACCATTTCTATGAATATTAATTGCTGACCTTAAGGTCTGCCATGCAAAAAACTTTTGCTTGATTTCTTTGCACCTTTCTGTTGCTTCACTCTATACTTCAGGAAAAAGGGGCTTAGGGAGGTGAAGAAAAACTCAGGATCACAGCCAGTAGGAAGCAGAGGCTGGAGTTTGCAGGCCATTGTGGTGACCTTCCCAACAGGACTTGGGTGGGTAGTCTGGGACAACCCAGAGGGTTCAGGGACCTACTTAGGCTGTGTCAGCGAATGGTTGCGTTAGGACTATCCAAGATAATAGTGGAGTCTCAGCTTAAGAGTTTCACAGTCATAAGTGATCAGCACGCCATCCTAGGCTCCACCATGGCTTTGGGATGGACCTGTCCTCTTGGCCAGGATGGTCATCTTCAGATAATTGGTATGTGGTTTCCTCTGCCACCCATTTGCATTTCTCACTAAATTTCACGGTTGCATGTCTGAAGAACAGAGCCCCCTTTGTGGTGTGTCACCCCCCCATGACCAGACATGATGGAGTGAGAGTGTTTACATGTGTGTTGCTGTGGGGACAGGTTGCTGCGGAGCTGCTCCAGCCGTGGAGCATTGAGTCAGCATCTCTGCCAGCTGTGTGCAGACACACGGCTGCGTTACTCCATGGCTGCTGGCACAGGCAGAGGGGCGGGAGCAGGTGCTTCAAGGAAATCTTTCATCAAAGTGATGGCACAGCTAAAGGCACAGCAGGGATACTACTGAGATGGCATTGCCAATTAGTGGACAGCCTGAAGGAGGACTGTGAAATGGAGGACTGGAAGGATGGATGGGAGGAGGCCCAAAATGGGCCAGGGAGTGGTAGGAAAAGGAAAGACGGGGCGATTGCGGGCGGTAAGATGCTGGAGGGAATGCTGACTCCTTCAGAATGGGGCTCACTGCTTCAGAGTCATGGCATTTTTTTTTTTTTTTTTTTGGCCACACCAGGGCTAGTCTAGGAAGAGATTGTGATGACCCTCCTTGTCTACTGGTAAGACTTAGAACAACTCTTTCTCTGGAGGGGAGGAAGATGGATAGTAGTGATGTGGTGATAATACCCAAAGAAGGGAGAATTGGTCTCTGGAGACGCTGGGTACCATTCTGCCTGCTGGTATTGCAAACTCATCGGACAGGTGATTGAATTTCCATTTCACAAAGGAGGAAATTGAAAGTCGTGGATCTTTCAATGATTAAGTTTAGAAACTAACTTGAGAAAGTCTAACCTGTTTTAGTTTGGATATAAAATGTTCCCCCATGGCCCCATGTGTTTGAACACGTCTTCCCTGTCTAGTGGCAGTGTTTGGAAAGACTGTGGAATCTTTAGGAGGTGGACCCTTGCTTTTCTCTCTTCGACCGATCAAATCTCGTTCTTCTAGCAATCACCCTGCATGGAAACTCAAACCAAAACAAACCAAACTCTGAGGGCAGGATCCTGAGTGACATAAAGAGCTCCCACTAGACTCTCTCTTCTTTAAGGTTTTACCGCCTGCTCAATATTACCCCACAAAAGACCAAGCTCAAGTCACACACAAGCCATAGCAGCCGATACTCTTTCTGTGACAGAAGCTATGAGAATGCAAATAAGAAAGCCCCATGTCCCTCTCTTAGCTAGTTAAGGCAAAGCCTTCCTGGCATCTCTGGTATAGTCACATCTACTGATGGAAAAATTAATTACTCCACGAGGCAGTAGTTCTACTGTTGCAGTTTGAATGTGAAACATCCCCCCACAGGTTCACGTGCTTGGATACTTGAACTTCAGTTGGTGTCATTGTTTGGGAAGGTTATGGAACCTTTAGGAAGTAGAAGTTAGCTGGAAGAAGTACAGCATCGGAGTGGAGCAGCTTGAAGTTTGGTAACACAGTGTTGCTTCCTATTCTTGTCCTCACTCTGCCTCCTGGTGCTTGATGGAGCATGAGTCAGCCTCCTGCTTCCGCCACCACGCCTTCCCTCATGCTGCCACACATTCCCTGCCATGACGGACTCTATCAACTTGAGTCAAAATAATAAACTTTTCTGTCTTAAGTTGCTTGGCTCTGAGTATTTCATTACAGCAATGGAAGAATAACGTGAACACAAGCCAAACCAAGTCAAACCAAATGTATAGGAAATGGGAAATGAATAATAATTCTCTTAAGATGACTTCACAAATTTTCTGATGAGTTATCTTTTTTTTTCTACAATTCTTTGTAAGCGTCTCTTATTCTTTCAATGGATCCTTTAGTTCTAGATCCACCATCTTGGTCATTCTCCATTGGCTAATCTAATTTGTCTAAGCTCTTGGTAAAGTGTATCAACCATTATTAAAGACACTTGCATTGTTTTGTCAATTATTTTATTTATTTATTTTATGTGCTTGCATGCGTGCATGCATGCGTGTGTGTGTGTGTGTGTGTGTGTGTGTGTGTGTGTGTAAGAAGGCACTGTGAGTCCCTGCGGAGGACCAAGGGTGACTTTGGGAATCATGCTCAATTGCTTCTACCTCCTTCTTGCTTCCCTCTGGGATTTCCCAAGCTCTGCCCACCAGAACTGGAAGTTTTGGGAAGTTCTGCAGAAGGGCCACAGCTGTTTCCACCTGACATTTTTATGTGAGACCTGGAATCTGAACTCAGGACCCTCTGCTTGTGAGACAGTCTTAACCCCTGAGCCATGTCTCCAGCCTGCATTGTTGATTTTGAAACAAACTGGCTTTGCACTCTTCATGTGGTTCAGACTAGCCTCAAACTTATGATCCTGAGTGTTGGGATTGAGTGAGCTATTATGTGCAGACTTTTGACACATTTTTGACTGGCTTAGAATTAACAAGGACTGTTAACTCTAAGGATCTAATAATGAAAAGTACTAGACTAAGTCTTTATGGAACAGGTGCTCTCATGTGGAGCTTCTAGGTATGGAAGGTTCCATATACCCCATACATGATGGAGTATGTGAGTCTTGTAAATTTAGTTCTCTGAAGAGAGACCACAGCCTTGAGTAAAGTCTTAGGTAGGGACCCTCCACCTCCTTGAGAATCACTGCTACATAGAGTTCAATCAAGGGATTTCTATACTGAGCAGAAGCTACAAATTCGTCCCTCTTAGGTTCCCCCTTCATTCCTTTCCTGCTTGCTTCAAACGCCTTCCCAATCCCTTGATCTCTTCTTCCTGCCTCATGCCCCACTTTAAATTCCTTCTTCAGCCACCTATAAATCATTCAAAACCAGAGAAGACAACTTCTGTTTTCTTCTTGGAGCAGACACTAGGAAAGGAGGCTGGCACAGCCAGCCAGCAGAGAACCACAGAGGAAAGCAATGGCAGGCAGAAGGTGGCTTTGCTGACTTGTTTTCCTCTCCTTTTCTGGACTCAGATCTTTGGAACAGACCTATGTGACTGACTTGCAGATTTCCCATGAGCATGGCACAGGACCTGGTAAAGACCTTGAACATAAACTAATGCAAAGGGTGAAGTCATCTTAAGAGAATTATTATTCATTTCCCATTGCAGTTAATTTTGGCACCTTCATCAGGGTTTAAATTCTGGAACCATATCATATCAAAGAAAAAAAGTATTTGATGTACGTGTTAATTACCGCTAAGATGTAGCTACTTAAATCAAGAGTTTAATCTTCATTTGACTATTCAGAACAGCTCTGAGAGGGGGGATGGGAAGAGCCCCTTTTGATTTGAGTTATTTAAGGAGGCAATGAGGACTTCAAGCAGCATGGCTTCCTATTTTCCAAACCAGCATTTGGATGTCTTGCAATTAGTACCGGCAGAAGAGGAGGGAAAAAAAAGGTAAAGCAAGTTCCTTTAGGAATTCCTAAGTTTTGCCTTGTCTGTGAAGTAGGAGAAAGTTCTGACTAACATAATTTCATGTGCTCAAAGGCTCAAGGTTCTGTGATAGCCTGGTAGTAAATGATGTCTTAAAAGCATGCCAAAGGCTTGAAAAATTAGATCTAGAGAGAAAATAATACGCTATTATTTAAAAGCACGAATTGTCAAAATGATACTTCTCTTGGATATACTCTTTATGTGAAACGTCTTGGATGAATCCCTAACACACCCCCCTTTTTTATACCACGAAAGTAGAAAACCCAGCAAAACACCAAGCTATTTACCAAGTGATTAAATCATAGTCATTTGTTACAGTTTTACAGGAACAGTTGTTTTCTTGGATTTCCAAGGCTTTATTGCCTTAGATAGAGCACTTTGCTCCCAATAATCCCTATTGATTTTATTATATTACCTTATGGTTTATGATATGCTTACTGTCGTGCACTAAATTCTAGCCTTAATGCACTGTATAAAATGAGATATGCTATCATGCTTCTCAAATCTTCTGAAGATAAAGATCTTGTCTGGCATGGGTGAAAAATGCTCAGTTCTGGCTGTGGATGAGGGGGGGTCCCAGGGAGCTGTACACTGCGATCTCCAGTACCATTTGTGGTTTTCTTCCGGGACAGTTAAGAGGCTGTTCACAGTCCAAGTGGATACTGGCACACGGGGAATCAGGTTTCTTCCCGGCTTGGAGGAGGCATGGGGGGTTCCATCTGGCTCGCTCTTTTGCTGCTCTCTCTAGGGATGCATGGCTCACACTGCATCTTCAAGGTACTTTGCAAATGGCAATTATTCATTTGCTAAACCAGCTTGTGGAGAACTGGGCGTTCTTAGAGAAAGTTACCGAACCGCTGGGTGCTGTTTTACTATATCTTCTTCAAGGTGCTTTCTAAATGTTAAGGAAGGTGACATGTTTTATCTCTTGTTAGCCTGATAACTGCATTCTTTAGAGGAAGGTCTTGGGGGAGGTGTGGGGAGGAGAGATTTTTCTTTTTTTTAATTATTATTATTTCCGCTCATACAAACTTAACAGGTACAGCGGTCCCCTCCCTCCCTCCACCTCCCCCCGATCCTCCTGCTCCCCCTTCCCCTCTCCTCTCCCTCTCCATCCCCCAGTGCGCCCCCCCCCCCCAGTCCCTGGAGTATCCTTTACTGTGCATGCCAAAGAGGAGAGATTTTTTTTAATTTTTGTTGTTTTACTTACTGGTTTCAGGTTGTCAGGCTGGCCTGGCAAACTGAGCCACTTTGCTTGGTCCAGAGACTGTATTTTTGATATAATTAGGTGCTCAGCTTCTATTCAATAATCAATCAATCAATCAATCAACCAATCAATCAATTTTGTGTGCGTGTCTGTGTATATCAGAAGGCACTGTGCATGCCTATGGAGACTCAAGGGTGACTTTGAGAATCACTTTGGAATTGTGCTACCTCCTTTTTGCTTTGCTCTGGAGTTTCCCAGACTCTGTCTTTCAGGGCCAAAAGAACAGGCCACCACCACTTGCGCTTGGCATTTTTATGTGGGATCTGGGATCTGAACTGGGGTCCTTCTCCTTACAAGGCAGAGACTTAACCCCTAAGCCATCTCTCCAACCTGCAGCTTAGCTTCTAAAAGAGAAAGCAAGGCAGCTATGTTCTCACTGGGAAGCTTGATGCATAGTAATTCTTTGATTCCTTGCTATAAATCTCTCAAGGCAGATATCATTTGAATGTTTGCTTGTTTAAAATTAAATTTAAATAGAGTATCACTACACAGCCCAGGCTGACCTGGAACTCTCAAGCCAAGTCTTACCTCTGTCTGTTAAGTATTAGAATTATTTGTGTGAGCTACCATGGCCTCCACTAAGGGAGAAATTATTATTAGCTTCATTTTACAGTATCCCAGACAGGTTAAGAATTTTGCCCAAGGTCACAAAACTAGTTTGCGATGGTTCCAGAATTCAAAACCAGGTAAGATGACTCCTAGGATCCAGGCTCTTATTTAATTATATTGTATTGATAATTTATGAAGCATTATCTACTAAAAGCCTCACTTGACTCGCTCAATAACCTTTGACTCTGTATGTCAAAGGAACACAAGATCAGAAAGCAGAAATAGGTAGTCACTGTATTGTGTAAGACAATACAAACTAAGCTCTACTTCTCTTCCTTCTATATAGGAGGAAGGTCTAAGAACATGCCATGGGGAAGGGAAACCACAGGCAGAGGCAGGTTGCTTTACCAGCAAACCTTTCCCATCCCAGGAAGTGTATGAGACAAACCAATGATCTTGGTCTAGGTGATAAGTCATGAGGGATCTTCTTCATCCCCCTCATCTCTAGCTATCATTCTTGATATGCTTGTGTAATTCCAAATTCTCAGAAAAAAGGAATTAACTCAGTATTCCACAGTATCAGGTGCCCAATGTGTGATGAGACTTTGCAGTGGCTGCAATAATCAATCAAGCACCTGCGTGGATCTTGAGTGGTGGTAGAGATCAGATAAGAGTGGACAAGTAGGAAGAGGTGGGGGAGGGTCACAATGAATGAGCCAGCAAGGATGGGAGAGGGTCCCTGCGGCCCGCACCAGACTGTGTGCAGGCTACTCACTCCCTCTTGCTTTCTCAAAATTAATTTATACACGTAAGGAGAAAGCCACCGAAGGAACTAGAATCAAGCTGGGAAACATGCAGATTGGGATTCTAGGTCCTGGAGATAATGAATACACAAGCCAATAAAGCGGGCTTTCTCTGTGTTGGTGCTGTTGTCCACACTATCAGGCCTGCCCCACTGGACTCTGAAGTCATTGGCTGATAGGACAGTCTCGTGCATTGAGGAAGCCCCAGTGGGCAATTGTCTGGGTTCAACAATTGGTCAGAGTGGAGGACATGGCAGCACACACGGAAGGTGAGGAGCTGACCTCACCCGTGGCCAGGCAGAACTGGCCTTACTGCTGATGGATAAGGATTTGGTGCTTTGAGATCCCTGCAGGACAAGCCAGGCCACAGACAAGCACAAGTGGCATTTGGGAGATCACCGGGAATGAAGAGTTAGGATACTGAGATAGGGATCTGGAATGAGCTGTGGGAATTGACAGAGATCTGGGTCCAGATCTGTGCGGTCGGGGTCATTTGTTACCCCCTAAACAGGTTATTATTTCCTTCTCTTCTGGTTTCTGCAAGGAAATAAAACTGAATCAAACTGGAGGTCTTTCTTAGAACCCAAAGCGTGAATCATTTCCACCAGAAAGGTGAAGAAAGTGCCATCAGGTGCTTAAAATGTAATTACAATTGGAAAGGGCAAGTATTAGCAGTTCATTTCTAGTAAGTAAACAGATGCATGAACACCCATCTCCCTTTCCCATTCTGTGGCTTCAGAGTGACTGGGGGTACTTGTCTGTGTTATTCACCTGAAGAATTCAGCTTGTTGGGTGCAGGCTGCATGTCGTGTTATTCAGCATTAAGTACCCTATTGATTCCCTGAAGTGCTGCCATGGATATTAATGGAGACAAATATTGTGGCTGTGATTTTTCAAAGGGCTGAGTAATTCCTAGACATCAATAACATCTGTCATGATGTAATGCAGGGTGACCTAAAGATGCTTGATTTAGGGCCAACTGTGGGGGCAGGGCTACCCACAGAAAGGGACTTTGGGATATTACAGAATCCAGAGACTTCAGACTCTACCCTGTTGGAGGAATAGAGTAGGGTTGCCTCCTATTTTGGTCACTCTGCATTATTGCTGATAAATTCATAACAAAACAGCTTAAGGGAACAAGGGGTTTTATTTTCTCTTATGATAGTCCCATTATAGTTTTTAATCCATTTTGGTAATAGAGTCCATACCAACACCAAGGGCCAAAGAAACTAGTCACATTATATCCATATATCCACAGAACTGCTGAGAGAGAGACAATCCTTACTTACCAGACCACTATGTCTAGCTAAGTATACGGAAGTATGCCAACTTCAACCAGCTCACTCCATTTTATTCACCTGCCCAGGGACTAGTCTTATCTGCCATGGCTTGGGCCTCCCCATCAATCAGACAATCTCCTGTAAGCTTGCTCTGGTCTTAAACAGTCAAGCTGTTTTCTAACTATGACACCTCCCCTCTGTAACGTGCTAGAGTTCAGTGACAATGCAACAGGACTGCTGTGATTCTAACTGTGTGTCACCTGGACTGCAGCATCATGATCCAATGACTGCCTGTGGAGAGGGTTCATGTGGTGGTTAATAAGATCAGCGTAACACCTAGAAAGCAGGTTTTGGGCACACCTGAGAAGGATGCTCAGGACTAAGGTTGACCTCTGGATATGCCACTGAACGATTGTCTTGATTGCATGTGACCGTTGTGGGCGGAGCCATTTCTTAGGCAGAGGATCAGACCTGTGAACGTTGAGAACTGCGTACAAGTAAGCACGCATGCATCGATCCTTGCCCTTTGCTCTTGCGTGGAGGTGATGTGACCAATTTCCTCAGCTCTTGCTGTTGTAACTCTCCAGCTACAAGTGGACTATAACCCGGAACTGTAAGCTGGAATAAAACTCTTCATCCCCTAAGTTGTTTGCGTTGATTATTTGATTACAGCAGTGTGTAACGAAGTAAAAACAGTAGGTGACTAGCTCAAGATTACACAGCAAGGTAAACAAGGACTAGGCTAGAATCCAGGGGTCAGAAATTCTTACCTAGATCCCTTCCTGATAACTTTCAATAAGATTTCTGAAAGTCACTTGAATATATGTCCTGGAGAAAGTGATATTTCCTTCCAAAAAGGCTCAGTAAGAATCTCAGGGTCAGTAATTGTGAGGAATCAATTACTCTGAAACAAATCCCCCATTTGAGTCAAACTCTGCAGGCTTCCCAATCCTTCCTGCACCCTGATTCATTCTCTAGACCGCTGCTCACATTATCTTGCTGCAAGACAAATCCGATCTTGTCACTCACCAGCATGAAGACCTCCATCAACCTCTCTGTCGGTTATCAGGATAAACTCCTTCCTGGTATATCCTCGCTCCCCAGCATGCCATGCACCTGTCCTGTTCCCAGTACCCTGAGTGTTACTGAACGTCCTAGGTCCTTTAATTCTCCTGATATTGGAGACACACAGTTCCTCATGTCTGGACCCTCTCTTCCCCACCCTCTGCTCTGGAAGTTCCTATCGACCCATTGAGAGCCAGTTCTATCCCCCTGACCCCTGGTAAACTATGAGAAGTTTCCTGGGATCCTGTAGAATACTGCCATTTGTTATTGATCATGACTTTTTTTTTTTTTTAACCACACTGCATTTGCTTGTTTGGTCAGTCTTTTTTTTTTTGGCATTTGTTTTTTTTTTTTTTTTTTAGTCAAGGAATACGCCTTTGTATTTTCATGTCTGTTATCCTGGCTCATGGAAGGTAAGCTTATTTATTGAATGAGTGAATGAATGAATGAATGAGTGAATGGATGGATGGATAGATTCATTCTGGAACAAGAAACCTGTTGGCATAGGAACTATTAACTTTTGGAGCACGGGTTCCTATAATCCTAGAGCTTCGGGGATTGAGACTTCTCACCTTGGTAGCACATCAGCTATCTGGGAAGGACTCCTTTTATCATCTTGAGCATAGTGGCCCCCAAACCCATGTGCAACCAGGTACACCATTGGGAAAGCCGCATCTGGCATTCTAATGCAGAAAGTGGTATAGCTGGCTTTGATAACAGACAGAGCGGGGTGGTGCATGGTGAGAAAGGCCTCAGGCCTCAGGGGTCTAGCAGAGTCCTGGAGTACACTTTGTGCTGGACAGAAGAAGCATGTGTTAGCTGAAGGTCTAGGAATAGAAGGAAAAGCAGACAGGGGTGAAGGGGCTTGTGGCAGGGACCACTGACCAGCTAGTAAGAGAGCATTTCAGGATTTTTAACAGCTGTCCTGGGGCAGTTGCCCAGTTAGTAGCCAGTTTTAAGTTCCTTCAGAAGACAACCACAATTGTGAATCTTCCGTGTCCATGAGGTATGTGTGGGACGTGGTGTATGATGATGTAGGGTGTGTGTGTGTGTGTGTGTGTGTGTGTGTGTGTGTGTGTGTGTGTATGTTATGTGTGGAGTGTGTGTATGTATGTGGCATATGTTGTGTGTGGTGTATGGTGTGCATATGCGTATAGTATGTAGTGTATGTTTGTGTGTATGGTGTATTTGGGTATATGTGTTTGTAGTATACATATATATGGTGATGAGTAGGGTGTGTGGTGCATAGTCTGAACATATATGTGTGATGTGTATATATGATGTATATGTGTGATGTGTAGTGGGTATGTACAAGTAAATATGCATCTTTGTGTGTGTGCAGTGAGTATATATGTGGAGTATTGTGTGTGTAGTATGTGTGTATGCAGTATGTGCATGTGGTGTGTGTATATATGATATATATTGTGTGTGTATGTATAGTGTGTATTGCGTGCAACATGTGTACATGTGTGTATGAGTGTATGGTGGGTATATGTAGTGTCTGTAGTATGTGTGCTCATGCATGTGTGGTGTATGTGAGTGTATGTAAATGAAGGCACGAGGCAAAGTTTTGTAGGCAGGCAGTTTTTTAGCAGAACTTTTCCTTTGTGGTTGCATTTCATTGCTGGTGGGGGGGGGAGGTGGAGAAGAGATGCAGGCCAAGGGAAAGTGAGTACTCTGTGGTGTGAATGCACCTGTTGGAAGAGGCTAGCCTAGGATGCTGGGGCTGCTGGGAGAGGAGGAAGGAGCAGCCTTGAAAGCCACACAGAGCATTGTCATTTTGGCTCTGATGCCCCAGGCAGCCTGCTAGATGAGTCTTATTGCTTGGGCAGGCTTCAGGGCGGCCCCTGCTGGGACAACCAGCGCTGCCCATATTTGCCAAGTCCCAGGCTGTCACCTGGAGATGGGACAGGCTTTCCCTTAATTAAGAATGTCATGGCAGCTCCCAGGCTCCTGGTGACTGAAGCTGCCTGTCCGGCCGCCACGTGACTGATGTGCCTACATGGTACATCATCTCCTAATTAACACATCTTGTCAGGTCCAGTGGCCGGCTTCAGTAAACATGCTCTGAGCAGCTGTCACGGGGACCCTGCGTGGGGCCTGCTGCCTCATTAGAACTGGAGAGGGAGGTGGCTCTGGCAGGGGCAGGGCAGGAATGTGCTTCATGGGGTGTTGTCAGGGTAAGAGGGATGGCAGATGTTTGGAGAGAACTTACGGTCCATTGTCAGCTTTGACTCCTAGTGCCATGAGCCTTTCTTTTTCCTTGAAGATAGAGTTGGCAGGAATGTGTTGAGAAAAACACACTAGAGTCTAAGGACGGCTTTCCGTTCTGTGTCTCCCACCACCTAGTAGGCTCGGTCTATTCATTTGAGAAATGGCAATGATTTCCACCTATCCTGTCTGGAAGGTAATGTTATATAAGTTCCGTAAGTAAATGAGCTGATAGTCTGAGAGATAAAACCCTTAAGAGTGGGTATCACATGGAGATGCCAGGGAGATCTTAGATTCATCCTGCATGTCACTTGGGACGCATGTCATCCATTCTCCAAAACTTCTTAGAGGACCCCCAGCTGCAGTGTCTGTCTGCTCACCGCTGGACCAAGATCTTCCTCTCTACCTGCTTGTCTGGGCTGAACTTCCTTTCTCCTTGAGGCCCAACTTATCTTCCCCCCAAGAGGGAATGTGACAATGAAACCTTGTCCCATCTGGAGCATCCTCCGGGGTGCGGAGGAGAAGCAGCTTGCCCTGCCTCGCAGTGACTACAGATAGGTCTTAGCCACAGCTCCTTGGGTTCTGAGCATGTGTCTAAGCTGTGCAAGCACAGCAGGTGGTTGATCGATGTCTGTTGGGCTAGAGAGAAGCAAGGATATTCCCTTCTCATAGTTCTCAAGAGCAGTGAACTTTTCTCTTTATCAACTCCCTCTCTTCCTCCCTCTCTTCCTCCCTCCCTCCTTCATGTGTGTATGTATAGTGTGTGTGTGTGTGTGTGTGTGTGTGTGTGTGTGTGTACATGTGCATAATTACTCAATTCAGGGCCCAAACTTGATGCTCTGTGTCTTCTTCAGTCACTCTCAAGTTTTATTATCAAGGCAGGGTCTCTCAGTGGAGCCCCGAGCTCATCAATCAGCTAGGCTAGGCAGTCAGCATGTCATAGATAGTGCTGGGATGACAGGAGGCTGCTATGTCTCTTGCTTTTATGTGGGTTCCGGGGATTCTGACTGGTTCTCATGCTTGGGGGATAAGCGCTTCGTCCACTGAGCCATGTCCCCAGCTCTTTCTATATGCTTTCTTCTAGGGCCTGGCCCTGGTCTTTGTGGGGATGATACACGCCTTCCTGTTTTGTCCCTAGCAGACTCAGCACTGGTACTCTCACTATCTGCATGCAGGGTGACACCAACCATCTTGGTCTTTCTTACGTCTCCCTATCTCCTCTGCCAATGGGATTGGCAGAGTCCAGCCGGCTGCTTGGAGCTGGTTCTTGCTCTTTACTGCTCTCTCCATCTCACTGTTCCCAGGCAGGGTCCGTCCTGGGTGAAGTCTCAGCAAGTAAGGACGTTGTGAGAGCATCTGGCAGCAGCAGGGAGGCGGACTTCTCCAGCACAGCAGAGGCACCAAACCCACGCAATTTGTAAATCTTTGATAATGAGCATTTAAAGGGCACATCCTAATGAAGGGATTCAGGAATGACTGGCCGGGAAATGCAGGCTGAAGATTTTAATTAAAATGCTTCTGTATTTTCAGTTTTTCTCTTCTCTCT
This sequence comes from Typhlomys cinereus, assembly GCA_023101885.1. NCBI lineage: Eukaryota > Metazoa > Chordata > Mammalia > Rodentia > Platacanthomyidae > Typhlomys > Typhlomys cinereus. Next base: position 1,595,085 of record JALPQD010000282.1, on the reverse strand, counting down.
CTTCTGTCTCTTTCCACCTCACCCCCCCCCCCCATGCATGTCTTACTTCTGGACCAGGCCTGTGCAAAAAGTGGGTGTTTCATATCTCCCACAATTAAATTCCTGTCAGCAAATGGGGATTGGTGTTCTTCTTCAACATGGAAGCATGGCAGGGGGGTATGACAGGGTATGTGTTCACATGGACGAAGGCGGACCAGGACCTTGAGGCCTGAGCCAAGCAGATGTCCTTTCTCCAGGAAGCACAGCAGGGATCCTAGAGTTTTCATGAATGAGTGGCAGCTGCCGGCCTTGTGGGCTTCCTGGGGTGAAGCTCTGGGGTGAGGGTTTAGGGAGCAGCTGAGGGACTTCTGGGCCAAAGGGGTGTTTCTTGGGTCTTCATGATACTTTTCTTTCCAAACAGCTAAATGGAGTGTAAGGCCAAAGCAGCTGTGAGATCATTGCTCTGCTGCCCTTGGGTGACTTAATATCTTCCACTTGCCCCCCCCCCCAGGTTCTTGTCCACCCTGCCCTGCAGGTGGAAATTATCAGAACACTTCCTCCCACAGGTTTCAGATTGAGTCTGGATAATGAGGAGGCTATGGCAGGACCGGGGAAAAAAGAAGGAACATCAGTGGCTGTTTGAGAGATCATCTCTCCAAAAACAAAACAAAACAAAACAAAACAAAACAAAACAAAACAAAACAAAACAAAACAAAACAAAACAAAACAGAACATGAAAGTAGGAAGGAGATTGGGTGGAGAAAGAGGTGGATGAGATTGGGTAAGATGAAATGAAAATTATTTATATATTATATACACGTATGAAATTGTCAAAGGATGAAATGGAATTAAATAATGAGGTCTTGTAATGATTAAGGTGCACCTTTCTACACAGATGAGTGGATTTGGAAAAAGTGCATGAGAGTCTGCTTCTCAAAGAGTTAAGAAGAGTCTTTGGGCTGCTTTTGTAAAGGGCAGGGCAGAAGTCATTTGTTTGTGGAATAGGGTGAACTGGGAATGGGGACTCATGCCTCTGAGAACATTCATCTGGACTGTGGACATGGCCGCGGCAGTTGGCTGACTTGACTGGAGTGTAAGCGGCATGCTTCTTCCAGCTGCTATTTAGCAAAGACCTTCAGAAAGCATTTCTGAGTAAGTAATGGAAGTGTCCCCTTTTATTTCTTGTGCTTTTTATCCGTTCCTTCGTGATTAGTGAAGTTCTCATTTGGAAGCTCCCAGGGGGAAGCAAGCATGGTATTGACCGTGACTTGGGAGACTGCAGCTTGAGGCCAGCACATCAGCAGGCTCCCAGGGTCTCTTTATTTTCCCCCCATGAAACTCTGACCACAGCAGGCCCCAAGCCAATCAATTGGCCCAGTAGATTAAGTGTCTCCTGATTGGGTCTCATTCCAGGACTGTTTGAAGCATGCCAGTTCCTACTTTGTCCTTAGTTCCTGATTGCCCTTCTTGTCTGAGGTTTAGCTCAAGGGTATTTGTCCCATATAGTGTTGGAGTATCATCTCTAGTAGTCTCATGAGGTAAACCCCCGATGACCCTGGGACCAACTGTGCTGTGTGCCCGGCCATTCAATCCTGATGCTCCTCTCTCTCTTCCTTTTCCCTCTATCTCCATTGCAGGATCTGACTAACCGGAGAGAAAGTCACTTTCTCCTGAACAAGTCTCTACTCCGGCCATTGTCTCCACCCCAAAGCAAGACCAGCACTTACATCACAAACAGCGACACTGAAGCTACTTCTTTTCTATTCTTCATTCAACCGTGAGTCAATATCTAGGCATTGATTGGTTCATCCATTCAATATGGTACCATGAAGAACCTCTAGGGACTGGAATCTGTAAATTTCACCTGCTTCATCCTGTCAGCTCTTGGCCAGGTATGTTCAGTTGTTACTGCTATTTTACACCTATGGAAACTGAGTCAAAGAGTAACTAGATGGTGTAGCCAGGGTTTGAAGTGTGAGCACTTGCAGTCTCCAGCTCCAGCACAATGCCATTCTCAATTTGAAACTGTCTAATCATACACAGAATCAGAGGGCCAGGAGCGGATTCCACCTCTCCTTCCTGAAAACTGCAAGCCACTGTCTCTGCTGGGCTTGCATTAAGAGAGACAGAGAGAGGAGGAGAAGAACCATGGAGGGGAGACATGTGAGGTGTGGTGGGCGGGATCAATTCATCCCGAGATGATTTGCATCTGTAGCAGAAAGGACGTGTCACGCTGTCACAGCCTTCTCCTGTATTGACATAATAACAATCCCTTACTTTTGTTAGCACTTTGTAGTTTTCAAAGCACTTTCAAATCCATTAGCTCATTTTATCCTTACCACAATCTTGCAAAGAGGCAGGAATTGTTATTCTCATTTTGAAGCCGATCAGGCTCAGAGGCTGGATAACTTGTCTCAAGTCATGGACTTGGATGAAAACCTGGCTCCCCAACTCCTGATGTGATAGTCTGTGTACCATGCCTCAGTTGTCTCTGCATCAACTTCTGACTTTCAGCTGTTTAGGGGTTGGAATAGGAAAACTACTCCAAATCACTAACTCCTGAGTTCCCAGCCACCTGGGCTATAGAATAGAAAGCAGTGGTGTCATACTTGGCAGCAGAGTTGTCTGGAAGGCCATATGGACTTCACTTACAGAGGTTTTGATTAAAAAGAGCTATGTGAAGTCTATGTGTGTCTTCTCTCTCTATGTGTGTGTCTCTCCTTCTCTCTCATTGTTTTATATCACCAGCCCTAAATCTGCATTTATTCTTATTTGGGGGAGACAGAGAGAGAGAGAGGGAGAGGGAGAGGGAGAGGGAGAGAGAGAGGGAGAGAGAGAGAGAACATGTCATCACATATGTGGAGGTCATAGGACAACTTTTGGAGGTTGGTTCTCTCCCACCATCTGAGCTTTAAGGATCAAACTCAAGTCACCAGGTTTATACCACAGATGCGTTTTCTTACTGAAACATATCACCAGTGCCCTCAGTCTGCATTTCTAATGAGTTCCTAGTGAACTGCTGGTCCTGGAGCCACGTGCTTTGAGAAGCATCAGCATAGAGTGATTCCTAGTAGATACTTAGCTAGACTGCTCTCACCAGGTCTCAGATTCTCAGCTGAAGAAAGTCAAATCTAGAAAGAATTGCCCCTTGTGGATCTCTCCTGGAGGTAAAGAATTGGCGTGTGTCTTGCCTCCCTGACTGATGGCTGTGTGGCCCAGAGAATGGAAAGAAAACCCCAGGCTTTTTGGTTCACACACAAAAGGAAAATGTCCACACATGTGATTATTAATTCATTGTTCAATTAAGTTATGATCTCTAAAATTATCACAATATTTGGCTCAGAGGAAGGCAGCATTGAATAACTTGTTCCACGTAATGTGCGAATAATGTAACTTTATTACTTTTCTCGCTAGTGAGTAATCGTGACTGACACGTTGGCAATAACACAGATTACCTTCCTCCCCTCCCCTCTCCCTGCTCCCAGCTCCCAGCGCTTACTTCCTTGTCTATTCTCTTCTCCTGATCATCCCTCCCTGCCACAATCCCTCTTCACTTGCAGTTTATATTCTAGCCTGCCCACAGGACGGTTCCAATAGGATGAGGGACTGTGGACTTAGCTGGAGGGAGCCCTGATGACGTCTTCTTGGACTTGCTCACATCATGGCTGTCTACCTCACATGTTTCTAACAAGTCCTTCACATTTCCCAGGGGCAGAGTACTGACAGCTTAACTGTCTAGGACAGGCATGAGCTGACCTGGCATGCAATTGCTATTGCAGTGTATATTGGGGTCCACAGAGCCTGCTAAATCTCTTTTCAGCTCTGGATCCCCAGTCCCTAGACCCCTCTGTCCAGTTCTCCAAGAAGTCTGTTAACTGTAATCTGAAGTCCCTTCCTTCCACCAGCAGGTTCTCTGTGTGTGGAGGCTGCAGAGGGCTGTTCTCAGCACCCTGGACAGCTCCCGTACAGCTTTCCTTGCCAACCCCGCCTGCTGCACACTGTGTGGATGCAAGACTGACAGCATCCTGTCTATACTTATCTCCCTATGCCTAGCAAGTTGGGGTGTAATTCTTTTCAAATCACCATTTAGCTGGAGAAACCCAGTTTAAGCATTATCTTGTTTTCCTTTATATCATCTATCAGTAAGTATTTTTTTGTGCTGGCAAATATGCTTAGTTAGGCAGAAGTTGGGTGATAACAACTTATCCATAGTGTAGACATGAAAAAGAGAGCGAGATGGAGCCAACTGAGATGCCGTTTCACATAGTTTAGTCATGTCTCTGCCCTAGTGTCCCGTTTCAGACTTCATTCCCTGTCTCTTTCCACATCTTCCAAACTCCATAGGAATCAAATCAGAGCCCTGGAGAATTCTTCTCTCCTGTTCAAAACTCTGCATTGGTGACCTGTCTTCACTCCTCTGCACGCTCCAATGAAAAAGGTAAAATGATGTCTTGTCCCATCAGATACAGCACTGCTCTGTTTACATGTACTAAAGACCATGGAAAGGGTGGAATTAGATCCCCTTTTAATGTGAGGACCAAAAGAGCTCTCAGTTGAGCACTTCCTGTGTGCCAGACACTGTGATATACACTTCAAGTGGATTATTTCATTGTTCCCCATTTTTATAGCTGATCGGTGACAGAGCCAAGCATGGTGAAACCTTTACTGTCACAATACCATAGTAGACAGCTCCCCCAGTGCACATCTACCTTTTCTGCTAATGCTCAGGATGCCTCTGGACCTAATCAAGAGAAGCAGATGATGGGCTTGGAAGGTGTAACAAAGTTAGGGAAGGGGAAAATCAATTTTCTATGGTGCCCAGACACCACTTGGAGACCACTTGGGTTGGGGAGGCTGGTAAAGCTCCTAGAGAAATGGAGTTTGACCTTGGCCATCAGGATTTAAGCTTTGCCTTTTCTTCAAGAAAGAAATAAAAAGACTCTAGTCTCTCTGGCTAACACTGCCCTGGGTACACCCTGGGGACCATACTGTCCAACGATATGCCCTCAACATGCCCTCTCATATTCAGTTTCCACTATCCTGGACACTTGCTTTGTGTTCAGAAAGAATCATATCCACCACTACCCCCAAATCCTCTAGTCTACAAGTCTAAATAAAACCTCTTGGTGGGCTCACTAATAATCTTTCTATTATGCCTCACTGCTTCTATGACATCTAAGGGGGAGAGAGAGAGAGAGAGAGAGAGAGAGAGAGAGAGAGAGAGAGAGAGAGAGAGATTCAGACAGTGAGACTTGTCTGGAACACTCGCCACTAGGCAGGTACAGAAGAAGAGAAACTTCCTTCTGCACCTTCTGCTGAGGAGATCTGCTCTAGAGATACTCATGGGGGACAGTTGGTACTTCTCTCAAAGGCAGAGTTACAGAGAAAACCACTGTTGCCAGTATAAGCAAGTGGTATACACAGGATGTGGACACAGGGTCTGCACTGTGGTTTAGAGGAAGTAGAGAAGATTCCTTTAATACTTTCAGACTCTGGGGTAACGGGAAAGTGGAGTTGTGGATCTAGTCACCAGTGTTGGTGAAAGAAGTGGGTGGTGAGGTAAGGAAGACTGAGAGCAATAAGTGCCATAATGTCCCCACTCCAGTGTGACAGACAAGGGGATACATCTCAACTGGGTCATTTTATTTCTGGTATTTTGAGGGAAGTTATACAAAATGGCATTTCTGTTTCCTCATTTGTGAAATAGGAGGCATAGTGACATTCTCCTTAGAACTGTGAACAAATGGATGCTCAGGATAGACATGAGGTATGGCATGCAGCATGCATACAATAAATGTGGGCCATTATTGTTGTTATTTTTATTCTTGAGCCAATTATCTTCATTTGCCATGGAAGAAATGTCCCTTTTAAAGATTGGGAAAGGTAAAATGAAGAGATAGGATGGGAGCCCTGGTGTATGACAGATGCCCAGGGATTGCCTTGCTGTCGCTCCTTTCTGCAAGATATTCTATTGAGGATGCAGTGATGTTCAAACACTGGGATTAACCCTGATGGGCAAAGGTAGGAAGCCATCAGCTGTGTGGGAGCTCTGCCTTCATGGTGGACTCCCTTTACAAAATTGCTTCTAACTGCCTGCCTGACTTCTTTTTTTTTATTTTTTCCACTCATACAAACTTAATAGGTACTCCGGTCCCCTCCCTCCTTCAACCCCTCCCTGGATCTTCTTGCTCCCTCCCCCCTTTTCCCCTCCCCCCCATCCCTGGAGCATCCTTTAGTGTGCACGTCAAACTTCCCTCTGGGTCCTCCTCTCTGATGAGGTGTAAGGACTCAGTAGCATTGCTTAGAGTTCTTTCTTGTGTTCCCCTTTAGTATGGGAACACTATTATGGCTGTTAATCCCTTGCCTCTATGGATCCTAGTGCCTGTGATCCACGCTAGACTTTGGGAGGTCAATGATATGTCGGTCATTGTGCAGGTCATGCAAAGTCCTATTATGATTATTTCGGCCCTAACTTGTGTGGAGTATCTTGCATATCATTGCTCCTCCCCATCTTTAGGCTCTTACAATCTTACCACCCTTTCTTCCACAAATTTTCCTGAGCTTCAGGATAGGGAGAGATTAGGCTGGCCTGGTTCCAGGTGATTAATGTAGGGTCTCTGATGTTCTGAATTATGGTTTGTTGTTTTTTTTCCAGTTTTGCCATTCCTGCATTGCCCTTGGCTCCATCCTAATGGGTATTGGATGTCACCTCCTAGCCAGAGATAAAAGGCTGTTAAAATAAAGTCTTACTATAATAGTAGGTTCAAAGGTAGATGAAATAAGAGTAGGAGACTGTGGTGGTGGGGGTCAGTGTCCCATTTTCAGGATGGTTACCATCTATCTGCCACTGCCTGACTTCTCTGCTTCTTGCATTACCTTCTTATTTTTTGATTGATCCTCTGTATCTAGAACTACCATCTGCTCTGCTTTCTGCGTCCCTTACCTGAATGGGTTCTCTTGATATACACTAGGATCTTTGTTTTGCTGCTATTTATGGTTCTGGCCTGATGGACTGACATGAGCCCTCTTCAGCGCTGTAGTGGGTATCAAGTGGGAGCCCAGGTAGTCTAGTCTTGAATTTGAACCTTGGGTCAATCACTTAGTATCAATGACTTATCTTGCATCAGCATAAAGACGGCGACACCCACATCAAAGCATTACTGAAAGATCAAAAGAGATGACACAGGAAAATACCTAGGAAGGTAGGTATTTCCCCTTTCCTCTAGTCTTGAAGCCTGCTTAGGGGAGAACAGAGGACATGGTGAAAACAGACTTTCATCCAAGATGAATCATTCCTGGTCTGTCACCTCTGCGTCCTCATTGTACTCTGAAAAACCTACAGTAAAGTAGTTTGTTTGTTTGCTTGTTTTTAAAGATGGACTGATCTTTGAGGGCAAAGAACAGAACTTCTTTATTGATATCCATATTGGATGAGCTCACAGAGAGTGGGAAATTTTAGAAATCAGTAGCAACAGCATTGGTGAATATGTAACAATCTTTCCTGCTCATTTCTGCTCTTGTCTGCATGCTCTGAAGGAAGCTTCTAGAAATGTTCCCTGACTATCCTGTTCCTTAGCCTCACTGTTTTCCCCAAAGATACTATACTTCTTCCTCCACACAGGGTCTCAGCTTGTAGGCATTCCTCCCTCCCTTTTCTAATGTCTTCACCTCCCCCTACTTGTTTGCCTAGACCTCCAGCAGGCACACTTAGGTAGTTTGTTGTTATGTAGCAATTTTCCTCTGAATTGAAACATTCATCCTAGAGGAAGGTTTCTTAAGATTGAGGAAGTAAACTACTCACAAGTCTCAGAAAGTTCCTGAAATTTATAAGCCTTCTTCTCAGAGTTATATAAGCAGTAAGGACTAGTGGGGAGAGGAGACCTTCTGACCTCTAGAACCTTTTGCAAGTCATGCATTGTAGAGATGCAGCTTCTGTGAGTTGTCACCTATGTTGTGGTGGACTTTCCAGTGATACAGCTGCCTTTGATAGTAGTTCTTTACTCACACTTCTATAGGTAACCCCGATAAAGTCAGTGATTCACCAAGCTAGGCTTGTGTGGACTCATTTCTTTGTTCTATCATTGGCATCCTATTTGGACTGAACAGAAGTCTGTTCATCTCTCCCCAGGAAAAGCCATCTAACACTTGTCCTCTTAAAAATTCCACCTATGGGTGTATTTCAATTTAAAGGAAAAAATGAATCATCTCTAAATCCTGATAAAAAATACAGCTAGTGTTGTTGAGGCTGATGAAATTCTATTTGAAGCGTGAGGACCTGTTTCTCTTTCTTGGACTATGCACTGTTCATATAACAAAGGATTAAAATGCAGAGGCAGATTTTCTTATCAAAATCTATTAATAAGTGAATCCATCCATTTATCCAACTGTCTATCCACTTATCCATCAATCATTCAATCATCCATTTATTCATCCATTTATCCAACCATCTATTCTTCCCTAAGTCCCTCTGGTAAATATTCATGCTGTATCAACAGTATGACAACCCCTAGCCCCAGGCTTTGGGAATATGCCCATAGCTAGGAAGACATGAAAGTAAACTGTCAATCACTATACAGTGTGAATCATATCAAGAGCACAGTAGAAGCATATGGAATGGCATCCAGGTCTGTGAGAACAAATAGATGATTTCTCAGAGGAGGAACACTTGAATTAAAAATCAAAAGGAATGAAATAAGTTAACTCTAGTTTGTTTTCATTGGTAAATGCATGGTTCCAGGATCAATAAACTTAGGAATCTTATTGTGTCTTTACCTTCTCAATTTTTGGTGAAGAACTAAACTATTTTGAGAATTGAGTGTTTGGAAGAGGTAGATTCCTGCCTTTGCTTTTAGTTTGAGGACTGATTTCTCAGAATACAAGAATGCGGACTTTAGAAAAATTTTCCTAAAACACACCAGCAAGTTGTAATAGAAGTACATTGTTAGTTCTTAACAGAAAACTTCAAAACACTCCTTTCATTCCATCCCTTCCTGTTGTCAGAGAAACTTTCCTGTCTGACTTTTGGCCTTAACTAGAGCTTCTTTTACCGTCCACTCAGAAATCTTGTCAGTTAAGCTCTTGTTCAGTTGAGTTCAACATGATGAGCTTCTTTGGATTCTATACTGGTTTGCCTGGGCTCACAGAATCCACATGGGATATAGAAACCCTGACTCCAGGGATGTAGAATAACAGTAACAAAAAGCTTGGAGCACTCATTTGCAGGAGTAATCATTTTGTCTTAAGATAGGTTGTAGGGATCATGGTACACGAACTGCACTGGTAAGTGTCTTCTCTTTCTCCTTCCTTTACTTATCCCGTACTTCCTCATCGCTCTGGTAATATGGTGGGCAGTTGTGGTCAGAGATGAGTACTGTGAACAGGATAAGAGTCCGAAACGTGCGAAATTTATTTAGAGAAGGGAGTTTAGGGGAAAGGTTGGAGCTGTCGTGTGTTGGGCAAATATGTGAAAGGACTTCAGTCCTTAAGAGGCAGGTAGTGACAGGAACATCACCTAGTCTCCCCACGGCCTTAGTGACTGAAGGCTCAATGTCTGGATATTGATTAATTACTGTCTCTTTTGCTAGATGATATAAGTTCTGCTTTGTTGATCCCTGCAATCCAAGGGCTTGGGGAAGAGCAGTTCAATGACTTTTTTGTTGTTGTACGAATTAAGATTCACCAATAACACGAGAGGAATTGCTATTTTTCCCACTGGTATTTCAGCCTTTGGCTATGTTGCCAGTATTGCCCCTTCTTTGTGACTTGACTAGCCACACATGATCCACTGAAGAGAAACACTTGAGTGCTAATGGATCTGAAGACTTAAGCTCTGGAGGGCCACCTGTCAGATGAGATTTGCCTTCAAAGGCCACTGGCTCTGACCTTTTGATAACATTTAAAACAAAGAAACCCAAGTATTGACCAAGTCAGTCGTATCTTCAGTGAAGGTTTAAGGAAGCTATTTGTATTTCTGTTTGAATTTCTTGGTTCTTTTCTTTTTCCACTTCTAGCTAAGCATGAAGGAAAGAAAGTTCTTTTGCTTGACCAAATCACATTTAAAAGTGGTTTGTATTTTTTTTTTAATGGAACCCAATCCCTTAAGCCTTTAAAAGTACCCTCTACTGAGCTCAATAAACCATTTCCAATGTGGCAACTTCTAATCCAGGAGAGCTCAGAAAACAGATGCTAAATAACTACCAATTGCATCCCAGGACAGTTGCTGGAAAGTCTCAGGACTCCACAAGCTGGAGATGAGATCAGCTAATCCTGACTCTCGACTGTTGTGTCTGCTCTGCTAGCTGGCCTGACTCTGCAATTAGTATTCTCCCTGGTGTTGATTTTGTTCAAATATATTGGGCCCATCAATCACCCACTTTCCAACTCATCTGTCTGGATCAGTCAATTACAAAGTTATTTTTGAGCTACTAGGATTCCTGTGAAATAGACACAAGAAGGAGCTAAACTCATTTCAGGTTTGACCTCTGTGGCTGGGATCTGAGAAGCTCGGTTTGCTTACACTTCATGGCCATCCAATCCAATCTGGCCTGGAGAATAGAGAGGCCACTTGTTTAATTGGGAACACTTTAATATAGATATCCATTAACTTATGCTAAATTACAGTAAAACATCTATGGAGGAACTTGATGTGACATCTGCATGAATACTAAATAACTTCATTATGATCAGTACTGTGACAATGAATATGAAATGAACGTGCCCAGAAAAGACAATTAATCTCCCACCTTCCCAAGCCATTACTATTTTATTTTCCCTTGCACTGACAAAAGAAATAATAAGGAATAGAAACTCTAGGAGTTTTTTTTCTCCCTGGGTTCACCACTTCCTTTCAGCTCCTGGAGGGTTTCTGCTGTTGGTAGGTAAAGACTGGCTTAGGCCATCCTAAGGAGTGGCCAGGGATTCTGATGTCCTATTTTGGACAAGGAGGCTATCAAGATATACTAAATAACACACACACACACACACACACACACACACACACCACCCCACACACACAGGAAACTGAAATGCATCCTCCTGTGGAACTGGCAAACAGGCTGTCAGTTTGGATTAGCAACATCAAAAGCATTCCAGCCTGCTCCTTGCATACATTACCACAGATCTAAGGGAAGAGTTTGGCCTCTGAATGAAGACTGTTCTTTCCTCCTGGGCTGTCAGAACCTGAAAAGTGTGGCTAAGAGGGTTCTGTGGCCAGATTGATATGCCCCTTGGCACTCATTCTGAACTCCACAGCTAAGTCCCAGAGATACACCCTCTCCTGTGACTTGGTTGCTACTTCCTGTAGGTTGTTTCCCAATCTTGGAGTAAATCAGGGGCCTCTGACTCTGTGGGAAGGGGAAGCCTGTAGTTGGAGGCACAGGTGTAAGAATAGCTCTGGGTCATTCTCCTTTTAGATGACTAACCTTTCCCCTTTCTCTCCTTGACTTTTATTTACATCAGAGAACTCCACCTTCTTCTTACGGGGACACTGGATCTGCCTAATGTCTCATCGCATTCTTGCAGCTAACTCCAATTCTCTGTTGCAGTCAAGAGCTGATCTGTTTGTATCCAGGGTCCCCACTATAAAATAGTGCGATGCTTTTACATATTAACTTACAGGATAGTTAGGCCTTCTATTTGTCTGATGGATTTAGTCAGATGTCTCAAATCTGTATTGGGATACTGTCATATTTCATAGTCACGTGCTAGGTCTCCCCTTGGATGTGTGACAGGCTTCTTGGACTTCACATGTCTCAAAGAGAGCTCCTGGTCTTCCCCTGTAGACTTGGTCTTTCTCATCTTTGCAAAAGGCAGTTCAGTCCTATTGGTTATTCAGGCCATAAACCCTGGATGCTCCTAGACTTTGCTTATTCTTTCATATCCACATACAGTGTTCACATAGCCTAGGCTCTCAAAATATATCCACCAGGCAGCCACCTCTCACCACTTCCTCTGATGCCTCCTTGACCCAAGCCATCGTCCCTGGCTACTCATGTGGTTGCTCCAGCCTCTTTCTAGTTTGGAGGTCAGCAGGATCTCCACGCCAGGCCTGGTCTCAGAGGAGCTTCTTGCTTAGTGTAAGGTCTCCAGGGGGCAGTTGTGAAAGGACCCTCTTCTGTCTCACACAAGGTAGGCATGCAGTGGGAAGGTAGCAGTCTTCTGAAAAGCTGGGAGATGGGCGGGTATCTTGGGATGCTTTTGACATAGCCTGGCTCTCGACAGGCAGCTTCAGGGCTGTTCACAGACATCCAGAGGCCTCTTTGGAGAGGACAGATCCCCACAACTCACAGGAAGGAAGGGGGCGCCAACAATCTTGTTAACAGATCAAAGAGTAGATTTTTGACAGTTGCCTCCCTGCCTTGTAGTCCCATCTTCACAATCCTTTTTGTGTTGGTCTCACTGGGAATAGTGATTAGCTCTTGCTGTTCTCTCTTCTGAAACCAGCAAGGGGCTCTGCATGTGCCAAGTTTTGCTGTCAATGCCCTGGTTATGGGCACACCAGGCAGTGCATTCCCGGGACACAGCACTGTGTCTGCTCTAGATGCCTACAGAGCAGAGGGGGATGAAACTACCTCCCCACGAGTCTAACTTGTGCAAACTCTGCCTTCCTCTCTTCACCTCTCCCTTCCTCTGCCTTGCTGAGCAAACTCTCAGGCTAAGAATTGGACTGATTTCATTAGGTAATCACAAACTCTAAAAGAATAGCCTAGACAGTCTACCAGCAATCCAGGAGTCTCAGAGCCACCTGAGAACATCCCATAGGAAGAGAAGAGAGGCAGGAGGGAGTCATGGCATAAGAAAGTATAGGAACGGCTTTCTGCAGCAGAGAACAGGGGAAGTCATGTCTTTATGCCCCCTTTAAGTTTATGATTTTTATATGTTTGAAATTCTAAACTGCATGTTTTGGTGTAATTCACCTGCATTGTTGGAAAAATCATGACAAAACTTCTTAAGAAACAAGGGTTTATTCTCTTATGATAGACTGGCTATATAGTTCCTCATCCAGGTTGACAGGAGAGCTCACACCAACACCAGGGCCGAAGGAACGGGCCACAACATCTTCACATAGCAGCAGAGAGAGGGACAATCCTTACTTGCCAGACCAGCATGTCTGGCCAAATATACGCAAGGATGCCAATTTCCTCAACCAGCTCTCTGTATTTTATTCACTGTCCAGGGCCTGGTTCCACCCACCATGGACTGAGTCTGCCCCATCAACTGGACAACCTTCTGCAGCTTCACTCTGGGCTTAACTCAACTACTCATTCTCAACAAAATGTGCCCAAAGCTCAAACCCTTAACCATCAAGTTGATACCTGTACCTAACTATGACAATGTCCAACTAAACAGAATCAACATTTTGTATGTTTGCATAGATGTGCATTAATGTGTAGTTAGGCATTGTGCGTATGTATGTGCATATGCATGTAGAGGCCAGAGTTCAATCTCAGTGTCATTTCTCAGAGGACATACAACTGCGTGTGCATGTGCATGGGTGTGTGTGTGTATGTGTGTGAGGGTGTATGTGCCCATGAATGAGCATGTGTGTAGAGGTAGAAGAATGATTTCATGTGCTTTTCCTCAATTGTTCTAAACCTTATTTCTTTAACTTAATTTCATTTTTTGTTAAGTTTTGTCCTTTAAACATTCCATACATACATGTAATACTTCTGACTACCCTCTTACCTTTTCTTATCTCCCTCCCACCCCTGCCAGTTCTGCTTCTTTTCTACAAACCTTCTCCTGTATTCACATCTTTATGTTTTGCTTTGTTTCCCACTGGGTTTAACCAAGGCCTTTGGGTGACCCTGGATATGGGACTGTCTCTTGGAGCCTGGTAGACATCCTAGTGGATTCACAATATCTTTCTGTCCTCCTTGCCTCAAATTTCTTAGTGGCCTGCTGATCATCAGTAATCAGTAAGCTTCATGGGCTTCTCTCCCATCCAGGGTTGCTATACGCTATACTGCAAAATAGCAGTGACTGCATCTGTGGTGGATGCATGATTGCCGTGGTGCCATTTTTAGAATGGCATTCTTACTTTATTTTTTGAGAGGTCTCTCATTGAATCTAAAACTCATCAATTTGGCTAAAGTGACTGGCCAGTGAGCTTCAGCTATTTGGTTGTCTCTACCTCTTCCCTAGTGCTTGGACTGAAACACATTCTTAGTTTTTTATGTGGGTTCTGGAGATGTAAACTCAGGTCCTCCTGCTTGTAGCAGGCTCTTTGCTAAATGGACCATTTCCCCAGGCTCTTGCTTTTTAGAGACAGGTGCTTTCACTGGGACCTGGGGCTCACTGATGATGCTAGGCTGGCTGGTTAGCAAGGCCCAAGGATCTGTTTGTCTTCACTTTCCCAGTGCTGGGATTACAAACATACTCCAGCATGTGTAGGTGGGTGAGGACCAAACTCAGGTCTTCTTTCTTATGAGTGTAACTTATTGACTGAGCCACCTCCCCACCCCCCATATAGAATAGTTATCAACCAGCTCTTCTGTGCCAGGTTTGAAGTAGGGAATTCAAAGGATGGCTTAAAGTGAGGAATAAAGTAAGAATGCCGAGTTTATGTAAACAAGGGTATAAAGGAGCGAAGACCTTCCTCCTCTCTTCCATCTCCTTCCCTCTCTCTCTTTTTCCTCTTTCCTCTAGTCTCTTTCCCCTTCCTTTTCTTTCTCCTTTCTTCCTCTTCCCCTTTCCACCTAATGCAAGGCAAGCTACGGTAAAGAAGAAGTAACTCTGGACTGATTGGAGCAGCACAGGAATAGGTGTGAAAACCAGTTCTGCCACTTATTAACTCTGCAATATTCAGCAGAATGTTTCAGCACGCATAACATTCCACTTCCACAATGAGAATGTTAACGATATCTATTTCTTAGGGTTAGTGGGAGGATTAGAAAGATAATGTATATTAATGTTCATAGAGCACAGTAAATGCTTAATGAACAGTGAGTGAAAGAAAATGCCAGAAACAGAAAAGAAGGGCTCATCACTAGTTGAGCTGAACTCCTCAGGAAAGATGATGTTTGACAGGATTTGTACGAATGAATGAAGGCTAGTTAGAGAGGAAACATTCTGGGAATGATACAGGAGAGAAGAAGGCGGGTTTCTGGGGAGGCCAATATGGGAACAGGGCTTAAGGCATAGGCTTAGGCTTCATCATGGTGAACTCTGGTTGCTGTGCCAGAATCATGAACTTGATCCTGTGTAAAATGAATCCTTAAGGACTTTAGGGAAAGACGTCACTGGAATTTAGGAAGATAAAGATGCCAATTAAGTGGGTAAGATTATATTGGAGATGAACCAGAGACTAAGAAAGGGCAATAGAGACAATCATCTCTGAGAGGTCAAGGGAGGGTCTTGTCAAGACTGGTGGCAGCAAAAGTGCAGGAGCTGGGAGCAGCGAGGTGATGCCGAAAGTGACGACAAAGCCAACACTGAGTGTTGAGGGAGAGAACTGAGATGCCCTTGCTGGCAGCCATTTTTCACAGAACACAGAGAAAAGACAACAGCTTGTAGAGGAGAGAGGCGGTGCTGTGGATGGTGTCTCAGAGATCTCACAGCGCACTCACGCACAGATGCCTAATTTGGTTGCCGGAGTCTCCAGCTGGAGACAAGGATGTGGAAGCATCTTTACAGGGGTGGGGGCAGAAGTGTAGGTAGGGCAGGATGTAGAGGAGAAGAGGCTAACAGAATTGTCGGTTCTTGGGATTAGCATGCTGCATTGATATGGATCCAGCAGGTCACAGTTGTTGAGAATTGGGATCTGAAAAATCAAGTGGTCACAATAACAAAAGACAAAGAATTCCAAAGTGCCAGAACAGTCAGTCTGAACTCTGACTGAAGGAGGATGGGAAAATAGAGAAAGATGAGAAGACCAAGGCCAAGGAAGAACAAGGAGGACATCCAGAGGGGTGAGCGAGTGAACGAGGACAGTGAAGGCACTCGCTCAGCAGCAGTTTGGGGGTTCAGGATACAGAGACAGAGGTGTGGGCCTCTGCAGTGGAGGCAGCTGGAGTGGAAGAAGTCAGAGGCCCTGAAAGAGTCTGAAGTCACCAAGGGTGCAGCAGGTGACTGACAGGCTGGGCAGGGTGAAGGGAGCTGAGAGTGGCTGCTAAATTAACCTGAAAGGAACATGGGGTCAAGTCCGGAAAAACCTGTCCATGAGGTGAGAAGAACACAGAGATGCTATGATGGATGGGGTTACTGTGGGAAAAGAACTTGAGCAAAATTAAGTCCGAGGGAAAAACACTAGCCTGGAATCATTGACTCATTTACTATCAATAAATGCCTCAAAGAGTTAACATTTTAAACTGGAGGGACAAATAGTATCTATAAAACAAATAATCGATAGGTTATAAAGTCAGGGAACATTTTAAGTGTTGAAATGCATGGCACTGGTCACATATCACTTGAGTCTGGCACCTTTGACCAGCCCACTTGACAAATAGCAAACATTTCACATCTTGGGAGGTATCAAGGGAATTAGGTATGTTATGTCTGAGGAGAGGTGGACTTGTGGTGAACCTCGGAGGGGGAGAGGGGCTGGGAGAAAGTAGTCTAAGCAATAGGAATGAATGAATGAGCCGAGGAGGAAGAGCACAGTGCTCTTAAGCCAGTACAGAGTGGGTGCCGGCTGGCTGTTGAGAAGGAAAACTATGGGCCATTCCAACTGGAAAGTGAGGGCATGGAGACCAAGAGAGCTCAAAACCCAAGGACGAATTCCCGGCCTGATGTGGCTGCCATCAAATACTTGAAGCAGTGTCAGTCTTGAGTTTCTACACATACCTCAAGCATCCTGATGCATGATCCCTGAATACTGAATACATGCTTTTTCATGGTGGCGTGGAACACATAGAATGGTGGCGTGGAACACATAGAATGGTGGGTGGTACACCAGGTTTCTCCGTCACTGGGAGTCAGTGGAGGGCAAGCAGCTAGAAGGAGTCAGATTTTTATGTCGAGTGAGAGTTTGGCAAAAATGATGGACCTGATGCACCAGTCCATGAATAAGTGGGCATACATAAGAGAACGTATAGGGGAGGAACTGGACTCTAGCGTTAGGCCGGAGTCTCCCATGTAGACCAGAAAGCCCCAAGGCACGAAGTGAAATTCTTGGTTTCTAAGGAAAATATCATAGCAAGGACTCTCAGAGCTGAGCCGTTGTTAATTAAAAACATGCCTGGCTCTCCAGAGAACATTCTCTCCCTTGGTTCTCACCCCTTGCACTGAATGGCAGATAAGGTGGTATCCGTACCTCGGCTTTGGACTACATTTAATTAAATGCCTACATTGACTGCTTCCTCATATACCCTGTTTGATTTCCCTTCCTTCCTTCCATGCTAAAGAGGGCCAGGGCTAATACTAATGCATATGCTGTTAAACCTTTTTAATTAACTTCAACTTCTTCCGGAGATTTATGTTTAAACAGTAAATTTTTTGTTGATACTCAGATACATAGGCGGCACTCAGGATGATGGACGAGTACTCTTGTCCTCAAAATGATTCTTCATGAGTTACCACCAGAGACGTTTTCATGAGCCTCTTTTATTAAAATAATAATGCTCAGCAAGGCAATAATGCTTTACAAGCGGCAGCTAATTAACCTGCCCCACCCCCCACAGGTCAGCATTAAGCATCTGCAGGTTAGCTAGATGGTGCTCCGTGGGACCCCCTCCCACCTTCCAGTCAGCAGTGGAACCTGGCTGAGCTTGTGCTCGGCATCTGTGAGTAATGGTTTTCATTTAAAAACGCATCTTTGTTCTTGGACTGTAGCTCCATCTATTACTATCGTTATTTATTTGGTTCTTGTTTAGTGCCTTCTCTGCACTGGGTATCAGTCCGTCTGATCAGGTGACCCCTCGCAATGGCATTTCACTGTGCATTGGAAAATCCGATGGCTTTGAAAGTCTCTTCTAATTGCAAAATCCATTTATTTTCCTGTGACTCTAAATTTGTGCTCCAAGTATTTTTAATCAGGATCTATGCTGTCAATTGTAATTGCAACAGCGCAACTCTTTGCCAACAAAACCAATGGACCTACCCAAGTTCCCGTTCCATTCTTCATGTTGAGACAACACTTTCCCTACGAGCCTATGTAGTTATATGCCATGTTGTACCACCAGCGAGCCAATTATTCCAATTTTGGCATCAGATTCAGAAGAGAATTTAATGATCCTCAATGGCATAAACTGAATTTTTATTCCTACAGCAATTTAGTAATGATGACGGCACTCAAGCACTTAGAAAGTGTTTTCTCATCTTCTACCACTGACAAACAGGGGGGCCAGACAATTGGTTCAGACACATCTCTGGACCTCGCCTTGACACCATTTTGCAGAATTAGGAAACTCGGGCACAAAGACCCAGTTCTTCTGCCAGGGGCTGGAGGAAGAGAATTCCTCTAGACTCCCATCCCCTCTGCTAGGATTCAGGTGAATGTCAGAACAAAGTCCCAAGTCTTGCACACTCGTGTTAATTAACTTGTTTATTCACTTATTCGGCAAACATTTAATGAGTTTCTACTAGGTAAGGAAACTCAGCCCCAAGAGAGAGCTGAGCTGCACCGTGCGTGCTCTTTTTCTTCTAATCAAATTCAGCTCCAGCCCCCTACCTAGGGTCCAAATTATCTGAGCACTTCATTTATGCATATGTTTGCTCCCACCATTCAGCAAACGTTTATCGGGCACCTTCTAGGTGTAAGCTATTCTTCTGGGAGCTGAACACTGTACGAAGAAGATCTAATCTGTCAGCAAGTACCAGGTGTCTCTGCCTTTAACAGCAAATTAGGAATTGGACAACTTCTTACTCTTCTGTGACTTTGCTTTGGACCAAGCCACAAGGACCTTGGACTTAAGGGATCACTGGAACCTTTCTGTCTGTCTCCCTATGTGGTAGAAATCTGTGCCTGTTTGATTGGATTAAAAGATACCCAGGACATTGGTGAGACTCACTTTAAAGTGTGTAAATCTGTAAGGCACCTCGGAGAGAACTGAATGAGGGTGAAGAAATGCCCTTCATGTGTGTGTGGGGGGCACCATCTCCTGGGCTGGTAGGAGTAAAAAGAGAAAAAAAGGAGAAAGTGAGCTAAGCACCAGTATCCATCTCCTTATCCCCTTCCTCACTGTGGATACAATGTAACCAGATGCCTCCTGCTCCAGCTGCCCTGCCTTCCCCAGCATGACCGACTGTATCTCCTCAGACTCTGGCCCTTGCTCCCTGAAGTTGCCTCTGTCAGGTCTTCTGTAACAACAATGAGAAAAGTACCAAATATGACCTGCTTCTGCTTCCATCTCCTAGTGTCTCTTCTCAACACAGCAGAATGGTCCTTTTAAAACGAATCTAGATATTGCTATTTTTACATTCCAAGTGTGCCAGAGGCTTTTCCTCTAAGTGAGATGAAAAGCTAAAACTTTTCTGGGTGGGACAGAGTCCTCCACAGTGTTGCCTCTTTGCCTTAATCACCTTGCTTCTTTCTGTTTACTCTGTTCCAGCTGCTCTGGCCTCTTTGCTGGTCCTCGAAGCACAAGAAATGGTGCTCCTACACCAGGGCCTTTGCACATCTGTGGTTGTCTCTGTTGGGATATTCTGTCCTCAGTTACACATGTGTCTCAGTCCTTTATCTCCTTGAGGGCATTGCTCAGTTGTCGGCTTTTTCTGGACCGACCCGTCTGTCTGAGATGCTTGACTACCCTGCGCTGTGCTCAGTATCACTTGCCCTGCTGTGTCTTCATGGTTCTTATTCCCATGACACGCATCATTTGCCTTAAGTCGTTTTATGCGCCCCCCTACTAGAATCTCAAATCATAAAGACTCTGATATTTTTCTGTTTTACTTACTTACTTGCTAAGGTTTAGCACAAAGATATTAACAATATATGTATGTAATGGACATGTGGAATAAATAGTATTGCCATAGCCTTCAAGGAACACACAAGGGAGCTCTGTCTAAAGATAAATAAGGAGCTGTCCTTTAAGAAAGTTAGCTGTGATAGTTCAAAGGGTAGAAATGCTTTTTTTGCTGGTTGAATAAGCCTGTTACAAACAGGGCCCTGGAGCTAAGGCGGTACCATATGAAGGAGGAGCTGAGTCCATGCGAAAAGCAGACAGAGGTTCCTTGTGACAGCTGGACCTTCACTGGACCAAGACAGGAACTTGGAAATCCATAATCAGGCACCATGAATAGTGTCTCGTGGATTCCTGGCGGCTGCCTCAGCTGACCCTGGGGACACGCCATCCTCCTCACTTCTCACAGACCAGCTCCATTGTGGAATCAACCCCAAGTCCTGTCTCATCTTGTACTGTGCAGGCTTCCCACTGAGGACTCCTGGCTGCTCTCTACAGATGCCATGGTGAACATCTGGGGAGAAGCAAAGTCCTGTCATTTCTCCTGGCTGGTCTTGACAGGAGATGTCAGGTTAGAGCTAGTTATCCCAGAGCCTAACTGGATCCTGAGGATAAATCTCTTATTTTGGTAGCACTTTAAAATAAGTGGCAGCAGTTCATGCATAATTACTTCTGAATTATCTAGGGGATTCATCAGGTTTGATTATAGATGCATAATGAATTTACCAAATTTGAGGATATTAAGGAGATATTAATTCCATATGAAACCTCACAATTCATTCATGTGCCATTTGTTTTCATTCCTTTTTTATAATAAGCTAATTAGTTTAAATTATTTGTACTTGTACAAGGTCTTGAAACACATATAAGGAATGATTATACTGGAGAACCCAATAAATGGGAAGCTTTAGAGACAGCATTAATTGTGATAAAGGGTTCATAAAGCAGTAGATGTTCAATTTTCCCATTTGGGGTGGTAATAATAGTCCTAATCATGACACCTCCATAAAGTCGTGGGAAGTCCCTAATTAACGTTTCTGAATGCAGATATTTAAAAGAAGGTGGGGGAAAGCCACCGTGCCAACTCAAAGATGAGGCAACAAGGGGAGTTCGACCTTGTGCTGAGCAAAGAAGAGATGAAACACAAGGACTTGTTAGCTCCATGATAGCTGAAGGATGAGCCTTCCACGATCTCTGACTAGCTGGAGGATTCTGTTAAGAAGAACTTATGGTTCGAGGGGGAGTGGGTGGGTGGGTGTTTCCTACTGGCAGGGCAGAATTTCAGTCCCTCAGAGTGGAAGATGGACCACAGCATCTGTGGACCCTGTTGTTCGTTATGTGGCTCCCTTGACCAACGACTCTGGGTTGCAGTGTCTGTGTGGGTGGTGGATGTCAGGTTTCTTCCTAGGGCATTAGGAGGAACGAAGGCACTAGGGGCCTCTGGCACGCTCCTCCAGGCAGTCTATGGTAGCAGCAGAAAGAGCAGCTGTATCTTAGGCACATCCCTAGTGTCAAGCAGTGCTGGGGTACAGCTCAGTGGCCTGACTATGTGTGAGACTCTGGCCTCAGTACCAGGACAAGCCAAAACTAGACAAGCGTGCAATACTTCTTGTACTTCCCTCTCATCCTCTAAGAGGTCCATAGATCAGACACTATGACCATGTCCAAAGGTCAAGGGAGCATGGACAAGAGCTGGGTTAACTCGTCCAAGGTCGTCCATTCAATTAGTTGCACAGCTGGTTACTGAATGTGTCTGATTCCGAAGTCATGTTTTTCCAACATGTTCTGTGTCCCAAACCATCATTGCTATTATCATAACTCCAACTCTACAAAGCTTATTGCCACCAAATGGGAGGATCTTTCAAGTGTTATTCTTCTAATTTTTTTTTGAGAATTTTTTTTATTTTGAGAAAGGGAGTCAACATGCAATCCAGGGTGGCCTTGAACTAGCTTCCTGCCTCAGCCTTCCAAGTGCTGGGATTTCAGATGTGTGCTGCTATCTTAATCTTAGACTTTTGATTTTCCAAGCAGAGACCTTTCCACTTTCTTCCAGAAGGGCCCCTTCCTGATACAAGAGCCCAAGGACCAGCTACCTCACTGGTCCCTTACCGCCATTAGGAGAGCTACATAGGGGTTAATGCAAAAAACAAGTCCTGCTTTGGATGAGACACCAGTTTAATTTATATTTGATTAAAAAAGTCATTCATTCATGCATTCAGCAGCCGGTATTTGTTAAATGTCTCCTCCACTCTTAATTGGGTTTTGTTGAGGTGGGGGGAAAGAAGGGGGGAAAAAGCAGGTATAATAAAGCTTATGCCAGACACCTTGTTTATAATTTTCTTGTGAAGCATATATGTACACAGCTGAAAAGTTAAGTAAACAAGAGAGTGATTGAATAACCAGGCGGGTGAGAGATGCAGCCGTAAGCTTCTATAGCAAGATGGAGCAGGCAGTCACGGGCTAGCAAAACCTTACAGAGAAAATGGGATGTGAGTGCCCAGTGAAGGATGGACAGGTCAGAATGACAGAACGGTCACCAGCTGGACCCTGTCAGGAGACTAAGTCCTTGTCCTTTCTCAGACTGTAACTAGGTATTTGACCTTGGTGTGTGTGTTGGTGGGTGTGAGGGACTCTCTACTGTCTTTCTTCCTTTTAAGACAGAGATGAAGATATTCCTCAGGGTCATCAGGAAAGTCAAATACGGAAATGCATATGAAATGGCTCTGAAGCATCCAAAGGAAATACAAATGCCACACTGAGCAGGAGAAAGTGTGATGCCAGGGGCACCATCTTATAGAATGAATCTCCACACTTACCCATGGAAGAAAGCCTTTTCAAAATTGTCTGGACATTGAGCCTCAATTTTATGGACGCAATAGTGAAGGTAGCATGGGGCACTTTGCTGGGGGAGAAGCCAGTGAGGTGTGCAAGGCCAACAGGCCTAAAGGCTCCCTGGCATTGTGTGGAAGTGCATAGTGGAACAAAGAAGATGGTTCCACTTTTCTCTGGCAGATCAGCTCACCTACTCTGGGTGAGGGACGAGTTCTAGAAACCATACTATCCTCTGCCACATAAGGCTCCAAGTCCATTACACATTCACCTGCATATGTTCACAGACCTCCATTGTAGAATCTGATGCCCTTGATCACATGAGCGTCTGGCTCTAAGCCCTGACCCGCTCCATTTCTCCTTTGAGATGTTGGACTGTCTTTGGATGTCTGCGATTGGCTCCACGAGGCTGATGTGTGAGGGCTCATGACCAGGAGAGCTACTGGTGCTGGAGACATCCTCTTCTCTGACTTAGTAGTCAAAGATACTGATGGTGAATGAGCTTTCTCCTTCATAGCCAACACTTTTACTGATTCAGTGATAACATGGAGAATCAAACCAGAGAAGGTGGTTCTGGGATACTACATGAAAGCAATTTTAAGTGAGGAAATTATCTTTTTTTTCCCCTGTTTCAGGCAGCTGCCTCCAAAGTACTGAAGATGATGACAGGAGTCAGGAAAGCCTTAGGACAGAAACTCATGGAGAAGAAACAAGAGGAAGACCAAGTATGACCAAAGTCTCCTTATTCCCTTCCTACCCTGCCCCACAAGTATACAATGATTTCTGATGTTGAGTCTGGGTTCTGCTGTCTGGAATGGGTGTCAGCATGTCCACCCTGGGGCAGCCTTGGAACTGACATAGTAGGGGGTCTGAGTACCTCTGACTTGACCTGCCCTGGGCCTTGCATATCTGAACTTTTGTTTCCTTTCCTTTTCACTCTACCTCAGTGCTTCCCCCCTCTTTTTTTTTTTAAAGACCTTGCATGTTTCTTAAAGGTTTTGCCTCCCATCTGTCAGTAGTATTACTAACCTATCTGCCCAGAAGTATCTCCTTGCTGTCTTGACTTTCAGAAGATGGAGAACCTGCCCAGTTTTAAATAGAGCAGTCCTTGATCACCTTGGTCCAGGCTGCACTGAGCACAGGTTCTTGCCCACCATGGGTAGATGCAGATGGGACCATCTGTCTATCCCCGGGCACTGTGGTTTGACAACTCTGGGAAGACTCAGGAGAGACCACAAAAGAAGAGTGAGACTGGGTTCTGGGAATGGGTAGGAGAGGAGATAAGTGACTGCAGTGAGGATAATTTTTTCTGATGTCAAGTCTCACCCAGGAGAGCTTTCACCGTTGCCTGCTTTTATCTGGAAAACAATATGAGCAGTATCTCTCAAAATTAGGTCAGGGCTTGTGATGGCAGCGGCCCGCCAAGGCGCGAACTCCTGAATCCTCCATGGCTTTACACAGTGCTCTGCTCTGACAAATGCTTCCTTTGTTTCAGTGGAATATGCCTTGCTGAAGCGGTCCTGCTCCTTTCTTCTCTCTTTTAGTCTCCCCAGACAACTGAATTCAGAAGGTAGAAACATGCTTGTCCTCGTCAGCTCCAAAGCTTTCCCTCCCTGCTGAAGTTGCTCCCCTCTCCTGTGTCCTCACTCTCTGGGACTGGGCACCACTCTGAAAAGGGCGTGGACCTGCATTCTTATTGTCTCTGCAGCAAGGTGTGCCAGCCAGTCTGCCCCGGAGTCTTAAGAAGACTTGAGCAAACTGTCATGGCTTGTGGGGTGGAGACAAATCCTGGACTGGGAATCTGGAGAATCTTTGTGTCTTGGTGTCCATAGAATGTCCTGGTCCATGTGTGTTTGCAGTAGTAGACTGAAAAGTGTCCTGTCCTCTTGAAGATAGAAAACAACAATGGTGGCAAACACAACACACAGTGTTTCTTTACATCATGAGGCCAACATGACTTTCTCTTAATCTTGTTGCTTCTAACATTGTTGGTATCTACTAAGCAGCTTGATAGTAAAACACACCCACTGTTACACAGTAGGTGTGGTCAGAGAGGGATGACAGGTATTATAAGCTAATAAGAACTTTCCAGAAGTCACTGGAAAGCCGAATCTGAGATAGGCGTGTTTCATAAATTTATTCCATTTTGGGATTGTCCATTATTTCCTCTCTTCAAGGAACTGAAAAACCGATGAGGTCTCTAGAGCCAGAAACCAGCAAGTATTCCCAGGAGAGTGTCTGAAGCCAGAGAATGCCCATCAGCCCAACATGCTACTTGTTAGATATTAAGCTAATTCTTCATATCAAGGTCTGTCTGCTCCAGCTATTTCACTTGAAGAATAATTTAAATGAGATGACACATTGGAGGTGCTGAACAAACAAAAAGCCTGTGAAAGTTATGATTATTCTGTTGTGTTGGGAAAAGGAAGCAAAATAGGTGATATTGTGGTATAAATGTGTCTCTTCTATAACTCAAGTGTTATCAATGTGGTAGCATTAGTAGATGGGATCATTAAGAGATTATTGGGCCTTAGGGCCCCTCCCTGTCAGTGGGATAAGGCTCCCTCAGGAAGGTGCTTGACGCTGTGGGGTTGGGAGGGTGCCTCTTGTGAACACACGATATTCCTGGTCTCTGGACGATGTGGTGTGGCGAGATACCATCTTGGAAGCACACAGCTGACCTGGCAGACAATCAACCCTACCACTTGATCATGGACTTACCAGTTTTCAGAACAGATTTCTGTCTTATTGCAAATTATCCTATTTGTGGTTTTTGCTATAATGGCACAGAACAGACTAGATAAATACTACATTGGAGTCTCCTAGACTTCCAAAGTTTTGAACTTTGAGTTTTTAAAAAGTAAGTTTTGCACAGGAAGTAAGAAGGTAGAAAGGGGAATAATGTAGCAGGTGGGGAGAGTTTCAAGACAGGAGGGAAATAAGGAAATAAGATACAAGAGAGTGTGGGAGAGTAATAATTAGCACTAGAGATGTAAGATTCAGCCAGATGGAAACCTTTTCTATTACAAGTTTATTTCAAAAGATAATTTATAAAAGTGTTAACATATAACACAGGGAACACAAAGAGGGGAAGGAAAAGGATAACAGAAACTGCCCTGAGACACTTTCACCAGAAGCCAAGGGAGATTAATAAAATTCTCAGTGCCAGGAATGTGATACCTTCTAATGAGCTGTTGGTCAGAGAGGTCTCAAAATCTTCCCCAAACAATAAAGGCTTTTGCCATGGTTGCCCTCCAGAATCTGATCATAAGACCCTATTGCTGAAGAAACTGTACATGTGAATCACAAGACATGGAGAAAACAAACTGGAATGGATCTGGAAGCTTCCTTTTTACTGGTCAGACTTCATAGTACCAGAAGGTATGATTCGGGCTGCCAGGGGAGAAAAAGCAATCGACAGTCTCACCCAGATACAAATGCTATAATATATAACAACAATTACTCTGGCAAGAGGTGACAGATTGGTACGATAGTGGCATGAACAGTACAAGGGTTACCAACTGCCTTATGATTGTATTTAAGAACTGCTTTTTGACAGGGAATGCATCCTTGATCATATATACAAGGCCAAGAACCCATAGAAAGGAAGACCATAAACCCTAGGTGGGAGCAAACTACTGTGAATATTCAATAGCAGGCTGTCATCTAAACACTTATCATTATATCCCTGGATTAGAACAATTCTCCTCTTTCAACCAAGAAGCATCCTTTTGCAATAGAAGGTGTCTAATAGAGAATCACATTGGCCAAAACACAGAGAATAAGTGATGGTGAGTAGCTCAGTCCTAAACAGGACATCCAAATCACCTTTATCCCAAGCCTCAGGGCACCTTGGGGAAGCAATAATGTAAGGTCATGTCTGTCCGGAGGAGGGACTAAAAGCTTCCATGGCAAAAGCCTTTATTGTTTGGGGAAGATTTTGAGACGAGGAGGGGTACTGCCACACATTATCTTCTGGTTATGATGGGATTTTTGTGCCCAAGAACTCACTGCAACAATCTTTACTTCCACAAGACTTGCATAAGATTTAGCCTATCCACATTTCACTGTGGAGAAAGGAAGATTTCAAAAAGCATCATAACTCTTGAAGAGACTGCTGAAGGTTAATGCCAGACAGAAGAAGAAGATCTACTTTCCTCAGTGGTTTACCCACTGATCAGTCATCCATACATAGCAAGTACTCAGACAATTAATTGCCAGACAAGCATTCCAGATGAAATCCAATGGGTCACACATGCACAGAGATGCGAAAGTAGGAGGGAGGATGGTTGGAAAGAAGAAAGCGTAAGTGGGACTGCAGAGGCCATGAGATCAGGTGTGAAAATGACACAAATTCATTGTGTTCATGTCTGAAAGTGTTCAATAGGGAGATGGCTTAATAGGTAGTGTTGGAGTGCAGTATGAAGACTAGAATTTGGATCCCTGCATCTGATGCTGCATGGTTGTGATCCTGTCTTAATATATAAGATGGAGAGTGAATAAGGGAGACGCTGAATGTCAACCTCAGGCTTCCATCCCCATGAGCACATACATACATACATACGAGAGCATGTATGTATATATTAACACACACCACACACATGCACATCACAAAATACGAACGGGACTTTCTATGTGAATACAGCATACAAAACAGGTATAGGTGAAGCACAAGTCAGCAGTGACAGGAAGGTTGGGTCCCGGACATTCCTTCTCAGCCTCTGCTCTGACCATCTGCAGAGCCAGTTTGGACATTCAAGGAACCCCAAGGCCTGGGGAGGTCCAATTAGAAAAGTACTGATGTGAACAGATAGTTTTCAAAAAAAAAAAATAGAGGCCAGCCTGACATCTGATAGACATGTTTCAATGAGCCAAGCAAACCACCCCAAGGGGAAACATCTCAGGAGAAACCTGCAGGTGTGGTGGACACAGGTTTGCAATGCAGGTACTGACAGAACCAATGCCCCAGAATAGCGTACTCTTGGAGGGGAGGGGTGGAATCCTTTTCCTTTTCTCATTTAGACTGAGTCCAGGAAGTGAAAACTCTGGGCTTGCAGGTGGGCTGAGAGTAAAGTGGAGAAGGAAGTAGAGACAATGATGGGGAGAATATGCCCCTTGCTCAGTAAGACCAGAAGGACCCTGAGTAGACTTGGGAGGAGGACCACTAGGTTTTCTGTGAATTGCTCTGATATGGTCCGGACACAGTTTTAGGTGGGATTTGGCCATAATTGGTAATTCTATAGCTTCATTTCCTTTTGCTTCCTCCTTGATTTTGGTGAAATTTCTACTTGCTGTTACTGCCAAAAGAGACAAGAAAATAATTTGACCAGGTTAAGGCCAAACTTGTCAAGATCAGTGCACATGATTCTTCTCTCTGGGGGTGTTCACTTAACTAAGAAAATGGGCACTGTCCATGCCCGAGGCTGACTCAGACCCTTTGAGGCTCTGTGCCAATTCTGCTTCTGGAGAAGTCCAGTGAGCTTCTCCTGCCCTTGGAGTCATTCCAGGAAAGGACATTCTCATGGCTTGTTTTTTTTTTTTTTTTTTAATTTTCCAAAAAGTAACTTAGGGTACAGCGATTAGCTAATTGGTCAGTCCAAATGATCAGACCATATTTATAGTGGTAACGCACAAAAGTGACTAGTGTGGGAAACTGGTGGTGCTTTCCATGGTCCTAAAGGGAAAGATTCCTATCAACTTCAATTTTGCACAACCCTGGTTGTGCCCAAGTTCGAGGAGATCAATGTTTTATACACGTCAAGACATGACACCTTTAATTCTCCAGGGAAATGCTTAACTCCAGCTTCATAAGCCACTCCTATGAGAAAGCACAAATGGTGTGTCTGTCCGGAGGAGGGACTGAAAGCTTCCGCATTCCTTATTCTTCATCTGAAAGCTGGAGGTGACTCCGGGATGTACCTTGCAATTTTCTTGATCCATTGGTGTCTCTGTAATGAATGCTCACCACAGCAGTGCCCTCATTTAGCCTAATAACCTCAGCAAGGTAATATTTGATTTGTGCTAAGTATCTGATTAAACAACATAAAGTATTTAACCTATTGATCTTTTATACCTTGCTAGCCCTGCCTTCCCAGATATACTTTAATTACTGACTTGGAGAGCTTTCCTGACCGGGCTTTTGTATCTTGTTAAGCTCTTTGCTTTCCTTTACAATTCCCTGTCAATAGCTTCTCCTTCTTGTTGCCCCTAGGCCTTTTATTCTGTGTTCTGTACCTCCATTAGATCTGCTCAACTCTGGCTGGAGACTGGCGTTTGGTCTATCTGCTGAAGACAGAGTTCTTTACATCACCATATCCTATTGTTCATTCTGGAAAGCCAATGAACACATAAATTTATCTACACTGATCTTTGGAGCATAGAGATTTCTCCCATGCGATATTTCTTCTTGAGACTATGGGACATGTTTGTTGGCTTGACCTCACTCATGAGGTTTAGAGGTTAGTGACACTTGTTAAGAGAACTCACAGGACATGATTGGGACTGAACAATTAGCTAGTCACTGTACCCTAAACTATTTTTTAGAAAACTATGAAAAAATCGGGCTTTTTTTCTCCTTTCTGCCTGCAAAGACATAGTCATGAATGTTAATAATAATTAGTTGATTTACATGCTGTATTTCCTTCAAGAATCTCTAGCATGCTGGGCTTGTTTATTTTGTTTCTCTCGTTTTAAAATTGGCTCTACAAAGGCTGAGATAGCTTCTCCATGGGTCCTTTCAAAATGAGAATAGCATCTCATAGGATTAAGAGAATTCAATCAGAAAATTCATGTGGAACACTTACCATAATGCTTACCACCTAGTAAGTGCTCAACAAGCGAAGCTATTATTATTATATCATCGAAGTTGTCTCACTGGCTCATGGGTTGCCCATGAATTTCTGGGTGTTAGGTGGAGAAGGTGGTTCTCCAGTTCAAGCAACTGGACTCTTTGCTCAGGTCCCTTGATGATTCCTGCACCCTTAGGTCCCTACATGCTCCTCACAAGTCAATCCCGGACCAAAAATAGTCGATGTACAGGGAAAGAGGCCCCCCAAAGCAAATATTCATTCTTACACAATTACTGATCAGAGGGAGAGTGGAAGCATGGTCACCTGCTGCCTGAATCGAGCTTCCCAGAGCAACTTCCAGAAGGTGGCATGCCGATAACAAGGCAAGTTACAAGATAGGCCATCCACAACCAACTGAGCCGTATGTCTTCCACAGTGATTCTTATGCTCAAAACAGCATCACATACCACTAAGTGCTCCTCTGAAAGATAACACATCCTTTCAACAAACTTCCAAGAAAAGCTAGAGGATGCTAAGTGCTTACTCTGCAAGAGTATCCAATAAGCTCTACATCCTGGGTCATTCTAGTATCGAAGGTAGGAAGATGATAAAAATTTGGGATGACTTCCAAGCTTGACTTAAAGATCTGATAACCTGCTGTGATCTTGAGCAGGTAACAGACTGCCAACACTAGGTGGGGGAAGGGGTAGGGTGAGGCCAGGGATGCCTCCCATCTGTCTGCATTGCCTCTGTGAATGGAACACTTTCAGTTCATCCTGCCTTCCTTCTGTCACTCATGATGCAGCTAGGATACTTACTCCTACTTCCAAATAATGTCACACTGGTAAACACAAATGTCACAAACAGCCCATAGAGAACATGCCACTGTTAGGCACACATGTACACACACACACACACACACACACACACACACACACACACACACACACATTTAGGGGTGCTGCATCCCTGCCTTGCTCCAGAGCCAAGGAAAACAACTTTAGATAAACTGTTCTATTGTATCCTCAGCACCACTGATTCCCTCCATTAATAGGGCTGATGGAGAACTGACTGTATATTTTAGAAAGCAGGAAACCCATTGTCCAGATAACATTGGCTCCCCAAGAAAGTCAAGTGAGAAATGGTGGGAAACATCAGACTGAGTGTCCACTGGGGGAGAAGCAAACTTTTAAGGATGATCTGATCATCCCCAGGCCAGAGAAACAATCTTGTTTGGTATGTCACATTGATCACTAAGTCAGTAAACTGTAAAACTGTCCCCCAGCTAGAAAAGGCAATGACTCAGGGAAAGAAGAGGCTTGGTTAGTAAAGGACGGAGCCATCTAAAGACCAATAAAAGATGCAATATGGTTTCCCTGTGCTGTATATTAACACCCTCTTGGCAGGTACATGGGACAAGGGTCCGGCTAACAACTGTGTGCTCACTTTGACTTCTGCACAGTGAGGATGAGATAGGAGCCAATGGGGAAATCACCAGGATGAGCCTGGATGGAAGTTTAGGAAGGAATAAACATCTACAGAAGCTAGTCTCTGTAGAAACCTCTGCTTGTGTGTCCTTGCCACATTTCTGTCATATGACATCATGGTGAAGTACCTTAGACAGATCTCAGAAGAAAGAACACATTGAGAAACAAAACAAAACAAAACAAAACAAAACAAAACAAAACAAAACAAAACAAAAAAACTCACATAAGGGACTAATTACAACAGCATCCCAAATAACATCCGCAATAATAAAAAAATCAATAAAACAAAACCCCAAGCAAAAGGAAGCCCGAAGTTGTAGCTATCTTTGAAGAACCATGTTTTGGATGGTATCATTTTTCTTATGACATCAGCTCCCAGATGGCGCAGACACTGTCTCTTGGAATAAATAGCAAGTAGCAGAGGGTCATGCCTCGTGTGGGTTTCTGATAAGTATTGTTTGGTTGTGTGCTGTTTATCACAAAGAGAACAGATAGTATTGTCAGACCAACTCACGTGCAGCTGCATTTTGCAAGAAGAGCGAGACAAGTTCCCCAGAATTTCATGGTTCCATATTTCTTCCTGAACAATAAGAAATGAATCGTCTAGGCTAAGGCTGGTGAGAGGTGGAAGCATATTGCTTAGGAAGGTTAGAAGAAGACCTATGCCTAGGGTTAAATTGTGTTCCCAGAGGTTTTTTTTTCCTCCCATGTGTATCCTCTATTAGCGCTATTAGTGTGAGGCTGTTGGATTCATTTGCACCTGCTCAACCCCTGACTGCATCTCCTCATCACGGCTGGAGGACATGACCTAGGAATGTCGCGTGTCAGGGTTTCTAGGCAGCTGTCTGCAGCTTTGTGTAGGGGGTCAGACACAGCGGTTTTTCACCATGGACTCACACTAAATCTCCCAGGAGAGCCAAAATAAACAAAAAATGTGCTGCTGCCAATCTCTACCATCAAAGACTCTGACTCACCCACTCTAGATAATGTCACACGGCACCTAGGAGATTTCGTGTGCTAAACAAAAGCCAAGTCAAAGCTTCCTGGGTGGTAGGAGGGAGAGCTGTGCCAGGAGGCTACGTTTCAATCTGTGTGGCTGAGGCTTAAGCTCAGACTCTGAAGCAGCATGTCTCCTCTCCAGAAGATGCCAAGAAACAATGGATGTGGGGGATGGACGCGTGCTGCTAAGCAGGAAAGAGGGAAGTGAGAGAAAAACGAAAACAGGAAGTCTATTGAGAGGAGAGGGAATCAGATGGATTGTCCCTGAGTAGTTTTCACAGAAAGGGTCCGAAAGGGGAAGGATGTGTTTGTTCTGTTTGGTAGAAGGTGTCCTGCTTGGGACAATGCAGTGCTTCTGTCTGGTAAGGGTGTCCCACAGCTGGCGAGTAGCAACATTAAGGATGCATGGAAGAAAAGTGTATCCTAACGACTAAAAGTCCACTAGCATAACATATAAGTGACCTTGGGGAATCTGTCTCTTGACTGTGAAAGAAGCCAGAAATGCAGGTGGGAGGGGGTGGGCCTTTTGTGGAGAGCTCTAAAAATGGTAATAGTCAGAATTCTGTTACTTTAATAAAACACCTGAGATCAATCACTTCGTAGGAAGAAAAGTGTATTTTAGTTCACAGTTGCAGTCCATGGCTGCTTGGCCCTGAGATTCTAGGCCTGTGGCAGTGCTGCATGCCGTGGTGGGAGGACATGGTGGAGGTGGTCTTTTCCCTCACAGTGGCTGTGAAGTAAGGTGAGGAAGAGGGACTGGGCTTCCCAGAGTTCTTTAAGAACATACCTTAGTGACATCACTTCCTGAAACTTTCACCACTTCCCAATAGCACCGTAGACCAGCGATCACATGAACACCATGTGGATCATCGAAGAATACATCCCACTAACGGGAATGCTGATGTCTGCTGCGCACTGGGACTGTTGAGATGCCAAAGCAGTGTTGGCATAGCACATAGGTAAGCCCTGCACCGAGAACTACAGAGAGACCCAGTGGTTACCTCCGCTTCAAGTAGGTACTTAGCATCAGTTTTGGATGTGGAATCATACTTTCCCAAAGGTATTTTTTCCTGTATTGTATCTCTTCTTACTACTCATGTATTTCTACTAGGCACAAGGACCAGGTATCTCACTTCTTGTGAAAGAGCCAATGTTGGCAGATATGTTGATTCTTGACTGAGTAAGACCCACCGGAAGATCACAGGAACCTGAGCTACAGGATCTAGGGAGGCAGCGCGTGGAGAGCAATGAGCTCCGCGTGGAGGGAGTCACTGCATCCGTTGGGCTCTGCAGGACAAGGCCGCTCTCCTCCAGACTCAGGTGCTTCCCAGGGTATACAGGATGGATGCTTGTCTTAAACACGCCCCCTCACATGCTGGGAGCAAATGCTTCTGCGTTTCTCAGAATGATGCACCGACAGCTGAGGACAGCAGCTCCTCAGAGAAGCAGCACACAGCATACCAGAGCTGTCCCTAGCCTTCCATCAGGTCCCAGACTTCTAACTCCAAGCTCATGGTTCCCTAAAACCAGTTCTGAACCCATCTGAGAGGCAGGAGAGTGGAAGACTTGCATGGCTGCTTTTGGAAGTCCCTGGATATTTTGCAACTCTGAGTGGGAAGCCCAGAAAGGAGGAATTAGTTTTCCCAAGGAGCCACAGAACCTGCTCCAATCATAAACTTAGAGAAACAGCCCAATCCTGCAGGTCTCCAGGGCTGGGCCAGCGAAGAAAAGCACAAGACCTAGGAATGGAACAGGGTTTGCCTTCATGAGTGCATGTGTGTATGTGTGTGTGTGTGTGTGTGTGTGTGTGTGTGTGTGTGCTTGCTTCTGAACCCAGGCCCCTGGCACCAGGGAAATTAACCACACGTTATGCGTTGTGGGAATTGTGCATGGCAACCCAATCAAGGCTTAGTTTTTCATTAAAATTTCCATCAATACTGGAGCTGTTTGAATCAAGTTGAATAGAAATATCCATAATGTACATTCTGTCCTCCATTGCCATTCTGAGACCCAGAGGGACGTTGTACATATCTGTTGGGGTCATTAGCATCTTCTCCACCATGGTTATCTTCATTCTCAGCCTCTGCTATTCCAGGTGGGCAATGTACAAAGAGGATCACCCAGACTCTCTCTCTCATACTATGTGACTGTAGAAAATCTGTGGAAGGTGTGGCAGATAGAGGTAAAGAACAAAGATGGTGAGACTCACAGATGATAAGACTCATGGACCCGGCTTCAAGAAGCACTTACTTCCTCAAAAAGAGGCTGATGGCTAGGGGCTGGATAGCTGGGTCAGGGGTTAAGACTCTACCTCACAGAAAGAGACTGATGGAGTGACATTGCTGGAGGAGTTCAATAGGAAGATAGACATCATTTTGGGGAGGGACAAGAAATGGATGAAGAAATTCATGCCATATTTTGTGGGATATTTCTCCAATGGAACTATCCATAAGACTATCATTCTTATGAACTCTACCTGTATCTCAAGGCAGTTGCCTCCTGGAGATGCCCACGGCTAATTTCCAGTTGGCAGGACATCTCAGGAATTGGTGCGCTTGTTTCAGTTCTCTTCAGGGCTGGTTCATTGACGCCTCATTGAACTATCTCCCTTTCCATCCTTGACGGCAGCCACAATGACACTATTTCCTAGTCTGCAGGCATCCTATGTCCTTTGATAGTGTTATGGGTTAGATAATATTGTGCTGGTTAGTCTCCCCTGTCAACCTGATGTTTGGGAAGTTGGCTTCTGGGCACATTTATGATGAGTTATCTCATGAAAGCAGGACTCTGGGCAAAGCTGTAGGACATTTGCTTTATTTGAAGCTCCCTTGGAAGATTTGCTCATTGTAGACAAGACCACTCCTAGGACAGATGGGTAGAGACAGAGCTAGTTGGCATTTGTCAGACTGGCAAACTAGAAAGCAAGCATGCAGCATTGGGCCCTCCCTCTGCTTTTGCTGTGATGTGGAGTGGTCATTTCCCTAGGCTCCTGGTGGCAGTGCGAAGCCAAGGGTAACTGGTTTGGTGAACTCCTGCTGTGATGCACTGTAGCTGAGATGCACTGAGTACGATGTCCTTGTTCTTGGTTTTTTGGGTTAACTATTTGTTACAGCAAACAAGTTATGAAGCCAAGATAGGTATATCTCTCCATAGCTGCTGTGTTGAAAACTTAATCCTACAGCTCATATATTAATGAGGTAACTAAGATTAGATGGGTCATTAGATAGTATAACTGCTGTTGTAAGAACAGAACAGAGAGACTAGAACATACCATGATGCAGTGAGGAAGTGTCACTGGACTCTGGTGCCAGGCTCTCGGGCATATCCCATGCCCTTGAACAAACTTCATGCTCTTGGACATAGTCCATGCTCTTGGACATACTTCACACTCTTGGACTTATTCCCTCTAGAAGTGTGAGTCAAATAATTTTTCTATATTTTCAAAATAAACTTCTCAGTCTCAGAGACATTGTTATAGCAACAAAAAATAAACTAAGACTAACAGAAATACCCTCCCTGCTTCATATAAAAGTAACTCAAACTCATCCTTGATTAGTCCCCTTCCAAGAAGAAATATCGGCGATCTTACTCTCAACCCACAGCTTTCAATATATTCCTTCCAAAGTTTAGATTACTGGAGAGCTATCTCTTTTTACTTTCACTTTGTAATCAGAGACTGAATGCATCAGATTGAATCCTGTATGCTGAGTATAGGACAAATCATATAGTAATTCCTCATAAAATTAAAATTTTTTCTTCCACCTGTTTAAGGTGAAATTAACATTACTATAACTGACAAAAAAGGAAAGAAAAAATTCAATTCAGATAAAATCCAACTCAAGCTCACACAATCTATAGTGGTGTGTGTGTGTGTGTGTGTGTGTGTGTGTGTGTGTGCACACTTGGGGGTGATGCAGCTGGCATATTGTGTTTGTGTCATACCTGTGTCTTGCTGCCATCCCTGAAGGGGGATTCTACTCTGAGAATATTTAAAATAAGATTTAGTATGGTGGCTCTCAATTGTATATGCTTCAGGAGGCATTTCAATAGAAAATGGTGGTAGGATCTGAATATTTGTTCCCACCCCTAAATTCACAGGGCAAAACCCTAACTTCAATGATGATGAATGATATTTGGAGGCAGAACCTCTTGAGGTGATTCAGTCATGAAAATGGAGCCCTCATTGAAAGGACTAGTATATGTTTTAACAAGAGTCTTCAGACAGGTGCCTCGTTCCTTCCAACATTTGAGGACACAGTTAGAAGGCTTCACCTATGGACTATGGAGATAACTTATTGGAAAGGTTCTGCAAGCAGTACCTTGAGACCTGAGTTAAATTTCTGGCAGTCCAATGTGGCAGAAGAAAACTGACTTCTGAATATTATCCTCTACTGTGCATCAAGATGTAGATGCATGAGGTCTCTGTTTCTTTTTCTCAAATAAGTAAAATATATATAAAAAGAAGAAGGCATCGAACCAGTAAATGGACGCTTAGCAGATACCAGTTCTGCTGGTGTATGGCTGTTAGATGTTCAACTTTCAGAACTGTGAGAAATAAGTTTTTGTTACAAGATACCCAGTAGATTTGGCAATATCTATTGTGAATATGAAGGAAGAGTAATCTGATAGGGGACATGACTTTTTTGAGTGTGCAAGGTTTGCTGCCATGCTAAATCTCTGATATCCCTTCTTTCTTAAATTTGACTCTCTTGTACTTACTAACTATTTGCTTTTTTGGTAAGTTAATTATGTCTCTGAATCTTGGTTTCTTCATTTTTATTATTTTTATTATTAATATAATCTTGACTGGCAAGTCATAATTGTGTATATTTATGGAGTATAATATGGAATGGCTAAATGAAGCTGATCGACATGCCCCCGGCCCAAGCGATTTTTGTTACGGCAAACCAAATGACCTCATGCACATTCTTTAATCTCAGTGTCAAAAGCCATGGACTTGAAAATGTGATTGTGGGCTGTCCACCTGTCTCCAGGACTCAGCTGGGACATTTTATATGTCCCATCTCTCCATTTGTAAAATGTAAACACGATAGAACTCATTGTAGAAGATAGCTGTGAGGATTATATACACGGGGGATTTTATATTGAGGGGTTCGGATAGTTGATACTCATATAGTGGAAGTTTAAATTGCTGTTATGGTCCTGTAGACATGATTTGGGTATTTTTCTGTTGGAAGTGAAGATCAGAGGATTCTGATTTATGCTCTTAGTTCAGAATCACTTGTCTATGTAGTTGTCTATATTACAAAAATTAAGGACACAGGAGTCATTAATAAAGACAGTTGGATTTTGGATAACCAGGAAAAATATGGATTCCTGGCACCTGATTCTCATTTGGTTGACTATTTTAAGGACTCTTGCCTACTCCTTGCTGAATCTGTAAGAGGTAGCTTTGGGCTTTACTTCCTGTTCAGACATCATCAACTCTTTGTGCTGGGATGTGGATGAGCACGGAGTGTCTGAGGACCAGGGACAGAGAAAAAAAAATGGGTTCATGCACCAAGTGTCCAAACAGTTAGGGAGTCCACTACCCCTCAAGCTCATTGGGGTTGCTATGCCATTTCAGTTTATCAAGATGGGACAAATTGAATGATAAGAAAGTTATACTGAAGGTTATTGAACAAGAATCCATTTCCTTCATCTAGAAACAATGAAGAAATATTCTTTTCACCTCCCTGGCTCAAGGGAAACAATATCAGTGATTTGTGCTGACTGGTTTTCAAGTCTCTTTACCAATTCGACTTCCTTTCTTGCTTTCTGATATTAAGTCTAAGGATTGAGCACAGTTTTATTTTCTCTCTGGTGAAGTTGCTTTTGCCAGTTTTATTTGTACTGGCAGAGGGGCCTTTCATCAGAACAAAAGACCATGTTCTAGAGGAACTGGTCACAGAAGCTTCGGTCTGTCCTCTTTCTGAGGTTGCTATGTAGACTTCAGATCTAGAATGGGTTAATGTCTATTGAAAGACTCCTGGGGAGTAAGTAACAGAGATCTGGTGATTAGCTCAAGATCACATCTCCCACTGTACAAAATTCAAACGCCTGCTGTCTATCCCAGGAAATGTTTGAGTGACTAGGAAACTTTTCTAGCAAGACACTTTAATTTTCCAATACCCTGTATTTTTGTCCAATTTATTTTACTTTGGGTTAAAAGAATCAAAAGAAAAAAATAAAAGATCTAGGATGGGGGACAAAGCATCTCAAGAAATGACTTTGAAAGTGGAGAGTTAGAAGAAACAAAAAAATAAATATATCAGAGAATGTGCCGCTAATGAATTCAATCATGGCAAAGTCCATTTTGAGAACCTCAAATTCTGTGCAAACAATTTCTAGTCGCAAGTGTCTTTCAGGTATACTGTACACACACGCCTGGATATTAAGCTGCTTGGCAAATATTTCGGATCAAAACTGCCTGCCTAGAAATGGCTTCTGGGACAGCAATAACGTGGCTTTAAAAAGAGCAGAGATGCCTGCACGTAGGTGTTGCTTCTGAGTTTAATGGAGATTTTCAAGGGAATTGCCAGGAAAACAGTGTTTTTTTTTTAAGGGTGAACTTTTGACTTCCAATGTGAGGTGAAGGAAGGATTGGGAGAGGAGAGAGAGAGAGATGGGCAACCTCAGCAGAACTGTGTTACCTAGAGCTATACCTAGAACAACTTCTACTTTGACATGATGGACTGGACCAATAATTTAGCCCATGCTTCTCTTCCAGATACCAACCTGGGGCATCATCTGGGACATTTTTTTCAACTTTTGTCACAGGGTCTCTCTCTCTCTCTCTCTCTCTTTCCTGTTTGCATGTGCAAATCACCATTATATTAGAACAGAAATGAACTCAGCAATGTTCAGGAAATCCTTGCTTTGGGCAGGACCAAGCAACTCTCTGAATACGGCGTAGGTCTGCAACCCTGGATCTGGCTTAGGATGTTGATGTTTCCTGGTTTATTACAAAACACTTAAAATCCTGAACCCAGTGTCCTGGAGAGAAATGATATTCTTGGGTCAACACTGTTTGGGCAGACTCTTTGGAATCCATGCCCCAGGGAATCTCAGGTTAAGCCATTTGGGTTGCTGCGATAAAATGTCTTGAACTGTTTTTTCTTCCCTCCCAGTTTTGAAGGCTGGGAAGTTCAAAATCAAGGAGCCTGTGGGGTTGTGGTTTAATGAAGGCCCACTTCTTCATAGATAGTGACATCTAGCTGTATCCTTAATTGATGGAATGGATAAAGGGTGTCTTTTACACTGACACTGCTATGGGATGGGTCTGGTCTGTTCTCTAAGGATCTATATATTGGAAACTTCATACCCAAGATGGCACTATTGGAAAATGATGGGGCACTTAAGAGATGGAGTTCAGTGGATGGTCTTTTGGAAAAGACTCAAGCAGTTTGCCTGAAAGCCCTTGGTAGTTCTCATTACAAAGTTGTTGTAAGGACTTCTATGTGGCTCTCCACAGCTCTCTCTGGCTTCTTGTATTGAGATGTAATCACTTGTTCCCACATATGATCTTTACAGGCTGTCTGCCATGATGTGACGAAGTTGAAAGGATCCTTACTAGAAATAACCAGCATGTCCTGGGACCTCCTAAACTGTGAGATAAATAAATTTCATAAATTGTGTGTCTGTGCGCGTGTGTCTGTAAGCCAACAAATGCAAGCAGTAAACCTATCTCCTCCCAGGGTTGTTGGTCTTTTGCACAGTCAGAATGACAGACACTGAGAGCACGAAGAGGGACCTTCTAGTGACATCCTCAAATCTTCTCATTCATTGGCATTTCCTGTTCCAGTCCCTGGCATGTTGCCAGTCATGAAGCTAAGTAGAGACTGCCCATTTCCTGATTTGCCTGCCTGCTTTTTTTTGTTGTTGTTTTTGCTTCTCTGGGATGTTGTTCTTTTTCTTGTTTGTGGGGTGAAGGAAGGTAGATATATTCCCTTTTTGGCCTCTAGTGTGGGAGTGCCTGGATGCACTGTCCAAATAAAAAGGGGGGGGGTTTGAGCTCTAGGCCTCTAACACATGCTCCCTTAGGAACAGACCTGACCCAAGCCATATAGTGTCCAGGTGATCACGTGGCTAGAAGTCCAGCTTCCCCAGACTATTTCCAATGCTTACCTGGCCTTTCTTCATCTTCTTCCCTTGGACACTTGCCTCTACTTCTTCTGTAGAAACCTTTCTTCTGTGAACCCAGCCTATTTTTAAGCCATTAACACAGTCTGCAGTCATTCTACAACTTTAGTTGATTTTTGTAATCTCAGCATGTATTTAAGGGCTTTGCTAACTGTGGGCAGTTAGATTTTTAACTCCCGGTTTGGAAGTAATACATCTTTCCTAGCACACAGCTCTGGATCTCTGCAGCACACACGGAATACTTGCTCACCGCGTGGTTCACTCACTCAAGCCCTCCCATGAGTCACATTACCCAGTTGGCCAGCAAATGTTGGAGGACTCCTGGGCTTTCTTCTTTTCTTCATTTATATGTTTCTCCCAAGGTAATTACATGAAATTCCAAGGTTTCAAATACCACTGAGATACAGTCAATTTTTAAAATTATAAATCTGGCCCTGACCTGTCCCCCGAGCTCCAGATTTGTGGATTCAACTGCTTTCCTGAAATTGTGTTTTGGAGGTCTTGTAGCTACTGAAAGCTGGAACGTGTCCAGAATAGACTGGTAAACTTTACCTGCTGGACTGTCTGTCCTAGTCTTAAAATTCGATGCACTTAACACCATCTACCCAGCTGTTCAAGACCCATTTCCAGAAGTTTCCTCTGATCTTTGTCTTTCTTTCTCTTATATTCAACTCACCAGCAAGTGCTGCTAGCTCTTCTAATATGTATTCACACCTTTTCACTGTTGTCATTCCAGTTCAAGTTCCCTTCAATCCTTGTTGGAGTTTCTGCTTTAATCTTCCCAATGGCCTCACTGATATTTTTCTGGCTCTTTAAAAATCCATTCCCTGCACAACTGGCAGTGTAATCTTGCTTTAAACAATTCAACATTTGACAAAACTCAGTATCCACTCATAGTAAATGATATCACACGATTAAGATTAGGTGAGTTCTTCAATGAAAGGAATTTAAAAAAATTCAGAGCTATTAGTATGCTTACTGGTGAGAGACTGACC
Organism: Typhlomys cinereus; assembly: GCA_023101885.1. Lineage (NCBI taxonomy): Eukaryota > Metazoa > Chordata > Mammalia > Rodentia > Platacanthomyidae > Typhlomys > Typhlomys cinereus. The sequence goes on along the minus strand of JALPQD010000282.1, from coordinate 1,554,028 downwards.
AGAAGGAGAAGAGGATAATAGTTCTCACAATAAAAAATATTGTGTTGGAAGGCCTAACTACTTTGACAGGACACATATAAGGGATAAAAGTATATGGATGAGATCAGAGAGGAGGACCCAGAGGAAAGTTTGACATACACATTAAAGGATGCTCCAGGGATGGGGGGGGGAGGCACTGGGAGATAGGGAGGGAGGGGGGAAAGGAAGGAGAAAAGGGAGGAGGGAGCAAGGGGGTCCAGGAAGGGGTGGAGGGAGGGAGGGGACCAGGGTACCTATTAAGTTTGTATAAGCAGAAAGAAAAAAAAAAGAAAAAAGTATATGGATGAGAGAGAAAGAAATAAAGTGAATTCTATTCACGATTGACACTATTTTATGTAGAACACTTCTAAAAATGTAACGAAAAGGCTCTGAATCTAGTAAGGTCATATGACAGGGCTGCAGGATACATGCATACATACATATATATAATACATATATACATACATACATACATACATACATATATACATATATGTTTTTATGAAGTAGGATCTCGATAAAGTAGCCCAGACTGTTCCCGAAGTCACTGTGCAGCCCAGGCTAGCCTCAAACTACAGTCTTCTATTTCAGCCTCCTGATATTAACTATTTTTAGTAGAAATTTAGAATCCTGACAGTTGTTTATTTTGTCACACACCTTGTGACTAAATTTGGCTTTTATGGATAGACTAAACAATTAGATGGAAAGAAATAAAGACATCAATCGTTTTCCTAATATCGGCAATGACCATTTGGAATTAAAAATTAAATATATATAGTTACAGTAGCACCCAGAAAGACTGCAATACTTATGTATAAATCAATTAAGACGTATTATGCTATCTAAGCATATATATACATATATATATACACACATATATATATAAATCTGAAATAAAAGTTCTGATAGAAGAAATCAGAGAAGAGCTAAGTAAGCAGAGGGACATCCCATGTTCATAGATTCAGAGACTCATTATTGATGTCATTCCTTTCTGGTGATCTAAAGAATCAGTGCCACTACAATGAAAACACCAGTAAACCAGATATTGACAGAGTGAATATAGATTTTGTTTGGGGGAGTAAAAGACCTAGAATAATTACTGCAATATTAAGAACAAAATTGGAAGACTCACATTATGGGATTTCAAGATTCACCGTAAATCTATGGCCATCAAAGCATGATAATATTGGTGAATTAGTAGACAAATGGATTAGTAGAACAGAATAGAAAGCCCAGAAATAGACCCACAGAAGCAAAGTCTGCTGATTTTTAAAAATAAAACTACAAGATAATCTGATAGAGAAAAAGAGTATTGTTGATGAAAGTAATGCTATATATTTGCAAAAAAAGGTAAAAGAACCTAGACACAGATTTTATACTTCATATAATAATCAACTCAAAATGGACTATAGATTTGTAGGCTTACACATGATTATGAAGCTATGAACTTTGAAAAGAAAACATAGGAAGAAAAGTCTTTAGCTTATCACCCAAACCATGATACAAAAATTAAGTTGATAATTTTGATCTCATTAAAAAAATCCTTTTCTAAAAAACATTCTAGAGATTGAAAATTCAGGCCACTGACAAGAAAAAAATATTTGCAAATTATAGATCCAAAATATACACAAAAGACCTTTAAAACTCAACAATAAGAAAACACAGTTCAATTTAAAAATGAACAAGGGACACAAATAGTCATTTTGCCAAAGGACGTATACAGTTGCCCAATAAACATGTCAAAAGGCGCTCAGTTTCATAACTACAACAAAATACCTAAGAGGGCTGGAACCCAGAGTTTGACAGTATAGGCATAGAATTCTTGTTAAGCTGTGAGAATGTACATTGGTGGGCTGGCGAGATGGCTCAGGGGTTAAAGTTCTGCCTCACAAGCAGAAGTTCCCAGGTTCCATGTAAAAATGCCAGGCAGAAATGGCGTGGGAAATGGCGGCGGCCTGCATTTCAGAAATCTCAGAGCAAAGCAAAAAAGAGGTAGAAGCAATCCAGGATAATTCCCAAAGTCATCCTTGGTCATTCAGAGGATACACACACACACACACAATAAATAAATAAATAAATAAATAAATAAATAAATAAATAAATAAATAAATAAATAAATTTTAAAAGGAGAATGCACAGTGGTACAGCTACTCTGAAAGCTAGACATGTCTTACTGTACAGCCAAATAACTACTCTACTAGTTATTGCCTAACTTATTTGGAAACTTGCATGCATGAGACCACCTCTTTATGATGGCTTATAACAGCCATATTTACATCAAAACCCAACAGAACCTATGATACCTCTCAGTAGGTTAAAGGAACTTGGGCCAATCTATGCAAGGGACTACCATTGGGAAATCAGTTATCAAGCCAAACAAATGATTCCATTGCAAAGCAAAGAGAACCAGTCTGAAGACTACGCGTTGCATAATTCCTTCTGTCTGGGGCTACAGACAGAAAGCAGTGGTCGCTATGGGCTCGGGCAGAAGAGGGCTTAGCAGATGGAGCACAAGGGAATTTTTTAAGGTAGTGAAACTTCCTATCATACTAGAATTATGGCATGTTACAACACAATTTTTATTTGGCGTTTGTCCTTAAGAAGAATAAAAACAACCTTAAAAGTAGTTAGGGAATTTGTTATCTAGTTAGATCCCTGAAAAAGCATTTCTTTTCTTGAACCCATAATGAGTTTTTCCCTTCACTTGTTACCTCTCTAGCCAACAAACTGGTTGACTAACCAATCAACTATTTCTCTCACTTCTGCTTGATTAATGTGGTAATTTCTTTGTGTTAAGTCTCAAACTTGTAAAAAGAGCCAATTATGAGTCATCTGCCCTTCATCAAATTATAGAAAATAGCATAATAAACAGGCTTGATTTTCCTCTTCGTGGCCCTCCCTCTCTCTGGGGGAAAGAATTAGAGAGGTGGAAGGGAAGAATTCGGTTGAGGCTTATATAATCACATGAGAAGCAGCTCTGGGTGAGAGACTCTTTCTGTATTCAGCAGCCTGGATCTGCTGGACAGCGGTGACCCAGACAAATGAAGTTCAAGGCAGCAAGACCACAGCTGGCCGGGAAGGGCAGGGAGTCCATCGGTCAATGAGAGAGCTGTGCTGCCTGTGCAGAATCTGAGCCGGTCCCATCTGTTATCTGCCCGGGACAGGCGGCTTGCAGGCAGGATTTGGGCTCTGGCAGGCTGGACCAAGAGAAAAATTTATGACTAGACCTTTAACTCTGGTCACTTTGGAGCCCAGCAGCTCCGGAAATTAGATCCAGATGGATAGCATTTTGATAGTTTCTCCTGACCAAGGAATTTATGCTAATTCTCAGGGGCCCACGTGGAAGGAAAGACCTTCGAAAGGCAAAGAATCCATAATTGCTTCTTAACATGTTTCCAAAATTCATCTGGCCTCTAGTCAGGGCTGGCACAGAAACTGGAAGGAAAAGCGAATGGGCCCAGGGCCCCACCCACCATGCATGTGGCTGCTAAGGAGCGTCCTGGAGCTGAGCAGACAGGTTTGGAATCTTCCCTAGTCCAGGGACAGTTTTGAGTGGGGGCTGAAAGGTCCTTCTCTCCTAATTCCTGTGCTGCTCGCAGACATATTTAAACAAGCTCCAGACATCAGGCCAGGTTTTCTTTCCCCTCCCCTGTTTCTTCCTCTTTAAATACAGAGTCTAGAGCTCAGGAAACACCTTGCAAGGTCCATTTATGTGTGCGCTTCTCTGACAAGGAAGCTACTTCTGGCCGTGTCTCTGGCACCCTTGGCCTTACCTGGGCCACTGTGATCTCTCTTGTCGACTAGAGATCTGCATAAGAGGCCTAGAAGGACACTTTTATGCTCCCATCCCTAGTATTTTAAAGATCTGCATTGGAAATCATCTGGTATGACTGATGATTCCAGGGGGCAAATCACTACGCATGCTGGAGATGGAATTTAAGACCTTGTGATGCTAGGCAAATACTCTGGCATTAAGGTTCAGCCTCCAGTCTAAGAGCAATTCTTTCTCTTTCTTACTATTTTGTGTTTGTGTCTGGCATGCATGCATGTACACCTGTGAATGGGGTGTACACACATGCACATGGGGTCAGAGGAGAGATATCCGATGGTCTATCATTCTCTGCCTTGTCCCCCTAAGGCAGGATCTCACTGAACCCAAAGCTACTCTGGCAGCCAGCAGACCCCAGGGATCTTTTTGTCTCTGCCACCCAAAGTTCTGGGATTACAGATACTGTGTTTATGTGGGCTCTGGGGATTTGAACTCGGGTCCTCATGCATGCCCAGCAAGCTCTCTTACTTGTTGAGCTGTCTCCTGAGTCTGAGCAGTTCTTTTCTTGAGAAGTGTTTTGGGAGTTTTATAGCTTGGAAAGGACTTCAAAGACTTTATCCTCTACCTTTATGTCGGATTTATCCCAGTGCTAGCTTGTTTGGGCTGATAGAGTAAAATGTTTTAAATGGGCGATTTATCGCTCACTGTTCTGGAGCCCAAAGTTAAGGGGCCAGCAGATTTGGTGTCTGCTCCTCATCCAAAGTACCTTTTATGTGTCCTCAGGTGGCAGAAGGGGGCAAATCCACTCCTTTAGGTGTCTTTTTAAGGAGGGATAATCCCATTCATAAGAGCAGAGCCCTTGTAGCATAATTATTTCCCAAAGACTACACTTCTTAACATGATGACATTGAGAGTTGAGTTTCAACATATAAACTTGGGGTTGGAAGGGTTTGGAGAATACAGACATTCAGACCAAAGCCATCCTCAATTATGTCTCTAAAGGAACAGGATTTTGAAACATATTAAGTGATCTGGGTTTATGTTTTCTAGCCATCCAAATGTTTATCAAACCTCTACCACATGCTAAACCATGTGCTAGTAAGTCCTGATTCCGTCCAAGAATCCAAACAAAAAGGTGGCACAAGATAGGACTTGACAGCTCAAGTGGTCGCCAGTACAGAGCTTCTAACACTAGCCAATTTTTGCTCAGAAATTCCGAAGCCACTATCTAACACCTCTCCTCTTTCCTCACCCCGCCCAAGAATACATCCTGTACACTGACATTTACCCATAGTCCTGCCACCACTTGGGGAATCACATGAAAGGATCCTATTCATTAGTCTTTCAAATTTCTTAGGAAAGGCATCTGACAGAGCTAGCAAGGAAGACTGGCAGAGGGGTGGAGATTCACTTTTGCCTGGGAGCTAATTTTCCGTTCTGCCTGAGAGATGATCATAGACAGTGGGTTCTAAGAAGTTCTGTACTTTCTCTGCACACTTTCTCCAGTGTCCCAAATTAGGATAGAAGAGAAAACCTGTTACTCCTAGGTATGCCATTTAGATGGCTAGAGAGATGGCATGGTGGGTTTCATTGTTACTCAAAAATGAGAGTGAAGCGGTAGTGGTGCCACTCATGGTTAATCAGTGAAAACATGAAGAAGCTGACCTTAAAGACCAGGTGGGATGCTTGACTCCACTGGGGCATTGCCCAGGCCAGTGTTTACAGAAGACCTACAAGCCAGGGCTCCGGTCTGCTCAAGTTACAGTCCACTGGCCTCAGCAACCCTCATAGTGGCTTCATTTATCTGGCAAATATACCATCTGAGATTCATGGCCTTTATTTATACCACTGGTCTCATACAATCAAGTCCAACCGAGCCAACGATCTGACCTTTCCTGTTCCCAGCTACTGTTCATGCCTTTGGAAATGGATTTCTGCTTCCGAAGAACTCAGCATGCTTCATCTAATGGGCTGGACCTTCCTTGCTTTGCTCTGCGATTATGCACTGAGTGTGTTATTAATTATGCTTCTATTCTATGTTTTAACAGCCTACCATTTTGAATTGAAGCTACAACAGAAACATTTCACGTTGGCTCACAATACGCTTTCACATGCAGGCGAGGGATGGAGTGGGAAAGTAGGGAGCCAAGTCTGAAATGATAGGATTGAAAACCCCAGGAAGCAACATTAGGCAATTTTTCTCTTGCCAGGGGTCTGGGAGTGGTGGGACAAAGGGGTCAATTGTCAAGTAATATGGGGGCATTGCAATGCCTCTGTCTGTCTTTGTCACTACCAAGAACAAAGAATCTGCTTCCTGCATGGCTGGGAGCCGGCTATGGCAGTGGTAAGAAGTAAAAACGAGATGAACTAACCAGGTCAACTCATGAAAGATTTTGTAAGCCAAGCATAGGAGTTTGAACTTTATGCTACAGGCAGCAGGAAGCCATTTGAAGCAGAGAAATGATGACTTCAGCAACTGTATGGATAATGGATTAACGAGGGGAGATTGGAAGCTTAGAGACCACTCAGAGAGCCACAGCAGTGATGCGAGTGTGGAAGAGGAAACTATTAATTGGGCAGAACCGAACCAACTTGTTGACTGAGAGGCAGAAAGAGAAGAAAGTGCTTTGAGAATCGGGTGGTTTATGTTGTGAACACCTGGCTATCTAATAGGAGGAGAAATGGAGAGGGTGGTTGGTTTGGTTTGGGACACACTTCATTGAAATGGTGTGAGGACATCTAGGTAGAGTTGCCACAGCATCTAGGGAAGTATAAAGCCACCATACTTATGGGACTATGGGCTGGGAAGAAGGGGAGGTGGACACAGAGGGGCAGTTTCTTATGGTACTGCTAAGGTCTCCTGGAATGAATTTTTCCACAGAATCGGTGTCTCCCAAGTGAAGCATCTTCTCTTTCTGCATTAAGACAGTTTCATTTAAAGTGTAGAATTCAGTGGTTTCAAGTGTATTCACAGCCCTGCCATAAATCCTTCTTGGAACACTGTTATTATCCCCAACAAAACCCAGTGCTTCAGCCGTCCCTTAGCCTCTGCTGAAGTTCCAGGATGGTTTGTCTACTCCAAATCCCAAGGTGTATTTTGGAGGTGGGGTTTGGACCTGCAAGGAGCAGCTAGGTCATTAGTGGAGGTGATGACTTCTTGCAGTAGTGGATTAATTATTTCAGAGGTGGGTTATGAGGGAACTAGCATGCTGGGCTTCCACATGCCCATTGGCCCTTCTGCTTTCTGAGGTGTGCATGGGCCTATCCTCTTAGCCTTCTCAGCTTCTAGAACCATGAGCTAAATGAATCTCCAGTTTGTGTAAGCTGCCCAGTGTCAAGTATTCTGTCTTAGCAAGAGAACACAGACTACAACAGCCTCCTTGGTCCTGGGAAACCAAAAATCCACTTTCTGTCTGTATGTTTTTCTATGCTGGACATTTCAACCAAATCTTGTAACACATTTGGTCTCTGAAAACATTTATAGATTTCTCTATCTGATACGATTTCTTACTCTAAACTCTGGAGCAGGGATATTGGCAGTATGCACAGTGCTTCAAGGGAAGACACGGATTCCTTTGACTTGGGTCTTCTAGAACAAGTCCTGTGGCACCTGCCAATCCAATACCTCACATGGCTAAGTCCAGGAGAAGCTGGACACTTGCCCTGTGATTAGCATGAAGATCCTTTGACTGCTTCCATACTGTAGGGTCAGCATCCGAACTCTAGGGTACCTGAAGCTTTGGGAATGTTCTGGACCAGGTGATTAAAGCTAATATTTCCTACCAAGTCCTGCCTGGTCCCTGGCTTCTCAGTCAGACCCTGGGATACAGAATGATGCTCTGCTCCCTGGGTCCCAGCTCCATGGAGCCTCAGATCAGGGACTCAGCTCTGCCTACCACAGAGAACTTATCATCTCATTAGAAAGGATAAGGCGTATTTTTTCAATATGGTTATATGTGGTAATGAAGCATGCAGAAAACCACACAAGATAGATGGCAGCTTTCACTAGTGAAGCTGAAAACTTGGCTAACTTAATAGTCTATTTATTACATTCGTTCTCAGAGCTTATGGAACCTGATTAATATCTCCCACCACCAGCAACCCCCCCACTACGTAATTAAAACTGGTGCTCTGTGCTCCCACAAGCTGGCTCTGGAGTTGGAGCTGGATATTGAGATAAGGAGTGGAGAAGGACTTTCCTTTTTGAGTCACTGTGTTGGATTCAGAGTCCTTGCAGGTCGGGTGGGGACAGCCTCTAAAAGAGTGACTTGACAGAATCCCACAGATAGCAGGTTAGCCCTTGCAGTTCCCATGGCATGGTTTCACCCATTCCCATGCCTTCAAAAGGATGGCAGCAAAGCCTATTCACATAGGCAGATACGCTTTAAGTAGCAAAACGATGGCGGCTGAACTTAACTTCCCTATCTGAGAAGATGTAAAGCTGAATTAGATGACAGTTTTGGAGCAGATACCCTTAGTGTCTTCCCTCCCATCCTCCTCCTCCACCTGCAGCTTCCTGTTCTCTGACATCAACAAAGTGAGGAGGAAACAGGCAACAAAGGGGTTCTGGGAAAGAGGTTTTTTTTTTCTGTTCTGCTTTCTGCAAAAATGATTAAGGCAGCCTGTGAGGACTGTGTGGCGCTGTCCCTCGCTCCTCCTCCTCCACTCTAGGTGCATTGTCTGAAGTTATGGCGGCTGCTTTGTGGACAAGAGAATGAAAAGACAACATGTTCTAGAAAGAGTGTGTTGCAGTTATTCTGCATGCCACTGATAAATTTGTGTTCAAAACAGCTTGTTAGGAACAAGGATTTTTATTTCGGTTTACCATAGTCTGGTTACAGCTCGTAATCCACCTCAGCAGGAGAGTTCACACCAAAACCAGGGGTCGAGGAAGTGGCCATACCATATCCATGTAGCCACAGGACTGCTGAGAGAGAGGCAATCCTCACTTGCCAGACCAGCATGTCTGGCCAAGCATATCAAAGGACACCAACTTCTTCAAGTAGTTTCCCCCATGTTAATCATCTAGCCAAAGCCTAATCCCACCCACCATGGGTTGGGTTTTCCACATCAATTAGACAGTCTCTTGCAGGCTTTCTCTGGGCTTAACTTAATTTCTTGCATCTCAAACAAGTCCGAGTCTTCAGTTGTCGAGTTGGTACCAGCATGACAGGTGTAATAGTAAGACAGAAGGATTGTATTGCTGACTGACAGAACAACACTGAGGCTTCTACCTTTACCTTGGCTCTTTTGTTAAGCAAATAATAAATGACTTGATGGTTTAAGACACCAAGAAGGTTATTTCATTGCTTTCAGATGAAAATATTCTTAAGTAATGTAAGTGGCTCTTATTAATCGAGCCGTGTGTGCATGTTCTTTGCTAAGTGCTTTGGGGTCATTTGGAAGCTTGACGGCACTGCTGTCTTTGAAGATGCTATCATTATCTCTGTTTTGTAGATGAGGATCCAGGTGTCTTTGAGGTCCCATATCTAGGAGAGGGCAGAACTAAGATTTTGGTCGAGAGTGCTTACCATGAATCATTACATGCTACATCTCTGTCAATGGGGTGTTTGGACACTGAACCCGGGAAGTGGGATTGCTGGGAATCTGGCTGATATAAAAGGGCTAAGTATAAACTAGGTAAGACTCAATTTAACTGACAATTGGACACAGAATGCAAACTTCCAACTCCAAACTACCACTCAGTAGCCTAGATAAGATGCACATTTGCAGGTTAAAATTAGTCAAAGTTGCCTAACTTACTCCAGCCAATGCAATGATCGAGGCATGCCTTAGTCAGGAAAAGGGAAGATTCAGGGAGAAATTTAGGGACAAAAATTCCTGGACCCAGCACTGTAGAGTCAGGTGCATGGTTTTTACATCCAGAGTGGGAACTGCTCTGGATTGAGAAAGATGAAGAGAGCTTTGGACACAGGGTCTGCTTCTCCCAGTGTCACTTCCATTGCCCCTCCCAGTTGGAGAAAATAAGCCAGGTGAACTCAACTGTAGAGGAGTCATCCTTCTGATCCCTAGAAAAAAAGGGCCGAAACAGCTGACTGTCTTGGAAATGTGCCAGCCCCAGTATGTGAGAACCCACTTATTGATACTTATTGATACTTTCTTCTTAGCCCAGTGCTCATCAACTCTATTAGAAGCTCTATACACAGATCTCCAGCAGAGAGACTCAGCCACACAGTCTTCTGGCCTATTGGTCTATATGGCCTTTATGCAGCAGGAGGCAGAGCATCCTTCCCTCCCTGCAGTACTCCAGGGCAGGGAACCATCAAAAGGAGGGGAGGGACCAGAATAAACATATGCAAGAACTGGGGCTTAAACATCCCATGAAGATTAACTTATCTTCAGTAATTGCTTTAACTAGGGGATTTTTTAATGCTTTTCAAAGTTTCTTAGAGGAGGAAAAATATGCAGAGCGACTCCTGTAGCAGCCGACAGAGGAGATACTTAGAGCAAAGCAGAAAAGGTATCAACTGTAAGAAGCCCATAGCTAGGAAATTTTAAGGCACTGATTCTAGGGGATTTAATAAGAACGTAATTTGTATAATTAACCATTCATCAATGTCAATTTCATTAAATGAATGCCAGAAATATTACCTTCAGCAGCACGACCTAACAGGATTGGAATATATTATATGAAAAATGAACACTTAGTGGTTCCCCCACCCCCTGCTCTGTCTGTCACAGCAAGATTTGCAAAGCTGAGAAATAATTTAAAGGGTAGTAAATGAATCCAGCTAAGGCAAATGTGTGCATTTTGGTAACTAACCTCCATCATGATGGATGAGAGTTCGTGTCAAAACGTTTTCCTGCAGCGGTGACTAAAGGGACTTGGAGCTCACCCCAGGTGGCAAAATGCAAGGAATAATGTCAGGAATTCCTCAAACGTCCTCTGTCTGGATGCAGCCTACTCTCTCTGGGTAGGCTCTCTAGGGCCGAAGCCCAGACATTGTAAGGTTTTTGTGTCCAGAATTTGCAGACATTCCCTGACATCCCCAGTGTGGCCTTGGGCCAGATCGCTTGCCCATCTGTCCAAGAAAAGTCATGATTGATGCGCAGCAGAAAGAAATCATTCTGAGTTTTATTCATGTTATGGCTTCCAGTCATCAGGGGAGTGTGGGGCTTGATGTAGGTGGGCCGTGGAATATTTGTAAATAGAACTTATTTCCGAAGATGCACACGAGGAAAGCAGTTCATAAGAATTTATTTATCTCAATCCACTAAAAGTAGAGGACCAAGAGGGTGATAACTTGCCAGGATGTGTGCCCATAGGAATGTATGCACAGGCTCTCTCTCTCTCTCTCTCTCTCTTTCTCTCTCTCTCTCTAGTCACCCACCTACCGGATCAAAATGTAACCTGGATGTCAACATTTCAGATTTACAAATTGTTGTCCCTGGAGATGGCATGAAGTCTCTCCCGTAGTAGGCACTTAATCAATGCTACTTTACTTGACTGTCTTTTGTAGTGTTTATCCCAATCCCACGTTTTTCTCTTTCAGGGTGCTTTGAGGTTAACAATACTACATCAGTATTCCTGATGAATTTTCTTTTCAGAATCACAGGCCCTGAGAGACAAGACATATCTTGCAAGAAAATCAAATGTGGCTCAAAAACATGAAATCGTGCAACAGAAATATTTTTCTGTGTTTTTCTCTCATGTATTCAATTTCGAAAAGCCACATAATCTAGAGGGGAGAAAGGATGCATTTGTTTGGAAATCAGGAGACCAGATGTCGAGATCAGACTACATCTTTGCAGGCATCTCTGGGCTTAAAGATCCATGTTATCTACTATTTGATGCAAAGAAATAAAATATTCTTCTGTTCCCTAGCCACTGAAGAGGCAGGTCATAGTTGGGGACCTGGGAAAAGAGAGAATAGGTTCACAAAGTTGGTATCCAGTGTATGCTCAAGTATTATGCACCAGACCCAAAGCATTTGCTTCTCTTCCTGATGGATTTCTTGAACATGCTTCCTCCCCTCCATCCTCACAATCATACACTCTTCTTTTAAGAGAGGATTGGTATCACAGGGAAGACCCCTCGTCCTCTCTGAAGCAGAGCTCCCTCATCCATAAATGGGGGTGCTGATACCTGCTCTCGGAGTTGTAACACAGGTCACAGTAGTGGACACAAAGTGTCCGGAGTAGAACTGACCTAGGTTTGATTTTTATCTCCTACTCACTGAGGTCTTTTTCCTGCGAATGAGCTCCTCTCTGAGTGCTAAGCTCACCACCAATTTTCTAAGCTGGGATAGAATGTATGATAAGTAAGCTCACTATAAGACGCTATGAAGTCACTATATTACTCTTTAGGTTACTAGAATTTTAAGAAAGTGCACTAATGTTTAAGTCTTCTTTTTTTTTTCTAGAATAGGACTTATGTTGAAACTTGAGGTATCTTTCCATACGTGAGACAATTTAAGGATAGGAATCAATGTTGAGCTCTTTAGTCCTCATCATGCAGCCACTATGACCCACACATTTTCTAAGCCTCCAAACCAGTTCATATGGTATACGGTGTGGCCAGGGTCCTTGAATTTTGCTTCCAAAGGCATAAATTAGATCTGTGAGGAATAGCTGGGGGTTGGAAGGGTTGCCATGGTGTGAATGTGAAATATCTTCCACATGTTCATGTGTTTGAACACTTGGTTCCTAGTTGGTGGCATTGCTTCTTTCTCTCTCTCTCTCCTGACTCTGGCTGAAATATAACAGTTGGCCTCCTGCTGCTGCCTCCATGCCTTCCCTCCTGCTAGCCATGAGTTCCTGCTATAATGGACTCTATCCCCACTGAAACCATAGGACAAACTAATAAACCCTTTGCACTTAAGTTGCTTAGGTCAGAGTATTTTATCAGTACAACAGAAGGATAAGTGGAAAGGATGGCTTGGTAGTTTACGAGTGGGATATGACATCTAGAGAATTCCATCAAGTAGCTAGGGCCACAGAGAGAGAGAGAGAGGGAGACACTTCAGCCTGTACATGGGCAGCAAGACTGGGGATTTCATTGCACACAGAAGCTCTGTGATTTTAGGCAAAATGATCAAACCTCTCTAAGCCTGTTTCTCTTTTGCAGAATGGCCTTGCTTTAGAGAACCCCTGCTGACAGAGGGAGGGGGTGGTTAATGGTCTGCAAAGCTTATTGTTTACTGACTGGCGGATCACCAGTGCTCAGTCAATACTAATGATTACTAGGGCATTGAAGACCCTAGGGACCACAGATATAAAACAACTTAGTGTGCCGCTATTAGCTCCTTAGCCCTTTGTCTGTGAGGAGCAAAAGTCTCCACAGAAATGATCTTCACTAGAACTCTCAAGAGGTGAACCTGCTTACTAAATACAAACAAGAAGCAGACCTGAAACACTTGGCCAGGCCCCAGACAAGTGTAAGCCTGCCATTGGTCCACTGGGGTCCCCTTTAAGGTGTTACGGTGGGCTGTGGCTTCAGAGCTCCTTCGCAGGGGAGGAAACTGGAGCCTGAGATTTGGCTCTGGGTCTTTGGCCTCTCTCTAGAAGGCAGTTCAATGTGACTCACCAAATAACAGCCATTGGCCCAGTTGAGGCTGACGCCTGGTCTGGGAGATGCCAGCCTCAGACAGCTGCTCAGAGCCCTGGACCAGCAGGCTCCCTGTGCAGGGCCAAGGGGAAGGGAGCATGTGCGATGTGGTGGAAAGAATCAGATCTCAGTCTGCAGCCACAGCGTCTATGCTCAACTCTGTCACTGGGCAGCTGTATGACTCTGAGATGGTTCCCAATCTTGCTGGACTTTTTTCCTCTCCATTAAAAGAAGGAGTTGGACTAGGTCAGGGACTGTGAAAATCCTTTCCATATATAGACTCAGAGCTAAGAAGTAATACAGAAAAGCAGACCATTCAAGATCAGTAAACCAGTCTTCCGGTGCCCTCGAAGTGGTCTCAGTCACCTATGCAGATCCCCAGGGTTCTGTGGGATACCTGGGAAACTATGAGGTTCTCCCGTGTAGGCTGGTTGATGGCCAGCCCTGTCACTGTATGATTCTGATGCTTGTGCTCTCCCAGACCAGCCGAACACGACACACTGATGACCAAATAAGAGACAAGGCTTTAGAATTGAATTCACTTCTTTGGGGAGGCCTCTCCTTTTGTTTATGTTTTCTGAGAAGGCATTTATGATGTCAGGGTGACTTATTGTCATCCTGGTAGGAACCGAAGCTTGTAAAGGCCACCTAATCACTTTGCTTTTACTGTCATTAGTCATTTACACCTACGAAGAAGGGAAAGATGGAAAGAGCTGTTTGCGTGCAGAGCCGTGCAGGTATTGCCTCGGATCATTGCAGGGCCAGTGTGTAGAAGGGTGGAGAAGCCGATCCTGTTGCCAACGAGCCTCGACAGGAAGGGTAACATTGTGCTGTCCTCGCTCTCCCCCAAGCCTTCTTTTCCTTCTCCCCGTCTTTCTCCTGCCCTGATCCCACCTTTTCTTCTTTCTCCTTCAATACTGAAATATATTAGTCATGTATTTATGTAGGTGCTAGGATGGAATGAGTGACAGTGAGAGGAGACACAAAGATGAGGGACATAGTAAACCTCTTCACTCTCATGACTAAGCCTGAGAGGGAACTTGGACGAAACCTAGAGCAAGAAAGACTGGACCAGCATGCTTAGGGGAGTCCAAAAGCAAGGGGCAACCCTTATACAGAAGAGCAGAGGGAGATTGGTAGGTGCTTGGGATGCACAAACAGAGTCATGAAGCAAATCCACCCAGAGCTTCTTTCTCACACTCATCACTGAGCAGATGAATTTTTTTTTTGTAAAGTGCCAGGGGTGGAACTGCATACATGCTAGACAAATGCTTTAATACCTAAGTACAACTCCACCCCCTCAACATGCATTTTTTTTTCAGGGAAATTCCTGGCTGAAGCCCTGGGTTAGACAGTTAGAGATGAAGGAGTGAATTTCCCAGCACAGCTACATGCTTTAACCTCCACATGAGCTGACGAGCTCAATTCAGGAAAGGGGGTCTGCCCCCTGTGCATGAGACTAGCAATAATAATTAATAATCCATACTTAATGAGATTAAATTAATAATTATTTTAATTGTGACATGTTTTCCTCCTCTTTTTTCCTTGCCAGGGCGGGCTTGGCGCGTCTTAGGATTACAGTCATAATGGTAACAGATAAACCTTAATTAAAACATTCCAAAATACAATGGCTGATTAAAATGCTGTGACATGTCGTTTCCATCTCATTCTGAGCTCTTGCTGATGACGACAAATGTCTCCCCACTGCAGGCAGGAGCCCAGCTATGCAGAGTGGTTTTTCAGTGTCATTCAGTAATGTGACACTGCACACCTCTTAGGGCACAGAGCAAACCCCGCTGGGTCTGAGCCCTCTAAAGTCTTACTCCACAGTCTCTCATGCCCGAAAGAAACTATGTGTACTTCCCTTGTGCAAAGCCCACCTCCACTGTATGTTCTTATGGAAACCTTGGGGACTAGGGCTAGATGAGCGAAGGGAAATGCCCCTATCATGGGGGTGGCCTGAGGAGGGGCAACTTGATATGCTACAGAGAATGGGAGGAAGGAAGGATGGAGGGAAACAGGGATAAGTACTCAACATGCTTGTAAAACTAGGAAAAATTGGGGCTGGAGAAGTGGCTCAGGGAGGGGTTAAGCCTCTGCCCAGGCGGAAGGTCCTGAGTTCGGATCCTAGACCCCACATGTAGACGCCGGGCGGAAGCGGGGGGCGGCCTGCGTTTCTGGTCCTGGTAGGGCGGAGCCTGTGAATCCTGGAGCAGAGTAAACAAGGAGGAGGTGGAGGCGTCCATGGTGGTTCCCGAATTTGCCCATGGTTCTAAACACACACACACACACACACACACACACATACATACACACGCACGCACATGTACAATTGAATAAAATAATAAAAAATTAAATAAAAAACTAGGAAAAATTAATAAAAATGTTCAGCTCCACCTTGTCTGTCTGTGACTCAGCCTTTTTCCCTATGACATGCTAATTCTGGGACCCTCATCTTTCCTAGGTTGTCTCAGCTGTTTGTCTACATTGCGAGTTTCTGCCACTGCTCATCTAACTCCTCTCGAGGCAGGTTTCCGTGCATGTACAGCTTCCCCAAGGTCATCTCCAGTTCAGTGCCCCTCCTTTAAACAATACTTAGCGCTCTTTCATTAACTCATAGCAAGTGACATGGATCGTTTTAGGTAGTGTGCTTGGTACTGGGTTACAGAGGCAGATGTTGTCCTATTTTTATGAACCTCAGGAGTGGTGGGCTATAATGCACAAAGGGAGTCTGGAGCCAGTGTTGATGTTGGCTAGTGTGGCCTGCAAGGACAAGCTTTGCCCCTGACTGGGGCAGGGCAGACAAAGGACGGTTTCCTGCACATGTGACCCTATGCTGAATTTTGAGGCATTTTTCTCATACGCTGCCATTATAGTCCAAACATCAACACCCACCAAGGTATGGTGCTTTACTTGAACGATGAGTATGAGTGACAGGAAGGCAGGATTCAAGAGGCGACAGGAACAGATATGGCCAGGGCCAAGATGAGGAAGCACCTGGAAAGCACGTCTAATAAATCTCAGGCTCATGCATAAGTGCATCGAAAAGCCATGACGAGGAAGGACCAGCTCTGTCATGCTGAGCCCCATGTGTGCCTGGCAGTGGACAAACCATTATTTTTCTCGCTGGCTTTCTTTCCAAAGTAAGTCACAGTTTCCCTCACTCTGGTCATTGAGATCATAAAGTCCAGATTGGCCAGAGAGAGATTAAACATGTGTGTATATGTGCGCTTGTACACACACATACACACACACACACACACACACACACACTCTTGGCATACCATCCCCCAATTTACCTAGCCTGCCGAGACTGAAAAAATATTTTCAGTTTTGAATGATTAAACCTTGGAAACACAGCAATCTCACCCAGCTGGAAGCTCTCCTGTGGAGAATCTACGGAAACATACACCAAAGCATTTAGGAATCCCCATGGTCCTTTGGAGCTGCTAGTTCCAGAGACAGAATGAGGGGCAATGCAAAGTTTTCTATTGTCTCCAAAGTGGTTTAACTATTTCCTGAAGTGTTTTCCTGCTAATGCCTCTCACACAGTTCGTCGATCCTTCTGTCCATTAACACGTGTCCTGCTTTCTTCATTCATTGAACTGCAACTTGCAGCTGTACTTGCTCCTATTGCTGTGGATGTCGAGGATACAAAGACACGCAACTGCCAGGCCTCTGTTTCTCAGCACTCACAGTCCAGTAAAATGCTGGAGAATCCCACAGACAAGGCCAGCCAGAGACCAAGGTCATCCACTGTGGCAAGCGAGGCCTGGAAGATGCGCCACTATCGCCCTTTCCACCTATCACACGGGAAACAAAAGAACCATCTAGAAAAAAAAGAAAAGGAACCTTTTAATGCCTGTAAGATGCATTGGGGGCACTAGTTAAATTTGAGAGATAAATAATTTTATTTATGAAAGTGTCAAGGGGAAGGAGATGCATAACTTCCTGAAGAACAGCTCCCACTAGCTCGCACGTCAGTACCGAGAAGCCGAAAATAATTTGGGCTTGAAGATGGATGTCGCCGGAGAGTTCGGTGTTATTGCCAGTTTTGTAAATCAGTCTGTCAAGAGCATCCTTCTCCTACCTTCCCCGCTTCATGCTCCCCAGCCACCTCCTCACCCAGCTCTGGCCGCAGTTGGATTACCTCTGATGAGCACATTCAATAACCTTCCTCTTCCATTTGGAACATGATCGCGTGCATGCTGAACATAAGAGGTATTGATTGTGGACGCGTCGTTGACTGGAAAACATGCCTCCATGGACATGTTAGGAAAGGGGGAGGGAGGAGATGAAATTAAAAAGAGAGTGGAAAAGCACCCACAGCCCCCAGTTAGAAGCTGCTCACATATTGGAAGCTAATGATGTTTTGGTTGCCTGCTTCTTCTCTTTCTTTATTATTTTTCTTTTTTTTTTTGAGGTTCTAAATGTCAATATTGCATTTACTGCTGAACAAACTAAAATCATAACAAATATAATAAAAGGAGAGAGTACACCTCGGCTTCTCTGCAGTGAATGATTGGCACTTCGGAGCCCTGGATTGGTCGGGCCTTTATCTTCAGCACGTCAGCTCATAATTAAACAATAAAGGAAGGGATGGTTACTTGCTCTGAATATATACAGCCGGCATTCTGTAAGGAGGGGGCAGGGTGTGTTTTATAAGCCTCACCGCTCTCCTGCTTTTCTGTGAAGGAGGAAGGCCGTGTATTTTACAAACTCTGTGCTTGTCTCTGTCAATGCTGAAAGAATCTGAGGTGACATGATAGCTGTCAGAAAGACTTTTTGCTCAACAACATCCAACACTAACTACCCTGGGCTCTCTGGGTCTCAAAGAGTAATGGGAAGCTGATGAGTGGGAAGGAGATAAAAGCTAGAAAATGGTTTAATGTTGAGGTAGGCATGCTACTGTTTCTGGTCTTGTTTATGGTCGACTAGGCAGAAGCTAGTGGAAAGTGTGTGTGTGTGTGTGTTGTGTGTGTGTATGTGTATGAGGGGGAGTTGAGCATAATGTTTAACCAGGGGCAGCCTCATCCTCACTAGATATAACCCAACTCTCTGTGCTCTTACAGGGAAGGTAAACCATCCAAAACCATCCAAGAACTGCTGTCTCAGCACCTGGAAAGAATCCTGGAAATAGCTAAGAAAAGGTGATTTTTTCCAATGAGCCAATATGCCCTCCTTGTGCCTCTGTGATTAAGATGTTGGATAGAAATTTGCTCCATCTCGCCTTGCAAGAGAATAAAGGATGAGCTAATAGATCTGTGAGCCACATATTGCTCTGGGACATAGGAATACCAGTCTTGAACTCTATCATCAACATCCTCACGTGTGTGTGTGTGTGTGTGTGTGTGTGTGAGATCCCAGGACAAGGGACTTTTATGCTGCAAGGAGGACTAAGCCCCATGCTTTCCAGCTGCCACCTTACCTAGCTGTCTTACCTTGACACTTGTCTGGGTAGACATGTCTAATTATCCTATCCAAACCCAGCTGTGGGATGGGAAGGGACACCTCGTTAGCCAGTTTCTCTGGTGTCCACCATGGTAAGCACCTACCTATCTTTGACTTATTTCCCCTTCCAGTCAGTGCACCTAGTTACCTGTCACTACTCTGTGGCCACCTGGGCGTCAGCAGAGGCTCCCACAGGAATGACAGGTTAGCACGAAAGCATAATCTGCTAGTCAGATTGTTCAGGAGGACATAGGCTTGTGTCCTTGACAGGGAGATGAATAAATGCAGGCAGACATTTGCTATTACCTGAGAGTGACAAGCTAGGTAGTGACGCAGGGACAGATGTGTGAGTGTGGACACTCCTGCTCCTTTCTATTTATCCCTCGGCCTCACGTTGCTTTTCCTGAGGTGGACTCTCCCCTCTCATAGTTCCTTCTAAACCCCAGGAGGAACCCTTGCCCCCATGCATGTGACTGGGATCTTTTCCTGCTGCCAACTGCAATTTCTCCTGCTTCAGCAGTGTGTCTTCAGAAAGGGTCAGACTGCCGCACACACCACGTTTAAAGTCACTTGCAGCCGTTGTCCGCACTCTTTAACTCACATATTTGCAGATAGCTTCACTTTGTTTCTTTACTTTCTGGGAGCAGCCCGCACCTCAGCAGGGAAGTTCTTTGAAGTTTAAATGCTTAACTATTTCTTTGCTCCAGGGAATGTTTGAGAGAAATTAGTTGTGAGTAGTTTTTTTTTTTAATTTCATTTTTTGGGGGTCATTAGTCTGAGAGCAGTTTTAGAACACCAAAATAGTCCCTCTTTTCTTAGTGGGCGGATACTGACGATAAGTTCCCCATACCTATGTCCCCTAGGATTCTTCTGGAAGGACTCTGGCTGGGAAAACACTGCCCATTTCTCTTCGGGAAGAAAAGTCCTTTCATCTTTCATTGCTTTACAGGTTTTTAAGTCTGAGTGCTTCTAGGCAGCCATCCGTGTGTCTTGGTTTCAAGATTCTCCCTTGAACACCCTTTGTGGACACAGATCACTCATAGAGCCGGCAAAGGAGGAAGCAGAAAACTCTCCTGACTAATTTCACTAAGGACTAGGTAGGAAGTTGCAGTTCTCTCTGTGTGGTGGAGCCCAATTTTGGTCCTAGGACTTTGGAACCTGAGGTGGCAGGATTGAGTCCAGCATCAGTTATACAGCAAAATCCTCTCTGAAAAACAAGCCAACAACCAAGTGACCAAACAAATGCAACCAGAGGCCCCCTCCTGGACGGAAGGTTGTATCTTCAAGAAAGAAATTTCCACGTGATACTGAGGGGCCTCGTGGTCAGCAGCTGTTGTGAATATAAGTATCTCTTTAAGGCTGACAGTAATAAGTTGGAGATTTTCTGCAAAACCTTGTCATTTTTTTGCCTATTTTCTCTGAAGTGAGCTGTCTTCTTCGTATGTGTATTCTTCGCACGCATACTTTGTCAGTTATGTACTTGGCAAAGAACACCTCTTTGTTTGTAACTTGTTTTTCACTTTCTTAGCAGTAGCTTGATGAACAGAAGTTCTTAATTTGATTAAAGAAACACATATGGCCAGTGAACATATGAAGAGTACAGCCGACCTCATTAATAATGAGAAAAGGCATATCAAGGGCAAATGGTACACCAACGTCACCATTTGACTGTTCAGGATGAGGCATGACAACATCATGTACTGGAGAGAATGTAGGTCTCCAGAACCTTCTGTCCATGGCTGTTAGGAGTGTGAAATCGTACAGCCACTTTGGCTTCATCTTGAAAGACAGAACATTGGAATACTTCATAAATCTGACATTCCATTGCAGGGAATAACCACAAGGGTGACTCCTGCATATGTGCATCAGTAGACATGTATGAGAAAGCGCATGGCAGCATGAACCATAAAAAGCACAACCTGGAAACAATACACATGCATTCTGATGGGAGGATGAATAAATACATTATGGCACATGTATATAATGGAATAATAAGCCTCAGCTAAAGTAAATGAAGAATAGCCACGTGCGACAATATGGGTTGGCTCTAGTAATAGAATTTAAGTGCAAACACAAGTCACAGAAAAATACATATTGCATGATATTCATCGCATGAAGTTAGAATCAATCTGAACCAAAAATACTCCTTTTCTGAAGAATATATGCAACATAGTGAAAAGCTTATTTAAAAAAGGAGAGCAAGTCGGAGATGAATGTAAGATTTAAGACAGTGTCTATCTGCTCTGGGCAGAAGAGGACAGGGAATGAGAGACATATTGATGTTCCTGTATATAGATGTATATAAATATCACGTATAGATATCTCACAATAGCAAAGAAAATACAAAAAAGTGACAATAAAAATCAAATAACCAGATTAACAATGGACAAAGGACAATTCTCCAAAGTTCCATACAATAAAAAAGAAGTCCAGCATTGCAGATAATCAGAGAAGTGCGCCTCAAAATCACCCCAAAATGTAACCTCATACCCATTAGACTGGCCATTATCAAGACCCCCCCCAACATTAAGTATGTTGGTGAAGTGTGGAGAGATGGGAACTCTCATGTTGGCAAATAATAAAAAGATATAACCTTTCTGGAAAATGATGTGGTGGTTTCTCCAAAATTTAAACAAAGAATTGCTACAGAACGATGCGATTCTACTTCTGGGTATATGCTCAAAAGAATTGGAAGTAGGGCATTGATATGATATTTGCATATCATATTAAGCCATTAGATGGGAGCCGCCAAGTATTATCAATGGTTAATGCACAAACAAAGTGGCATACACATACGGAGGGATAGATTTCACTTAAAAAGGGAAATCTGTCACATATTACAGTATGATGACACCTGCTGAGTGTTAAATAAGTTGCTCACAAAAGGACAAATACTGTATGATCCTTTATACTTACATACAGACCCAAAGTAATCAAATGAGCAGGAACAGAAAGCAAGGGAGGAAATGGGGGAATAGGCACTTGTTTTTAAAGTAAGTACAGAGTTTCAGAACTGTAAGATAAAAAGTGTGAATATATTAAAGGCTATTTAACATGATTGAAATGCTAAGTTTTATCTTATGAGAATTTTTCTAAACTACAATTTAAAAATTAAAAAACGAGAATTTTTCTAAGCCACATTTAAAAATATAGTTTATAAAGCATTACTCAGTGTAATAGTTTCCATTCATTTACAGTGAATTCTATAATTTCATTTTTTTTCTAACAGCTGAATAGTATTTCAATGTATATATGCACCCCATTTTCATTATCCATTCTTCCACTTAAGGACATCTAGGCTGATTCCATTTTTTCAGCATTGTGAATTGAGCTGCAATAAGCATAGTCATGCCAATGTCTCTGTGGTAAGATGTAAAGTCTTTTGGGAATCTGCCCAGGAGTGGTATAGATATCCCAGTGGGTCATACATGAAAAAAATGTGAAAGTAAGAGGGAGACTGACTGAAGAAAGAGAAATAATAAGTGTAAATGAGCAAATATAGAAATTAAGAAAATAAAAAAATTATGAAGATAAAGATTCATTCATGGAGGACTGAATATTTAGTCTAGTTTTGTCGTATCTTGGATTATCTGTGCTATAAAATAGAACAAGACATATCTTTGCTGCCTTTTATGCCATCGCAATAGATTAATCTGATAACAGTGAGGGTTTATTTAGCCCATAACATGGAGGTACAGTCCATCATTGAGGGAAGTCAAATGTCAGGAGCATGAAGCAGTTGGTCATGTTGCATTTACCACCAGGAAGCAGAGAGAGAAGAATGAATGTGCACAGCCCACTTTCTTCCTTTTTATACTGTCAGTGTAAGATTCTAGCCCAGGTGCTATCCATAGCGAGTGGGTCTTTCCATTTTAATTAACCTAATCAAGATAATCCTCCACCAGCATGCCCAGAAGCCTGTTTTCCGGGTGATTCTAGATCTCATCACGTTGAAAATTGAGACTGAACATCAAAGTCCACAAACAGAGATAGCCCCAGATGGCCCCAATCAGGACTGCAGAAAACCTCAAAGTCACATAATTCATGAGTCCTACCAGGGAGATGGGAGACTGGCCAGGAGCTATTGTCCTTTTTGAGCCCTTGATCATTGGGTCTTTCCCTAGCAATGGTCAGGCCAGCATACTTGATGGAAGAAGACTTGAATGCTTATCAATTGCTTATTAATAGAGGTAATGAACCTTATTTGACTCATATCTGATTCATTACCATCTTAGAATACACAGCTTGGCACATGTTAATAGCAGATAGAATTGATTCCTTGATCTCTTTTACTTAGACTATCTGTTTGGCAGTGACAAAGACTTTCTTTGATTAAAGGGGGAGGATCATCTCAAAGCTAATTTAGAAGATACAGAGCTAGGTACCAAAGAAGATGAGGATAAACAAGGGAGTGGTCACAACAGAGCAGAGCTGGCAATTTTGTGATAGTTTATGCTTTGTCTCATCAGTGGACGTGGCAGACTGACTACAAACATGCTCTGGGTTCTTACCTGGCGAGATCTACATGATGCTGTCCGTCATGGGTTGAGAATGTTTTCCCATCTCTTGGATGGAGTTGGCCTAATAACTTGCTTGGCCATCAGCATACAGAAGAAGCAAGGCTGTGCTGTTACTTTCTTGGCCTTATGAAGCTTTACATATTTCTGCTTGCTCCCTTGGAAATGTGCTGCACTGTGTGAACAAGGCCATGCTGAGTGAATGACAGACATTTAGGCCAGCCACTCCATCACTACAACAATAGCCCAGCATCTCCTCCAGACATCTCCCAGCTGAGCTCAGGTAGCTAGTGATGGATGAATGAGTTCATCCAAGTCCACCGAGCCTGGCCCACATTAGCAAAAACAGCTCTGCTGACAAATAGAGAGATAAGCAATAGAAATGCTTCATGTTTTTAAGCCATTGAATGTGGCACTGCTTCTTACTCAGCAATAACTAACTGCTGTTGTGAGAGTATTGCAGAAAATTCTTTGTGTATGTATGTTTGCTTTTTGTCTTCAGAGAGCTTATTAGACGAATATACACTTCAAGAACAGTAAATGATGATGTAAAATCAAATACTTCGTTGTATGACCCTGTATTCTAGGCCTGTATCAGGGTCCATGAAGAGACTGCCACTACACAGCAGTCCTGTAGGCATTCTACAGCCACTAAGGAGTCCCAAGGAAGGTGGTGAGTTCTAGGGAAAGAAGAGTGATCAGATATTCATAGAACAGTGAGCTCTTGGATCTAGTGGCTTTTGGTTTTAAACATGACTATGGCTTAAGATGAGAAGCCAAGTTGAAGGGTCAGAAGAGGAGAGGGTTCAGAGGTGCTGTCCAGAAGAGGGATACTTGCCACGGATCAAAGACAGTGAGAACTTGGGTGAGTTCCCATCAGGAGGCAAAGGGTGCATTTAGCAGTCAGGAAGGAAGGACAAAGTGGACACTGCTTTGCCACAAAAGTATAAAGTCAAGGCTCGATGCATGGAAGGTTGTGTTGTGTCACATCCTTGTACATGTGTGCAAGGGCGAGCGAGTGTGTATGCACCTTTTCCATAGACAGGGGAGGCTTTCAGGGCAGCTTCTGCAGATTTCCACATTAGCTAAATTGAGGTAGAGGTGTGTTGCAGTTCGCCTGCCTGGTTGTTGAGAAATGACCATCAAGTGGCTTAAGGGAAGAAGAAATTTATTATAGTTCATAGTCTGGCTTGATAGGAGAGCACGCACCAACACCAGGGCTGAGGGAACTGTCCACAACATCACCACACAATGGCTGGGAGAGGGATGATCCTTACTTGCTAGACCAGCATGTCTGGCCAAGTGTACAAAAGGATGCCAACTTCCTCAACAAACTCTCAGTATTTTATTCATCTCTTCAGGGTCTAATCCCACCCACTATGGGCTGGGGCTTCCCCATCAACTAGACAGTCTCCTGCAGGTTCGCTCTGGGCTTAACTCAACCACTAATTCTCTACAAATGTGCCCAGAGCTCAAACCCTCAACAGTCAAGGTACCCAACTATGACAAGGTACTTCAGGTGATCAAGTTACAAATCATCTGACGTTAGAGAATCTGCTTTGGGCCTTGCTCTGGTCCAGAGCTTTACCCCCACTGACCTATGCCTTTGTAGCACTGGGTGCTCTGGGCTCAGTCTCCTGATCCTTGTCTTCCTTAGGTTCCACCCTGTCTTCCCACCTCATCTCCCAGGACTCCAAAAAGATGAGGACAGAAACCTGGGTGAGTTGTTGGAGGGACAAGACGGCCCAGGCAGTCACAGGTTGAAGTCACACAGAAGAGGCTCAGCTCACGAAGTAACACTCGGACAACTTGGCAGCTGAATTTGGCAAGTTGAAGCAGCGAAAGGCGCTCAGGTTCCATCCCGAAGGGAGCCACACTCGCTTCTTCCTTTTCAAAGTCGTCAGGCAGTAAAAGAAAATTGCAGGGATGGGGAAATAATGAAAAAGGCTCTTTGTTTTCCCCCCAGTCCGAACTCCTAGCTCATCAAACCTTGCAACTGCTCACTGCAAATGGCTGTTCCTGTTTTATTGCTTATTTATGGGAATCTATTTAAAGTGAATTGCACTTTTCCATTGTATCCTAGCGAGCATGCTCGAGTTGTGTTTCCCCTGGCTGGGGGCCTGTCTGGACTGGGGATTCTGTCTGATCGTTTCAGCATCATGCTCCGCGACATTTCAAAGGGGACAGGAAAATACAGCCGAGGAGGGAAGGTGGGGGGAGTGGAGAGGGATGGCTCCAGCCGCTGTCAGCACTAGGTGGGTGCAGGGACAGTGGTGCAGAGGTTAGATTCAGGGGTGCTGACCAACCCTGCAGACAAAGCGGAATCTCCATTTCTACATTAGAGGAGGATGGTGTACTAGTTGAAGTTTTTAAAGTTTTAATTTTGTTCTACTCTGAGCAGTGCGACCATGGGCTAGCTCCTTATTCTCTGAAGGAACACAGGACCCGAACAACTTAGGGGAACGAGAGGTTTATTCTTGGCTTGCAAGTTTTCGGTTACATTCATCAATGCGGAAGGAGAGTTCTCACCAATTTCAGGAGTCCAGGGAACTGGCCATGCCATAGCTACAGGATGAGCTGAGAGGAGCATATTTTCCAACTTGCCAAAGTACGGAATAAGTTCTCTCCAGCTTATCCACTTGCTTATGGGCTGGGTCTTCCCACATCAGTTAGATAATCTCCGTAAGGCTTCCTCAGGGATTGCCCTAACTAAATAATATTCTTCCTAGGTGTGCACCACGGCTCTACTCCCAATTGTCAAATGGACACCCATATCCAACCAATATTCCTCTATGAGCCACATTAAAATTCCAAAGAAAAAGTTATCAGTGTGAAGCTATTGTTACTAACTAATAATAATTATTATTACATATAGATTATATACGTGAAAGCACTTACTACAGCTCAAGTGCCTGTAAGTATAAAATTCTCTTTGTGGGTAGTTACACAGGGATGGAAATGTTAAGGAGTGCTCTGCCCCATATTCTTAATCATGTCATTGTTTACCAATGAGATGAAGGCTTCCTCTCATCTTCTCTCTCACTGCTCAGCGCTGTGTGCCAGGAGTCTGAAGACACCATGCAAACCTGGCTTGCGGTTTTGAATAAAGCTTTATTAGGACACAGCTTTGCCTGCTTGTCTGTGTACCGTCCATGGCTGCTCGTGTGTGGCAATGACGGATGTGGAAATTTGATGACACAGAACTTAGCGATCCCAATATCAAAGTGTTGACCATGTGGCCCTCCGTAGAGAGTTGTTACTGCCTGCTGCGCCTTGGGTGTTCCTTGGGATCTCTCGTGTGACCAGAGGCATTAAGACCTGTGATATATCACAGTAAAGGAAAGTGACTTGTCCAAGGTTTCAAAGTCAGTGCCTAAGTTAGAATGAGAGTTAGAACTCCTGATTCCTGCTTCAGTGTTTTTCCATTACTTATTACTCATTATTTTAAGTTAATTTATTAGTTTATCATTATCATTATTATTATGTGTGTATGGGGTCTACACACATGCTTGTGATTTTTTTTTAACTTTTCACCTTTTTATTTTCTTATTGAGAAACAGAAATTAGCAATCAATAGTGCTTGTGGTATTTGAGTGCACACATACCATGGTGCACACATGGAAGTCAGAGGACAGCTTTGGGTCATTTCTCTTCTTCTACCATGATCTTCAGGTTTGTGGAGCAAGCATCTTTACTAGTTGAGCCATCTCGCCATCCCTCATTATTTGGATGTATCATTGCACAGAGACTTAAAGCCATTGGGATTAAGTTTTTTCTTGGGGGGAGGTGTTAATTTTTAAAAAGGTAGAATTGGCAAATCACATGGTACCTGAGTTCTATTTAACTTGTGAAGTTGGCATTGACCCCTCCTGTATTTTCTAAGACTCTGCTTCCTGTGTCTTTGTTCATGTCTCTCCATGCTCTGTAAAACTAGAATGATATCTCCCTGCCCTGAAGGCTTGATAAGCAGCTGTGTTGGCCACTGGTCCACGTTTGCTGGAAGTCACAGATGTCTCAGCTGGGTCCTGCCTCTCTGTGTCTGTGCGGGCCTGTGGGCCCATAGACTTGTCTCTCTCAGGGGGGCTCTGTTGCATTGTGAAGGGAACTGGCAGCGGGAGCGTTGACTCCCCACAGAGAAACACAAGCAGCTGGCAGGTGGAGAAGCATACCCATGAAAACTTTGTTTTAAATGTAATCGCAGTGGGGAAGGAAAAGGTGAGGTTTTTCTCTAATTCACGGAGGCTTCTCCAGTGCTCTGACCCTGTGGCCTCCTCGGATGTCTTGGATACAAAGTTCTTGATGGCCGTGGCTCCTTCTTAATTAACTTGCTCTACTCCCTTCCTTCTGCTCAACTCTTCCTCCATTTCCTAGCATGACAACATCAACCATCCAATTTCTCAGGCTTCAACTTCTGAGTTATCCTCGTCTCCTACTGTTCCTTTACCCTAATCTTCAACCCTAATCTCCAAACTCCTCCAGTTTCTGATGAGGCACAGCAGATCATGCCTTGCCTTCTACAACTTCTTCCCAACTCATCTTCTGGCCTCCAGACTAGTTTCATTCTCACAACTGGCGATCTGCCAGCATACCTCATTACATCCAGCGTAGTCCAGACCTGGCTGTATGGTTCCTAAGACCCTTGGCAAGTTGGCATCATGCTCTGTGTACCCCAGAGTCACATTATCCTTCTGAATGTACTAAACACCCACCTAGCAGTCCTTCTAGTCCAAAAGTACAGTAGCTCTCACCAGACTAAGTCTGTGAGCTACATTCTGGAATAAGATTGACTGGGGTTCTGCCCTGGCTTTACTATTTTTCTGATCTTTTTCTGTGTTGAAGGAGTCTGCCAGAGGGCAGGCCTGGAGGTTAAATGGTGTGATGTAGGTATGAGAGTTGGAAATAAAATTACATCTAGTGTGTTGATTCCTTCCTCAAGTTCCTGCGGCTTCTTTTGCTTGGAGCACCCTCTCCTGCTCTGTCTGGCCTCCTCTGGATGCCCGCTTGAGAGTGAATGTTTAGAACTCATATAATTTTAATGTATCTCCAAAAGTTCATATGTTAATGAGATTTGGAAGCAGGGCCTTTGGGGAGTTTAATTAGGATTGATAAGATCATAAGGGTGGGGTCCCCAGGATGGAATCAGTGGTTTTATAAGAAAAGAAAGGGAAACTGGAGCTAACACATTTGCCCTGCCTCAGCATGTGACATTCTCCACCTAATTATGACAGCTAGATGGTTTCCACCAATGTAAAGTGACATGGTCTTGGACTTCCCAGCCTCCAGAATGATGAACTAACTAAACCTGTATTCTTTTTAAACTCTTTGGTTTGAGGTCATTTGCTATAGGAACAGAAAACAGACTGAGACAGTAACTTCCTCAGACCAGAGTTCAACAGGCTCACCACCCTCCTCAGCTCCTTCTTCAACTGCTTACGAGCTTCTTTATTCATGGGGGGAGGGGGCGAGAGTTTGAGCCTAGTTTCCTAGGTTCAAGGTTCTACTGCAGATAGCACTGGCTTTGCAGACTCATTGAGCAGGGCTGGATCTGGGTCCGGGTTCTGGCACTATGGCTCTGAATCTGTTGTTCTTTGTCAAAATGGGGAAACTGTATTTCCACCCATGAAAGCATCCTCTACAGACTTTGACTCAGGGCAGATCTTCAGCGAATAAAGAGTCTTCTTGCCTCTTCCAGTGTTAACTGCTACAAGGGTACGCTATGTAACAGATGCTCAGCAACTCTCTATTGAATTCATGGATAAATGAACAGTGATTATGAAAGAGGCCCTGTGATCTTTAGAGCTTCAGCTCCACCAGAGATCAGAATATTTAGCCCAGCCCTGATAACCTAAACCCAGGTAAAATCAGACTGGAAGAGAACACTGGCTCTTTCCTCCCGCTGCAAGCCATGACTCTAGATAATACCAAAACACAATTGGAGAGGAGGACAGGATCTAGTACAGTGTGTGTGACTGCAGTTCACAATAGCCTATTATATACTTTTTAAGGAACCAAGACAAGACTGTAAGACTCCCAACATAAGGAAGTGGTAAGGAGACTAAGTAACAAGATCTGACCAGCATATATTCTACCCCATCGATAGACAATTATCATATTACCCAAGAACATGTACAGAAAGCTATGACATAGTTGAAAATAACTTATCCTGTCTGAGTGCTCAGGTCCCCAAGGGCTTCTGAGGAGTCTTGGGGCCCTGGCCACCCTTTGGGATGGTACACTGACTTGCTTACTGCTTGGGCTTCAAACAGGCAACTGCGCTTTTGATGGGCATTTAAAGATCTTGGTTGGGGACCCTGGGAACAGGAGAGAAAAGTTAAGAGAGATGGAAAAACGACGAGAAGGCTGAGACTTGGGGCGGCACAGAGCATCAGCAAGCGAACTAGCGAACGAGCGAAGCAAGTGCCAAGACAAGAAAGATGGCAGTGCTGGTGAAGTCTGAACAAACGCAAAGTCAAGCACAATAATAATTTGGGCAAAATGGCAAATGGCACAGCTGAGGAGGAAATAGCATTGTGAATGTAAAAACTCCTAAATGGAGCGCAGATGGGAGGGAAAAGTGTAATCTTCTGGAAAAGCCTCTAATTGTCTGCCCACACTAATAATTTCAGCAAACGCTCTCTCTCTCCCTCCTGCGTATAATTACACCATTCCATCTGTCTATCAGCAGGTTTTTTACTGCGCCTTGCCGCTACCACGTTCTCGTGCTCACGGAGAGATGAAGGCTTTCTGCAGACTTAAGAATCCTTCTGACACACATCCCGAAGAAAAGACACTCCAGAGAGACAAATCCCTCTCCTAGGCCCGCTGCGACTCTATTTTAGAGAGTCGGCTCATCTTTCCAAATGCTCTCATGGGGTCCAAGGTGGCAGGGCCACATGGGCCTCCCACTTGGGTGTCTTCCTCTCCTGGCTTGTCTTGGCGGGCCAGCCTGGAGGGACCAGAGCTTCCTGGCTGCAACTCAGTCTGGTGGACAGTGGCTGTGTGAACCCCCAGGTAGAGGGTTCAGAGGAATCTACACCTGGAGTGAGTCTCAGGTGTCCCAGCCAGAGTTGGGCTAGGAGAAAAGGAAAAGGAAAGTCTGAGAGGGAGGAGCATGGGTGTGAAAGCCCAGCATAGAAGGTCCAGCACAGTTGTCCAGTGTCTCCAGTCAGAGCTCTGAGTGGTTCCAACTGCTTTTGGCTCATCTTTCTGCTCTGGCCACAAAGCCCAGCAGGAATGCTTCCCACCCGAGTCACTACCCTTCCTTTGTAGCATCCACAGTGTTGTTCCTCCCACCCCCCCATTCCCTTGCTTATAAGCTGGAGTTCTCATCTTGTGAGGCTGTGGGGAAGTGACTTCAAGAAGCCAGGACATGCTGCAGATACTCCTTAGTCAGTCCTATTTCATTTGATACTGTCTCCCACTAAATGTGGAAGGTGAAAAGCAGGTAAGGAAGTTAGTCCGTTGAGTGGTTTTTGAACCTATTTGCCAGATTTGAACCAGACTAGGGAAGTTTCACAGGAGTCCATTGAGACGCAGCCAGAGCACCTGACCTGTCCATCCTCAGGCACGCCAAGGATACAGCCTCGCCTCCTCCAGGACTGCCAAGAGGATGGAGAGGAGAGCTGACTCACATCACAATGCAGCAGACAGATACTGAGAAGGTTCTCACAGGGCACTATTAGTGATGAGTGCAGTGTGCTTCCAACTCTATAGATCAGTGCTGTCCCATCTGCAATTTAAACATCACCTAGTAGCTGTACACAGCTATTTTATTATCAGGGTTCATGAAAGCTAATATGTGAAAACTGTTAACTCAGTGAATGATCACCATAGCATTATTTGATATTTTACTACTGTTGAGAAAAGAATTCTTCAAAATCTGGTACATTGACTCTTTAGCATAGGTCAGTTTGAATGAGTCACTTTTCCAGTGCTCCCTACCATTTGTAGCCAGTGGTGACTATGTTAGTATCCATCTAGTCCTTCTCAAGGAGAAAAAGTGTTTTTAATTATGATTTTTAAATGTGCATAATAATTATCATAGTTAAGCCCCAGACAACATTTGCTAAATACTTTCACATACATTACCTCATTTAATCTCAGCAATTTTGTGAGGTGACAGTTATTGCTATTTTTTAACAGATAAATAAACATGAGATTCAGAGCACTGAAGTGACTTGTGACTTTGAAGAGTAAAATAACATTCCTCTTCCCTTCATTTTTTTTTTTTGCACGTGTGCATGGTGAGTATGTGGGTGCACATGTGTGTGCATGTGTATATTATGTGGAGACCCAAAGTCAACCTCGAATTCTGTTCCAGAACTGTCCAGTGGATCTTTCAGTGGCATCTGGAGCTCACCAGGTAGGCTAGGTTTCCTTCCTAGTGAGCCATAGGGATCTTCCTGTTTCTGGTGTCCTAACAATGGCACCACCATGCCTGGGGATTGAACTCACGGTCTCATACTTGCTCTGCAAGCATTTTATCTACCAAACTATCTCCCCAGTCCCTTCTTTTTTTTCTTAAATATGCACAGATAACCATCTTTTTGGAATGACTCAATATGGCTCATTGGAGGAGACATTATTTTAGGGTGTTGATGATAGCAGATACCTTGCCACTAGAGTATGAAAGAAGGTGGTTGGGAGAAGAATCCTTCTTTGAGAAACACTCCTGATCAGAGCTGAGTAGACTTTTCTCCATACAGACAAGCAGTGAATCATTTTTCTGTAAACAGGCCAAGTGAGAGGAAGTAATTGAAAGTAGACTTGGGATTTAGTTGTAGACAGTGCTGGATCCAGAAGGTTGAATGTGGATTTTGCTAAATAGACAATGCAAACCAGCAGAAGACTTTCATGTATCAAGCATGCATGGAGCACCTGAGATGTGCTGTCATGGTTCTGGATCAGGAAGTGAGGTATACAGGGCTTTTCTAGACCAAACGATCTTAGTGGTCTAGGATGCACTGTGATGGGAGACCAAGGAGAGATGAAAAAGCAGAGCAACCCCTTGGTAAAGTATAGTCCTAAAGTAGTAGTGGAGATGGAAAGAACTGGATGTAGAAGATATGAAGAATTCACCAGTCACCACTAAAGAATGGAAGATGAAAGGAGAATCCAGACAGGCCTTCCATGGCTTTGAGCTTGGAGGACGGAAAGATCAACACTCCCCTGAACACAGGCAAAGTGGTTCTAGCAGAGTGCCAGAGAATTGCCAGAGAACTGCCAGAGAACTGCCCCCTGCAAGGATCCTCCAGCTCTGCACTTTCCTTGATGGGCAGAGGTGGAGGATGGGTGCAGTGTCATTCTAATGTTTCCTTTCTAGCTTATAGTTTCTAACTTGAAAGACAGAACAGCATGTAAGCCCTCCCCGATGCTAATCAGGAGCCATCTAGCTTGCTGAGGTGAAAGTTATCATGACTAACTCCAGCTTCCTGCTCTCCCTACCAGGCCAACACTGGCGAGGAGAGGGGACTATAGGATTGGTGGCAGCTTCCTCCCCTTCCCTGTCTCATTAGCCCAGCAGCAAATGCATGCTGTCCAACTCGAGCGCATTACTCATCTGCGAAATGGGGCTGACACCCTCAGGGCTGCTCTGAGAAGCAAATCAAATGAGCGCCTATATGTGAGAGCCTTCGCAGGCTCCACAGAGTTGTTAAAGTCACCGTGGCTGCTGCCTCTCCTTCCTCCTGGATGACGTTGCCTGGGAAGAACGCTGCTCCTCCCCCGAGTTCCCACTTGCCGCTAGCACGCTGTGCCTTCTGGCCTCAGAGATTTTGCACATGCTGTTTCTGCTCGAGTATCTTGCCTTTCCCTTTTCCTTGCCCCCTCCTCTTTATCCTCCAAGACCAACTGCAATCTCTTTGGCAAACACTTCACCGATCTTCATCTACTCACACAGTACCTTGTGCTCTCCTTCATGAAAACTTATTGTAACTTTTCATGATATAATAACTGCTTACAGATCCAGTTCTGTCCCCAGACTGTGAGTTTCTCCAGGGCACGAACACGTCTCATTGGCTTGGCAGCACATCGTGTTGCCCCGATGCTGTGCTCAGCACATGATGGTCGTTGTGCTGGGAAATGTTTGCAGAATAAATGAAGAGTCACGTGCAGAGGGCGCTGCTTGTCAGGGGCCGAGCTGTCCCACCATTTATCCCTCACAGTCCCACTATGGTAATAATGAAGGACTGTGGCTTGTAGCCATGCTCCCTTCAATCTCACCCATCTAGAGCAGGGGCTCAGTAGAGTAACACACGATCTTGAGATATTGACATCCTTGAGAGTAAAGCAGGGAGACAGAATCAACTCCAGCCTTTTGAGTTGGACCATCATTTGGTCACTTGGCAGAGCTCAGTCTGAGTTCCCACGACTCTTTCCTTGGGCTTCCTTTTGCCTCCCCTGCTGCCCCTTTCTTCTTAAGAATGCTCTCAAGAACAGAGTTATAAAACTAAAGTCTGGGGCTCAAGGGTTAAGACTCTGCCTTGAAAGCAGAAGTTCCTGGATTCTGATCCCAGATCCCATGTAAAAAGATGCCAAAGGAAACGGTAGCTCCAGACTTGTACTTCTGGCTCTGGTGGGCAGAGCCTAGGAAATCCCAGAGAGAAGCAAGAAGGACATAGGAGCAATCTGGGATGATTCCTGAAGTCACCGTTAGTCCTCCACAGGGACACACAGTGCCCTCTGACACAGACACACACATAGACACACACACAGACACACAGACACACACACACACACACACACACACACACACACACACACACACACACACACGGTAAATAAATAAATAAATTTAATACTGAAATCACTATCTTGTACCCAGATGCCAAATCTTCACTGGTTTCTGTCCCTTCCCTGGATCAGCTGAGCTCTCTGCCATGAGTAAACCTGAAGGACATCATTCTCGGAGGATTGACAGCTGGCTCAGGACACAGCCGAGCTCTAGACGCCCAGCTGCTGTCTCTTTGGTAGGTTCCTCTCACTATTCAGAGCGTGTGTGTGTCTGTGTATGTGGGGGTCCTCTGTGATCTTTCTCTAGCCCCACAACGTCTAGCAGACCTGATATACGATGGCCATATTTCTCTACGATCTTCCTTCCAGGTGTGCCATTCATCCCACACATGGCCCCCACAGCAGTGTTGGGCTAATGAGCTCAGTTCCTTTGTATTGGCCTCTGTCTCAACCCCTCCCATCCCTTCCCAGCCTTGTGTTTGACCAGGTAGACAATGTCCAGAATTAAGGCCTCCAGCTTTATTTCATTTCATAAGAATCCACAAAAGCCAGGCCAGGAGCCCATTCATCTTAAAATAGTCTCTGAAAGTCTGAGCATACATTAGTGTCCCTTTGCAGAGACCACACTGCATTGTCATGAAAGGATCATTCCAACGAGATAGCAATGGTAAGATCATCTCAATGCATTTCAATCACTTTACAGCATCAAGGTTCATTTCTGGGTTCACAAAATCCCTCTGAAAATGA
Organism: Typhlomys cinereus; assembly: GCA_023101885.1. Taxonomy (NCBI): domain Eukaryota; kingdom Metazoa; phylum Chordata; class Mammalia; order Rodentia; family Platacanthomyidae; genus Typhlomys; species Typhlomys cinereus. The sequence goes on along the minus strand of JALPQD010000282.1, from coordinate 1,519,227 downwards.
ATGAATTGCATGTAGGTGTGTGTGTGTGTGTGTGTGTGTGTGTGTGTGTGTGTGTGTGTGTGTGTGTGACAGACAGGCAGCAACATGGCCTGTGATGTAATACCACCAAGTTTCTAGGTTCTCTGGTGGGAACTAGAGAACTGCTCATGCTTTTGGGATGTTTCCCATCTGTAAGAAATAGGGAGGGATCCAGGGACCAGTGCAGTGATCAATGGAATTTTCTCTTCTGTGACTTACAATCTGCAACTTGTCAGCCAGAGGTTGTCATCCTAAGGCTTGAAGACGCCTTGGAAAATCATTAGGATGAGTACTTTTAACAAACAGCTTCTCAGCTGTTCTGAGGAGGAGCTCTTCTAGCATGCCAAGGAGAAGAGCCTACATAATGCTACCATTCATTAGCAGAAGGAAATACAGTCTAGAGGACTGGGCCCTCCCAGGTATAATTCACAGGAGGTTCCAAGAGTCCATTTGCAGGAGGGGCTTTGTCTCCATTATTGAAATTTACATAAAGCCTTTTATAACCCAGGTTTCCACATGCAACAAGGGGGAGACAGGCATCCCATGAAGGGACCATAAATGGATTCCTAGTGGGTCTTTAAGTACCTCACATCCTCCAATAGATCCTTTAACCAGAATGTCTTCCTTCCTTCCCAAGACCTTCCCTTTACAATTCTGCAAGGTTTCTGGGAAAGAATGAGGAGTTACAACTTTCTCAAAGACATAGCTAGAAAACCACGCCAGCCAGTCTCCCTATATGGTGTGTCTCCCTCCCCCAAAGAACTATATGGAAGAGCGTGTATCTTACACATTGTCGTTTAACTTGGTATCATCAGAATACTTGATTACTTGGGCAAGGTGAACTATTGTGGATGTCATTTCATTCATTCCAACACAATCGTTTTTGACAATATGTATTTTATTATATTCTAAATGTATTCTAAATGTATTCTAAATGTATATATTCTAAAATTTATTTTTACTTAAAAATGTATTATTTAAGTCAGCACAAGGTATGTGCCTCTAATCTCAGCATTGGGGGGGAGTTAGGCCGAAGGGTCTCGAACAGGTTCAAGGCTAACCTGAGCTACATAGTAAAACCTGTCATACCCCCCCGTACTGGTTACTCTTGTCTGTTACTGTGAGAGAACATCCAAAATTAAGCAACTTAAAGGGAGAAGGGAGATTTATTTAGCTTACGGTTCCAGAGGGGAAATATAGTCCTTCATGGCAGAAAAGGCATGGCTGGCTGGCAGAAGCTGGAGGTGGGCTAATGTCCTTCATGGAGGATGAGAGCTGCTAAACTGTCACTGTTAGAGCACATCTGTCCTGGAAGAAAGGTGGGGCTAATTCACCTCAAGGCCCACCACCTGTGACTGCCTTTCTCCAACAAGGCTCCACCTCCTAAAGGAGCCACGACCTTCCCAAACAACTAACGATTCAAACACATGAACCTGTGGAGGACGATGCACATGTCGAACTATGACACCCTCCATCATGTTCATCTCCTTTGACTGGTGCTCATCTGGTTCTGATTTTTAGGCCTGTCATTTATTTGCTCTGTGATTTTGGGCCAGTTATTTCAGGCTCATTTTCTTTCTTTTCTTCTGAGCTATTGCTACTTCCCCGCAGAATTTATTTTTTGTGTATTTCTGTGTGTACATGTGTGTGTGCAACTAGAAGCTAGCTTGTTCCCCAGATTACATCCACCTTATTTTATAAAGACAGGATCTCCCATTGTCTTGGAGCTCACCAAGTAGATTAGATTAGACTTGCTGGACAGCCAGCTGCAGGAGTTTTCCTGTTTCCACCTCCCCGGTGCAAGATGGGCTTTTTAATGTGGGTTTTGGGGGACTAAGGCCAGGTCCTCAAGCAGTTCACTGATGGAGCAAAGACACCAGCTCTCCCAATATAATTTATAGGAAAAGCATAATGGCTGTGAGTGTGTGAGTGTGGGTTTGGAGTCGAGCATCTGACTTTGATTCTGGACTATTTTGTGTCATCTTGGGAAGTCAAGTAACTTCGCTGTCTCCCGCCATAACTATGTGGAGATGAATAATATCTGCCCTACAGGCTTACGGTGAGGATTAAATCATGGTACACATAAGATACTCAGCATGGAGCCATTACAGAATATACCTCATGGATGGTGGAAGTTCAGTGTTATACTGGAAAGCAAAGTGAAACATGCAAAATCCACCTGAAAACCACAAGGAACTTACACATCTGTGATACAGTGGTTGCTGTGACCCCTACACATATCCTGTCTTCACGTGAAATGTTTTGGTTTGGTTCGAGAAGGCTGTAAATGGCAGCCATCCTGCTCAGGTCCAGATACACAAGGGACAGAAGCCACCTCTGAGCTGAGGTCAGTGGAGAGACTAACTCTCCAATTTTGCTTTGATCACAGCAGAGCCTGAAGCCTCAGTGGATGTTCTGACTTCCTTTAGGAACAAAGCCAAACAGAACAAAATACAGGAGGCTACCTGCTGGAGATAACTGGTTCTGTGGAAAGGGTCAGCATCCGACCTAATTCATCCTGCCCTGTCAGTAGCCAGAGCCGCTACTGGCTTCTCAGTGCACTGCCCAGCTTCCTGCAAGGGCAATGCAGTATCTCTGATCACTCTGGTCACGGCTGTCTCTGGAGTCGGGCACTCAGCAAAGTGGAAGACTGTGTCTCATGTGACAAGGAAGCATGTTGGTGTCCAAGAAGAGCCAGGCACGACTGTGTGCTATCCTGAGCCCAACTTGTTTCCAGGATGAACTGGCCCATATGCGAGAGCAAGACCCAGTTCTGCCCCACTCATTAAGGGTCTGGTCAACTCCAGTCTTTTTATTTTCTAGCTGGGCTCTGAAGGATGACGGTTGTGCTTCTTGTTTGAAGACTCTCTGTTTTCATGGTGGCACAGAGGACATTTTATGGCGATCATAGAGCGAAATAAGGAGATGAGTGGACTGAACATTCTCCAAGCTGAATACTGGTCTGATTGGTGATGACCAGGACGAGGAGAGGCAATGTGACAGCCCGGGAGACCCTGATGGACTCTACCTGTGTCATTTTCTTCTTACTCACTCTGCTAGACTTGCTTATAAGCTGGCTGGGGCAGTTGTACAGGTGCTTATTCAACAAATTCCACTTGCACAGATTATGGATGAAGAAGGAATGCCCCTTACAACTCTGGTATGTATGCACGGATGTCTCAAGGAACTCACAAGTAGCAGACCAAGCCATGGGTTATCATTATCACTGTCATCATAATTGTCATCATCATTATTATTTTTGTCATCATCATTGTCATTAACATCATCATCACCATTGTCATAATCATCACCAATGACGTCATCATCATCACTGACATCATCATTATCACCATTGTCATTGTCATTACATCGTCCCTATCATCATAGAAGCAGTAGCACAGGGTTTTCTTTTTTTCTTAAAAACTGTTGCTTGCCTGTTAAATGCTGGGCTTTTTGCTAAGCATCTTACATTTTCTCCTTCCTCGTGTCCTGGGAGGAAGGTACCACGATCATGTTCTATAGATTAGAATACTGAGGCCACAGAGAAGACTCAACTTGTCGATGGTCAGTTAGAGAGGGAGTGCAGAGCTGTAATCTGAACAAAGCTTGCTGACCGTAAAGTCTATCTTCTTAAATTTCTTTTGTAGTGTAAAAGAGCAGCCAGGTTTCCCTGAGATCAAGGGGTGTGGAAGTGAGGTCCTCTGACTGACATTCCAGTGCTCTTGGGCCTGAAACTCCTACTCAGAGGGCAGGGGCCTCGTAGGTGACTTAGGGTTCCTCCTCTAGCACAGACTGAATTTCACTCAAATCCCAGAATCAGGTGTAAATGTGCTAGGGACAGACGCGCGCCTGGTTTCCCTCCCTTCTCAAGAAGGAAGCGGCAGTGGAGCAAACTCAGAATGTTAGGACTGAGTTTTCCAGAACTGCCTTCCCTTCTTCCAGAAGCAGTGCTGCCGCCATCATTCTATTCTCTTCTACTTATACACACCAGACACACCTCTATATTCACACTCTCACACTCTATACCTTACATTAGGCACCTGCTATTGATAAGTAGACTCAGAAAGCTGTGAGGAATTCTACTAATGCCCACATATCTGCAAGCACCCAAACAGTTGAGCACCAAGGACTCACACAGCATCGCATTTACACACATAGTCACATGCATGTATGTGCACACAGTTCAGTTTTGCCATAGATCTAAGTGAATACAGCAACACAGAACAGCTAGTGGGAGGCCTCTGTGTGTGTGTTCATGTGTGTGTGTGTGTTCGTATGCACACACAGGTGCATGGAGTGGAAAGAAGAGGAAACAGGATTGGAAAGACTGGGTTAGAAAAGAGGGTCACAGAAGTCAACCCTGTTAACTTCAGGGGCTTTGACTTCCTAGTTAGGTCTGAGGCCCCATTTTGAAAGAGTACAGCTCAGTTCTGGTGCACTGTTCTGTGTAGCTCTCCTGTCCATACTCCATATTCCACGCATGTGGTGTCTGACTTGGGCCGACTGTCTATACAGCAGTGTTATATTTGGGACCTCTGGATTTTCACAAGCTGTGGCTAGGCGGGATGTCTGATCTGTTCCTGATGCCTGGGTTTCCATTATGACTTTTGGCTTTGTGTAATAGTAAATCAATTTTAGTCTATAAACCAGTCCTAAAACTTGTCCCAGGAGTCACATTAAAATTGAAGATAAAACAAGCCACAAGGCCTCCCATTGGAAGGACTAGCGTTCACACTGGGTCATTACTCAAAAGGAAGCAGCATTCTCCTTAAGCTATGAAGGCCGCCAAAAGCAGCTGTGCTCCTTCCATTGGTCAGTTTCTGAGAAGTGGTCAGCTCCTTAGAAGCACAGCTATATGATTAGAGGAAAAGGGCTGTGGGAGAGATCTGCACAGGCTTACCTTGGGGTCCCATCCCACGAGGTACTTTAAAAGCACCACAAGTTGAAGTCAACATGTAACCTACAGAACATCCCAACTGAGTGACACAGTACCTTTAGAGTCATAGACATGTTCCCTGGAGGACTGACAGCACACTACTACTTGCCTGACATTAAAAGACACTATCACACCACATATGATGAGCATGGGAAAAGATCAGCATTCCCAGCCCAGCTTCTACCTGAAGGCATGTTGTTTTGGCAACATTGTAAAGCGGAACAATCCTAGGTGGAACCATTGTTAGTGAGTGACAGTTTGTATGTGGGTGGCGAATTTATGCCTGAGCTGCTGAATATAGCTTGCAATAGTTCAATAAATGGGTTTGGTTTTCTTAAAAATAAAGGCTTTTTTAAGTTAAAAAATGTATTTATTCATAGTAAGAATGCAAACATTACTAAGGTGCCAGCCTTTTTTCATTGGTGCCAAAAATGATAAAAGTTTTTTTAGGGATCATTCTACAAATTTGGCATATATGCATAAGATACATATATATGTATATATGTATATATACACGTACATATATATATACACACACAGGAGTATGTATATGCAAGAATATGTCTGCATACATCTCTTTATATAAATAGCAAACACTGTGGTAGATTAGAGATGTTCACAAAGACTTTGTGATTTCTTCCATAATTCTCTTTGAGCAGCTAGGATTCTTGACTCACTTGTGCTTGAATGGGAAGGAAGTGATGTCATGAAACTTGTGGGGCAAAACCTTAAGGGGACTGCTGTGCTGTTTTCAGGTGTTTGGAGCACTTCCTCTGGGAATCTCACTGACATGCCAGAAGCACCTATATCAGATAGAAAGAAATGTCAATTGAGGCACAAGCGACAGCATGCATTGAGCCCCTGCCAGTACCGACAGGTGACCATGTGAAGGAATCAGCTGGCGGCCACCAGCCTGTCAGCAGTGTGAGGTTACAGCACACAGAGCTGCTGTATTTAGCCCAGACACAGAAGCATAAAGGATAGTGAATACTGTCTTTTTGTTTATTTGCTTTGAGCTACTACATCTGTAGGTGGCTTACTACACAGCAATAGAGAACTGAGACGTGTAGATCTATTTCATTCATTTTAGAAATTGCCTAGTAATCCATTGACTTACTGCTCTCTACATATTTAAATTAATACCCTACCAAAGAATATTTATGCTATATCTTTGATGAAATGGATAGTCTGCAGATATATGGTTGCTTCCTGTGTCAATAATCTAGGTTAAATTCCTAGAAACAAATAACATGTGTATTTAAAGTGTCCGTGGCTATCACTCCATTCTTATTCCGCAAATGTGCTATGTCATACTGTGTTCTTCTACAAAAGTATGCAAATATGGCTGCTCCTTTTCCCCTTATCTACAAGGGCAAGAGGATTTAATCAAACTTTTCATCTTGTCTAACTGATTAACAATATAATTATTTTGCTTTTCTTCAATGATGATTGAAGTGGTCCATCTTTTGATATGCTTAAAAAGAAAGTTTTGCTTTTTCCATAGATGTCCTTTGTCTGTTTTTCTACTGGATTAGGAGACTTTTTTCCTTTATTAAACCTTATGAATTCTTTTTTCCTTGTTGAGTTGTAACTCTCAGATGTCAAATTAGAAAGAAATTAGCTCTTTTTCTGTCTCTTTTTGTGTTAGCTTTGTATATTCACACACGCATGGATTTTTTTTTTGGTATGTGAATGTAAGTGTGTATGTGGTATGTGTGTGTTATACATGCATGAGCGTATATGAGTATGTGTGCCCATCTTGCAGAGAGCAGAGCAAGATGTCAGGTTGCCTTCCTCTATCTCTGTTTATCTTATTGCCTTTTACTGAAGCTTGCTGTTTTGGTTAGGGGCTAGCATGCCTGACATTTTTCAAATTGGTGTGGGGATTTGAACTCAAGTCCTTAAGCTTTCAGAGCAAGTGCAAGAGCAATCCCAGTGCGGCACGAATGCTTTCACATATGCATGGGACACAATTTTCTATTTCCTGTTTTGCAATTTTGTTAATCTTTCATCCAGGGATTTGTTTATCTCTAAGGAGTGAGGAAAGAACATTGTTCAGCTTCTCTTCTGTAAATGTCTAAGCCAGTTGCTCAGTAGCATTGATCGTTCATTGATCTGTAGCTTGCTCACCACTTAGAAACACTCCTTTATTAGGTACTGTTTCCCCATATGTGCATTTGGCTCTAGTTTCTGCCTCTCTGTGTTGTACCAATGATCGCTCTGTTCATATACCATTATCTCAAATCTACTTATGAGCAGTTCTTGTCTACATTTTCTCTGAGAACAAAGATAGACAACAACTATCTTTGTTGTCTGCCACAATACAACTCTCTCTCTCTTTCTCCTTTTCAAAGGATTTTTGAGAGAAAGGATCTTGCTAGGTAGCCCAAGTTGTCCTTGAAATCTCTATTCTCCCTTATCAGCTTCCTGGGTGTGGAGAGCACAGGCCTGAGTCACCACATTGGGCTTCAATGTTTGCATTTTTGTTCTGATCTAACCTGTCTTTCCCTGTATTGATTACCCTCAGCTCTTCTTTAGAAAAGACTTTTTTCCTGGACTGTGTCTCCTTGACCAGAAAATGCCTTTCCATCATGATTCTTAAATTCTTCCTCTTGATCACTGTTGACTCTTGTTTTTTTAAGAACATTCCCTCCCTGAGGCAGCCTTCACCCTTCCTCGTTCTTCCTGCTCTGGGAAAGAGCTTTGCTGCTGTGGGCCATCCACACGTGTCCCTTCTCTCGCCTGTTTACTCATCTGCAGTGGTACTTGGATAACTTGGGTGAGTGAGTGAGTGAGAAGCAAAAAAGAAGACTGATGGACAGAGACTGACAGGATGCCCCTGAAAGAGAAGAGGATTTCCGATCATCAGGAAAGAGATAATCTCCCTCTTCTACCTGCTTTTCCCATGTCTAAGGGTTCCCTGGACCAAAAGTCAGAAAGCACCAGCCTGCACCGCTTACCTTTCTTCCCCAGCAGTTTACAATCTTGTTCTGCCGTGAAAGCAGGTGAAACGAGAATGTGAAATCAACCGTGGGAGAAGGCCCAAAAAGTCTGAATAAACAATATTGGAATAACAATGTCCTGCTCACCAAGGGCGGTTAGCCAGGAAAGCATGCCTGTTTAGGAATCCAATTTGTTTTCCTCCTGGAAGATGAGAAAGTGGATCTGAAATTTCACCATGATACCCAGTTTTCTTTTTAAAGGGAACAGCTGGAGGGGGAGGCAGGAAATAGAGTCCTTTATCTCAGACTTGAAACCCTGGCCCAGGGCACATGCAGACTGGAATCTCGATCATCAGTTAGCATGGTGAACCAAGCAAGCTGCACTTCCCGGGGGGCTTCCTATGGTTGGAAAGTGAAGTTGCCATGTCCAAGAGAGGCGTAAAGGACATAGAGCCACGGGGAGCCAACTCCATAGCACTCCTCAGTTGATGGATCTAGATCTCCTCTTCTGTATCAATAGAACCCCTGAGGTCTTCAACTCACTTTCAACCTACCGCCTCCCCAAGGTGTGCTCACCCACTTTTTCTTCCCTCTGCAACCTCCTCTCTCTAGATCCCATTTCTGCCAAATGTCCTATTCTCATCCAGTATGTGCTCTCTTCATAGTCAACAATGAGTAAGTTCAGAGTTTCTTCCTTCAAGATGTCTCATGATGCTTCTCGAACCCACTGGTATCATCCCAGTCTATATTAAAAAGCCGTCTCTGTTCCCTCCCCAGGGCTGCGCACTTCGTCATGACCAGATGAGTCTTTCTTTAACATGATGTTGAGCTCATCCCTCTTGGTCAAGACACAAGGAGCGTGACGTCCATCCTGTGCTGGGCTGTTGGGTTTTTCGCTCTGTGCTTATTTCATTTACAGCCACCACAAGGTGTGGATAATGATGCCTAGGCTGCCAGAAATTCTTAGATCAATTCCAAGTCTGTTTCCTGGCTTTTCAATTCTCCTCCAAAATGCTTGGCTCTTAAGCATCCTCCATCCTTAGGTTTCAAGGTTGGTTCAGTTAAGCCCTGTCTCTGGCTGAAGGTAGGGTGGAGAGCCAACCCTGTGACTGGAAGATAAAACACAAAAGACATGAATTCTCTCCTAACTGTTGTGCATGTGGATAGCTCTCCTTTGGTGATTATAGTGGTGGGAAGATAAGAGCTTATTTAACCCCTTAAACTCATATATACAAGCTTTAATTATTGTTGACAATTGTGTCTTGAAAGAAGCACTGAGGTTCAATAGGTAACGAGGCAGGATCTATATGACTGGCATTCTTATAAGAGAAAATTAGGACACTAACAAATGTAGTGGGAAGAACTCATGAAGACATAAGCAGAAGAAAACTATCTACAAGGCGAGGTTGGAAGTCTCAGGAGAAACCAGCCATGTAGGCCCTGTAATCTTAGATGTCTCGTCTCTAAAATTATGAGCAAATAAATTTATGTTTTTAAATTAGTGATCCATACATATACTCTTTTACAATGGCAGCTCAACATACTGTTCCAGGAGGCCATGTAGGTAGTGTCTGAAGAAACCAGGAAGCTGGGCATGTGGACATGGAGAGACTCCATGCTACTCTGCAAGCATTTCACCTTCATTATTTCTGGTCCTTAGTGTTATTGCCACAGCCCTTTTCAAGACCAGGGACCCAATTCTCAGAGTGATAGGACATATCTCCAGGCATTACAGATACTATCAAATTTGGGATTTGAACCCTAGTGTTCTCTCTGCCCTGTGTTCATTCTATGATGTTTGTGTCAATCAACTAATGGCCACTCAACTAGCCATTGGGCAGAGCAAGGGCCTAGTGTCAGGAGGACATGCTCACTGGACTCCTGAGTCACTCACACAGAACTTTGCACAGCTGTGGGAGGAGGAAGTTCCTGAATGGGGAGGCAGCTTTGGGTTCCCGGGACACGGCTCAGGATCACCGGAAGCCCTCCACGGTGTGCTGACATTCCTAATGAGAGGGGAGCGCGGTCTTTAACGTTCCGTTAACCTCTATGCAGATGGGAGCTTGGGGAACCATTTCTCCAAATGATGTTCTTCATGACTCACCTTCCCCCTCATATCTGCCGGGTGGGGGCCCCTCCTCTGCCCTGATATGAGATTTCCTCATTTTGTTTAGATTTGGAGTCCCTCGTGCTCCGGAGGGAAGAAAATTAGTCTCACATACAATTAAGTGTCTCAAAGAAAGGCTTGATTTCAACTTAATGGGAAGAGGGGTTCCAAGTCAAACAGATCACAGCCGATTATTAAGAATAGAGTTACTGAAGTTCAGCAGCTGCCACAAACATGGATCTTATTTCAAAGTTGCTAAACTTCAATAAATACTATTTTAATAATTAATTGAACTTTAATTAATACATGGCAACAGTGTCAGCTTGATAGATCTTTTCACAAGGCGTGGGGAGCGACGGGGCTGGAGGCTGCCGGGGAGATTCCCACCAGAGGGTGGGCGAGGGAAGCTTGGGGTCCCAAAGCCGTTGCGCCAGAATCGCTGATATGAGCAGATCGGCAGGGGTGCAGAGGAGTGGGATTATACCCGTGCACAATCTGTGGTCTGTGCTCACGATCAACCACTGTGAGCACCCAGATAGATCTTCCACACCAGCCTCAAAGGACAGTGCGGCGCTCGGGGATTCCTAGAGAAGCATCGTTTCCTGGATCAAGTGGCGGCTAAGAGGCGGGGTGGTTCCAAAACAATGCTCTTCATCCCGTCTGATGTGTGAACAGGCAACCACCTGAGTTTAAGGAGCATTCTTGAGAGAATTCATGAAGTCAGAGGTTTCCATTTGGTCAGAATAAATGTCATGTTAGATGAAAGAGAAGGAGAGAGAGGGAGAAAGAGAGAGGGAGACAGAGGGGGAGAGAGAGAGAGGGAGAGGGAGGCTTTTGCTTTCTCTCTTTCAGAAATTCTGCTATAGGAGGGATAGGTCTGATTTCCTAAGGTAGGAATGTTTCTGACTCAGGAACCCACATCCTTAGTCCCTCTGACCACTGCTGTGACAGGCCAGGGCTTGTTTGAGCCATTAGCCACTCTTCCCAGCTATCTTCTTCCCCAGGCGATGCTCCTGTATCACCAGTTCTGGGAGCCACTTCACTGTGAAAAGCAATAACCTCTCACCACGCTGCTGCAGAGACCTGAAGGAGCCACATGTCAGTGGAAATGTCTCTTTGGGGTCCAGGCGGGTCTCTCGCAGTGGCACCTGCCTATCCCAGTGGGTTTCTTCTATCAGCTGGCTGAGCCCCTCTCTCCCAGCGGTCCTCTTGGGACGTGAAAGATGTTAAGGAGAGCAAAAACCAGTGAGTTGCAGTGGTTCTTACTCAGGTAACCTATTCTTCCCGTGTCTCTGGCTAGCCAGTCTGTTTGAATGTGGATTATCTGTGAACACAAGAGGGACAGTGCCTAACTGCCAGGAGTCTGGAGGGAATTTGTTGCCTATTAGGAAGGAGTGTGCACATGAGCGCACCTGCATATGCATATGGGTGGAGGCGCGCCTCACTCAGGCCTTTCTGCGCAAAGCACAGGTTGAGAGGGACAAGTTCCCTCTGTCTGGATGCTGCTATGGTGGCAGAAGCACCTGGTCAGGCTATGGAGACCCTCCTACAGCCTGCCCATCTCTCCGGCCCTTGGACGGCAGTCCAGTTTCAGTTGTGTCCTGTACTTGAAAGGGTTGTGGAAGAAGAAGTGGAGGTCCATGGTCACTGTCTTGTACTTCAGAGTCTGTGGGCTTGTGAGGAGGAATGGAAGGTTATAGGTCTTTGAACTTAAGACGGTAGCTTTCTGGGGTTGGCCATTGCTGCTGAGAAGCCATCAGTAGAGAAAAGAAGCAGGTGGAGATAGTATATCTTGCTCTTCCCATAACATGCAAGATTCTAAAGTCCCTTCCCAGTTGGTAGAAAGAAATCACAGTGTAGGTATTCTCAAAGTTAAGGGCCATTCATCAGCTATTTACTGACTGCCTCTTAGTGTTTGGTGTGGAACTAAGGGATCGCTGCTAGGCACTAGAGTCTCATCGTTAGGTGCTTGGTGCTAGGCTCTTGGTCAGAGTCTGGTAGGAACAACAGGAGGCCAATAGGCATTGTCGTAACGCAGTATAAAATACATAGAATCTGTCAAGACCAGGGGTCTGTGGAGTCCATGGCTCTGATTCCTGAGATTAATGGAGTTGCATTGTGATGAGAAATGGTCTTGGAAGGCATCTTGGAAAGCCAAGGGCCTGGACTGATGCTGGGAAGTGCAGAAAAGGAGATGCCTGTAGACATTTCCCATTCCGGCCAACTGCTCAGAGGACCCAGCAAGAGGAGGCTACCTGGCTGTGAACCACAATGGCTTTTCCCTTTCCTGGCATTTCTGGCAGAAAGCACAGCATTGCAGAGAGCCCTGGGGCCTGAGAATAAGGGACAAGTAGAAGAACAACAGGATTGCAACCTGGAGAGTTGGCAGAGGTGGAGGGAATGAGCACTGGGTGGGTGGTCAGGGCCCCCCATGGAGGGCCTCTGATACAGCTACTAAAAGTCAGATGTGCTCACAGGGGAGCCACTGGCAGGCAGAGGAGCAAAATATCCATCAGATATGGATGATACAGAGTATCTACCAGAGATGATGAACCTGGACCAGGGTGGGCTGGTTGAGATGGTGAGGACAGGGAAGACTCCAGGCATCCTAGGAAACAGGCAGAATGGGCCTGGGGTGACTGAGGGGGGCATGTGTGCTGAGGGGCAGAGGCATTAAACAACTAATTACACAATTAATTATGCTATTACCACTGTGAGAAATGATCTCCAGAAGAGGGAGGGGCTGAAGCCTTGTTAGGGAGATTTGACCTGGCCAGAGAGTGGTTGTGGCTTCCTTGAGAAGGTGACATTTGGCTGATGAGTGAGGGACAGATAAATAAGAAATACCTAGGCAGGGTGATAACCTAGGACTAAGGCATGGCACCTGAAAACACAGCCACTGGAGAGGCCTAATGGGCCGATCTAGCTAGAGTTGGCATGGTATGCTGGCCCACTACAGCTCTGTCTGGTTTTGTCAGTGGAGTTTTATGGGTTGTGACCACACCCATTTTTGTTGGGTATGGGAATATTTGTGCTCAGAGGCCAAGTCTAGTGGGAGGAGAGACAAGTGCCTAGGTGCCTTGTTTGTGTTACTGGGCCCCCTCCCCAGCCCACCACAAAGTAATGGCAGAATGGAAGAGTCACAAGAGAGACCCTCCAGTCACACACTCCCTGATGCTTATTCACTGGCTCTTTGTCAAAGTAGCTGGAAGCAGCATGGAGGGGACACAGGACTGGGGGTGGACCCTGATGCTTTTCTCTGTTGCTCCCCTTCCTTCTGCATTCCCCAAGAAGCAGGCCAGCACTGGTGTTCAGGTCTGATCCTCTGTGGTGAGGGGAGCATGGGGGAGGGGTGATGCTCTGCCTGGTCCCCGTACAGAACAAGTGATGTGCACCGCAGAGCTGCTGTCCTGAGAAACGTGCTTTGTCAAATGATGGACAGGTGGCTCCTTTCTCAGCAGGGAGGACGTCATGTCTGGGAGCTCCCAGTGGGACTGAGAGCCAGCTGCAAGGAGATGCTTTTATCAACTTTATCATCTTCCTCCTTCCCCTTCCTGGTTCCTCTCACCCTCCTTTATAGGGTTTCTCAGATTTCTTCCACAACACACGACTTGCATTTGAACCCTTATCTCAGATCCTGTCTTTTAGGGGTGCCTAAAAAAGGCAGTGGGTAACCTCAGTTGTCCAAGGTCTATGCTGTGCATGTCACCAAGACAGAGAGACTCTCTGGCTGATTAGCCGAGTTTTATTTGTAGGAACTCTCCCACCTTACTCTCGCCTCAAGCCACAAGCGGAAGACCTGAGCTTAATCCTTTTCTTAGATTCAAACCCACACACCAGCTTTCTGTGGAACTGCGTGGCTAGGGACTCTCTACTCCTCACAATTGCTCCCTACGCAAGCCGATTACCCCTTCACCCCAGGAACAATGCCCAGACAACCAGGCTAGTTTCTGTTTTGTCATTAGATAATTCCGTGGCATTCCTCCTTACAGAGAACTGAGCCGAGAAAGAAAGTAGTGGAGAGAGCCAGCCCCAGCCTGCGCATCCCATCCCCATCTGTTCTGTGGGGGAAGGAGAGACAACTACTCAGCACTTCCCAGTCTCCTTTCCAAAGAGCTCTGTGCATCATCAGGGCTGGGCTGGGTCTGCCTGTAGCAGCAGCTTCTGCCTGCACCCTCCGCCCTCTGAGGAGGTCTCCAAATTAAAATGCAAGTCTTAAGTACATGCTTGTCTTTCCTAGGGATTGTTGACAGCCAAAGACCACATGGGCTCATCAGTGTGATCTCAAAGAGAGGAATGATCAGGGCAAATGGCTCCAAATGGAGATGAAAAAGCTTTTACCAGTGACAGGGAAGAGATACTGCAGGCTGCTAGAGAAAATGCAGTTTGGGAATAGGAAGAAACATCATGCAAATCAAAAACAAGAGGGAAGGGACTGTGGTACATAAAGTGATAGAAAAGAGAGAAGCAAGATGAGAGAAGAATGAAGGAGAGGCTAGGCAGGTCAGGCAAGGGAGGAGGATTCAAAAGAACCAGAGAGGAGGCAGTGTGCTCAAACATCAGTGTAGGAGAAAGTGAGTGGAAGTGTTCCCGCGTGAAGCATGCAGGCAAGCTCTCCGTGCTTCCCTGAAAACCCTGACAGCAAGCTGCCTGCCGTGTGAGCCACCTGCAGAAAATGGCTCCTCTCTGACTTGGCACAGCATGCAATCTATCTTCACAGAGTACCTGAATACGCCTAATGTCAGAACTTAGATGTTTGACATGAGGTTGGGAATGAGAAGGGTGGAAGAGGTGTGCAGAAGATACACACAGGGAATATGGAAGGTGATATGGTGGGAAGGAGGAAGGAGAGAGGAGGGAGGTGGAAAAGACTGTGGGGGGAAAGGAGGAACAGCGATGAAAGGACTTTTAAAGGGAAAGGGTTTGGGAGAGGCAGAACAAGAGGCAGCAGAGAAGAAAGATTCTGAAACTTTTAAGACAGGAACAGTGATGCAGTTTTTGGAGAACCTGCTAGAAACTACTTGTCATTTTGTCATCTTAATTAATCTTCACACTGTAACCTCCTTGGCACATTGGGCCACGATCAAGTAAAAGACCATAAAATGGGGAGCTTCAGAAACATTCCCAGAATCACAACATCAAGGAAGTAGAGAACTATGATTCAAAACTTGGGAACAAAGGATCCTTCAGATGACACAGGAGTTAACAACCCCCCCCCCAAAAAAAGGAAATAGGCAGACATATTTGCTTTGGAGACTCCCATCTACACACATGCCTATGGAAGAGATTCTTGGAATACTGTGTCTATGAATGCTTGGGCCTCCAACCACTAGGGGGAGCCATCGCCCCAGCAGAAGCAGGAACATAAATAAGAACTAATCGCTTCAAACAAGTTATGTGCTAAGCTTGAATATGAAAAAGGTAAAACATTTGGGGATGACCAAGGACAGCTATGGTAGATTTCCATCAGTTGGTGTCATTTTGTCTGGGATCACATCTAAATGGGGTTCGCTCATGTTCGTAATGGGCTTCCTTTCCCAGTTTGCGGCTGTGGACTTCTTTGCTGGGCTATCTATCATCCTCGATAGCCAGGGGATGTCTGTTCGCTCACACCAATGGGCCTGAGGCCGGCATAGCGCCCAGTGCAGCACAGATGGTTGGAATATTTTTGACAAGTGAATGAGCAAATGGGAGGACGAAGACATGCATGAGCAAGAAGGGATCTTGAAGAAGCATCTGGTCTACCTAACCTTGCTTAGATCAGAATTGCTAATGTCACTTTTAAACAAAGAATACCAAGAAGGGAGTTTTCTTTCCTCTCCTGATATCTTCCCATTGTCTGGCCAATTGCTTAAGGCTATTTAGCTATTTAAATCCCTGACATCTTTTCTTGACGCTGAGGCTAGAAATTGGGAAGGATGTCTATTATCTACTGTGTCTCGGCAATGAGAAAAATAAAGTCTCCCGTCTAAGTCTGGTATGTGGACCTGTGATTGAAATTGGTAAAGTACTAAAATTCTTCGGTAGTTCACTATCCTCTGGGTGTTCTTCAAGTGGATATGTGAACCAGCATGATAGAATGTTCTAAAATTGGCTACATCTCACCCTGTACCTATTGAATCAGCATCTCTGGGCGTTCTCGCTGGTCTTTGTCAATCCTCTTCCGGCTTGGGAAGGGCTATGTTCATGTACCACCCCTCTATCCTGGCTCATGGCTCTTCCCTCTGGATATTCAACCACCTCAGTCCCATAGAGTCTTTCTTGAATGAGTTTAGGGTCATTATTAAACTAAGAAGTCAGTTTCCATCAGTGCCTTTCCTCATTCTTAACCACAGCATAAAACACTTTATTGCGACTACAAATAACAAAGTTATTTCTGCTGGGCCTCTGCATCTGAATTTAATAGCATGCTGTAATGCCACCCTGTGCTGAAGTGTGGCATATCTAATATCCATCGTTCTTAGAAATAACAGTGTTCAGAAATTAGAAGGGACTTTAGTAGCGAAATAATTAATGTGGATAACCATCATAAATGCCTCAAATGGAACAAATACAGATGGTAGTGAGCTGTGATTGCTAATATGCTAACCTGTTTTGACATAACTTTACATTTTTCCCCCCTCAGGAGGTTCGTGGATGGAAGTTTAAAGCATCCCTTTCCTTGTAACAAGAGCCTTGTCTTTCTGGGTCAGGGATTCAGTGATCTTCCACCTGGGGCAGGTAGTATCACAGCAGAGGTGGGCTTGCATGACTTGGGCTGGGATTGTCTCCCACCCTGCCTGCCCCTAGGCTGTGTTAGGAGAGATATTTCCATCTCCTGCCTCAGACTTAGGCAGACTGGGCGGCACCAACGCTCCTGCTGGCTGGCTGGGCTCCACTCAGCAGGAAGCAACTCTTTGAAGATCTAAGCTGCACACAGGTGTGGATTATAGAGCCAGCTCCAAGAGGCTGCACAGAAATGAAAAATCCTCATGCAAAGATGACTCATCAAACTCTCAGGCAGAAGGCTAGGGAGGGAGGTGTTTGGGGGACATTGGCAGCTCTGGCTTCTTTGCTTACAGTGTGGTTGGCTTTTTAAGCAGCCTTAGGAACAGAAGGCTGTTATGATGTCTCAACATGAGTCAGAGGTCCCCAGAAAAACCTTAGAGGTTGAATAAGGAGAGGGAGGATCTAGGGATCCTCCTTTCAATGTAACCTACTACTATGAGATAAGCACTGTGCCTTACAAGTGAGTTCACTGAATCTTCATAAAGTAGCTGGATATCATGTAATAAGCAGTTTTCCAAGTTTTCCAGGGGCAGGAAAGTCACAGGCATCGCTGCTGAAGACTCTTCACAGAGCTTTCTAGGCTCTGAGTTACTCTCTGCTGGCTAGTCACTCCCATGGATGTGACACTAACTATGTGGTCTGATCTTTCTGGAAGGAACCCGACCATCCCAAGATGCGCAGTACCAGACTCTCCCTCTAGCCAGGGACGATGATCCAGGCATCCAATTCCTTTCCCCCTAGGACATCATCACCCCTTCTATTTCATCATCTTACAAAAATGCTATAAAATATCTGGGTTTTCAAAAACAGAGGCATCTCCCTCTATTCTGTGTCCCTGCTGCTCCTTTTGTGCATTCTCTTTCCTAGAACGCAGAAGAGCCGTGTCTCATCATCTGCTTCATTGGCCGGGTATCTTCTCTGCATCCTTGTCCCTTTTGAACCTATTCTTCAGGTTTGGGCCCCAGCGCTCACTGGAATAGTTTTTTCCAAGGTTCCAAGGTTGACCGATTACAGCTTTCTGTCTTCATGAGTCCCCATGGACAGAGCCAATGACACCAACTCTTTGCTTCGCTGCTACGGTTTGGATCTTAAATATCTGCTTAGAGACTATGAGGCAAGAGCTTGTCCCAGACTCGGAGGATCTGTAGGAGGTAGTTAGGATAACAGTGAGCCCTCTGGGGGGATATTGGATCTCTGGACTCTTCCTTATTCTCTCCTCATTTCCTATAAAGTGAACAGACCTTCTGTGCCACATGGCCCCTGCTGTGATATGCTCCTGCCACAGAAGCAATATGGCTAAGTGACCATCAGCTGAAAACTCTGAGACCACAAACCAAAACAAACCTTTTCTTCCTTTGAAGCTGATTGGCTCAGGTATTTTATGATGGCAATAGAAAGCTGTCTGTTATGGTGCTGACTAAATGGATGATTAATGGATACTGTGACATTATTGGGAGGTGGGGAAAAGTAGGGAGAGGAGCCTACTTGGAGGAAGTGGGGAGTGTATCCTTGGAGTGACATCTTGTCACAGTCCTTTCTCGCAGCCCCTCTCTCTGCTTCCCCGCTCCCCTGCTGTGACCTGTCTTGCTCAGTCTTGCCCTCTCCACAATGATCAACAGACTGCAGAAACCATGATTTGCAGGAAGTCTTCCCTTTTCCTGTTTTGTCAACTATTTTTCCACAGCAATGGTAAAAGTAACAAAAGCACTGGCCAGTGGTCACTCTTCCTATTGGTGCACTTTCTTTCTTTCGCCCCTGGGAGAGTAATTTCTTGGATCCATGTTCATCTCATATCCCTTCTCTTCCATCCTTTTGGATCTTTATTATTCCCAAATGCTAGGGGAGCGGGGAGGCTCCTCTGTTCTGTCCCCGCCTGTTATCTTTAGTCGCGGGGATTCAATACTGTCAGCATACTGTTGTCTAGCCTTATGTGTGATATCTCTGTCTCAAAGTCTTCTGGCATGTCAGTTGCAGCCCACCCGAAGTCAGCCCCTGATGCCAAATCTGCCTTGCCTTCAATGGTCCTCCTCCCTGACCCTGTCCAAATTGCCCTCCCCCATTTCAGCCAATGGGAGTGTTGTTCTCACTCAGGACATCACTTTAGAAGGTAGTCTCCATGCCTCTCTCTCTAACACTCCTCATCCAGTCTTTTATCCAGAACACGATCGCTTCTCAGCCTCAGCCATACCACCTGATCCCACACAGAACCGTTTTTGCACCTGTGTGAGGACCTTAGCTCCAAAGAGGTACGCTACTGACTGAGATGTGAGTCAGGGATAGAACATTTGCCTAGAATGCACACAGTTCTGGATTTGAACCTTAGCACTGCAAAAAGGAGAAAAAGCCACAGCAGGAGGAGGAGGAAGAGGAGAAGGAGGAGTAAAGAACCATTGTCTGTTCTTGTTACTTCCTCGACAACTCCATGTCCCTTGGCCATCCTTATACAATCTAAACGGCATCTCGCCTTGCCGTGCTCTTCAAGCCCTCCAGTGCTCAGGGCGGGATCTGGCCTTCACCTCTGCTCTTGGCTCTGCTCACCTCCCTTTTCCCCTCTTGGCTTTAACTGAAGCAGTTTGCTTCCTTCCATTTAAATATAAGCTCATTGAGAACAGAGTCTGTACTTGTTTTTGTTCACAACTGCATCTCAGATTGAAGTTCCAACCCAGGCACACGATAGATGCCCAGTAAATATTTACTGAGGACACTAAATTTGGACCCATCGTGGCTCAGGAATTATTGACTCCCCTACTGGTCCACTCAGATACTTACACAAATAGAAGGCATCTTACTGGCTCCCCAATCATGCCCAATTCTAACCGCCAAGAAGACCCCAAATTCTTTCAGGAAAGATTTCACCATTGCAATCACATCCTGAGAAACCATGATGTAGGACGTGTATAAACGAATTAAAAAATTAGGGGTTAAAGATTATGACAAATTGCATAAGATTGTCAACACTGATGTTCACCCTGGTACTGTGTAGGTAAAAGGCACTCACCACCCACCCACACAGAGACACTTCTGAGAGTCAATTCAGAGACATAAACAGCTACTCCAGGACAAAGAGCACAGCACTGCCCTAGGTAAACCAGGTGTGATCACCCTGGGTTGGGAGGAAGTGATTGGTCTTGGGGAAATGGGACAGGTGTTGGAGGAGATACCTGTGGGAGACCGGAAGGAGGTGGAGAGGGAACCTCCCAGGAGGAGCAGCCAGGAAGGGCTGGGAAGAGTCTGGAGTGGGGGTGGGGCGGGGAAAAGTCTGTGTCACACGCCTGAGAGGGGAGAGAGAAATTGGGATTCCTAAGGAAGAAGCTAATTGGGCACCAGCCGAGCTGCAAGGGAGGGCGCCATAAAATGAGGATCCTTTGGGCTGGGAGCCAAAATATTTCCTGGGATAGACTGAATGAGAAGTATCATGGTGAGCTGGAAAGGTCTTCTCGTCCAGATTGATGTGGTCTTGAATTCTGAACCTCCTTAATTTTGACTGTGGAAATGTTATTGGCAGTGCTTAGACTAGGTTTCCATACCTACGAGAGGAGAGTAAAAGCATCTTCCTTAAAGAATCATGAGGCATAAATAAGATAACGGGCGCGAGGCATCTAGCCAGCATGCACACAGCAGGCGCTTCTCCGCAGTAGACCGAGCCTGCTCCTCAAGAGGACGAGATGGAGAAGTGTGACTCTGCTTTGAACATGCAGAGAGAAATGGAAGGATGAACCCAAAGCCCTGTAGCTGTATTTAAAGCCCTGTAACTGCATTTGCAGCCTCCAGAGCTGTGTATTGCTGGAGGGGTGGGGTTGAGGATTTGCAAGGACCGTCCACAGTTTCAGGTGTATGGTCCCTGACTTAGGATGGTCACATAGGGCTAACTGCAGGATGGGGTCTTCCAGTGAGAAAGCTTGTTTGGGGTCAGGTCAGCAGCAGAGGATTCCCAGGAAAGA
This sequence comes from Typhlomys cinereus, assembly GCA_023101885.1. Lineage (NCBI taxonomy): Eukaryota > Metazoa > Chordata > Mammalia > Rodentia > Platacanthomyidae > Typhlomys > Typhlomys cinereus. Next base: position 1,498,515 of record JALPQD010000282.1, on the reverse strand, counting down.
CCTTTCCTGTGAACCAAGTCAGGGTCCTTGGCGTGAAGGCCAGGGCCCCGCCACTATGCTGTGGCTTCCTGTCCCGGGCTTCTCTTCGGTCCAAGATGTTGCCTTACCCACTTCACGCTCCTGCCAAGTAGCTCCGCAGATGGTTGCTGTCCGCAGGCACCTGCTGTCACTTCTGCCTTCCTTGCCAATTCCCTCTGCCTGGAAATATCCCCTTCCCAGTCGTGACCTTCTTGTTTGCACGTGAATGTGGCAGACTCACTCCCGCCTCCAGGGCTTGGGCCTCGCTCTTCCTTGGTCCAGATGGCCCTTCGTCTGGCCCCCTGCATGGCTCTTCCCTTGCTTCCTACAGGAAGTCTCTTTATCTTTGGGGGGGGGGAATACTTTCCTCTACTAAACTCAAGCTCCTCTTCCACTTCACGCATTTATTGTTCCCTTTCTAATGCATGTTCTCCCTTTAGCACTTCTGACTAACTGTGGGTTGGCAAACTATGAGCTATGGCTGAGATGCAACCCACACCTAGTTTTGGTAAGTAAAGTTTTATTGGAACACAGTCATGCCTATTTATTTATGAGATGTTTATGGCTGTTTTTGCTATGATGAGAGAGCCAAGAAGTAGGCATCAGAGAAACTTGAGGTTTTCCAGGAAAAGTTGACTGGTCTATGCCGACTTATCATATCTGTTTATTTTTAATTATCCCCTTGGAAATAAGTTCTATGATGATAGGCATTTTTTTTGTCTGTCTTCTGAATTATTCTATTCCCCCTTACTAGCACACAGTGGCTATTTAGCAAATATCTGTGAAAGGAATGAATGTTGAAAACTCCACCCATTTGCAAGGATGAGACTGAATATCCCATCTTAATCCCGTACTCCTAGATTATTAGGCTAGATAGATCCTCTACTTGTTTGCATGCACAATGCTTTAATATTGAATGTGCTTTGTATTGAAGCGATTTCTACACAGAATCTCATTTCCCCACTAGATGGCAAGCTCCAGGTGTCTTCTCTATGGTGAAACTGTCCTTTGTCTTCCAAGGCAGAACTGACCTTTCTCCTCTTATTCCTTTTATAGTCTTCTGGCTGTACATAGGAAAGAGTATTGTAACATTTGGTACTCGCTGGGCTCCCGCAGTTGACAGAGATCCTCATGGGGAGGCTTTCTAGTTTAGTCATCGCTGTCCCAAGGATCTGGCCAGATCCTGTAGTGTTGACACATGGCCGGGCCCCTGTGAGGAGACCGCCTAGTGGAGATGGGCATATTGTTAGCTGTGGTTAAGTACGTCTGTGGAACAGACTGTGGCCAAGGAGAAGGGTCAAACTTGAGGATGCTGTCTTAGTGGGGAGTGTGCAGAGACAGCCAGAGACGTCTATGAGAAGCAAGAGACACGCTTTGTGTCATCCCCCAAAAGAGGTAACAATTTTTAAAACTTTCTCCCCTTGACCTCCCATGCAGAAGCCCTGTGACATCACAAAACAACAGAGGCCAATGTTTACTTTATACCTGCCTTTGTGGAAAGAAAGCATTTCCTGGACCCCGTTCCTTAATGCTGTTATAACTAAAAGCCAGATGGGTGAAATGGCCCAATGGGTAAATGTGCTTGCTGCCAGGCCTAAGGACTCCAGTTCAGTCCCCTGGAACCTACACGGTGGAATGAGAGAACCAACTCCTGTGAGTTGTTCTCGGACCTCCACTATGCCATTCCCCTCCACCTTCTTTCTCATACACACAAATAGTAAAGAAATAAACAAAAGTAGAAGAAAATGAAAACTGTAAGCCCCACCAGATCCTAACTAAAGCAAACAGAATATTTCTATTCTTCTGTATTCTGTTTTGAGAATAGCAGCTATTTCATTCATTCATTCATTCATTCATTCATATTCCTAGTACCTAGCACATGATTCTATCACAGATGCTTAATTAATTTTTGTTGAATCACATGAATAATGCAATATGGAAAGAGAGGAAGAAAGGGAAAAAGGAGGAGGAGGAGATTTGCACAAATATTTGCTAGGACTTGGAACTTGGGTATCAAGAACCGATTAAAAACCCTCCTTGTTTTCCTTCTGGCTGGTCTCCTGGGAATTTTCTTTTGTTCAGAAACACAGTTATGGAAAACTAGCTAGATGCTCTGATCACTACTGAGAGAAGCCCCTCGATGATGAAGGGGATGCAGGGACCCACAGCTTCCACGGTGGAAGAGAAACATGAACACCTTCTCTATCCTACCTTTGTCTTGCCTGGCTCTTTAAGGGTACAGATGGAGCCCAGAGTACCTCTGCTGGTCCCATGATGCCACCACAGCAATAACACTGGCTCCTGTTCAGACCGATTCCTTCCTGTCTCCTTGCAGTAAGTTTGTATTCTGGAAACATTGAACACTGGTGCTGTCATGTTCTGAGTCCCATGCATGGAGCGGGACTCTGGTTCAGCATACACACAACCTCATGCACACTGGTGTTGCATGCACAATCAGGCTCGTTGTCATAGCTCTTTCAAAGCCTCTTATGGATGAAATGCAGAGTGAGTGAGCTAGCAGATGGATACCATCACTTCCTATCTTTCAGGCCTTTTCAAAGGTGCTAGCACCCTCTGTATGGGGCTTCTACTGAAATGGGTGGACTTCAGGGATTTCTAATATGAGCAAAACCTTTTTATCTCAGAGAGATGCTGCTCAGTGGATAGGTCAAGTCAAGACTGAATCCAGGTGTGTAGTTTAGCTGTCTTCTTTCTGGAGTCTTCCCTCTCCCTCTTTGAGTTCCAATGAGACATCATTTGTGTACTGAGACTGAGAAGCAAGTCTGGGACCTGCTGATGTGCCAAGAGTTCTCACTAAATACTTTGAATTACCAGTTTTGTTTTAGATCTTCTTGTAATAATAGATGAATGATCCAAACAATTTAGGAGAATGAGGGGTTTAATTCAGTTCACAATTCCAGATTTTGATCTGTGTGACAGGAGGTCACACTCCCATCAGGTGCCAAGGGAGCTGATCACATCACATCATCACAGCAAGAACAGTGAGAAAGGACCAGTGCTACTATGTACTTGCTTGCTGCTAGTTCGTCGCTTGCCAGTTTCCCTCAGATGTTCGCTAGTTTTCTCCATCTTTATAAAGAAGCCCAGGAATGGCCCCACCCACTATGAGCTCATCTTCCTCCATTAATTATGAAATCAAAACAATTTCCTACTGGCTTCCCTAGAATAACTAGGCGATTTTTCATAGATATGCCCACAGGTCTACCTCCCAAGTGTCAAGATGACAGCTGAGACTGTCAAACACAGTACTAAGGTTCCTGCATTCTTTGTCATGGATGGACTAGTCAGTGAGTCTTTCACTTAAGAGGTATTTACTGTATCTTCCCTTTATGTCAGGCAGTGCGCCAAGGCAAGCAACATGTATTCTTGATTTTCAGAGGAGGAGACTGAAGTTCAGAGAGTTGATGGAGTCAACTGTGTCAGGAATTAAAGAGCCGTTTTCTGCTTCTGGCTTAATAGGCTTTTCATATTCCTAGGTTTATCCAACATGGGTCATAGGTAAGCAGACGTTAGGAATGGGAGAGAACATGGGTGTTGCATCCTCAGTCCACTGAGGCACCAGGCTAGAAGGGCCTGTATGATGGATGGGAGGAGAGCATGTGATGTATGGGAGAGAACAGCGTGATGCCGGGCATGCCATGAAGAATTACGCTCAAGGAGATGCTATGGAGCTCCAGAGACTTAACATCATTGCAAGAGATCAAAGACAGCATCTCTTTGGCAGACTGTGCTATCAGAAGAGATCAAAGCAAAACAAAAGGGCTCATTTCAGGGCCTGGCTTATTGGCAGCTACTCAGCTGACTGTGGGCACAAAGGAACTATGGGAAGTATGCTAACACTCACCTAGATCTCTCTCTCCCCCCACGTATTATATCTATATCATTGCCTATCTATAAGTAACTTGAGATCATGTCTTTCAGCTTCCCTTGCTTGGTCTCATGTTGGTTACCCTCTCCCATATCTTCCTGAGAGTATGTATTTGTATTTGTGTCTTTCTTGGGTCAATCATTTTTTGTGGGGACCACCCATGTTTGGAAGAGACATATACTGCATCTTTGCGGAAGAGTCAGTGGAGTGCTTTGGTGGTGACTTTTTATCTCCTGCTCCAGCTTGTGCTAAAACAGGGGTGGGAGGATGGGATCTTACAAAAAGCATGGAGGAAGGGCTGAGGAAACTGGCTGTGAACTCACCACAGGACTTTGGCTGATTTGCTTCGTGTCTAAGTCCCATTCTTCTCTCTGTAAAATCAGGCCACTGGTCTGTGGTAGTTGCCACCCTCATATTCTCTGGTGGCAAAAGTTTCCAAGTCAAATCATAACCCCAAGGTAGTAAGTGTCAGAGAACACCTGCCGAATGCATCGAAGCAAGCAGAAAGGTAAGAGGGAGCTGCTTAGTAGGGAGGACTCTGGGGAGCACTCCAGAGTGCCCTCCCTCCATTCCCAGTCCCAACACCTTAGAGTTGGGACTCAGAGACCCTTTCATGAATGCATGTGGACTTTCTTTAATGCTCTGACATTTGGTGATCTAGGAAAGCCATTAAATGTCAAATCCCTCACCAGTCTGTGAAAGATCTCTGGCATGCATTCTAGAATTTTCTCTCAGAAATTTCCCTGTGCTTCTCTGGGAACTCTGGCGCTACTCTGCTGGCTTCAGGGAACTGTCTGAATTTCTTGAGCAGTCTCTTTATGAGCAGTCCTAGCCCACATTATCAGTCCCACTCCCCTGTCATTCCTATCTCCTTCTGTCAAAGCCATCTTGGGTGGTTACACCCTCTCTGAACATGAACATCAATGTGCCTCTGCTCCTGGGCTTACGATCTTCCCTGAGACCATTCTTGCTCACTTTATTCCTGGAAAACTATTTATCCTTCGAGAAATTGTGCAGATGCCCCCTTTCTTAAAAGGTTTCGCTAGTTACTTGCTCACACAGGGTGGCTGGCTTCATCTTTTCCTGAGGTGCCTTACCCACCATGGGTCAGGGTCTCAGAAGCTCCCTCATGACCTCCAGCTCTGTTCCTCCAAAGTGGTACCTACTAAATGTGGCATTGTGGAGACCCTAACCTGAGAAGGTGTTTATAGAGATTAATATTTCACTGAGTAAATAAGTGTACAGTTGTCATAGGGACAAGGGTTGGGTCTAAATTTGGAAGACTTGATGTCCAGGTTAAATCAGAGGCCTGAAGAGACAGCTCAGCTCTGTAGCGGGAGCAGTCCTGCTCGCATTTCCTGGCTTACTGTTCCCTCTCCTCAGTCTCTCCCCCCAGGGCTCTGGCCCTCCTTTCCTGGGTGAGCTGTGTATTTCTGGTTTGCCTTCTGCTCATCTCTGTCTGCCTCACCAAGTAGAGAATTAAATTTTCTTCCCCAAGAAAATCAGATTTGACTTAGCTCCATCCATTTTACCAATTGCTTCTGAAAGAGAAACTGTCTCTAGGAGGATGAAAGGGACAGACGAGGACTTTCCCATACAGAGGGACACAGGGACACAGCTGGGCCCCAGTGACCCTGGGGAGACTTCTGTAGGCTGAAGGGCATGGAGTTGAAGCCTTGGGTCCTTAGAGGTCACTGATGAGGGGACACTGTAAGGAAGGGTTTGAGAATCGCCACCCCAGGTGTGAGACTCCCTCTTCCAATTCCCACTCCCAGGATCTGCGGAGGGAGCAAGGAAATGGTGCCCAGTACATCCCAGGAGACATCAGCATGACAGAGGAACGGAGACTGTCAGCATGATGGGATTAATTCTTGTCTATATCAGTGAGGCGCATCTTCAGAGACCATTAGATCACAAAACCTGTGAGATACCAAATGGATCAATACTTTGATGGAGTCACAATGCAATGATGTCACTGTGTCATTGAGAGATGGTAAAGGGTAGGAGGAGGAGACTAACTAGAGGAAGCAGACATTGAGGGGGTGTGTCTTGGGGGTTATTGGCCTCTTCCAGGGTTCCCACCTCTTTCTTCCTGGCTGCCATGAATGAACTACCCTGTCCCACCAAGTCATGATGGACTAAATCTTCTAAGGTCATGAGCTAAAATAAACCTTCCTCTTGGGAATCGTTGTCCTAGACTTTTGCTCACAGTGATGACTATGGTGTGGCTTGTATCTGACCTGTCTCCCCAGAGGACTCACAAGTGGAAGGCTTGGTGGCCGGCTATGGTGCTATTTTGGGAGGTGGTGGAAACTCCAGGAGATGCAGGAAGCAGAACATTGGGGAATGCCTTCGAAAGGCATCTCATTCCTTGCTCTTATCTCTGTTTCTCCTGGATGGCTACAAGGAGGTGGGTAGCTGGGCTTTGTCTTACCACAAGCCCAGAAGCAATGAAACCAGCAGCTGCTGGCTGGAACCTCGTAGCCATGTACCCAAACAAACCTGTCCTCTTGAAACTCTATCTGTCAGGCTTCTGTTACACTCCTGAAAATTCTAACAGAGGCTGGGGCCACCAGGGTGATGTTGTTGCATGGCTAAGTGGGAAAAGCAGGGGTGTCATACAGTAGTCACCAGCCTCAGGTAATAGGGGGACACAGACACAGGCTCAGACAGTCTGTTCTTGGCTGTGGAGCCTTGGGAAGGTGAATCCTCTGAACCTCAGTTATCTCACCTGCAGAATAAGATGGTCCTACCTCATAAGATGATATAAGGACCAATGGTCTAGTCACTGTATGTTGCATGTGTTTCTATTGTGTTCTATGTCTTTAATAACATGTCCCACACACCAACCATGCCCCAGAGAGTCATCCATGCACACATGTTCCCTAGAAGAACACAGGTTTTTCTAGGATGGCAGGGTGGATCTTGTTGACTGGTGCTGTCTTAATATTGAGCACACTGTCCTAGCTGACCCCATGGAGTTCAGTGGTGTCTGCTCATCCTGAATACCTTACACCTTGCAAATACACTTCATTCAAAAGGGGGGCTGTCTGTACTCAGTGAACACAAGTCGGAGGTTTCAAGGGTAAGAGAAGTGAGCTGGCTGGCAGTAGATTGTGTAGTTGTTTGGGGGAAATGACTTTAGAGGACAGGCATGTCTGTGTCTAGGCTTGGCATGAACCAAAGCCACAGGAAGCATGTTTTAGGCCAAGAAGTATGAGCTGGGTTCTCTCTCTAGCAGAACGGCCACTTCCTTCCAAAGTGCTATTGGAAAACCCTCTGAGTGGGTAAAGATGGGATGCAAAAGGAGTGATCTTTTCTAAACCTTTCCTGGGAATCACACTTGCAAGAAATGCAAAAGTTATGCTTTATGAACAAATCTCTTCAAGGAAAGACAGCATGATAAAGTACGGAAGGAGAGAAGAAGGAAGAGCGAGTGAGTCTGGCAAAGGATAAAAAATACTAACAGGACCTGTGGCTGTAGTTCTAACAGTAGAGCATTTGCCCAGGCTGCACAGGGGCTGAATCTGATCTCCCAGCATTGGAGACAAGAGATCATCTGAGGTCCTTTCAAGGGCATAATGAGGGAGAGACAGGAAGTCGAAATTGGGGATGTTCTGTCAAATCGGCCACGGCCATTCTCACAACACCACAGGAGAGGATCGATAGGTCAATAGGTCCTTCTTACAACATCACGGAGTGATTAGCCTTTATGTGACTGGGAATCATCCAGATACAGTGAGACTGATGGGTGCTGAGCCCAGAGCGTGGCTTGCCAACAAGCCACAGGCTTAAGCTTGTGAGTCCTTTGTGGAAACTGATGATGCCTAAGTCATTCACCTCCTGGGGTAGGGGAAATGCCCATCACCCTGGCCCTAGAACTCACATTACTTTATGAGCTTTGGAGGTCCTTGTGGCTAGAGGCTCAAGAGAGGAAGATTTAGTGCTTCAAAAGTCATGATTGAGCACCATTTACAGCATGGCATATTTGTATGGTGCTTTTAAATCTTTTCAAATTCTTCATATTCATGAGCCCATCAAACCCCAAATCATTCCCTCTAGGTTTCTGACAGACATTCTTCCCACCCCTCCCCTTTCTTTTTTCTTTCCCTTCCCACCCGCTCCTCCTCTCCTCTCCCCTCCCCTCCCTTCCCTTCCCATTCTAGTTATTTTTCCGTTGCTATGAGGAAATACTCTGACTTGAGGGAGAAAGGGTTTATCATTTTGGCTTCAGGTTCCAGAGGTGATAGAATCTATTACAAGGGGAATGTCCACCAAGTCAAGGGCTACCTTGGCTTCCTCTCTTGGTTCGAATCCTGAGCTCCCTTCCATCTGACCTCATTATCGCTTTTTTGTGCTCCCTCCTAGACTGCAGAAGTGTTCAGTCTGGAGATTCTAAGCAGGAGTGAGTTATCCTCAGAGACATGTCCAGAGACATTTTTGATTGTCCTACCTGCCTGGTTGCTCCTGGCATCAGGTGTGTAGAGGCCAGGATACTAAGGCACATCCAGGGAGAGCCATTCACAACCAAGCACCATGAGTGTAAAACCCAGAGGCCTAAAGTGCCTGGTAAAGAAAATCTGACTTTCTCTGATATCAGGATCTTCTTCAAGCCATCTCTTCATTGCTACCAAAGTAGCACTTGGTCCTACTTTGCCATCTCTCAGGTTTCCATGTTGAGGACTCGTCCACCTCTTCAGCCCCACCTCCTCTTCTCTCCAACTGCACACCTCTGCAAGGCCAAGCGATGCCCAGATCTCAACTTGAGTCATGTTCTTGCGCAAACCTCTGAGTTCTTGCCTGGGTGGCAGATGACCACCTCCCAGTGCCTCGATCCTGTGTCATCCATGGCCATCATCTGACCAGAACTTACTTAATCCTCCCAGATCCACCCCAAGATCACCATCCCATGAAGACTTCTCTTGGCTATGCTTCCATTCTCTCATCTTCTCACGTTTCTTCAATCCCCTTAGGGTCACGCATGTGATTTTATTCCTTTACAGACTCAGGGTCCAGGGGAAGAAACAATTGCCGGAGAAGCCTTTAGCAAAGTTTGCTGTCTTGGTTGCTTGAAGAAGCAGGATCGGCCTCAGGTCTGACATCTTCCTTATGAGGCCACAATGGGATCCTGAGTGATTTGATCCTCTGGCTCCCAGTGAGAGGAGAACAAGTGGCTCATCATGCCTGCCTGCCTGCGTTGCCTCCCTAAATGCTCCCATTTATTCACAAGACGAAAGACAAGAGCCTGGCCCCCCAGCATATGGCGGATCAGAAGCAGAGAACAAAAAGAACCAGAGAGAAAGAAACTGGAAACAGTAGCCACTTTGATGCAGGAAAGTCTTTGAGGAAGCAACCGAGGACTGTGCCCCCGGCAGCAAGGAGGAGCTGCCAGAAGGGGAAAGGAATCACTGAAGGCAGGGAGGGGGCTGCTAGCTGCTCCGTGGGCTTCCAGTGAGCGCAGCGGTTGGGCGTGGGGGGTCTCATTAATCTCCCCTCCTTGTTGTCCAGCCTCGGGCCTTACAATCTGTTTCATGAGGAGACTGAGGATCCCTACAGGAATGGCAATCTGAGCCAAGGATGGAGGTGAAGGATCTCACATCATGGCTAGAATAACAGAGTGATTAATAGGAAAGTAGTAACAATATAAAGATTTCATGCTATAATATTTAGTTAGTAAGTAAGCGTATTGAATGTAGGAATGGCCAAATCCTGTCCTTGAAATAATCATGGTTCTTCCTGAGGTCCCTCTGGGGACATGAATGTTGCTTGTCGTGCCAGAATTTCACTAGTGTCTCTAGAGCTTTCTGGTTAGCTGATTAGGCAATATCTATTAAGTCAGTCAGGAGTAACCAGTTTTAGAGAAGCCAACTTAATATTCCTGCTAGCTCCAGGAGGCTGTAATCAGACAGAGGCCATGAGAATGAATACTTTCCTTGGATAAACTGACTTGCACTGTCATGGGCAGTTTAGTCCTCAGCCAGAATTATGCTGGGGCAATAGAGAAGGAGCAGGGAAGGAGGAAATACAATAAAGAAAATAATCTTTTAACACTGGGGTGAAGATTTTGCCCAAGAACAGACTTGATATATATCCTCCTGGAGTTGGTCAGCAGAAGCCGCAACAATGGCCACCAGATAATTTCCTCTTGAAATCAAGCAAATCAAGAAAGTAGCAGGAGCATTCTGGGGAGCTGATCAGGCAATATCTATTAATGTATATTTCCATTTAAGCACAGATGCGGCATGTGACTTCCGGTACACCACAATGGCTAAAGAGGGCTTGGCTTCCATTGTGACTGTTGAAGAAACCAGTTTCGGCCGTGTGTGTGTGTGTGTGTGTGTGTGTGTGTGTGTGTGTGTGAGGGTTGGAGGGTTAACCTGAGCATTTCAGCTGTGCAGTAAGTGTCCAACTCCCACATGAAACTCTAGCATCTTGGTTGAAACATCAGCTGGAATACTTTACACTTTTGCTTTGGGCTTGGGGATGAACTTTCTAGAACAGTAAAGGCAAGACACTAGTGTGTTTTAGAGACGGTGACAGTTCATAGAAATCATGCATACAAGAGATTCCTAAACTAGTTGGGGGCTGTGCAAATGCCCCAGAAGAGAAGGAAGAGGGCAACACCCGCGGGCACGACACCTTCTCTTTATAGGCTCTCATCCATTCTTACACAGCACGAGAAAGCTACATCCTAAACTAGGAACTTAGTCACAGCCCCACCCTTTCCTCGGTCCCTGAAGGACGCATGTGCTAGGAAGATCAAACCAATGTGCATCTTTGGAAAGATCTGGATTTCTTTCTTCTCCCTTTGAGCTGTCACTTGTTATAAAAACAATCATTGATATTCAGCTATTATACTACCATAATCATTAATATTCTTAAAAGGCTCCTGAAAACACATTTATACAATGCTACATGATCAGTTCCTGCATTTACTTTCAATTTAAATAACGGTTTTAGCCTGGGTTTTGAAGTGCTGTTTACTTTAATTACTGTTCTGCCCCTATCTGTGTCTTGACACAGTGTCATTTAATATTTTATGAATTTCCTTTAGCCCTTTTTCCCCTGATATGTGTGATTCTGAGGGGCTGCCGATACAATTTTTTTTTAAATTGCACTTTTAACTTTTCTGAGGCTTGCTGTAAACAAGATGCGGCATGTCTCTGTATCCTCTTCCCCTGGTGACAATGGAAGGGAATAAATAAACCAGCAGACAGCTGCTTGACCAGGGCACAGGGGGTTCCGGCTTGACTGGGCCTCAGAAAGACAGACATATGGCTTCAGAGGAGATATGGTGCAACCCAGAAGAAATCAGAATCTTAAAATGTGGACCCATAGCGTGGTGTCACTAAGCAGTACCGCCTGGGGACTATTGAGTCAGTGCCTGCATTTTAGTAAGACCCCCATAGAATTTACTTGGCAACTGAAGTCCAAGAAGCAATGTCTTAAATAAAATCAGTTGGCAAGTGTGAAGAAAACGAGCTGTCTCCTTTCTTCCAATTCCCTGGGGTAGGGGTGGGGGCAGGGGAAGAATCTCTGCCTTTAGGAATGATAATAGATGTTTTGCTTTTCTCTTTTCTTTATTTTGAGACAAAGTCTTACTATGTAGCTCTAGCTAGGTAGCTAGACCAGGGCAGCATTGAACTTCTAGTGTGATCTCCCTGCCTCAACCTCTTGAGTGCTGGGATAACAGGTGTGCTCCACTACACTGAGCTTATTTATTTGTTTGACAGTGTCTCCAGAGGTTGGTCTAAAATTCACAGCAACTCACCTCCTGACAGCTGGGATCACAGGTGTGTCTTGAGGCCATTTCTAAATAAGTAAGTGTTCATTGTCTATCTCAAGGATCCCCCTCACTTGTTTTAATTCATCTACTCATTAAGCAATCTTATACCTAATACCTGCGTGCTAAGGAATAACAAGACAGAGTGAAGACAACTTAAATGCTCTAGATACACAGCAGGGGACACTAATGGGCAAAGGAGCTTTCACAGGAGAGATGACTTTTGAGCTGATTCTCTCTAAGGATGAGTAAGGGTCTTCTATGTGAGAGAGAAAGAGTGAGTTGGGGAGGACTTAACTGGGACAAGATGGGATTTGTGGCTGGACTGGCACTGCTTTCTCATCTAGTTCGTTCTGGCTATGAGTGCGGACAGGGCCAATGCATTGGAGCAACACAGCATCTGTAGTGGGCTTAATGATGGACAGCTATCTTTCCTTGGAAAGATTTTCCCATGGATCAGAGTTGATTTCTGCAGGACAGAGGAGCACACTCTAGGATGTAGAGAAAGGAGGGAGGACATACAGACTCCTCCACTCTTCCCATTGCTTTAGCCTCTGCCACAGCCATACTTGAGTGGCTGTGAAACTGATGAGCTAGATAGAGTAACACATGAAGTAGTTAGTAGATGATATCTAACATTGGCTGAATGTGAAACCTTGGATGATGAATGAGGAAGAGAAAAACAGCAAAGACGAGAGAAGAACAAACTCAAGGAAGCATCAGGAAAGTCCCAGAAGCCACAGAGAGAGGGATGGCAGACCAGGAAGACAGGAAGGGAGTGTTTCTGCCGACTGGTCTGGACCTCTTCCGCCCACTCTTTGCTGACACGTAATATAGAAACTAGGCCTGTAACTGTCGACAGATCAATACTCCACTGAAGAATAAAACCTCTCTTGGGGCAGGCCAGAGCGGGGATGTGATCTCAGGAATGTGCATCAGGGAATTGGGGCTTATTGCAGAAGGTAGCTTTGGAGGTAACAGGCAGCTGTCAGGCCCCGGAAAATGGGAGGCGAGAGCAGTGGAAATCGAAACCTGTATCAGGCAGCTTAAAGAGAGATATTATTTCCTTGTCTCTTTCTGTATGAACTGAAGTCAATTGCCGTTTAGGTAGGACCAAGCGAGAAGATATGACATCATTGCAAGAGAACAGATCTAAAGACTCCTTTCCTATCAACGTTCTCATAGGTGGTGCTTATGAACATATGAATGGATCGTCTTAATTTAATGCCAAAAGCAAGGGAAAAATCACTGCTGAGATGAGAGATATATACCCAAATATGTGTGGGATCCTGGCTCAGCCTGTTGACACGGCAGGGCTTCCAAGTACTCCACCAGTTAGCTCTGTGATTGGTAGTCCTCAAAGGCCCTGATTTAGCTCGAAGATTCTTAGGAAACTGCCCAGTGTAGTGCCCACCACAAAATAGTTGCTTTATACATCCATCTGTTTCTTTCTTTACATAGTGATTGCTTCTGGCTACCTTACATTTGAGTAGATTTGGTCTCAGGAGGGATTGTAGAGAGAGCAGATGGTCTGGTTTACTTTCAATCCTAGTCACGGCAATAACAGCACGGTAGATGGGGCAATATACGCGGTGCCAGAAGTTTTATACATGTTTCTCCATTTAGTCTTCCAATCAACCCGGCACGGCAGGCATTACCATCTTTGCTTTGCAAAAGAGCAGACTGAGGCTCAGAGAGGTGAAGAAGCAATTCGACCAGATACATAAAGCTATGATGTAAACTCCGGAGCTGGGATTCGAGTTGGCACTTAGGTTTATGAATCATCTCCACCCAAACTGTTGTGGGTATACACGTATCAGCTGGGAGCTGAGAGGACCCTCAAGGATCTTCTTGGTCATAGATTCTCGACTAGGGACAAATTTGAATGGAGGGCAATTGTGACAATATCGGAAAATACTGGGTTGTCACAACTGTGTGGGAGACGGGTGCACACCTGCTTTTGTCACCTAGTACATAGACACAAGGATGCTAGTGAACAGCCTGCAATGTTCAGGGAAGTTCTCACACTAATGCCATGGTGCTGAGGTCTAGATCAAGCTATCAAAACGTTTTGTCCTATACATGAGAAAACTGAGATGGGATTCAAGGTCATGGAGCAGAGCCTGCTGGAGACCACCACATTCTACTCAGGGTCTTTCCGGAACCCTGTGCTGCCATCCAAGAGAAATCTCAAAGAGTGCATCTTTGTCTGCTGCCAGTGAGGGTGTGTAAAGACACTACCTAGTGATCCTGGAAGCCAGCTATTTGTCACATCAGACAGCGTTAGCCTCAGAGCAGCAGCCTATGAAGATTTCAGCAGGGGAGGGGGGAAAGCTAAGGTTTTTCTCAAATAGTGGGGTTTTCAGTTTGCTATGCAGGGCAGGTTTGCAATGCAAGATTCAGTGCAATCCTGAACATGCTCCCAGTGGGATGAGCATGCCAAGGGGAAACTGGAAGTGTCCTCCGGTGGCACTGGCTTGGGTGTTGAGGTGGATGTCTCTTCCCATTGGGATGAGGCCCAGGGAAAGAATACATCTTCAGGGCAGAGTGTGAACTAACTTCCAGATCCAAAGCACAGATCAGGCCCTGGTGAGGGCACAGTGAGGGCACAGTGGGAACAGCCTGCCCTCTAGACTCCTCCCACCACCTGGCATGCTGCGTACTGCACAGGGTAGCTGCACAGGGTGCAGGTGTTTGTTTGGGGAGGGTAGGACTGGTATGGGGAGCAGGATTTCTGGTCACATATGGATTTTTGGTGTCAGTGTCTCAGGGTATCAATATCCCTACAATGTCAAGGATGACAGTAATGCTTGTATTAAGAGAAATGAGTTCCCCTTGAAAGAGCCTAGTGCCAATAGATACGACCAATTGACACACACTAGTTTTCTCCCTGAAGAAGAAGCTAAATGTTTGAGACATGGGAGCTAAAACTTTGGTCAATGTAGAGAACTTTACAAGTGCATTTGGATCTCTGAATCTTTGGGTTCTACATCCACGGATCTGATCAAACACAGATTGAAAATATTTTTTAAAATCTCATGTCTGTGTATTGAGCATGTAAATATATTGCATTTATACTACACTAAGCACTGTTGGGGATTTAGAGATGATTTAAAGTAGGTGCATGTAGGATCTATGCAAATACTATGCCGTTTATGTAACAGTCTTGAACATCCTCAGCTTTTGATATCTGAAAAGACAACCAATTTCTAGTGGGTGTCAAGGTCAACTGTATATCGAAGTCCTTCCTTTATGAGGTAGGGGAGAAGTACATTCAGCCAGTAGCCACTCCCAGGAACAAAGCACTAAATCTCTTTCATTCATAGGAGACAGGCCTCCAGCATCTCCCCTTTGACCCTACTTGCCCATCCTGTCTGGTTACCTGAGATACTTTAATCACCAGACTCCCAGACATGGGGTACAGATGGAAGCGGGCTTCACAGAGGATCCCTGGCTGGGTCCCATACTTGAGCCAGTCCTGCGCCACTCTGGAATGCTCAGTGTCAAAGCACCACCTTCAAAGCAGTGTTTACAGAGAACGCTAATGGAGTCTTTTAGTATTCAGGCACAGCTTTCCATTTTTTTTCTAAAAGTACAACATTGTGGTTCAATATTTGCTGGGTGGTAATTAATGGCACTTAATCTGTAAATCTGAAGCTTGTTTTTCATGTGTTTTAAAAAAAATGAAGGTGACATAGCTACCCCATGTTTGACTCCTTTTCCTCCAATACCATTCCTAGAAATGGCCTATCCTATTTCAGCCCTAGCAGGTCTTAGGACCACAGGGCTAAAAACACTGAGAAAGATTCACTGCAGCAGTTACCTGAAACAAAGAATGATTTATGAAAATAGAAAAGAAACAGACAGCCATCTTACCCCTGGGCCAGATCTGATGTTACAGTCAAAATTCTCTGACTGTGGCTCTCTCTGTCTTATTTCCTTTTTGTTCAGACAGTGTTATAAAACAGAGTACCCTCGGTGATAAAACTACTGTTTACTGAACACCTACAGTGTTCTAGGCGCACACACACACACACACATACACACACAATTTTATTGGAATTTCATAGCATTACAACAATTGAGAGACATGTAGGCATTAGCTCCCTTTCTCAAATGACAAACCAGTTTCAGAAAGATGTTAAATCATTTGTTCATGGCCACATGGATAAAAAATGGCAGAATAAATGGTATCAAATCCTTCCAGACCAGGCTGGCTCCAGAGCATAGCTCTTTCCTTAGTTTCACATTCCTGAAGCAAACATGGATTCCTACAGTGGAAGGAGCATCCCACAGGGTGAACCGTGGCAAGATGGCACCAAAGGCAAGCCAGATGAAACTTGAAAAGAAGAGGGAGTTTGACAGGGGAGATGAGGGGTTGTAAAGAGAAAGGGAGGGCATATGGGATTGGGGATCAGGGAGCGATCACTAAATTCATGTCTGCAACACTAAAACGCAATCTTAAAAAATGAGCCATGAGCATGTTCGTCTGACCTCTTTTCAGTCTGGTCAAAGGCTTCTCCAGTCATTAATTACTCTGTGTTCTATGCTGTCGCCTTGTGTGATACTCTGGGCAGCCATCAGTGAGTTACTCTCACTTTACAGATGGAGAAGATGAGGTGCTGGGCCGTTATGGCTTTGGTAGGCTCCTGCGACCCCTGTTGACAAGGACCCATGCTCTTCATCTGATTGTTCTGTTTTTCATATGAAAACACAGTGGCAACAGGCAACTAATGCCTGTATTTCATTCAGGCAGGCAGAGGCGAAGCAAGTAGCACTTTGAAGGTATGTGGGGTGTTTGGCAGGCAATGAATGAACGAGTACTGGTGCCATGGGCGTTGGTGTGGCGGATACCTGACACAAAAATGCAGGCGAGCAGTGCAAACGAGGCAGCACGCATCTGATTTTAAAAACCTCAGGGAGTTTTGTGTCTGCAAATAAAATGTGCTCCATTTTGCCAGAGCTGAGGGGATTGGTCAAGAAAGAGCGCTTAGAATTTTGACACTGCACTTTGATCAGTTTGACGGGTTTAATATTATAGAAATATTTCATTGTTGCAACGGAGAAGAGGAAATCTAATCATCCATCCAGCAGAACTTTAGATTTGTCTCGATTCGCTAGAGGGGCGGGAGCAGTGGGCAGAGACAGAAAGAAAAGCTGATTTAAAACCCAGCTTGACCTGCAGTGATTCGGCCCATTAGTTCAAATTGCATGTGCATTTCCCCTTTTCTCTATTTTTTTCTTCAAATTTTAAGTCATTGCTTTATTTTCAAAATATTACTTTTTTAAAGTGGCACCTAATTATGTTTTCTCTCCACATTCATTGTGAGTAGGTAATAGAGGCTGCAGCGGGGAGTTGTAGCATGATTAATGCAAGAAAATGCAGATGGGGCTGAACTGAAGTGCGAAAGATGGTTTTGTAAATAGGACTGGAAGGACATCAAGGACTCTATTGCTGAACTCAGTAGAGATGGACCCATTCTCTCTTGCAGAAGGAATAGGTCTGGAGAAAGTCTGTGCGGACATACCAAGCCAGCCTTCAGTGGGCCAGTGTGTGCTCTGTTGTCAGGGTGACATGAAATCCCCCAACCCACAGATCTCTCTCCTTGCTAGGAAGCACCTTGCTTATATTTGCTGCTTGTTCCCATGGGTAAAGCTCTGTTTGCTTCCGGCACCTTCTTTTATCTCGAGAATGAAAACTAACAAGCAGTCCTGCCTCTGCTTGTCGGAGGCTCTGAAAAGGAGGGGCTGCTGGAAGAGTATTTGGTGTCTTGATGGAGCAGGAGACAAGGGACTGGACTGGACACAGGCGGCAGCACCAAGAGGCATATCCAGATAAATTCTTAATTTGGCCTAGCCAGGCTCCGATATGTTCTTCTCTTGTTGGGAGCAGAGAGAGTAATGTTGGCTAGACTTACACTTATTTTAATAAGGTAATTAATTAATTAGTGAGGCTGAAGATGAAATCCAAGGCCTTGCTCATGCACCTCTAGGCTAGATTCACTTTTAAAATGAGAATAAGCTTCTTGGAATAGAAAATACACATTATTGCGAATGTTTCCCAAGGTATAGCAGGCGACAAAGGCCTCTGGAGATGTCACTGGATGAGGCTTACTTTGGGGCTGGATTAGGCAGAGTGGCAGGTCAGAGATGACATTTCAGTGCTAGGTGCTCTTGTCTGTAAACCCAGGAGAGAGAGCCGCCTCAAGCTTTTTATAACATAGACAATTCTTCCTAACAGTAAGAGGAGACAGTTTGGGTCCAAGACAGCGTATTCTTTCCTACATATACGCTCTACCCCCTACACACCCTCTCACCCCCATTTCCTCATTTCTCAGCTCCAAGGAGCACAGGTCCAAGTTCTAGTTCAAATCCCTACAAGTGCTACTCACCCATCACGCACATAGATCTATGGACATTAAGAAACATAATTTGTGGCTAGAGATATAATTCAGTAGGAAAAGTATTTGGCATGAAGACCTTAGCTCGATATCTAGAGTTCATGTGAAAAGCACAGCACGGTGGTGTGTGATTCTAATCCCCATGCTGGGGAGCTGAAGACAGGTGGATTCTTAGAGCACAGTCAACAAGCAGCTTAACCTAACAGGTGAATCGAAAGTCTACAGGGCACATAGTCTCAAAAACAAGGTGGGTGGTATCTGAGGAATGACACCTGAGGCTAACCTCTGGCCTCCACATGCATACCCCTCACATGTGCATCCTACACACATACATACACATATGCACTCATACATATATAAATCTGCACATGTACACACATAGCATACATAGGGTTTTCATGATACAGACTTTGTGATCTTTTCATTCTCTTAGGTTTTTTTTTTGGAGTGTGTTTATTTACCAAATTCATCCACAGGGCATGCACACTGACAGTTAGGTACATGTGTCAACTGGATGGTTGAGGGTTCAAGCTCTGGGCACATTTATAGAGAATTAGTAGTTAAGCCCAGAGCGAACCTGAAGGAGATTGGGGAAGAACCAACCTATGGTGGGTGGGACTAGGCCCTGGAATAAATCACGGAGAGCTGATTGAGAGAGTTGGCATCCTTGTGTACACTTGGCCAGACATGCTGGTCTGGCAAGTAAGGATTGTTCATCTCTCAGCTGTTGTGTGGTGATGGTGTGGCCAGTTCCCTCGGCCCTGGTGTTGGTCCGTGCTCTCCCATCAAGCTGGACTGAGAACTGTAACCAGGAATTGTAAGAGAGAATAAACCCTTGTTCCCTTAAGCCGTATGATGGTCATTTATCAGCAACCATGCTGGCGAACTGCAACACACACTGACAGTTAGGTACAGGTGCCAACTGGATGGTCGAGGGTTTGAGTTCTGGGCATATTTGTAGAGAATTTGTAGTTCAGTCAAGAGAAAATCTGCAGGAGATTGTCTAGATGATGGGGAAGGCCCAGCCCATGATGGGTGGAACTGGTCCCCAGGCGGGTGAGATCTAACAGTTCCCAGAAGGGAACTGTTTGTGAAAGGCATCCTTGTGTACACTTGGCCAGACATGCTGGTCTGGCAAGTAAGGATTGTCCCTCTCTCAGCTGTTCCATGGATATGGTGTGGCCAGTTCCCTCTGCCCTTTGGTGCTGGTGCATGCTCTCCTGCCAAGCTGGACTGAGAACTATAACTTGACTATCATAAGAGAACAAACCCCTTGCTTCCTTTAAGCAGTTTTGTTATGATTTCATCAGCAACCATGCAGGCTAACTACAACCCTGACTCTTACTGGAATTCACTAGAAGTCAGATACCCCACATCTCAGTATCCTATCTGAATGTATTGTGAGTGATGAGGGATGGTTTAGTTCATCAAACGGGAGTTTCCGAGTTCATTATGACTCTTCAAAGGAAAAAAAACCAAGAGCCTAGAGTAAGACCAGAGGTGAGAGCAACTTTTAACACATGGGCAAGTTTAGACAGCAGGTGGAGAAATGTTTGAGGAGACACTCGGCAAACAGTCCTAGAATCTCAGTAAGAAAGAAAGGTTCTTGCAGGAGGGATGTGGGTATTTTCAGATTCTCTAGCTGTATTCTGAGCATAATAAACCAGTAGGCTATAGAACCAAGGACCTGCTTCTTAGGCAGATTCCACGTCCATCTAAGTGGAAGATATTTGGTATTACGGAGGATCTGGGTGGGTCCCGAATAAAGGAAAGCCTAGCAAAGTCGAGTGCAGTGCTACATAGCTGCTAAGAGAGGGAGAGTTAAACTTCCAACCCACTGTTCTTACCATTGCTGCGCCCAACTCCACTGGCTAGATTTTACCCATAGAGAGAAGCTTTTTTGTGTCTGAGGGGATCAGGGGGTTGAATGGAGGACACTTGGGCTAAGAAGGAAGAATGACTTAGAACACATGGGAAGCTCTATTTACACCGAGCTTTAAATTGAACTTCCCATTTTCCAGCTTCGGCTTCCAGAATGCACCCTTAATCTCATTCATTTGCATAAGCTTTAAAATAAGCCTTTAGAACAAATGTAAATGGAGCTTCAAAGAACAATATTATGATGGGTTCAGTGTAAATGACTCAAAAACATATGGACGGCATTTCTTGAGGATTTCCCAGAGTCATCTGTTTGTACGCAAGGGGTGTTTATTAGTGAAGCAAAACTGGGCCGTGGGAAGAAAGGGGTGTCTGTGGGGGGATGATACAGCCGACCCTATCACTGACTGTCCCGCCACAATGAGATGACTCGACCAGGTGGACATGAGATAGCCAACATAAAGCAGAATCCAGTCTCTTTATGACACTGAATTTGGGTGTTAAGGAGCAACTCTCATCCCGGGTCACAGGACACAGAACACGGGTATTAGGACTAGAAAGGACCAGATATTTTTCCATAAAAGTCCTTTTATCAGAAAATTGAGGAAACTGTGTTTCAGAGAGGGCAAGTTACTTTAACATCAAACAACCAGCAAATGGTTGAACTACAATGTCAGCCCAAGAATGTCTAACTCCAAATCTTATTTGCTTTCTAATACATTAACCAACTGCTGAGAAATCTGAAAACATTATTTTCTGGGGCCAGCAGGCAAACATGACTTTGGAGAGAGGTTATGCAGCTAGAACTTTATTGATCAACAGCTTTGGGATGTCACTGACAAGCTGGTTGCCGGGCAACGTGGCTCCTTTCTGAAAGGCAAGAAAGAGATCCCGAAGATGATGGATCTGCATTAAGCAAAACTCAGTCACAAAGCACAGCCAGGTCAAAGACATGGTTTTCTGGGGTTTGGAGTTTCTAGGTCAGCTGCCCAGGGGCTGTACCCTGCTCAGCTTATCTGAGATGAGACCGTCACTAAAGACCTCCTCAGAGACAGAAGTCAGGAAAACCAATTTAAGATCCCCTTCGCCAGGGCAGATGAAGATATGGGCTTGTTTCCCGCTTAGTGTAAGGACTGTATCTTATCTTGCTAGGCTGGAAATCAGAGAATCTGCATAAACCCTAATCAGAAAGATGACAATGGGGGGGTTGAAAGTGGGTGCTGATAATTATGGACAAGTCACTTGATCAACCAGTTTTGTAATACCAGTCTATGGACAGGTGCTGGCTAGCTAGAAAAGAATCACCTGAGATGTTGGCTAATTTAGAGACCCACAGGTTCCAATTTCAATAATTCCCGTTTTAGCTCTGTCATGGAACCCACTAGTAATCCCATTCATTCATTCATTCATTCATTCATTCATTCATTCGTTCATTCACAGATATTGGCCACACATCTTGGAGAGATTCTGAACTCTAGAGAATATAATCGTGAAGGCTGAGCTGAACACGATGCACTCTGCAAGGCAACTGGGGTGCATGGCTGCTTAAAGAATTCTTTGGCAGGGGCTGGAGAGGTGGCTCAGGGGTTGAGCATCTGCCTTGCAGGCGGAAGGTCCTGAGTTCGGATCCTAGACCCCATGTGTAGACGCCGGGCAGAAGCGGGGGCGGCCTGCGTTTCTGGTCCTGGGGGACAGTGCCTCTGAATCCCGGGGCAGAGTAAACAAGGAGAAGGGGGAGCCAATCCATGGTGGTTTCCAAATTCGCCTGTGGTCTACAAACACCCCCCACACGCACACGCGTGCACGCTCACACACATGCACAATTGAATAAAAAAAAGAATTCAAGGGGGGGGGGACATGGCTCTGTGATTAAAACGTGTGTTACACAAGCACAAGGACGAGGGTTCTGGCTCGAATGCATGTAGAGTCTGGATTGGGGGGTCGCAGTCCATCTGTAATTTCAGCATTTGGAAGTCAGAGACAGGGCATCCGCACAGCAGGTTGGCTCCAGACTAACCTATATCTGGGAGCTATGGGTTCAGTTGTGAGATCTTCCTCAAAGAATAAGATAGTGCACAATTGAGGAAGACTCCTGATATCAACTTTGGGCTTCCATATTCACCCCCCCCACACGTGCACGTAACACATATGTGCATACGCACATGTGAATACACATACACACAACATTCACACGTGGAAAATAAAGGAAAAAAAGTCCTTGTTTGAGGCATGGTAGTATCATAGGATCTTGTCCAAGGATCTTGTCAACATTGGATTTGGTTCTTCGCTTTTCCACTTACTGCTTCTATGGCCTGATTTATACAATTCATCTAACTAACCTCCCTGATCTCATGCGCTCTCACTCTGAGGGATGTAATGATGGTCCCTACTTCATGTGATGACTGAGCTGCCCAGCCAGGCTCACCAATGGCTAATGCATCCACAGAATGCTGGGGGCATTCAAGAACATGTATGGTATGAATGTGTGCATGAAACACACATTGGGGTTCCCTGTCCTATGTCCCATGGTACCAGCTAGAGAGCTTATGACAGCAAACAGCGGGGAGTATGTCATATGACCTCGGTGGCCATAGAGAATACGCTCTGATCCTCCAGTGGATCCCATGTGTGTGCCACATGCAGCTTCTGAGGGGAATTTCAGCCATGGCAGGGACTACATTGGCATGTCTGCTTGAGTTCACAGGAAAAATCCCATGGAAGAGGGGGCATGGGATTTGGGCCTTTGTGATAATGGAATTTCTATAAGAGGAAATGGTAGAAGTACCTCAGGAAGTGAGGTACCCACATGTGGCAGAGGGCTCAAAAAGGCAGAGATGTACGCAGGGAGGTGGTGAATACGCATGCCATAGAGTGAACTGGACAGCTGACCCTTGGAGAAAGGCCCTGAGTGTCAAACTAAAGAGACTGGACTTCATCTTTCGTCAGGGCACACAGCCGATGCCAGTCTCCCTCTCTCTCTCTCTCTCTCTCTCTCTCTCTCTCTCTCTCTCTCTGTTTAGAAATGTGCAACCTTTTGATAAGTATTTGTTGAATGAATGACTAAGTTGTTGAGCCGGGGAGCTGCCTTTCTAGAAAGTTTATCCGGAAGTGGTGTGGAGATCAGAGAAAATGGAGGAGAGACCAGAGGCCGGGGCTGGGCAAGGGACGAGGCTCTTAGTACTCCAGGGGTGACAGGCTGCCAGATTTGAACCAGGCCAGTGGACAGCAGGCAGAAGGCAGATGCAGGAGGCATTTCTGGAGGTAGAGATGTGGATAGAAAGGCCAGAGGCTTCACTTCTTCAAGTTTGCATCTGGAAGAATATGGGGTTCTATGGGGTCAACCAAAGGGCTTCAGAAAGGGCCTCAGAGCCTCCTCTGAGTTGGGGTCCCATGTTCTATGTCCCATGGTACCATCTAGAGAGCTTATGACAGCAAATAGTGGGGACTATGTGTCCTCAATGGCCATAGGTAATATGTTCTGATCCTCCAGTGGACACTTCAAAATTGGCTCACACTGACTCCTGTATATTCTGTTTCCTCAACATATTCACATCCTTGATAAAGTATAACTGATAAATTACAAAGAGATTAACGATGATAACTAGCAATAAAAACCAGACAGTCATAATAAAATAATTCAATAAAATTATTTACAACTTATGGCTAGACTCATTTATTTGATATTTTCAGACCATGGGTAACTGAATCTGTAGGGCCATGGAGGAGTAGGGGTGCTTTTTACTACCTAAAAGACTCATATAAATGTTGATAGTGTTTTTAGAGCTGCTTCCTGTTAGACTTTTGGCTTTAGGAAGCAAGTTCTGCCTGCCTTGTGTCAGTTGTGTCTCTAGCATTAAGAGATGGAAAAAGAAATGTAATTGGCCGCTAAGAATGTGGTTGGCTGTGTTTGAAGCATGCCACGCTGGGGGCTGGCTGAGTTGAAATGTCCATTGGTAGCCACAGTGCTCTGGAGTAGAGGTCCAGTTTTAAGAGAAAGATATTGGTCCTCAGTGGGGACCTCCTTCCATCCCAGGCATCTTTTAGAAGATACAGGGAACCTTCCTCCAACTCATCCTCTATTCTCTAGTCTTTCCACTAGAGACTTTCTGAATTAGAGCTGTGGCGACATCCTGTGATACACAATAGCCTCCTTTGGGTGGAGAAAACCACACTGAAATTGCAGCTTCCGAATGAGGCTTTGTACTGTACCCTACTGCAACTCTCAAGGAGAAAAAGAGGCCTAAACCATCTCTTACCTCACTAAAAGCAGCATTGGGTTCATAGTCCAACATCTGAGGAAAGGCAAAACGCAATTTTTACAATGTGGCCCCATGAACTGAAACCAGTGAAGCAAGATCAAAATGAGGGAAACAAAAGGGAAGAAAGAAAACAAGAAAACAAAACCTACAGATGACTATTTGCCTGACTGTAAACATTTGGTACTACCATTTCCATGGATTCTTGGTGTCCTCGCTAAATTCTCAGATATTGTGGCATCAAGTCAACAAAGCCAAACACAGAGATCAGAGAGATAAGACAGAATGCAGCGAGTCTGAATGCTGAGCTGCCCACTTACCAAAGTCTTGGAAGTGTTTTGTCCCACAAAATTTCATGTACTAGAGGTTTGATCCCTGATGAGGTGATAGTAAGAAGCAGTGGAGTCTTTAAGTGGGACCTAGTGGGAAGTCCTTTGGTCACTGTTCATGCTGCCCCCCCTGAAAGGATTAAATCCTTGTGGGATCCCCAAGGTAGCTCTTGAGACAGAATTGCCATAAAAGAGCCAGCCTGATTGCTCCCACCCTCTGGTGTCCTTTTTTCTCTCCCCTTTATCCCTCTCCTTTTCTCTCCTCTTCTGTCTCATCTCTTTCTCTTCAATTTCTTTCTCCTCTCTGTCTTATTTTCTTTTTCCCCACCTCTTCCCACCTCTCCTGCTATGATGTTATTTACTATGGTAGAATACAGCCGCGAGAGGCCCTAGCCAAAGTCAGGAGGGACTCTAGGACTTCGTGTCTTTGGATATGTGAGCTAAATAAACTGCTTTGGGAAGCCCCAAGTATTTTCTATATAACCACATAAAATGAAGTAACAACAGAAAATTCATCAAGTAGGAGTCTAATGTTAGAGTCTGGCCAACAGCGAATTTTTTTAGAGTTCTCTGGTTGCCCCGTTTTGGACCTAGTCTGGTTTCCATAACCTCACGACTTACCCTGCTGAGCAAAGAAAGAACCCCTGAAAAATAGGGCCAGGCATGGTATAGGACTGTACTATGTACAATTCCTTCCTTCCTTTCTCCCTTCCTCCCTTCCTCCCTTCCTCCCTTCCTTCCTCCCTCCCTCCCTTCCTTCCTTTCTTTCTTCCTTCTTTCCTCCCCCCTTCTGTCTCTCCCTTCCTCCTTCCCTTCCTCCTTCTCTCCTCTCCCCTCTCCTTTCTTTCTTTGACAGAACTTTGCTACTATATAGCCTTGTTCCCAAAAGGGACAATATCAGAGGTACTGGGAAAGGCCTAAGCTATGCTAAGTTTCCTTGTAGGAACTGCTGCTAGAGACTGTGCTATCATTCAGGAAGGTTCTTTCTTTCTTTCTTGTCACTATTTTATCTCTACCATTCTACCTATTCTTTGTTAAATTTCCCTTCTCTCCTTCCCTCTCCCCTCCCTCCCTCCTTCCCCTTCTCCCTCCCCCTTCCTTTCCCTCCTTTCCCTTCCATTCTTCCTTCCTTCCTTCCTTCCTTCCTTCCTTCCTTCCTTCCTTCCTTCCTTCCTTCCTTCCTTCCCTCCTTCTTCCCTCCTCTCCTTCCCTCCTTCTCTCACTTTCTCTTGTCTCTTTTTCTTGCTGTCAGAACCTTGTTACTATATAGCCCAGGATAGACTCAAACTCACCGCCTCAGCATTCAGAGCCTCGGAGTGACAGGTGTTTACCACCCTGACCTGCTTCTTTGTGAGGTTTCTTTGCAGCTTTATCTTCCACTTATCCTTTCAATATGGATAATCTCTGTAGTTGGGTCCAGACAACTTTTCCTAATTTTGTCCGTGTTCTCTATTCTCCTTTACTTATTCAACATTTTTAAAAGGCATCTTATATTTGTCCAACATGGTGTTGGGCCTTTGGTGATATGAACACAAATGACAGATCTGTCTCTACTAGTCTGCGGTTCAGTAGAAAAGCAGGTGCAGAAATGAAGCACAAGCCTGGGTGTGTGGATGTACCCTCATTCTGAAGCAGACCTCACATGCCTGCTGCTCCTGATGAACTCTGACCCTCAGAGAGTCACGTGATGGAGTGATGGATGTACTCATGAAAGGGTTGTTGCGTAAGTATTAAATGAAATGCTGGTCATGGACCACTCATCTCGGGATCTAACATGTAGCAAGACCACAGTCCAGAAAGCCAGTCTCATCTCATGCTGCTGTCCAGACCACGTGGACCCCACCTGGACCATCTGCATTCCCCGATGAAGCAACGCAATCGCACGGTCTCTACCTGGATGGCTATCTTTTCTCTAATCAGAAAACTTCTATTCATCATTTGCATGTCACCAGAAGGCAGTGTTCAGATGGATTGCTCTTGCTGTATAGTATTAGAGACCTGGCATGACTGGATGTGCACCTCCCTTGAGCTTTGTGAGTCTAAAGATGGTTTC
Source organism: Typhlomys cinereus (assembly GCA_023101885.1). Taxonomy (NCBI): domain Eukaryota; kingdom Metazoa; phylum Chordata; class Mammalia; order Rodentia; family Platacanthomyidae; genus Typhlomys; species Typhlomys cinereus. The sequence goes on along the minus strand of JALPQD010000282.1, from coordinate 1,471,908 downwards.
ATTTGCTGTTAGAATCTCTAGACCTAACCCTCCTGCCTGACCTTCAGGATGCACTGAGCATGCAGGAGTGGGGTGAGATGACAGGTATTGTGCAGGGACAATTCCCAAGAAACCCCTGAGTAAGCCTCCACTTTGCCGAGTTGTCTTTTATAGATGGGACTCCAGTAATTATCCCCATCTGGACATCCACAGTCCGTAAAGTTTCTACCAGGGGCAAAGTGCCAGGCGCCCCTTTTTTCTGTCCCTGGTTGTGGGACACCTACTCCAAGGAGCCATGGTCCCTCTACGGGGCTGTTCCATCAATAATAACCTCTTTAGGAATGGAGTCATTGCTCCTTGAATCTGGACAGGTTGACCTTTTAAAGTGAGAATGGCCAATACCTGAAAAGCTTTGTTTTTTTTTTTCCTCCAATATTCCAGTTCTAGAGAGTCGGAGGAGGCCTGAGGGGTGGGGTCCTCTCACCCGGGGTGCCTTTGCCTTCTGGGCAGTGGGTACACAATCTCCCTGCCTCATCAGCCACTGCTGTTCACTCTCTTTCCCAATAAGCGGCCCAGCTTCCCCCGGCAGAAGGCCGCCTTCGCCCCAGGAAGCTGTGAAAGCAATAAAAGAACTAAATGTTTTCTAGGTCACTGCCTGATCAAGTCCCCACTTAAACAATAATCTTGCCGTTGCATCTGCAAAACCCCAGACTCAGGCCCCAAAAGGTTATTTCATCAATAATTCTTGAGCTTGCCTACGGCGGGCAGTATTCCCAGCAGGCGTCTGGGGCCATCTCTAAACAGGCTCTGTGGAGGAAAGGCCTTGCTCCTTCTCAAGTGCTTAGGCAGGAGCCATTAATATTGTTGAAAGCCAGGGTGGGGCAGGAAGGGCAGGAAGTGGGCAGAGGGAGGAAGAAAGAAGAGAGAGGGCTGGGGAAGGGGGCAGGGGCTGTACTGGGTCCAGCCTGCAGTCTTAACAAGAAGAGAAGTCGCTCAGGCTGTAGGTAACCATGAATTAAACCTCGGGCACCTGTGCCATCCTACAGGCTGATGAAAATTCTGACTGACAGTGGAAAACTTCCAACGTGTTGGAATCTACAGCTGTCATTCTACCGGGGTTCCCTAGCCAACAAGCTAGTGAAATGGGCTTCTTTGATTTACTCAGCATATTTACCAGGCAATTTGCAAGAGCAAGTAATTACTCCTCAGTTCATTGACTCCTAGGTGGAGAACCACTTAGGTCCTCTGATTTGACCTCCATCGAGCCTTCCCAGGCCTCCTTGAAAGCTGTTCCTATTAGCATTTAAAAAATCTCCTCTCAGCCCTGGTTTCCAGGCCGGTGGAGTGGCAGCCATGTTCCCCAGGGCCTGTCCCTGTGCCCACGGCGGCGGCCCCCGCTTGCAACTTCTGCTATTGTGCTTTTCATTTCCTGCTCCAAGCTGGGGCTACAGTGCCTTGTCCTGCGGCTTTGCAGCCAGTGATTAATTCCCTCTCTTCATTTATACTGTTTACGTGGAGGTATTTATAGACGGTGATTGTGCTCCCTCTGAGCCGGATCCTTTCTCAACTATATAAATTTGCTTCTCTCGCTCTCTCCTGATACGACTTATCTGCTAATCCCTGGAACATTTGTTGGTGTTTATGTTTGGCTCGGATTTTCTACACCTTTCCTAAATTGCACTGCCTGGCGTTGCTCAACTTGCCCCACTCCTTGATGTGGGTAAGAAAAACCCAGCTTCTTTCTGAGGCTTTTCTCCTGGGGCCCTCAGCTGCTGAAACCCGGAAGATCACACAAGGGGAGAAGAGGTTAACAGATGGCTCGTAATTTTATTAGAAGAGCAGCTCAGAAAGAAAGATCATTTTTCGAATGACTTCTTTACCAAAGTACTCTGTGCAATTCTCTGCACCAGTCCCATTAAAAAGGCTGTCCCCAATCCCCCCCAAAAGACAACAATTGGGTTGGAGAGATGGATCAGGGGTTAAGACTCTGCCTTCAGAGCAGAAGGACCTGTGTTCAAATCTCAGATCCCACAAAAAAACGCCAGGCAGACATAGTGGTGGCCCATACTTCAGGTTCTGGAAGGCTGAGCCTGGGAAATCCCATGAAGTCTAAAGGAGATAGAGGCAATTCAGGATGATTCCTGAAGTCACCCTTAGGCCTCCACAGGTACACACAGTGCTCTCTCTCTCTCTCTCTCTCTCTCTCTCTCTCACACACACACACACACATACACATACACACACACGACAACCATTATTTCCTTTAGAAGGACATTTTAAAGGTTGTATAAGGAAAAGGAGCCATTATCAAGGGAGGGAAGGAGTAAAAACTGGTTATTGTGATCATTTTCATAACTCCACCCTCAGTGCATTTAGAGCAGCTGTCAGAGCTGGAAAGATCTCCAGAATTGCACTTGTTAGCTATCCCGATCACTGAGGACCCTAGAAGTAGACCACAGACTGATTGCATTTTCTATATGAAGAAACTGAGTCAGGGTCAGGCTGGGCTGGGAGTGCATGTTTCAAAAATCACAAATCTGGCTTCAAATGTCTAACCTGCAGCTATCTGTAGTCTTGGATTAAAATACCTCATTTTAAGGAACTTCAGGTCCTCATCTGCAGAATGCCAGAGTCAACATACATCAGAGTTTACCACGTGTACTGAAAACAATGAATGGAATATATAGGTATCAGGCACATAGTAACTGTGGAGCAAATGATTGACATGACTGAGCACAGACAATGAGATCTGCTCAAAGCCACTGTGGCCATCCTGAGATCTGAGACTGGTGCTTTCTCAATTCAGACCATCTACTATGGTACATCTTCTTTAGTATGTACCCTACTGGACTCAGTCTGAAGCCATTAAAATACCAGAAAAAGTCTGGAAGCTTTCAGAGGAGCTTCAGGAAGTTATCCAGAAAACCTTCTTGTCTTCTTTGAAAACAAGGCCCAGCCTGTGTGAGGATTGTTTGAGTCACACACGGAGGTAACTTGAACGTGCATGGAATAGCAGAGGCCCCTAGAACTTTTTGGAGGGCAACTGAGTCAGAGTACAGAGTAAGGTCATCAGTTTAAGCTGGAACTGAAAAATGTTCTGTGGAATTTTTCACAGGGACGTACCAGGCATTTTTACTAGAGAAGTACCAGTCATTCTTACTAGGAGACTACCAGGTCTTCCGGGACACTTACAAATGTCTAACCTAACTGCCCCATTTCTATACTGTGAAGCAGATGAAATGCTTCTCCTTTTTTATGTAGGCGTGCATGTGTGCATATATACATGTATATGTGTATGTGTGTGTACAAGAAGGCACATGAATGTCTTGTGGGGACCCAAGAGAGACTTTGGAAATCATCTTGGATTGTTCTACTTCCTCATTGCTTTGATCTGGATTTCCCAGGCTCTGCCTTCCAGGGCCAGAATTGCAGCTACTGCCATATCCACCTGGCATTTTTACATGCTATCTGGGAATCCAAACTCAAGTCCTTACAAGAACTTACAAGGCAAAGACTTTAATCCCTGGGACCCTTCCCTAGTCTAGTACTTCTCCTTTTATAGATAAAGAAACAAGTACAGACATGTCCCATGCATTTTACAAGCTAGAAATGGCAGTGCCAACACCTGAACCAGGACCTTAGTGATGGATGCTCATGCTCTCTGCTGTCAGAATGTGCTAATAAAACACATGGTGTCGCCACTCAAGAGCTTGGATTTGCAGGGTACCTATCTCTAAGGAGATAAACACAGTTATAGATTTTTATAAATCCAATTAAGTTAGTTATCTTAATATGATCTTGTCTAGTTTTTCCAGATGGATATGTACACATGTGATTTGGACAGGGAAATCAATTCAAATCATTTAGACTAAATATATTCTATTTTATGTCTATGCTATGGAATTAACCAGAGAATTGATAACACTTCCCCTTCAAGTCCACAGCCTAGACGTTCAGTCTGAATATATCCTGTGGAACCCCAGGAGTGATCTGAGATGACCCTACCATCTCAATGTGTTCAGTCCACTCCCCAAGATCTAAAATGGCCAGGAAGCCAACTATCACACTCTCTGAAAGGTCTTCAAGGACAATTTGCCTTGGTACATCATCTCCTCCTTTCATAACTCTTCCCAGCCTGAAAGTTGCTATACTAATCAGGATGTCGATTGCTTTGAGCAAATCACTTTTCCTTCTGTTCCCTTCTCGCTGGTGATGGAAAGCAGCTGGGAAGGTTTCGATAGCTCTGTTATGAACTTGAAAGCTGTTTTAAAAACACTGCTGCGGTTTCTCTTCCGCAGCCAAAAAAAAAAAAAAAAACTTGATTCTTTTGGCATTTGTCACAAAGAGAGACAGTTTGCTACACATCTATCTATTTGTTAAGAGAGTCACAATAACTTTGGAAGGTGAGATCTCAGGAGGCAAGAATGACCATTGATTAAAAAGCTGTGCCAAACAGTTACCACAGTGCGTGCTGCAAATGGATCTTCACTCCATGGCTCCTGGTAGTGAAAAGCAGGGAAAAAAGACTATGGCTAAGATTCTAGTCGCTACCTGAACATGGGAAGAAGAAAGTTAGAGAGGGAAGAACACGAAAGAGGATGAAAACAAACAGAAGTTCATGCTTCCAAACCCTACACTCAGAGACTGGGTTACAGGGTAAAAATACCTGGTTTCAAATTTCTATTCTGCCATGGTATATGACCGTGACTCATTTATTCCATCTCCTGGCTGCTTCTTTGCAAAACAGGTACAATGACAGTTTCTATTACCGACTTAGGAAGAGAGAAGCATACTGTGAAAGATTCCCCAGGCTCTAGGAGGCAGTCAGAGCTTTGCAGCTCTTGCTACTTCCCTCTTTTTTAGATGCCTTATTTTTTTCATTATTTTATTTTTCTACTTTTACAAGCATATTAAGTACTCATCCTCGCTTCCCTTCATTCCCTTCCTCCCATATCTTCATCAATCCATCTCACTCCTTCCCACCTGGCTGTCTGCCTCTATGGCCTAACTCCCCACAAGAGTAGACAAGCCAGAGGAAACCCTGGGGTCTATAGAGGCAATCTTTTTTTTTTTTTATTTCCGCTCATACAAACTTACCCGGTACACCGGTCCCCTCCCTCCCTCCATGCCCCCCCATCCCCCTGGTCCTCCTTTCCCCTCCTCTCTCCCTCCCCATCCCCCAGTGCCTCCCCCTCCCATCCCGGAGCATCCTTTAATGTGCATGCCAAACTCTCCTCTGGATCCTCCTCTCTGATGAGGTGCAAGGACCCAGTGGCATTTCCCTGAACCCTTTCCTGTGTTTCCCTTGAGCATAGGAACACTACTGTGGCTGTCAATCCCTTGTCTCCAAGGATCCTAGTGCCTTTAGTCCATGCTAGACTTTGTGGGGCCAATTATGTATTGGACAATGCACAGGGCATGCAAAGTCCTATTATGATTACTTCGGCCCTAACTTGTGTGGAGTATCTTGCATATCATTACTCCTCCCATCCTTGTGTTCTTACAATCTTACCACCCTCTCTTCTGCAAATTTCCCTGAGCTTTAGGATGGGGAGAGATTAGGCTGGCCTAGTTCCAGGTGGTTGATAAAGAGTCCATAGAGATGATCTTGTTACTTTCTTTAGTCAAGTATTCATCCCGGGTCTTGGATGTTGAAATTATTTTTAGGAGCTTCCTCTCTTGGGGATTTTGAACTATTCGTTTATTTGTTTGATCGTTTACTTATCTAGTGTGTGTATGTAGGTATGTGTGTGTGTGTGTGTATCAGAAGGCACCATGTGTCTCCCTGGGGAACCAAGGGCGACTTCAGAATCATCCTGGATTGCTTCTACCTCCTTTTTGCTTTGCTTTTGGTTTTCCCAGGCTCCGCCCACCAGGACAGAGGTGCAAGTTGCTGCCTTTTCCGCATGTCATTTTTACATGGGACCTGGGATCCGGACTTAGGACCTTTTGCTTGTGAGGCAGTGTCTTAACCCCTGAGCCATCTTTCCAGCCCTCTCCTTGGGATTTTGAAGATTCTTTGTCTGCAGATAGAAAGGAGAGTTTTAAAAATGTTAGGCCTATAAGCTGGGGAGACTGTAATTTCAGTGGTAGGGCTTCTGATTCAGGCCGTGGTATCAGTACCCACTAGATACACACACACACACACACACATACACACACACACACACACACACACACACACACAATGTAGGATTAGTCAGGCATTTATGAGTTCAAGGGATCCTAGATGTTAACTAGCTGATGAGTTAATTATGTAGCTGTGGAATTAACATCATCTCTACTGTGTTAATAACAATGATTACATAATAACATCATTGTTCTGCAGAAGACCACTGGCTGCTATACCTAGAGAGCTAGAGAATACTTTACTCTTTCAGGTTTGGGTGCAGTTTTTTAGCTACAGCATAGCATCTAGTATATCCCTGGCATTCCAATGACTACCATTTTCTTTCCCAGTTCTATTTCTTCTGACAAAGATTTTGAAATGAATGGATTTTTCTAACTTTATTCTAAGAAGAAACTCCAAGAATGGAAAATAGGAGAAAGAATAACAGGCTTTTGTAGGTTTCCTTAAGGTTTCAGGGGGAAAGAAATGGTAGCGTTGGAAGCAGTGAGACATTGCTGGTAATCGCTCTTTCTTTCTCTAAGAAAAGTGCCGGATGTTGAGAGAAATGGCAGACTGTTCTAGACCTCTTCCCTGGTTCCTAGGAGAAGATTAAATTATGCCTTAGCTAAAAGGCTTCGGGGTCTTCACTTTTACAAGGTGATGGCAAAGATGTGGCCCTCCACAACATGGTCTGCTTCCTCAGCACAGAAGGACCTGTGGGCTCAGGGAATAAACCTGCCACATAAAAGGACAGACATAGGGAAGAGGTTTCCCTTGACATTGTCAGTACTTGTCTTTGCATACTGTTCCCATCAGAAGAGATCTATGGAATGGGAGGATATCACCTAGAGCCGACAGAGCACCCCTTGCTACTTAGAGAGGGATCTGTGACTGTCTCTACACCCATGTAGCCAGCCGATCTTTCCAGAACTTACTGGAAGGCCCTTTGGTTACCAAAAGAAGTCACCACCTTCCATCTTACAGTATTGGGATACAAGTAGCTCCTTTTCCTGAATTATTTTGAAAGAAAAAAATACAAACATGAAAGGATATTTTACTGCTTATGATTTTAAAAACATAAGTGAATGAAAGATAGTTGCATACAGCATCTGTCTTTCTGCATCTGGGATATTTCACTCAGAATGATTTCTTCCAGTCCATTAGTTCATCTTTCCTGACAGTCGAATAGCATTCCATTGATATATGCTCAATACTTTCATTAACCATTCATTCATCAACTCTTGGATATCTAGGTTGGTTCCATTTCTTTACTATTATGAAAAGGGTTGTTATGAACATGATTGTACATGTGACTCTGTTGTAGGATGCAGTGTTCTTTGGGAATATTCCCAAGAGTGGTATAGCTGGGTTGTATGGAATTTCAATTTTTAACCTTTTTAAGAACCTCCAAGTTGATCTCCAAAGGGGTTGTTTGAGTTTACAATCCCTTTATCCTTTATCTTTATCCTTGCATCTACACCAACATTTGTTGTTGTTCATATTTTTAAATCTTAGGCACTCTGGCTGGAGATGAGATCTCAGGGTGGTTTTAATTTGTATTTCCCTAGTGACTAGGGAGGTAGAAGGTAGAACACGTTTTAAGATGTTTGCTGTAAGTTTCCTAACATTAAACATTCAGTTTGATGTAATCAAACAGAAACTCTTACAATACACACAAATGTAAAGGAACTCAAGTTGTGTGTGTGTGTGTGTGTGTGTGTAGGAAGATCCCAAAAGAGCAGAAAGCAAAGAACAGCAGTGAACAGTTAAAAAAGGTTTTTGTGTAAGACAAATTTTTAAGGGGAGGGAAGAATAGGAAGAAGACAGTGGGAAGTGGGGTTAGTCTCCAAGTAACTAAGCACCTACTTACTAACCCCTATCCCCCTCCCCCACCAATGACAGGAAACACACACCCAGCAATGTAAACCAACCTGAACAACAGTGGACAGCAATAAAACAGATAGTAGTCAGGATCAGATGCCTCAATACCAACCACAAACATCCAATAGTAAACCTCCATCTAAACACCTCACGTTTTCTCTTCAGAAAAGATCTTAATACAACAAGATACAGCCTAGGGCAATGGAAGAGCAGTGAAACAGACAGCAACAAACAACCAGAGGGCAAAGTACCTGCAACCCTAAAACCCTCGGTTGAAATCAGGTCAACCAAATCTTTTCCCATCCTGAGACTAGGGGAATCTTGTAGAAGAGGCAGCGGCAAGACTGCAAGAGCCTAAAGATGGGAAGGTCTACTGCTGGCCAACATATCCCACTTAAGATAGGGTTGTTGCATCTAGGAACTTACTGAATTAGAGTTATCCTGACCAGGCCTGCACTATGACTGACATGTCAACATTCCCCCATAGACTAGGAAGGAACTCAGGAAAAATAATTATATGTCATGGGAACCTTAGGGCCAGAGCTAGACAGGTTAAGGAGAGTGCTCCAAGGAAGAGCCGCTTAATCTGAACAGAGGCCTGAATTCATACTAATGCAGAGATCCGAAGAGAACTTTGGGGCCCACACATGCAGACGGGTAGGAGGGTGGGAGGGAATGGGAAGGATTGGTGAAAGTAGGGAGGGTGAGAGGGGAAGGTGGGAAGAAGGGAGAGGGAAAAGAAGAGCATGGACAATCACTCATCATGTTTGTAAATAGAAAAATAGAAAATAATTTTAAAAAGATGGTTGCAGAGACTAAAGTTCTCCTCTCCAGATCACCACTTGATGCATCTGTTTATTAAGTGCCCTAGTAACGACTCGGTTTTCTAAGTTTTTAGACAGCAGAGACTTAGCTTAGATTCCACTGGGCCACAGCCAGGAGCACTGGCTAAGGCAAAGAGTCAGGACCCTGGGCCCTGGGTCAGAGTTCCTGCCTCCCACTTCTATGGAATCAGCAGGGTAAATATCATCTCTGCCTGTCTCCCTCATCTACATCAACGAAATCATCACATCTGTTCCCTTGCGTCTTCATTAATGCTCAGAAAGGAGTAGATGGGAAGATCCACAGCTAGTGTCCACCTCAACTCTAATAGTACGGCAGAGGGAACACTCCGTGCTGGCTTGGCTTGTGTGCATTCTGTGTAAGACGGGGACTGGGAAGTGAGGGGAAGACACCACCTTGCCATTATTTATCACCTAGTTAACAGCGTGAGATATATGATGACTGCTAAACAGTTTGGTGACAGAACATCATAAACGAAGTCTGTTTTCCCAGGAAACTGCATAACCATTTGAATTAATTTAATTTGAAATATCAAATTAAATTAAACTGTAGACTAATCCCCAAGGGAGAGCATATTTCATTTGCAATGTCTTTTGATGGAGTATTCCCTGCCAAAAGTTTTGCTCTGCATCTGGCTTACAGATCTAAATTTATTGCATTAGCTTTGCGAAGACTTTTAATAGAAAGTGAGATGAAAAGAAAACTTGATGGAAAATAAAGATGTTTGGGGCTGAAACCACCATTCTCTAGAACCTGCTTCCAGGACTTCGTCTTCTCTGCACGTCTGTCTCTGGCCTGCTGGCAGCAGGCAGCTGAACTGGATATGTGGTTTGAGAGTTTTCTTTTGATAATGTGAAATTACATGTATAGCCAATGGAGCATGCACGAAGTCTGCCTGGTTGACAGCTTATGTGTTGGACAATACCCTGTGCAGATGGCAGTGATGGGAAGCGGCTTATCAGAGGTGTGGGTGCACGTGTGTGTGTGTGTGTGTGTGTGTGTGTGTGTGTGTGTGTGTGTGTGTGTGTGTATCAGTGCCAGTGTTCATGCTGGGTACTTCCTGAACTGTCCCTGCTAAATCCTCTCTCCTTGAACTGTACTCCTCTATTAAGGCTTTGGGGTTACACATGGGAAGGAGAAGAACTGATGGTGAATCTAGCACTTTCCTAAAATATAGGTCAGTCCAAATCACCACTTAGGAAATGAGTGGTCTCTTTTTCCATGTCAAGACAGTGAAGAAAATTGCATGGAACAGCTGCCTGAAAGTCGATGCACTGGGAGTAATCTATTTCTCCTTCCTGGTGAGCAAACACACAGCGGGAAAGGCGGATGTGCAAGGAGGGAGTTTGCTTGAGACAAACAAACCTGGCCCTTTAAGGAAGCTCTGTGGAAGTTTAAATTGGGCCCAAAGAACCCAGATAAGAGTATCTTAATCAAATATATATATTAAAAAAAGCATTAGACTTTAATCTCCAGCACTTTAGTAACCTAGTTTGTTTTAAATCTTGATTGGAAGAGTTACCCTGACAGGAAAATTAGTAGTAAGTCAATAAGTCTGTGGCCTAATCTAGGGCATTAAGTAACCAGAGGGGGAGAATTTATTCCAGTCCAAGGTCTTTGCCTGCTGCCTCCAGCCACGAACACATGTCTGTTTGGCTCCTTTTGATCCCTTGCACTGGAGTGGGTGGAGAAGTTCATTACAATTTTAACCCTGAAACCATGAAGTGCAGGTAATCATATTTAAAAAGATCAGTAACAGGACAAGACAGGAACCCAGTTTCATGAAGAAATTCTAATCAATACTGCTCCCTGATGCAAAATGAGAAGGGAACTTGATAAAAAATGCCTCCTCTTCCTGCTGTTTCCACACCAGACACACCTGCCTTGAAAGAAAGAAGGAACAAATGAAAAAGGAGGCCTGTGATACGGAAGACCTGCATCTGCCCGTCGGGCTTCCTCACATGCTTGTGACACCACCTTCACATTCCAGTTGAGAGCTTCCCTTGGCAAGATCTAATTTCAGCTCTCCCTTGTCAAAGCTTGTCTTCTTGCTAGCTCCATGAAATTGAGCCACACAGAGATATCTTTTTCCAACTCCACCATCTCTACCCTGCATGTGTGCTTGCCGCCTGTCATTTGGTCAAAGGTAGGTGGAAGAGGGTGAAAGGAAGAAAGGGGGAAAGGAGAGGGAGAGAGACTGAGAGGAGGGGGGAGGTAGAGAAAGAGAGAGGAGAGAAAGAGAAAGGAGAGAGAGGAAAGAAAGAGAAAGGAGAGAGAGGAGAGAAGGGAGAGAGAGAAAGAAGAGAGAGAGGTGAGAAGAAAGGAGAGAGAGAGAGAGAGAGAGAGAGAGAGAGAGAGAGAGAGAGAGAATATTTTGGACCCTTGCTCAGGAATATTCAATTACATTTCCTTGTCCCCTTGCTAAAAGGAAAGGATCATGACCTGACTGGCAATGGAACAGAATGGAATTGGGTCCTTTCATATCTCAGCATTCTCTTAGGCGGAGTCTTAGACACATCAGATTTCTTTTTAATCACCGATTATGTATTTGGCCAATAAAGCTCATATTGTTAACATTAATATATACATATTTATAACTCAATGGAGCTAGACATCATTAAGTAGAAATGTTCAAATTAACAATAATGATAATCACTCAAAATGAGATTCCCCTGATGTCTTCCAGCAGATGAATCCACCCCCAACCCTGCCATGTAATCGTGTGCAGCCGGGATGTTGTTCTGCCTACCCATCATTTAAATGCAAACCCTTTAAAGTAGTCTGTCAGATATAACAAATGATAAATAGAAAGATAATTAATGTCTCTATCATATTGTGTGGAATGTCAATTGTGCTGGGAAACTTCCGAGAGTTGTTGAAGACGTAGGGACTTCTGAGGGCTCGAGGATGAGGACAAGTATGGAAGGTCACTTGTGATGATGGGGCCAACAACTGTCTAAGACCAAGACAGATCTATTCTGGTCCAAGCCCGTAGAATGTCAGTGGCATCATCTCACATCCCTGGAAGAGAGTGGGGCCATCTGCTCATGTTGGCTTCAGCAGTGGAATGCAACAGGTTCTCCCAGGAGGTGGGGCTGCAGACCGGAAGGCAGCAGGGGAATTAAGGCAGCTATCAAACCTTTCCTCTGGGTCAATTTGACATCTGCCTCCATCCGCTCTCACTTCCGATGTGCCTGTGCAGCCTTCTCCTTCCTTGGCTGAGAGCAGTATGCATTCCAAATCCAGCTTGGAGCGCATCTTGTGTCTCTGCCAAATTTGCCGGTGGCATCTTGTGTTTTCTTTCCCAAGTTAGACTATAAGCTTCTAAAGTGGGTATAACATCACCTCCTTTTGCTCCCAGGATGCTTAGGAAGTTCTGGGCAGGTGCTCAGGAAAGAAGGGCTCAACAGATAAACCCTTCTAGATGCTTGAGTGTGAAGACCAACGGCTCGGTAGGCGCCCTGAGGCAGGGCTGGCATACATTTCTTGAAGTAGGTTTCTTTCACTGTCTGGTCAGATACATCCACTGAGACTTAGGGGTCTGCCCTGCGACAAATGTGGCTCCCGTTCTCACATTTTGATATGCCATGTTACACACATCATTTCAGAGCCTCTCGGAAGCCCATGCATTTCTGAGCATTGGCAATCAAGCATAAAGTTCTGGGGCAAGCTGTGAAATCTCTGAAATGAAAATCAATTCCATCTCCATTTCATGGAGACTAATGTGGCATTTACAACATAAACAATTGCTTCTGTTAGTGAGGAAAATTAAAAGCTGTGCTACGTAAAGGCACAATGTTTAAAGTTCTAGTGGAAACGAGCATTTGGCTTTGAGATGATGACAAAGGGAATTGGAAAAGAGAGAACAAAAAAGAAAGGAAGAAAGAAAGAAAAGAAAAACCCCGGGGTTTCATAACACAAATTTGCTATGTCTGTACCATTGGCCTCGGCATAGACTTCCAAGGGACATACAGAAGTCTTGGGTATTTCCCAAGTGTGGAAAAGGTGCTCAAGGTCTTCTGAAAGTCATGCCCATCTCTGTTCCCAATGGTGTGATAAGACAAAGGAATTCTCCCTTGGCAGAAGGCTCAAGATCCCTAGGATGGTGGTGGGGGGCATTTAAGAGTCCTCTTACCACAGATCCTAGGAGTCTTTGACTTGACATGACTGTGGCACTCCTGTTTTTCTAATGAGGCCCCATGAGTTTCTGTGCACACAAAACCAAGTTTACAGGTTGAAATCACAATAAAAAAAAAGGCAAGAAGAACAAAAGAGCCACTTATGAATGAAAGAGCCTGGAATTAAGCTCAGCTTTATGAGTAACTGGCTAAGTAAAGGACTCTAGCAAAGCACCCAGACCTCTCAGGACTGCTTCCTCTGCAAATTCAGAGGTTAGATTGTGCGATTTCCAAAGGGGGCTGGCTGTCTCTAGGATTTTTATCATTCTCTTATTCTGCCCTAAATTGCAAACAACCACTCAGATGGCCTCATTTGCAAGGGTGGTGGGGAAAAGAGACAAGCTGTTGCCAATCAGGAGGTGCTCATTTGCATAACGACCGATTCACTAATTAGCCAGAAAGGCTTCTAGTACATTCATACAGGAAGGTACTGGCTCTCCTGCTGTGACGTTATTTAAGGGAGCTCCTGACTTTGGCTATTAAGACTCTCAGTGCACTAGCCAATAACTAACTGACTTTTCTATAAAGCTGCCCTAGCAATTAAGAGCATTAGCATAAAGGAATCTTTCTTAATTAGCTATTTTTAGAGTGGGCTGAAAGTGCTGTCTTGCAGTCTTTTAAAAATTTTTCTAGCAAAACTATGTTTTTGTATTACCATGGCCACATGTGTATTTTTCACTCTATTTTTGGTCTGCATGAAATAATTTGTAGTAATCCTATTCTGAGTGGTAGTTATTTTGGAACCATCTGAAGAGAAGTCACATAGATTTTTGATAAAGGAAACCCTTGTTAATTCCAACCTGAATATGGGACAACTCATGGTATGGCTGGTGTGCGTTTGTCAACCAATCATTTTGTCACACATCCTGATTTTTGCCTTGATCAAAGAAGCAATTTGTTCAACATTCCCTCCCCACTCCTGCTAATCATCTTTTCAAGGTAGATGGGGAGTACTGTACAAATTGCTTGCCATAGCCCCAAAATGCTAATCACTTACGAACATCTAAATTATGGCTTGAGACTTGGTGTGATAAGGTAGGCAAACAGTGTCAGTGCACAGAACTATTATTTACCAGTGTCAAAAATAACTATCACATTTGCATAGCTGTGGGGCCAGATGACAACTTTCCTCTCGAAATGCTTCTGCAGCAGGAAAAGCTCTGACCGATATGAAATATGGCATGTTGTATTTTTAACCCTTAGAAAATGGAATGGGCCTATTGTGTTGGAAGATTTGTGTGGTGGTGTGATTCTCATAGCTGAGAACTGTGGGTTTAGTTGAGTTTTGGGATGGAGTGGGGTCCCTTTGAATTATGTCTTTATATGTTGTGGAATACACTATGATGTTGCATTTTTGTTTATGATTTGGGAATTTTGTTTCCTATACAATGTTGTAAAGTCTGCTCCTATTTTAAACTTTTCTTTGTAATAATGAAGTTAAAAAACAAAACAATAATAAAAAATAATAGTAAGAAGAAAATGGAATGGAACTTGTTGGAATTAGATATTTGAGTACTGATCTGGAAAAGAGAAATACCCAAGAAAATAGCCTTCTTTTTAAAAAAATTATACCTTGAATACATTGGATATTATCTTGTACAAGTGTACCATGTGCTCTCTAAGAGAATTATGTGACCCATTGGGAGTACAGAGAAAAGCCATTATATCTTTTAATCCTAAAATGTCTATTTTGCTGTTAAGACTTTAAAAGTTCTTTTTAAATTAATTTTGTTTTTATTTTTACTCTTTTAAAATCTCATACATATGAGACAATGCATTTTGATCATAGTTACCCCTTTCTCCCTCGTGCCCCCGTGAACATTTCCCTAAGCATGTCCACCTCCTGCCTTTATGTCCTGATTTTTTAAAATTGGACAATATAAAACAATACATAAACAATAAAAGAAAATACATTAGGGATGTAGATCGTTATGACTGAGTTCGCAGTTCCACATGGTTGAGAACATATGAGAAAGCTGAAGACTATCAGTTTTGTCCATCTTCTGCGAGGCTAAGTTCATGGTGTGAGCACACTGAGCGCTGGTCCACAGAAGGCCGTCCCCACTACAGGCACATGGAGACCCACACAGCCCACAAGAGACCGTCCTACTTTGGGAGTACACAAGTGGCCATCCACCCTGTGAGCACATAGAGTCCCAACCCAGGGAGGCCATCCACATTATGTACACATGAAGCCTACTCATGTGAGGCTTTCATGTTGTGAGTACAAAGATATGGAATTCAGGATTTTGGCAGGCAGTGTGGTATGTTGGGCTATTTATTAATCATTCAGCTGTCCATAGGTCAGAACGCTGAATGTAGAAATGGTCTCATCTTCTCTCTGCCACTGACTGACGACATGAGACCTAGCAGCCACATGTGCAGTGCCTCTAGGGGCAGGTAAAAAATTCTTAATTACCTTTTAAAATTGGGATGAGAAATGTGTATGTTCTGGGCATATGCTAATTTTTTTTCTACTGTGAGCTAGTGTTAACAAAAAATCTTTGGAGACCATTGTTTGACCATGTATACTGTGATGCAGTAAAGAGGATGGCTGCTTCTAAATAAAATTTTCTAGAAGGACAAGCTTATTCAGTTGTTATCAATAAACACATTGCTAGAGGAGGTACTTCTGTGACATAAGAAAGTCTGACTGTAAGTATCAACATTTTATATTTTCTACTGAAACAAAGAAATGTACCATCCTGAAAAACTATGTGGTTATCACTGCAATCTTTCAAAGTGAAGAACCAGAGATTAATTTTTTCCAGGGTAGAAAAGTACATCTTGAATAACTGTTACAGGTTAGATTTGGAATGCCCATGCATAAGCTGGAGTCTGAGTCCCAGGGTGGCAAGAATGGAACCTTGAGGAGGTGTGGCCAAGCAAGAGGAAATTAGATCATTGGGGGTGTGACCTCAAAAGTAGTTTCAAAACTCTGGCTCCTTCCTCTTTCTCGACATTTCTGGCCTCTGTTTGAGGAACAGCCTCCTTTTCTGTGATCTTCTACCATGGTATTGTATCTCCCCACAGTCCCAAACTGATAAGAGAACATACAGCAGAATTTCTTAAAACCTTCTCCTTTAATTGTTCATCTCAGGTGTTTTGTTATAGTGGCAGAAAGCTGATTTATACAAATAAAACAGGAGGGAGGGAATGTTCCTAAAGAAGAATGGTCAAGATGGAGAGCAGCTGGGAGCATATAGCAGGTTAGTAAGTC
The DNA here is from genome assembly GCA_023101885.1 of Typhlomys cinereus. Lineage (NCBI taxonomy): Eukaryota > Metazoa > Chordata > Mammalia > Rodentia > Platacanthomyidae > Typhlomys > Typhlomys cinereus. Next base: position 1,455,698 of record JALPQD010000282.1, on the reverse strand, counting down.
TAAGTATGTAGACTTGCTGTGTTAATACAAGCCCACCAATGTCAATCCTAGCTCAATCCCAGGACCTCTGAGTTCTCCTATAAACACAGTTCTTACCTTATCCCTGAGCAAACTTCTGTTCTTTTTCTCCATTCATTCAGCCACAAAAATTTATTGAGTATTTTAGATCTTACGGAGATAGTTCTGACAATATCAATGTTTTCAGTTCCTCTCTCCTCTGTCTGGGGCCCATTTATACATATCTAGGTCTGAGTTTTGTGAAGCCAACAGCTCATCACCCTGACGGATTGTTCATCATAGAGAGGTCTAGATTGCCACACACATTTCAAGAGTTGTAACAAGTGGAGTAAAGGTGAGAAGCCTCCCCAAGAGTGGAGCCTCCTGCCTCAGCCTCCTTCCACTGTCTTTGCTTCAGACCTTCAGGTTAGTTCTGGGGTGCACTGGTGTTTGCATTTCTCAGGAGCAGCAACAAACCCCCATTCACTTGGAGAACCTTCTTCATGTTATACTCAATGATGCAGAGCCCTGGTTCTCTCCCAAGCTTCTACAGTAGTTGGAAGAAGCAAATACAAACTGAAGACTACAAAGGTGTGCTGTTACAGAGCAGGAAAGTGGATAAGCAGTAGAACTCTTGTTGAGCTCAGCAAGGAGCTCTGAGGACAATGTGGCATAAGAGATCCAGGCAAGATTTGAAACCACACCATCACAATTATTGTCTTAGCTATATCTTATTAGCTGTGTGACCTCAGGCAAAGCACTTCTATTACTGAGTCTGTTTTTTATCAGGAGAATGGGAGTAATAGGACCTGTTGAGTCTGAAACATGGGACATGTAAATGCCTTAAAAGTTAGAATGTGCTAGGCACACTTTAGGAATTACTGTAAATGAAAGGAAGGTGATCATTATGGCCTGAATCAAGGAATTTTTTTTTTTTTGCTGTCCACAAACCTTCTAGAACAGATTCTATTAAACATAAATGGAAGTGAGAATCTGAAAGTCAGTATTTCTAAGCATGCTGTAGTGCTGCACCTACTTTCTCTGACCCATCCTTTTTTTGTTTCTGAAGAATCCTCTAGAGCTTAGAATACCTGTCTTGACCAGTCAAGAAAAATGAAAACACTGATCAGAAATAGGCTGATGAGGCTGTGGGGTTACGCGAGGCCTAGAAGAACAAGGGTTGTAATCAGCTGTCAACTTCTTGTGCTGTTCCTAGAAGAAGGTTGTCACTAGATCCCTTACCTGTGTGGTTCCCAGAGGAGAGTTTCCTGCCCATCAGAACCCGCGGCATATGGTCATTCCCTTGCTAATTCCAACAAAGGAGAGTGTCCATGTCTATTCTTCTGTGCCGAGGAGGAGCAAGCCAACCCCAGTTCTACCTAATGATCCTCTCTTCTGTGCAGGGTTAGCAGTTGACAGCTGAATGCAAATACCCTGAGGTGTGAAGATTAGCAAATGAGAAGAGGATTCAGAAAGCCTAACTCAGAACAGCCCATACGGTTACACTGTTATTACTTTGGGACATAGTTACTTTTAATCTGAGCTCATCTTGTAGGAAATGTAATTACCATGTAGCTTCTGTATATCCCAAGATCTTATGAAGTAGACCAGTGGGCTCTGTTAAGCCTCTGGGGGCTAGAGCAATGTTATGATCTTCACCAGGCTGTACTAGTTTTATTTTCATTCTTATAAAAGCCCATGGGGAAAGTCTCTCCAAGAAGCTGCTCTCTGCTTTCAATCTCATTTTCTGATAACCAGTCTGAATATCCTACAACAGAATATGATCTTAGGCTCTTGGTTGTTCATCTTAGTAGATTTGCCTTATGCAGACATCCCCAGTGAGTGTTGCATTCAGTAGTGAGATAATTTAACTAGGGAATGGGGTCTGGGTTGAGTTACCAGGATCGATAACTCAGGGTTCAGCAGAAATGGCGTCTACGAATGTGGGTGCATTGGAGCATACCTCTAGGAGAGGATGAGATAGGATCTAGATGTTCCAGACAGAGCATACTAGCAGCACCCATACAAAGGTTAAAAGGATAAAATGGAGGAAGAGAAGGGAAGAAAGAAGGTAGGAGAGAAGGATGGAATAGAAAGAAGATGAAACAGTCTCCACCAAGACCAAAAATTATAGCTATCCTTTACTATTAATTTTCTTTTTATTAGTCTACTAAAAGATAATCTCAAATGCTAATAGCAAATATGGCTGACCAGATAAATACTGCATTTCCTAGACTCCCTTGCAGCTATGTACTCAAGTCCTAGTCAATGTGATGTGGTCCGTATGGTTGTGTACAACTTTTGCCTATGCCTTTCTTGTTTCTGACATTTTCATTGACTAGACTCTGGGCAAGACAATGGGAGCTACAGCACCCATTGTAGATCAGAGATGGAATTTATTCTGTACTGTCCACCCACTGAATGTTGATAGAAATATATATTTTCTCTTGATTTATAACATTAAGTTTTTAAAAATAATTCGACACATTCATATATAAATACAATGAATCTATGTGCTGTTACCCCTTAACACCCATTCTCATCCCTCCTCCTGTCTAATCAGTTGCCTTCCTACTGTCACATCTTTTTGGGTTTCATCGGGATGTCTGCACTGGCAGTTGTCTGAACACTTGCTGGGCTGACCCACCAGTGGGTGAACTGTTGAGTAGAGAAACTTCCTGTCTGGCATTAACTGTTCATGCAACAAAAATTTTACAGTGTTGCTAGGCCAACTATAAATTTATAAATAACCTTCCAACTTATCTTTGGCCCTGGATTTTCCTGTTTTTTAAATTCCCTTTGGTTGTGGCTGACAACCCTGGAGAGAGGCATCAGAGGCTCCCAAGCTCAAGCCCTGGGGACTTGAGCATGAAAGCATGGCAGGGTGGGTGGAGGGAACTCTGCTCAAGAGAACTGTCCCGATTCCAAACATTCCTGTCATTGCCTGGCATAGAGGAGACGGCTGTACTGGGCTTCGAAGCTGATCCTGGCTCTGTCTCTTAACAGCTGTGTCCTCTTGACCAGTTCTTCACCCTCAGCTGCAAGAGGGAGCTAGACCAGATGATTTCTGGAATGTCATCCAGTGTTAGCATTCTGCAGTATGGCAGCAGCCTGGGGGCTGTGGTGTCAGCCTCAATCCATGATTTGAAGGCCCAGCTCTGTGCTAAGGGCTAAATGGAGCGTCTCCACTCACATCTCATCACTTGCTGGGCTGGAAGAGGCTTCTGATGGTGGGGGAGCAAAGGGGAAAGAAGGTAGGAGGGTGGAGATGGTGGGAGTCTGTGATCTCTGGGGACACCTGACATGTGGACATGGCATGGAATCTGTGAGGAAAACAAAGAGACTTCCTAATAGACTGTACCCCTGAAGGTAGATCAAAGCTTGGGACAGGGGTATCTTCTCCCCTCTAATTGTTTTAGGACTATGGAGTGTTTCCATGTTTGGGGGCCTCAGTTACCCTTCTTGTGAAGCCAGGACAGTAGGCCACCCCTGAGGGTGGGGAGAAACTCTTGTTAAGACACATGTACACCGTAGGACCAGACACAGAGCTCCCACCCCTTGCCCTCCTCACTTCTTCTCTGACAGCAGTTGACTGTCTGATTAAGAATTATTCTTGATTCCCAGCTGCTGCATGGTCTCCCCTGTCATCTGCCCCCCTGAGCTGTCCCCCTCCATTCCTGCGTCTCTTTTTCTCCACTTCCTCCTTAGATTCCCCTCCTTACCTGCGGCAAAGTTCTCTCATCATTCCTTCTTCTCAGAGGGCAAGGAAAGGTGGGGTTATAGAGATGCCCAGTGATATTTCAGAAGTGCTAATTAAGGGAAGATTATGCATGCCATTTGAGCTCTAAAAGGGATTCGACTCAGAATGAATAAAATTGCTAACTTCTCCCCTGTCGAACCCACTCACCCACATACCCTGTGGCAAAATGAAGCATAACTCAGTTTCTCCAGGGAAGGCAGCAGACGGCAGGGTCATCCTGGTCAGTGGGCAGACAGTGGTGGTGCCACATTCTTGGCAAATGTCACTTCTGTCATGTGTCCTGCCTCTTGCCACCTCTTTGTTAGCTAGATATAGACAGAAGAAAATGACTGCATTGCTGGGAGTTCTGCCTCCCGTGGAAGTGGCTATGTATTTCTGTCCTGCTAACAGGCAGCAGTGTAGACTCAGGGCTGAGTGACCGCCTGAGTGATTGCACAGAAGTCTAGTCTATCACCACCCCATTCCAAACTGCATGCCAGCTTCTGATCTCAGAAGCTCAGCAGGGTCAGTCCTGGACTTCGAGCATCTTCCTTCACAGCTGTCTATGACTCCCTACCTCCTTCTTTTCTGTACCTGAAGTGAGTCTTGAGGCTCCTGCCAGCTTTCTGGGAGCCAATGACACCTGGGTTTCTAGTCACTCATCTCATGAATTGGTGTACGTGATTTTTTTTTCTTAGCTAAAGTACATGCAAGCATGCACACACACACATGTGTGTATATGCACACACACACACACACACACACACACACACACACACACACACATACAGGTCAGGCCTATATTCTAGTGTTAAGTTATTTTGCATAAGAGGGAAGTACAGTACCAACTGCTTAGGGCTGTGCTCGGTCTCCAGGGCTCTGCAAGCAGAGATACCTTCGACATCCTTTCAGCAGTCACGGGAGTAGTTTTACTGGGCACTGGCTCAGACTAAAGGTCTCATTTTCGTGGTCTGGATCTTCCTTTGTGAGCTATCTAAGAGCCAGCTTTATTCCCAGGGCAAGAGTTCTTTGCTATGGTTTGAGGATATTTTAGTTACTTTTTGGTTGTTGTGATAAAATGCCCTGACAAAATCAATTTATGAGAGAAAGGGATGATTTTACCTCATAATTACAGTCCATCATGTCTGAAAAGTCCCAGCAGCAGGAGCCTGAAGCAGCTGGTCACATATCATCCATGATCAGGAAGGAGAAAGCAGCAAATGCTTGAGCTCAGTTCACTTTCTGTTTTTTTTTTTTATATCGTCTAGGATCCCATCCTAGGAAAAGGTGCTCCCCACAGTGGGGGAGTCTTCACACCTCAATTAATCAAGATAATCTCCCAGGGGTTTTGCCAGAGCACTGTCTCCTAGGTGATTGCAGAACTTATCAAATTGACAATTGAGATTAAACATCATAGAGGAATACCGGATAATGCTAGGTGTGCAGGTAATGAAGGCAACAATCATGACACGTTTAGAGATGGAGCCACAAACTATTCATTAGAGATTGGAAGGTACTAGAAGTCTCTGGAACCTTCAAGGTTGCCTGTAGCTATAGAATGAACCTTAGAAGCCCCATGTGGTCTTCGACTATTTCTGGCCCAGCCATGGTCACATTTCTGCAAACTGTTCTGCCTCCTTAGGTATCGGTTTCCCCGTTTGTAAATGAAAGACCTTATCACAGACAACCATCCTGGAGACGAGAGCCAAGACCCCACTCAAATCTCAGAGAGTGAACCCCTGTGTTCTCTCCCACCAGGTTCTCTCCCAGCCAGGCTGGCACTCAGCTGCAGACACCGTACAGGTCATGAAGAAACATAAGCTGGAGTCTAGAGCCTTAGAGCACTTGGTTATCCTGTCATGCTCGCTGATAAGAGTTCACAAAAAATGAAAAGGTCAGTGACATAATGTTAACAGTGGCCACCTTGACCTGAAGACAGGGGAGGCATCTAGAGTGGCATACAACCTTATAGAGTCAACCTTATAGATCACACCCAGACATCCTCACAGGTCTTCCTAGTCATAGGTACTCAGGATGCCACCTCCCAGTGGGTGCGCCTCCTGCATCCAGCTGTAGCATAGCAATGCTTTGGAATTTGCAGCGTCACCATTATTTACTCCCACTGTTGCTTTATTGAAGAAAGCCCTTTTCCTCTGGGTTCTACCAAGAGGGCAACTCTATAATTTCCTTCACCGTCTCCCTTTAATGAGGCCAAAGGTCAGGCAAAGGGAGTCAGACACTTCTGAGAAATGACCCCTCCACAAAGCTGACCTCAGCCAGAAGAGTTGAACATAACTCATTCCTGGTGGGATTAACTGCTCCCGGCTCCTGAAGCCTGGCTGAAAGGTGAGGGAGCGATTACAGCCAAGTACTCTGACCAGGTTCAAGTTCACCATTTCTTTTCCCAGTTAATCATTCTCACCCCTGATTTGCTACCTGGGGAGGGAAGGCACCTCTTTTTCCCTGCTCTGCTTCTCCACTATAGGTGTGTTTTATAGAATCTGTCTTCGGCAATCTGATCTCGGCCACCCAGGGAGGTTGCTCTCAGTTTGAACAAGTTCACTGCTTTGTTTTGATGTTGGTTTCCAAGGTGCCGTCCCCTGTTGCTCTGGCTCACCCTCCTGGGACGGCATCTCGTATCATTTCACGGGTAATGTTGTGAGTGGGTTAGAACGATCGATTGTCTCTTAGGCTGCCTAAACTAGCTGGAGTCTCCCCGCCCCCCCACCTTCCTTCTCTTCCTCCTCTTGTCTTCCTGGGCCCTCGGCTGGCTGAGAACAGTAGGCGCTCATAACAGACAGCATGTCACCCGTTCCTGACAGCCTCGGTGCTGTAATATGGGCCTGCCAAACCCATTACGATAATGACAGCATTGCAGAATTAGAACGCTCACTCCTACATAGGGAACGGGGAAAATTGGGAAGAGAGGGGGCAGGGCTGGAACCTTAAGCTGTTTTGCTTCGTCTCTCTTTCTCCTCCTAAGACGTGACATTATCTTCTTTCTCTTTTGCTCTGCTGAGAAGATAAACAAGCATGCAACTACGTAACTGTAAGTCAGAGAACACGTTTTTGGGGAAGGTGACTGACTGCATTGCTTGGGTCTTGGGGAATCATCCAAAAGTCATTGTGCCTCCTGGTGGAGCTAGGTGCATCGTGCCCAGATCAGCTCCCCAATGCAGCATAGATGCACACAGCTTTTTGCTAGGGCTTGATAATTCTCAACAGGCACATGCAGAATTAACTTTGTGCCTTGGGCTGGGGGATATGGGGTGTTGCAAAACTTAATGATCATCTTTCTGACTGGGGATCATAAAGTACTGTTGATAATTATGATAATTAAAGTGATTTGCCTACAGTAATTAGTCCTTAGGACTCCCTTGTGGGGACAAGACAAAGAGATTGCCTCATTTTGCATATGGGCCAATCAAGGCACAAAGAGATGGGGTCGAGGTCCAAGTACTAGCCCTGTTTGGCCACAGGAGACTGGCCCAGACGCTGCACAGGGAGTGGGTTCTGGGCTGCTTTGCACATAAGGATGCATTTAATATGTCTTTACAGAGTCAGCTTAAGGTAACAGTAAGGTTACCAAACTCCTGATAAGTGTGGACCTGCGGGAACAACACTGAAAGTACAAGTGTTAGGTTTCTATGGGATGCCAAGTTCACATGGAGACCCACAGCTCTCAGTAGGCACAGAGAAAGCAAGCCTCGGAATTAACTGTCCTTCATCTGCTTTTTCTACCAGACACCCTGACCAAGCATCAAAGGACTTGGAAAAATGATGAGACAAGGGGAAGTTGATGGCAGTATTCTTGGGACAAGAGACAGAGCTTATGCCACCGAATGATCGGCTGCAGAGAGAGAGAGACTGTCCATGACTCTTCCCTCAGCTGTAGCCTTTGGGCCTGTTTTGCAGAGCCCACGATGACCAGGGATGCAGCTGGACAAATGACTGCAGGACAGCAAAATCAGTCAAGGCGCCTGAGTCTCAGGCCTGACTCCTGGCTCTTATTACATGCCCTTGAAGCACTTTTTTTATTCTATATGTCCTATTTTGCCTGTGAGAAGAATAATGATACTCAAAGCACAGAGGTCAAGGCATTGTACTGACAGCACTGTGACGAAGATTACCTGTTAGCGTCTATATTAGATATTTTAGCTTTGCTTTGACTGAAGTATCTGACAGAAACAACTTCAAGGAGAAAAAGCTCTAGGGAGCTTGGTTCCTGGCTGTAGGAGTATGAGGTGGAAACTGTTTACGTGACAGTGAACCAGGAAGCAGAAAGCTCGACAGGAAGCAAGGGCTGAATGTACCATTCAGAAGCCTGCCCCTGGAGACCTCCACCAGCTAGGCCCTACATCCCCAAATACCACCACCAGCTGGGAAACAAGGATTCAAGTCACGAGACTGTGGGAGACATTTCAGATTGAATCTGGCCAGTTTCCTATTTTTTATATACTTTTAAGGATCACCCCAGACATCCAGTCAAGTGATATCAATACATCGAACTCTTACATGTTTGATCCAATGATAGAGGAGTTTAAGAGAAAAATCCAAAAAGAATCCGATAGAATAACAGATGCTGAAAGGCTATGCTGAACTGTGTATTCGTGGCTGGCAATTTGGTTGGTAAGATAAAGTTCAGGCAAACACAGGTGTCAGAAACCAATCAAGGTGAAACATAATCACATGCTACTCTGTTGCTGAGAATTACAATTTTTCTGGAGTGCTCATCAGCTATAGGATGAAGTTCAAAGAATCATCGTATTTTGTGCGATTGGCCCCCTAAATGCCTCTCCATCCTCAAAACTTTATGGTGGCTCATAGCAGCTTTGTCCAGTGACTGATAATCATTTAGCTCATCCTTCATTCTGTCTGTCCACTCACTCACCCATCCATCCATCCATCCATCCATCCATCCATCCATCCATCCATCCATCTTTCTATCATCTATGTATCTATGTATCTATGTATCTATGTATCTATCTATCTAGCCATCTTTCTATGTAATACTGAGAAAGACAAGGGAGATACCAAGTCAGGGCAGCTAATGAGAACGATGGGTGGAGCAAGCAATGTTCATACACTTCACATATGTTCATTTGCTACTGAAATGCCCAGACAGACTTCACAAATCCCTCCTTCCTTCTTTATTCCCCTCATTTAACAATTTTTGATTGAGATAGAGAGTGTGAAGAGGTTGGTTGGAGGACTACTTTAGGTGCAATGTTCAGGTTAGACCCTTATGGGAAGTAGCGCTTGGGCTGAGATTGGCTATGAGAGAGCCTGTCCGTCCAAAATAAGGGAGGAGTAAAGCCAAGAAAATGGAGTTTCAGGTGAATGGAACAAGTGCAGTGGCCCTGAGGTGGAAACAAGCCTCACATATTTCAAAACCAAACAGAAGGAGGGGCTGAAGGGGCAGATTCTGGGTAACAGGTAGTTTGGCATGATATTTGAGCAGAAGATGGGGGGGCTGGATATGGAGGACCGGCAATGTAACTCCGGACCAAGGAGTTGTGGCTGCTTCCTGTGTGTAGGGAACCAGGTAAATAATGCAGCCAGAGAAGCTATGTGATATTTTGTATTTATCTTTTTTTTTAAAAAGGTCACAATGTCTAGTTTCTGAAATACAAATTTTTATTCCTCTGCATAGCATGGCCACGGAGACTTCCTTTCCACAGCTTCTTTGCCCGTCACTCTTCCCAGCCACTGAACTCTAGCTCAGATGCCTCTTCCTGTCAGAAGCCTTCCCTGTTCTTCCTTCAGCCGCCATCGCCTGCCTCCTCTTCCTTGCTCCAGCACATCCTACTCACCTCTAATAGTGCATGTAGTCCAAGACCTTGCCACAGCCTGCTTACACGTGTCTCCTCTAGTGAGGGGCCCAGAACATGGTAGTGACTTACTTAATAGGTTTGATAAGGGCCAGCGGTCAGGGTAACCTCCATGGAAGCAAATCCAGGAGGACAGATGGAATTTTGATAGGTAATAAAGTGAAGTCAGTCTCACAAATCCAGCAATATCTACTCAAGTCACCCCAAGATGACACGACTGGGAAGATGCGGGGTGGGGGTGGGGGGGCTACCGGTGGTGAAAAACATGATCTCTCCTCCCATTTGCAGGACGACACAATACATTTAGGCAGCTAATGAGAAGGATGAGTGGAGCTTTGTAAACGATGTTCATGAGCTTCACATAGGTTTATTTACCACTGAAATGCCCAACCAGACTTCACACCTCCTTCCTTTTTTCTTTCTTTTCTTCACTTAACAACTTTCAATTAAATCTCATGAATACTCTGTACTTTGTTAGGTCTGTGAGAAACAAAAAAGTAAGACTCTGCCCTTGGTGAACTCACATATTTTAGCATCCATGTGAGACACAATCTAAGACCCCTGACAAGGCCATGGGCCCATAATTACTGTGGGTCACTATATGTCTGTTCGCTAAGAAGGTCGTTAGGTTGGTAGTATATACAGCTGGACATGTTGGCCAAAGGGACAATTCACTTTGTGTCAGACCCAGCAGCCTGATGGGAAATTTTATCATGCTGCCCAAAAAACATACAATTTAAGAAACCCAATATTGTTTATTTTGGGAATTTCAATTTAATTTTTTTCCAGATAGCAACTGATTTTGTGAAAGAGAACAGTAGGTTTTGCCTGAATTCTGTTTAGGTGTGTCCAGCCTACTTCCTCTCCAAATTCCGACCCTTCAGAGTCCCAGCAAAATGTGGTTTCACTGGGAGCAGTGGTCGATGACAAGTAGGAAGCCTCTCAGGGCTTCTGCTTGTCAAGCCCTTACTCACCTCCGCTGCTTTCTGGACGGAAGTTTCCACCCTTTACCTTCCTTTCTCTTCTCTTGCTTCCAGTGTGCCCTAGAAAGTCACACATTGATTTCCTCCTGACCCACTGGCACCAGAAGGGTCTTCTGGGTGTACCCCAAGTCTTTTGCTCCTCCTTTCCCAGTCAATCACTTTTATTTTCCTGTCTCTGGGGCCATAGCAGCCTTTGTGGGGGTCAGCGAGTGGGTTGAGAGAGCTCAAGACAGGGTGTGTGATGATTCATTTGTACCACGGGAATTCTGAATAGATAATAATTATCTGCAAATGGCAATTAATGGAATCTTTAAAAAATATGCCTTGATGGATATAAAATGGAAGGCGAGGTGCATTGTGTCTCCTTGAAAGTAATTACGGGTGTGTGTGTGGGGGTGCATACCTGCACAGATTCTGAATGACCTGGTCTTTTTACCCATGCATGCTGACCAAGAGATGATGCCGCAGCTTTCAATCTTCGACCCCTTTGGATGTCTTCCTCAGTGATAGCCTTTGAGGAAGATGTACTCTGACTCCTCCCCAGAGCCCTTTACTTGGCCACACATGACACCCTGAGGCTGGGAAAAGGAGATCAGTACCACCCAAATATGGAAGAGGAAGGGGGAATGCTCAGGGGCTACCCACCAAGTCTTGGGTTAGCGGCTCTTACAGCTGACATCTCAGTCCATCCTTAAACAGCCTGGCGAGGAAGTTCTATTCCCTCACTTCTTGAAAAATAGATGAGGAAACCGAGGTTTCGAGAGGTTAAATGACTGCTAGAGGCCAGCTAGCAGAAATGAGATGGGAACTTAGAAGCACGCCTGTGTGGAGCGCGTAATCTTTTCTGCTAGACCGTGCCACTGTGCCTCTCCCTTACAGTGTGTAAAACTGTCATTCACTAGGCTCCTATCTGGTCATCTGTGGGTGTCCTAGTTTGGTTTTGTAGCAGGTTTTTCCGGGTGGGGAGACACTATCTTCCGTATTCAGCACTGAATAGTAGTCAGTTGCTGCTCATGCCCCAGGGCGGTTAATAAATATTTGCTGAGTGAATCACCAGCTTCTGGCTGGGGATGAATCATGAAAGCACCCAATCCCAGACAATCTGCTGATCAGCTAACATCTTCATTAAGAAATGAAAAACAACAACAACAACGAAAATGTGTTCATCAGGAGCAATAGATTTTGGTGCTGGCTAATCTGGGCAGTTATGGATTTTGTCTGCCAGGAGTCTTTCCCCAAGGTAGCGCTCAGGCTGCGTGTGCATGCGTAGGAAACATCATTCTCTTGCCTTTGCTGCATGTACGCTCCTATCTGTGGGTGGAGTCCAGCTTCCCTACGCCTGGTCTTCTCACCCTGCTTGACAGAGCTGAGTAGACGGTGCCCTTAGGAAAGGCACGGCCCTGTGAACAGAAAAGTGCAGGGGGATTCTCTCAGCAGACAGTAGAAATGCCAACTCTTAGAAGAAATACCAATGTCATTGTTGTCTAAATGCTGGTCTATTGTAGAGTTCTCCACATGAGCAAGGTTACAAGGCTTTGAGGGAATCTCTGAGCATTTAGGTGCGAGGAAAGGGACACTATTAAAAGACAAAAAGCACGGGTAAGATTTGGGGTTAGATAGTGCTATGGTTTGCATATGGAATGTTGGCCCCCACCTCCTGCTCTTACATTGAATTCTTAGTCCCCAGTTGGTGGTACAATTTTGGAGGTTTTAGAGACTTCAGGAGGTGGGGCCTAGATGGAGGAAGTAGGTAATTGGGGTAGGATCCTGAAAGTATCCTGTTGCAAGACCACCCAGACCTCCTCCTTGTTTACCAGGACCTGAAGAACGGCAGTGGACACATGCTGTTCCATTGGCCATGACGTGCTGACCAGGGTCTTGGAGCCAAACCACCATGGACCGAAACTTCCAAAACTTCCAAAACTGTGAGTCAAAGTAAATAATTCCTTTCTTTAAGCTGTTTATATCAGGCATTTGGTCACAGCAGTGGGGGTAAAAGTAACTAATTCAGAGTATTCAAGAAGAACGCCAGGTGCTGGGAAGGGGCGAGAAGATGGGACTGGGGATTAAGGCGTGAAACTATCAGAAATTTTACTGTATTCATGTGTGAAACAATAAAAGTAATAAAACGAAAAAGAAAAAGAATGTCAACTGGATCCAAGAATGTCAAATGGGAGAATCGACTTCCCCAAGCTAGAGGCTGCCAAGATGGATTCTGGGACACCAACAGCAGGCATCAGGTGCTCACCCCAAGGTGGCAGGTCCGAGACGGGGATGACTGGCCATTCAAGGAGGAGTTTAGAAGGAAGAAGTTTCTAGCAGGCTTTTGACAGCTCCACTATTCTGAGGTCTTGCAATGGCCGACCTCACCACCCCATCCCTGAGCCAGGCATTGGGGTTCACAGGCCTCAAGGGACAAGCGAGCAGAGAGAGGGAAGAGAAGAGATAGGAAAGAGAATGGAAAGTTGTAAACTGATGCTTTTCAAAAGGCACCATGTCTTTGGTGGTCTTCCATTCCCCTCATCACTATTAGACTCTTCAAATACAGGAAATGAAGGGATTTTTTTAAAAAAAAAAAATCATCGCGCTTTATAGACCTGTGATTAATTTTCTGTGTCTTCTTGGCTGGATCATGGTGATCAGATATTTCATTTGAAATTTCATTCTGAATGTGAAGTTGTTTTAGGGGAGACACCACTTTTGCATTAGTAGACATGGGAAGGTGAATTATGATACGGATAGGAGAGATGAGAACGAAAGGCTGACCTCCCCAGGGCAAGGAAAAGTTCTGTCAGCAGATGGCCTTTCCACTTGAACTGCTTCGTCAGCTCTTTGGGGAGGTTCCCAGCTACAGTCAGCCTTGTAGATTTGGGGCTTACTAGTTTCTACCACGGCCTCAGCTACTTCCTTAAAGTCTCTCTGACATACATTTATATATAGCATTGTGAACATCTGCTTTTCCGTTAGGGTATGAGTTAGTGAACTTGTGATGATGAAGTTGCTTGTTTAGTCTCTTGGTTTCGGTGGTTTCAGTGCATGATTCACTGGTCTCATGGGTTAGGGGCCTGTGGTGAGGCAGCATATCTCAGTGGGAGCAAAACCAACTGTTTCATGAGCTAGGGAGCAATGACACAGAGCAAGGGGGTATCCCCCATACCTAAAGACCTCCTGTCAGGCCCTATGTATCCAGAGTTCCACCAGCCACTAACAGTGCCATGCTGAGGACCAAGATTTTGGATCTTAAGGGGGGACAAGTTATGATCTAAATCATAACTCATGTTCAGTTAGTTGTTTTTTTCCAGAGAACCCTAATTTTAGGCTCAAATAGCACTAGAGCTGGTTCTAGATCCTAGCTCATTGCAGAGATGTGGAACCAGTTCTCCTTCCTGGGAGGACACTAGCTTTCACCATAGCTTTGAAAAGCCTCAGGTTCCAGATGTGAGCAGATGTGTGTATTTGTTAGCAAGGTGCTGTATGCCATGCTGAGTCTCTGTGTACGACTAGGAGGCTAGGGCTCATATGACTAGACAGAAGAGAAGGGTATCTCTTCTCTGGCTAGAATAAGTGACAGGATCCCTGGGGGAATGTGAGCAAACCCCAAAGCTTAAGGAACAAGAGGGCTAGGAGGTGTTGCTTGGTGGCTGCCAGGTTGTTGGGTACATATCTGTAGGTACTAGCATTCTACTAAGAAGACTATATATGAACCTTTAACAATGAAGCAGTGCTGGGGAAGAGAGATGGGGGCCGAGACACTAACACCAAACCCTACCCTAACTCAGCATGAAGACAGACACCAGGAAAGAACAGCTCATGTGTATGCTGCAGAAGGGCAAAGGAACAAATCCCTGCCAACTGTCACCTCAGCCATTTCAGCAGGTGGTTGACCTAAGCTTGTGCCTTGGTCCCTTGTGATAGCAAGTGGGTCCCTGTGGGATCAACTTTGCCCTCAGAGATACAGATGGAGATATAGAAGTGGTCTGGCTGGACCTCAGGCATGGACACTGCAACCCTAGCCTGGCACAGCGTGTGTATACTGTGTGCAAACAGCAGGGTTGCCAGGGGACTGGGCTGCACAGTTGCGCACTTCACCCCAGTATGTATATGTCCCATCTCACCCCAGACAGGGCTGACTCTTGTCAAGTTCTTTCAGTGCCAGCTGGAAAAATTCTCCTGTAGACAGCAGAGCCCCTGAGCTAGGTGGGTTTCTCCAGGGCAGGGCCCTCACAGCCTGATCCATCTTCTGGGTCAGTTGGCTCTGCATTCTGAATGGAAACTCAGTTGACATCCTGATTCCTGCTGAGTCCATTTTGGCATTCCCCCAAGCTTCTATTTTTAACACTCCTTTTCCTTCCTGCTCCCTAACAAGTCTTGGACATTGCCTATGAGCTGCTCTGCCCTGCCGCATCCCAGGATGAATCCCTGCTGTAACCCAGGACTGTTAAACACGGATTGTCTTCATAAAACAACAGAGAGTCCCACATGCTGCTGTCCACAAGGCTCTCAGCTCTCCCAAGTAGCTGGGGCAGATGCCTAACCAATGCCCGACTCCCTCAACCTGGAACAGCTTCTCATTCCTGGACATCTATGCAGTTTACCTCCTAGTTTTTCTGCAAGAAAATATTCAAGCCATGGGAGGCCAGAGCAAGGAGCTGCCTGCCAGATGCGCTCACTTAAGGAGTCCATCGATTTAAAAAATTCAGACAGATGCGTCAGAAGTGGGTTCCCGACAGCAAAATGGAATTCTCCCCAGCCCCGCTGAGTTAAGCACCAAGTTACATATCTTTCCTGCCAGCACAGACACTGGCAATGCAGTCAACTTTCCTGAGGAAGGCAGGAGGGCAACTTCTTGATGGGGATGTCCATGCCAAACCCCCTGGAGAGAAATGAGTCCTGGGGTTGTCCTTGTCTCTCTCTTTCTGAGGAATCCCTGGCTTTCTTCACACCTTCTTCCCCAGCTTATCTCATGCCTTCTTTCCAGTGAGTCTAAACATCCCAGCTCAGGGCCGGCTTGGTCTATTCACTACTGACAGACCGGGGGCCTATTAATATTTTCTCGCGCATAGTAGGTGCTCAAGAAGCATTCTCTACTTTAAGAATGTCTTCTGTGTACTGATAAAATACCTCATGTATATGCTGCAATAATATTTATTTTATATTCTTGCCTAATTCAGGCCTTAGAGATAGAAAGGCTGTTATTTTTGTTTTTAAAATCTTTTTTAGTTGTTACTTAAATTAATAATGGGGTATGGGGTGGAATTTTTTTTTGAGACTGACTCACTGTATATCCCAGTCTGGCTTTGAATTCTCCATCCTCCTGCCTCACCCTACCTGGTGCTGTGATTTCAGGCTGGCACCACCATGCCTGGTCGGTCGCAGTGTGATACTCTGATTCCTGTATATGATAAAGGGAGACAGGGCTGGGGGAGACAGGGCTGGTATTTCAGTTTGTTGTTTCATAAGCCAAGTGCAGAGCTCTTTCACTCAGCATGCTGGAGATGCTTCTGCTCTTTTGGCTAGAGAACTCTTGAGAAAGGGGCTGCCTGGACACCCCTGATTCTTGAGGCTGGTGGACTGCAGTCCCTCCTGTCAGTCAGGGCTGTGTTCTGGAGCAAGCACCAGAGAACATGGACAGCTCCCTAGACGCCCACTAGGAAATCAGGCCTGGCTTGGGGGGCTTGTGCATGATGTTTACTACAGGGACCCCCAGAGGGACTCTCTGTGTGCTCTTCCAGGACAGGCTGGACTGGGCTTGGTCATGTGTGACTCTCTTCCTGTGGCCACTGCCGGGACAGTACTGTCCTCTGCACATGGAAGAGTGCAGAGCTGGGAGGTGAATATGTGCTTGGACAGAGTGCTGCTGATGTGTATAAGAAGCTGGACTGACAATGCACTGACCCGAGCCCCCCTTATGTCTTAAGCAGTGATGTAATTTGGTAAGTCGGTTTCCTCTTGTAGAAAAAGAACGTTGGAACCTTTAGAGGGGTTCATCAGAATTGAATAAGGTTATACATTGTCCCCTGAAAATAAACCTTTGCAGAGATACATATTATTTAGGATATGGCTGCAACACCAGGTCTATACTAGGACTTAGCATTAGTGGAACTGACATTAAGGTGAATTCAGGTTTCTTAGCAGAGACCCAGTCCTTGTCTAACAGAAGGCCCTAGCGTGACTTCACAAAGCTCAGGGAAACACTTTAGTTGAACAAGTCTCTGAGATGTACAAGGACTTGGGGTTCACAGAAGTCCAAACCTCATTGCAATCTGAGGTAATTGAGGGCTTGCTAACGGACAACCAATTTCCTTCATGGGATCTCTCCCCACTGTTCTTTCCCATGGCAGCATCTCCAGATGTACCTGGGGTGATGGGCTTACTCAGTCAGCCAGCAGTGCCTCAGAGACCCTGCCTTGCCTTTGAAAGTAGAGCTAAGCTTCAGGACCCTGTGTCTCCAGGAGGTTCCAAAGGTCTTAGAAAAATGAATTTGCAAGCACTGGTGCCCAAGTGGCTTCTTGCAGGATAGCACTTATGAGTTATTATACTTAGGCACAGGTGTCAACTTGACAGTTGGTTTGAGCTCTGGGCACATCTGTGGAGAATTAGTGGTTGGGTTAAGCCCAGATCAAACCTGCAGGACATTGTCTAGCTGATGGGGAAGGCTCAGGTGGGTGGGACTAAGCCCTGAACAGATGAATAAAATACTGAGAGCCAGTTAAGGAAGTTGGCATCCTTGTGTACACTTGGCCAGACATGCTGGTCTGGCAAGTAAGGATCGTCCCTCTCTCAGCCATTATGTAGAGATGGTGTCAGTATATGGTCTCCCGTCAAACTGGACTATGAATTGTAACTGTCATAAGGAAATAAACCCCCTTTTTTCCTTAAGCGGGTTTGATGGTCATTTCTCAGCAACCATGCAGGCGAACTTCAACATGAACTGTCCTCAGCTTCAAATGCTAGGAGAGACATGTTCTCTTTGCCTAGGTCTGCAAGCGCGTGAGCAGTTAGGCTGTAATGAGAGCACTCCGTGCCACACGACTGGACCTGACTCCTACACTGTATAGATTTCGTGTTCTCAGCCTAGTAATCCTGTCTCAGCCCAAAACAGCATCTAATCCCATAACTCAGTCTAATGCTTTCCAGAACCCTCAAGCACCCAGTGTAAGGTTATGCTTACGGAGGAACCCAGAAACAGCTGTGGCAATCTGTGGGCAGCTGGACATCGGTGCACATCTATTCTTATGTCTCTAATTTCTGAATGAGGATTCAGGCACAGAGAGGATAAGTGATTTTTGCAGGCTACATGTTGATGACTGTGTCAGTTCTCAACCTGGGGCAGTTTTGACCTTCAGGGGACATTCCATGATGTCTGGTGACATTTCTGATTACCATGACCACAGGGATGCTACCGTGGCCAATGAATGCTGCAAACAGTCTTAGTGCATAGCACACAGTCCAGCAAGACCAAGATTCATCTGACCCAAGATGGCAACAGTATCCAAACTAGGAAATGCTGGGTTAGAGTTAAAGAGAACATGTACAAAGGTGTCAAGTTGCATGAGGGTGCTATGGTTTGGACACTCCAAACCTCCTGATGGAATTGAATCCCCATTGTGAGGGAGGGTGGTAATTTAATTGAGGATGAGTTCTTAGAGATGGGGCCTGTGGGAGATGACAAGATTACATAAGGTCATGAGCTTTCAGATCAATCACTGCAGGTCTTGAAAAAAGAGATCACAGGTGCACATGTGTGTTCTCTCTCTCTCTCTCTCCCCCCCTCTTGTTGTTTTATCATGTGATGTCCATGCCACTCCTCAGAACTCTAACAGCAAACAGGCTGTCACCAGATGCAGTTCTTTTCTTTCGTGTGTGTGTGCGCATGTGTGTGTGTGCGTGAATATTTGTGTGTGTGTGTGTGATACTGTGTGTTGTGTGTCTGTGGAGGCACAAGGTGACTTCTGAAATCACCTTGGATTGCTTTGCCCCCTTATTTCTTTTGCTTTGGGGTTTCTCAAGCTCTACCTTCCAGAGTGGGAGGCATAGGCATAGGCTGCTTTTATTCCCATCTGACATTTTTATATGGAATCTGGTATCTGCAGTCTTATCCTTCTGCTTGTCCAGGAGTGTGCTAAGCTCTGAGAATTTGTCCAGTTCCCAGATGCAGTTCTTAATTTTGGACCAGAAGGAAGAGCCCACGTAAGCCATCCTCCCTCCTTCCCTCCTCCCCTCCTTCCTCCCCTCTTCTTTCCTTTTTCATCCTCTCCTTCTTTTCTTCCCTCCCTCCTTGCTTCCTTCCTTCCTCCCTCTCTCCCTCTCTCCTTTTCCTTTCTCTTTTTCTCTTTCTTTCTCTTTTTTATCTTTTCTTTCTTTCTTTCTCTCTCTTTTTTCTTTATTTTGTCTCTCTTTTTCTCTTTCTTGCATTCATATTTCTCTTAATATATGAGGAAGGGAAGAAGGGAGAGAGAGAGAGAGAGAGAGAGAGAGAGAGAGAGAGAAGGAGCACAGTGTACATCTTGAGGTCAGAGTGTCAGGATAACCTTCAGAAGTCAGTTCTCTTCTCCCATCATGTCCTCTGAGTCACCAGGCTTGCAGGCAGGTGTCTTTACCCTCTGAGTCACCTTACAAGTCCCAAGGCTCTTTTCTTGATATCTTGGTATTATTTACTCCGTGATATTGTGCTTTTGGCAATAGAAAACAGACTAACCCAAAGGTGTGGAAGGTCTATGGGATTGTAACTATTTACATATGAAATAGGAATGTGAAATTAATGAAGACGATGGGCAAAAGATGAGGCAGAGAAAGTAGCCTGGACCAGAAAGATAAGAGTCTTGTCTATGGGACAACATGGCTTTGCTACGTAAACGACAAAGGCTTCCTAAATCAAGTGACTCACGCACGGTACGGTGCTCTCTCTTCCCACTACCTAGCTGGACAGGAATAGACTCATGGGAACAAAATCATGAGAGCACAAAGCAAACCGGGTTTCTAGTGCCTACCGAAGAGGATCATCATGCTGGCTTAATCTCACCCCTGGTTGTAAGCTGTGGATCAGCCTTTCTCTACAATTGCAAACTCTCTGAGAACAGGAGCTTAGTCCTAGTCGTCCTCATGGCTCTAGAGCCTGGAAATAGTAGACACACCCAGTCCAGTGGTTGAGCTAATGAAGCAATAGAAGGAGGCAGCCAAATGGTCGTGAAAGTCACCATACCCTTTGCTTTCCTTTTTCTAGTATACAGGAAGCCACATGCTCATTGAGAGAGGAAAGGAAGGAGGAAGAAAAAGAAGAAGGAAGGAAGAAAGGAAGGGAGGGAGAGAGGGAGGGAGGGAGGGAGGGAAGGAAAGAAAGGAAAGAAAGAAGGAAAGAAAGAGAAAAAAGAAAGAAGAAAAAACAAGCAAAGGAAAGAAGGAAGAAAAAAAGAGCAGAGAGAGGAAGGAGGGAGGAAAGGAAGGGAGGATGAAAAGAAAAGAAGGAAGAAGAAAAAGGAGAGGAGAGAGGGAGGAAGAATTGCTATAGATAGTACAAAAGAATAAATTAAAACTATCCCAGACTAATGATAAATACATCTAATGATAAATAATATCTAATATATCTAAATATGTGTCATCCCTTCTGCCTCCTTTCCTAGGGTTGAGTAGTCATGAGATTCACATGAATAAAGTTCACTTTTTAATCATAATGGGGTCATCTTCCACATATTGTTCTATATCCTGCCTCTTCACTTAAAAGCATGTTGGAAGCAAGCGCAGAGGTGGGCCAGAAAATTTGTCTTGAGGTTGTGTGTGCATAGTAATCACCCATTTGTATTTAAACTGCATCGTTGAAGAGGGGCTCAATCGGCATGAGCATCTTCCAGCATCCATAAATATACTTCCACTCCATAGCGTTTAATGGCTACAAACCAGGCGACCGTACAGTTGTGCTATTACATATTAAGCCGGTCCTCGATTGTTGGAAGTTGTATTACTTTTATGTTTCACTGTGACAACAGTGCTGTGATAAATATCCTTTTAGTGAAATCTCTGCACATATCTCTAATTTTTCCTAGTTTGAATCTGTAGAGTAGAAATTGCTGGAACAAAATAAACGCCTATTTTGCAGCTTTTGAAAAGTGCAATCACGTGACTCTTCCGGATGGTTGTCCCAACCGACATCCCACCAGCCGTTCCTGAGAGTGCCACGTTAGCTCTTTCTGAACAAAAACATCAAGAAGAAAATATTTCCATGTCTCTCAATGACCTGTCTCTATGACATCAGCACTGAAGAACTGTCACCCTGTTACGCCAGCATGTAACAGATGTGTGTACTCGTAGGATGACCTGAGCAGTTATCTCTAGGCTTTTAAAAGCAAACGTGGGAAATAAAGGTACCAATATTCAATACGGTGCCTGGAACATGGCAGAAGCTTAGCCAGTGTTCTTTCTCTCCATACCTATGATCACTGCAGTAACGACTTCCTTTTCTCACCTGGTCTTGGTAACTGTCTTTAGTTTCCTGTCTTGAAAACCAAGAGGTTAATTTACATAGGTGTTGGGGTGTTACTTCCTTTCTTAAGCATCCTCAGTTGTTCTCCACTCTGTGCATACTGAGATCTAGACTCTCTGGGAAAGCTCATGAAGTCTTGTGACCCACGCAGATGTCCTGTAGCTCAGCTCCTGTCTCCCTCAGTCACCTGGGCCCCAGCTCTAACTATGGGTCCCTCAGCTTTCTCAGCTACTTGATGCTCTACTCACTTCTGGAAACACCTTTATCTCCTTTCCTGCCTTGTTGGCTTCCAAAAACACTTCTTCTAAAATCTATATAGGAGCCTATTTCACCTGAGCCACAAAAATAATAGAATTCTTTCCTTCTGTATCTTGCCCAATCTCTATATAGAACATGTCTCCCATTGTATTGCAGTTATTGTTTTTGTGTGAATCTCTATTTAGAACCAGAACCTTTTTACTTTTGTCCATTTCCTTTCCCTTCAATGCCTGGCACCAGGTTTGCCATATAGTTTGTGCTAAGTGAATATTTCTGCACATCTGAGTAAACTGGTAATGTCCTCTCTACCTCCCTTCTTTCTTCCTTTCCTTCCTTATATCTGTCCATCTGTTTGTAGGGTTCTGTCCACAGTGTTATCATTGGTGATATGATAAAGTCTTTATGATGTTCTCTTTTTCAAATGCTGTTACAGGTTTCGTGAATTGATGATACACTATAATATGCCTAAGAATCATCATTCTTAGAATCAAGTACATTGGCTGAACCAGGTGCTTTGTGCCAAGTGTGCCTTTAAGAAAGTTACTTAGTAGGGATGGAAAGACCAAGGCAGAGAGGATGGGAGTAGCTACTAGGCACTGGGCTGCATCCTTTCCAGCATGAGCCAGGTGCCCTTGCCTGGTATGGAAGGGAGGTCTGTGCTTCTGGACCAGAATAGGAGTCTGCAGGCAACAGAGTATGGGGACTGAGAGGAGACCTAAACACTATCACGAGAAGAGCCAGGAGCCAAGTCTTGCCTGCCTCCTGATGAGACAGAAGGAAATGCTAGAGCCTCAGAGTGGAAGCTAGCGTGGGCGTGCGCACTATGATTGTGTCAGGAAGCATCTTTTTGCTGAATCTACTGGAGAAGGGCTGTGAAGGAGACAGCCTTAGCTTTTTACTTGTAATTAATTACTTTGTGGCTTTAAATAAAAACCAGCTCTTCCCAGGAAAGCCTGACAGGGTTTCTTTTTAACTTAATGTTTGCTGAACCATCCCTTCTATCTCACTTACCTGATGTGGAACATATGCTGGGATCAGAATGACAGAGGATAAATCACCAGCTTTGCTTGGCTTCTTTGAAAAATGAATTTGGGGGCTGAGATTTCTCATCAGTATACATCTTCCCCAGCAGCCTCCTGACAGGCCCGCAAGCTTGGGGGATGTCCTGTGCACAGGTAATGGGGGAGTTGGAAGGGCCAGGTGTGGACATTTGGCACCAGATCCATCACCTCAAGATGGGGGCCAGGTCACCTGTGTAAGACTGGGCTAAAGAGCCAGCTCTGACTTCAAGATTGTGTACATGAATTCAGCTAGCACAGTGTGAATTTTTAACAACTGCCAGGTGCGTGATAGCTCAGTGCTGATAGTGTAGACGAGACACAGGCCTTGGGCCACAAAGCCTGGCGTTGAGTCCGGCTCAGGTCTGCCCTTGCAGCTGTGAGCTTGCTTGCCTCAGTTTCTTGACTCACAGAATGGGATGAAACAGCCTTGTGACTCAGTTTGCTACCAAATTTAAACGTAAGCCCACCCACACTCTCATTCTCATTCCCACTGCTGGCTTCAATGGTGTATGGCTCTGACAATGCCTGGCCTATGGCAGATGCTAAAGAAAAGCTTTTCATTTTCCTTCCTGGGAAGAGCTAATGGTTTCAAGGGTTCCAAAGTCTCTGTGCTGAAACAGGAGGAGGGGCCGGATGCCCTTTCAATTCTGGGAGTTCAAGGTCAGGATGAAAGTGTGGGTGAGATGGGCCTGAGGGGAGGGAGAGAGTGCCTACAATGCTGGTTTTGCTACATCTGTCTGCTAGACTCTAGCCAGGACTGTGGGCAAGAACAAGCTCTACGTTAACATTTTGCCTCATGACCTTTTGAGTTAATAGTGAAATGGTGTTGAACAAGTCACTTGACATCTCTGGGCATTGAGTTTTTCCTTGTCTCTACAAGTGGGAGGTGAATTAGACTGGATATCTAAAAGTTTTTTTTCTTAAAATTCTTTCTCTGATTAGGAAAGTCACGTACACACATTGCAGAAAGCTTGGGAAACACAAAAGTATGCAAACAAGATAATTACAAATACCCATTATCCCTCCACCCAGAGAAAAATGTTGTTAATATTTTGGTGTATCCTGCTTTCTAAATGCACCATGTATTAGAGAAGGAAATCATACTATGTCGACAATTTTACATCATGCCTTCCCCTGACAGTGTTATATTATCATAAGCATTCTCTCTGTGCCATTAAAAATTATTTGGGCCTCATTTATAAGGTCTCTTCTGACACTAAATCCTGTGAAGAATGGGCTGTATTTTTGTTGCTATTCAAACCATTTGCTGTAATATGGCAACAGAAGTCAAGGAAGATGCCCTTGAATAGTACGAGTCCTTTCGACCCATGCATGCATCATGCAAGGATACCATAGGGGTTCTTGGACCATCTGGCTCCCCTCCTGGATTTAACACCTGAGCTCTAGAACAAGAAGGGATATGGAATTATACTCTTGGTAGGCTACCAGCAACCATAACCCTTTTATTTTCATTTTCTTAAGTACGTGTATGAGGGGTATGTGCAAGTGTGAACTCATGTTCACATCTGTACATGCGTGTGTGTGTGTTATGCCTAAGGTGATATTGGCAATCTTCCTTGATTGCTCTTCCAAACTTACTCTTTTGCGGCAAGGTCTCTCCATCAAACCTTGAGCTTACTGATAAGGCAAGTTTCACTGGCCAGCTTGCTCTGGGCATTCCCAATCTTTACGGTCTGAGGTTGGAATTATGGGTAGGCCTCCACACCCACCCTGCCTTTTATATGGACTCTGAGAATCTGGATTCTGGTCCTCCGGCTTGCATGTCAAGCACTTTAACCAATGAGTCATCTTTACAGACTTTGATGACACTTTAAAAATTGAACATCATTATGAATGACCTTGTACAGGGGCAGGAGGAGCCATCTACATTTTCAAGAGTAAATCACTAAAATTCATTAAACTTCCTTTCCCTTTATCTTGGCTATGAATGGTAATGTTATTTTATTATAAACAAGATCTTTTGTTGCTAAGTTAAAATACAATTGAAAATAAAAACAATTTTGGGAAAGCGGACATCCTGAGGAGAATTCACAAGGAGGTCAAGGGGGAGACTTGATAAGTGCCCCCCATGTGACTTCTTCTCTGGGCTCCCAGGAAGATGACTGCTGCTTAGTCTGTCTAGAGCTTGGATTCAAGCTGTGACACTGTGTTCTGGTCACAGGCACATGGGCAGAAGTCACCGAAGTGACTTGCAGACCTGGTTCTAAAGCTCCCCTGCACCAGCCTTCAGTCCTCTCCTGTTCCCACTTGGGAGGCCAAAAGTTCAAAATGATAAAGCTGAAAGCCCACATTGCTTCTGATATGAATGAGAAATACAGCTTTGCTGTGCTGAGCTAACCGGGAGTGTGACATCTCTTTGTTCCTGCAGCTTAGCCTAGCTTATTCAGACAGATACAGAGATATCAATGGCTGATAGCAGATCCTTTTTTGAGAAAAGGTTTAGATTTTAGAGAAAGTGGGGGAGAACGTACAGGCTCTGGGGCTTGATTGAGTTGAAACCAAGTGTGCAGGAATGATGCTGGCATGTAGCATCTTCAGAGTGAATCACAAAAAGGAGCCCCCAGGTTAACAATTTCATCTGCTATCCAGGTACATTGAATTGAAGAATGAAGTGAATGCATGGAACATGGTTGGGGTGAGAGGTTACAGAGAAGCAAAAGGAGGATGCTAGAAGGGTCCGTGTGTTGATGGATTACAGCCAGAGACATCAAGATGGACATATGCCTGACTGAATGGGGATATTTATAGATGGGTAGACATGCGAGGGCCAGTGTACACATAGGTATTTCCTTATACTGTATGTTGGCAGGGCCTAAGAGAGCAGCACTCCTGCAGCAATGAGAATACCCAATGCACTGATTTTGTGTTTTTATTCATTTATTATTTTCTAGTTTTGCAAGTATATTGGATACTTATCCCTGCTTCACTCCATCCCTCCTCCCTCCCATTCTCTGTCCTTCCCTTCATCAATCCATTTCATTCCCTCCCACCCTCTTGTCTGGCTACTTGGATGGACCCCAGGGTTCCCTCTGGCTTGTCTACTCTTGTGGGGATCCATGCCTCTGTGGCATACCAAGTTGCCTACCCCTCCTCAGACCACCCCACTGATAGGGGCATTTCTCTTCACTCATCCAACTCTAGTCCCTAAGGCTTCCACTGTATGTTCTTATCTCTCTTGAGTTCCTTCATAGTCTATCGGGGCATGTTGGTATGTCAGTCATTATGCAGGTCTGGTAAGGACAAGTCTCACTGAAGTGAGTTTTTAGATGCATCAGTCCTGACTTGAATGGAATGTCTTGTTCAACAGTAACCTTCCCATCTTTAGATTTTTATAGTCTTACCGCCCCCTCTTCTGTGAGGATCCCTAAGCTGTAGGATGGGGAGAGATTAAGTTGGCCTGATTTTAGCTTCTAATATCATTCTCTTCAAAAAAGAATCAGGCTTTCTGAGAGACGACTCAGGGATTAAAGCCTTTGTCCCATAAGCAAAAGAACCTGTGTTTGGATTCCCAGATCCCATGTAAAACTGTTGGGTGGATATGGCATTAGCCTGCAAGTCCAGTTCTGGAAGGTGAAGCCTGGGAAACCCCAGAGCAAAGCAATAAAGGTAGAGCAATCCAGAATGATTGATGTCATCCTTGGGCCTCCATAGGCACACACACTCAAGTGTACTCTGGGACACACACACATACTTTTTGGTGTGTATATGCATGCGTGCGTGTGTGTGTGTTTGTTGGGAGAGCCAGGGCTCCTTGACAAGGCTGATTCTGAGGCTAACACAAGATATACACACAATGACCTGGAAGAATTGGAAAGGAAGGGCATACTCTTCATTGGGGAGTTACCTGGATCTGTTTCCCAGATCTCCCACAGTGCAATACCACAGACCAAGCATCTTAAAACTACCCCCAATTTATCCTTTGACATTTTGGGAGGCAAAACCTAAACTTAAGGCAGGTCCCATGAGACCTGCAAGGGAGAATTCTTCCTCACCTTTCAGGCAATATTTAGCATCCTTTGGCATCTTCTTGTGGAGATGAATCTGTTTAGTATCTGCCTTTCCCATCACAAGAACTTCTTGTAAAGGCTCCAGTGACTTTGGACTAATGTCCTACCTTAATCCATTCTAGTTTCATCTGAAATATTTGCATCTGCCCAATCTCAATTTAAAATAGCGTCCTCTTTGGAGGCTCTGAGGTTTAGGATTTCAACCTGTTGGGCTTTGGGGGTACAATTCACCCCATAATGAGTTCTGTAAACTGAATAAAGACCCATGAAGATGTGGAATCACAAAAAGACACAGGAACTAATGAACTCTTGATGGATAAGGATGAGATGCTCTGAGTACAAAATAAATAGCATTTATCTAATAAACAGCTTATATCCAACCAAGTTTATATTGATCTAAATAAATTAGTAGATAACTGAAAAATCAGAGGAGAATGGATCAACTGCCAATATAGAAGAATTTTATTTTGTGATTTTGTGTGGGACTCTTCCCTTAGTCAGGCCCCGGTCCAAACACACTTTTGTAGTGTCTGCCTTCTAAAAACTGAAGTGTTAAAAGTGGAAAAAGTGGGTAACTCCACAGTAGGGAAACCTGGGATCTTCATGAAGACCAGTAAGGCAGAATGTAACAGGGGCTTTAATTAATGATGGTGTACCAGTACTGGTTCATTAATTGTGACAAATGTGCCATACAATCTGGGACATTAACAACAGAGGGAAATGGGTATAAGTATATGGGGGCTCTCTGTGTAATTTTTTTCAATCAAACCATTCACAAATATAAAAAATATTTTTAAGTGGCAGTCTCAGAAGAATAAACACAACCTTATGTTAAAGTACATGATTTGGCTAGTAGACTGGTTCTTTGTCTCAACCTCAGCCACGCAGCATAGCCCTGTATAGATAGTAGTCCTAAAGCCAATCCGAACAAGCTAGAGTTAGTCCTACATCTGAACCTACTATGAATTTATGCTGGAAATGACACTGCAGAGAAGTGTCTCATGACAGAGAGAACACCTGTAAGTGTCAAACCTCAGCTGTGGTCAATGGCTTCGTCTTCAGAGCTTTCATAGGGCTGAGAGCACGACTTCAGGTTCCTGCCTGTTTGCAGTTAGAAATCTGAGGATCCTAAGGGAGACAGTGTTCTTTGGAGGTAGTGGGGTGTTCTTAAGTCATTTTTCTCCCTTAAGGATAGAGTAGAGGATTTTATACCAAATTCTTCCAAACACCCATAAGGGACAAATTATAGAAAGCACAGGGGATTAGTGGTGACACCATGGTGGAAAGAAGGGATTTTCTCTAGAGCTTGGTCTTCAGAGAGCTGTGTTTCTTTATTTACATATGGCTGGTGACGAAAAGCCAGGTGTCTCTGTGTATAGAAATCTCTTACTACAGCAGAACAAGCATTTTGATTTGTGAATGGCAAAGCTGACGATAATTTCCTTTTTTTCTCCCACCCTAATGAAGAAATGCAACAGTATGCTTCTTTCTGGGACTGCCAGTGCGGGCAGAAGCCTTGTCCCAGCCTGGTCTAGCAGGTGCTTCTGTGCATGGGAGGGGCTTCTCCAAAGCCTCTTTGCAAAAGGATGGTGCCCATGTGATACAATTCATCAGTCATGTCAGGCTCCTCCAAACACGAAAACAGCATTGGTGACCATGGTTAGGCCGCATCGGGGTCTAGAAAGGAATCAGCAGGATCTACCAGTATCCACCAATCATCCATATCCCTCTAAGTAATGCTGCTTTTGTCAACAGGCTCTGAGTAAATAATCCTAACCATCACGGAAACTATAAACATCATGGCAAAAATGAGTCTAAACAGTCAACAGTTGAGAAATGGTTAAATAAATTACAGTTCATAGACTTGACAGAATATTATGGAATCATTAAAATGATCATTTATGAGAATTATGTAATATGGAAATTGCCTGTGATAACTATGCTAAGTGAAAGAGGAAGATAAAAAATATAAGTGGAGATAATTACTGCTGTGTTAAAATATGTATAAGAAAAAGACTCATAGGAAATTCGCTCAAATGCTAACAGTGTTTGTATTACACTGGAGGGATTGGGAGAGATTACTATTTTTTTTTTTTTTTACTTTTTTCTGGCTTCCAAATTTTTTATGGCATGATGATATTACATGATAATGGAAAAATTATTTTTAAAATGTTTCAAGCCCTGTCTCTCAATGCACATGAATAGTGTAACAGGGCTCCATTGTGTTTGTAGAAGGACATAATCATGGTCATCAATAATGAAATAACCTTAATAAAAATTAATAACATGAAAAAAAAACATGGCCAAGGAAGGAATGGGGCAAGGAGTCCTAACACAGAGAGACTATATCCTCTAGGAACAGGGATCTTTTTCCAGCTTTGCCACCCTGGGCTGATTAGGAAAACAGCCCAACCCCAGACTTGCATGCTGCTTGCAGATAGCAGCCAAGTCGTACATGCCCTGGTTAGCTCTTTGTCAATCTCTCCACCCCAAGACATCTCAGGCGATGTGATGGAGTGACGGTATATTTGGACTGGGCTTCTCTGCTGGTCTAACTCGGAGGCACCTTGGACGAAGCTCTTGTTTGAGTTCCTAATTGGACCGGAAGCTGCTGGACAGGCAGCTGGGTGTGAAGAGGACTAACAAGAAAAGGGGGAAGGGACGTGGCGCTGGTGGTTTCTAATGAGCAATCAGTGGCCGCTCTGCCTGGTGAGGGACCCCGGGAAGGGAGAGGCAGTGGCTGCCTCTGCATCTCCTCATCTACGTTACAGGAAATTACAGCTGATGGAGCCTGGTGGGCTTTGGATTTTTTTCCTGCATTAATGCAGTGAAAGAGACAGCGCAGGGGGCAGCCATGTTATCAGTGGGAGTGTGAGCTGAACTTAATTTTGGCAGAGCCAGGGGTTACTCACAGGAGAGAACAGCTAAGAAGGGTGATATGAGGCCCATCAGCCTACAGTTGGGTGTGAGTTACCATCTCCTGCTGTGTTCATGACTCTCTCTGATTTGCAGCCTGCTATATGGGGGGGGGGTTTGCACAATGAATATTATGAGGTGAGTAATAGCCACATGACTTAAATCCTTGCCAAAGGCTGATGACAATAGAATCCACTTCACCCCCCAAATCAACACAAACATTTCCCAAACACACAGCAAAACTTCCCCAATATTGTTTCTCTTGCCAAAGCCCGAGAAAGGAGCCCCAAATCTTCATACAACAAACTCTTGGCATTCTCTTTCCATGTTTTCCACTAAAGCAAAAAGACTGGTTCTGTTTTCCTGAAAAGATAAATTCTGAATGAATGTTCATTCAGTTCCTTAGTTTGGCAGAAGGGATGGTACAATTTGGACAGCCAGTCTCAGGAATACAACTGACTTGCTTCTTGTCAATTCATTCCCAGAGGAACACAAACATTCTCTGCTTGTGCCTTTGGTCCTGAGTTTTCTGTTCCCTCAGCCAGCAGAGACAACTTGTCTTAGAAAGGAATACTGATCTGACAAGACTGTCTTCCAACAACAGAAGTTGGTCTACTCTGGCATATTTACTTTTTACCCTGCTTCTTCTTGGCATTCATTAAGATTTTTTATTATATTCTGTGTGCTAGGTACTCGTCTATTTATCAGCGACACTTGTAGACAATTGCAATTCTTATTTTTGTCTCCATTTTACAGATGACACAAACTTAAGCAGAGAGAGGTTAAATAACTCTTCAGTAGCATGATGTATGAGAATATGGCCATCAGATCTCAGTGTCCAGACTCGTATCCATGCCTATATCCTGCCTCCCATAGGATCTGAAGGTGAGACAAAGATGACAGACGCATAATTTGGAAGAACAGTGTTTCTATCTCTTTTCATCCCCCCCAGATGCTGCTTTCCAAGCTCTTCTCCAAGTCTCAGCTCTTGCATTCATCTTGGTCTCACTGAACACATCAACATGCCTTGGTCTAGGATTTCTCTCACTATCCAACTTAGAGAGGATATGCAAATTGCATTCTGCATTTGTGCGGGATTAGAGGTCTTTGGCTTTGAGCCTGGGACAGGGATGTGTTCATTTTTTTTTTTTTTTTTTTTGCCCTCCACAGTCTGTTGCCCAATAGGAGCTCTGCACAGTAGCAAATAGTACCTGCCAAAGAAGTCCCAAGGAACATAGCCAATTCTTGGTGTGTCCTCCTGGGGAGAGACCTGGGGAGCAAGCTGGCCTCTTGGAGGTCTGCTTTGAGGGAGAAGAGGAGGACCAGTCGTTTCAGATACCACTTCTGTCCCTGTGTGTACCCATCACCTGGGTTTGCTGCTATCTCCTAATTCTGCTCCTGCAGGGGCCGATGATGGATGGTTTCATCACGAGCAAGAACAATACCTATTGTGTCTGCTTCCATAGGGCCTGTGTTCTTCCACGAAATATGAAGAAGACAATAAGCTGAGTACATTGGGTAGGAAGGAGGAAATGTAAATTGGAATGCAAATGAGGATGAGGTCACTTCTTAGGTATGGGAGGAAAAGGAAACAAGCCGCCTCTTTTTCTTCTGCTAGGAGGGGAAGGGAGAAAGCATGTTTGCTAACAAAACATCAGAAATTGCCTCCCAAGCACTGAGCGGGTGGGTCACAGGAAAACTTGTTGAGGAAACCTCTCACTGTGGAAAGAGTGCATTTTTTGGGGGTGGAGTCTGCACCAACAATTTGGTTGGCTGGGGTTGACATTATGAGATGAGGACTAGGTGCCATATTCAATTCTGAAAAGAGGGCTGGTGTTAGAATAAAAACCCCAGTTTGTCATTGGCGGTCCAGGCCTGATGCAGCCAGCTGCTGACTCTCTGGGGTTTCATCTCGGCTTTTGTTTGTGGAAAAATAAGCCGGGCTTCTCCTGATTTTTACAGGATTGCAGAAAATTGTTCTGATGAGGGCAGATCTGAAGGCTTTTCTTGTCTTTATTCCAGCGGAAATGGCTGTACTGACTGCATATGAAACTGTGAAGCCCAGAAGAGGAAACTGGAACTAAGGTTTTGGTAAACATAGGGACCAGGGGCCAAGTATGGCCTCGGTCCAGAGGGTATAATCAAGCAGCAGATGAACCAACCCATAGACAACTCTGCACTCATTTGTCCTTGCACAAGCCCAGTGGGAAAAATGGAGATGCGGTGAAGTTTAGTGATTTCCCCAAGTCACACAGTCAATCACTTGTCACTGACTGAGCCTAGACTGAAACAGGACTAGTTTGGTGCTAAAACCTATGTGTGCACGCATAGCAGTCGGCCACAGTGTAGACTTCCTCTGTGGACCAGCAGTTCTTCCAGGTCTAAGAACTAGGGCTTAGAGCACACTTGACCACCGAAATAATGGTTTGTAATAGCCCCTAAACTATGCAAAAACCTCATTAGCTATTTAGACATCTCTACAACAAATAACTTTAGAATAAATACAGCTTAGAAACAGCTTAGAAGGAGGAATTATTTGTTTTGGCTCACGGCTTCAGAGGAATCTCCCCAGGGACACTGGATTCCACATGAAGCAGAAGGTCATTGAAGTGTGTGGAGGAGGAGGCTGTTCATGTCAGGATGGTGGGAAGCAGAAGCAAGAAAGGGACTGAGGACTAGGTATCAATTTCAAAAGCATGCCTGCCAATCACCCTAGCGAGGCTCCACCTTCTAGATTCCCAAAACTCCTAAAATTGGTCCATCAGCTAGAGACCAAGCATTCCGTGCATGAGCCTATAAGGAATATTTTATATTCAAGTCATAGCACAACCTGATTGCCCACTAATAGGAGAACAGACACATGATTATTATATGAGCACGCACTGCTATGACTGACAGTTACATCAGCAGCACGGGTAAATCTTAAAAATCATATTAAGGTGGTGAAAGCAAATTGCCAAAGTCTATAGCACCTGACTCCATGGTCACGCAGCTCAAAAACAAGTAGAATGAACATGCAGTATTTAAGGAGATGTGTAGGAGATGAAATCATGGGGAAAAAGGTACAAGAGAAAAACTCAGAAAGGCTTCTTTTATAGGGGGTGGAGAAAGATGGCGAAGGTGGGCAGCATGTATAAGTTCTATTGTTTACATGAGGGTTTACATGTGGCTACTTAGTTGTTAGCTTACACCTTTACTGAGTGTATTGCTTTTGATGTTTCAAACATTACACAATAAAATGTGTACAGATGGATTCGTTTGCAGTTCTCTACCCAGGGGAAAAAAGGCAAAAGTTTACTTTGGCCACAGCAGGAGGAGACTCCTAAAGTTCCTTAGACTTTATCAGGAAGCCACAAAGTAGTCGATCTCTTGGGAGGAGTAAGAGGTTGGGCTGAGGAATGACTAATTTTGTCCTTTCAAATTTCTTAGCTCTTCCATTGATGCAAGAATCTGATCAGTCATTCAGAGAGAAGGGGAAAAAGAAAGGAAGAAAGGCAGATGACAGTGGACACACCAACTCTGGATATCACCAGGGACTTAGCGACATTGAGGTACCAGGTAGGCGACACTGACCACCAACTGTGAATCCCACCGAAGGAAAGCAGTGCAAGTCTAGGGAAGTCCTTCTCCAGAGGGAGAAAAGAGGATTCTGAGCTAGGGAACGATTTCACTCAGGGACTGAGAAGTACCCTGGCTGTGCAAATGATCGTGCTGAGCTGATTTTGCTGGAGAGGACCGATAGCCGCCATGTTTGCAAGCTCAGATGTGGGAGAGATGGTCAAGCTAATGCTCACTCTTCTGCTTACCTCACCTCCACCATGAACACATTTTCAATCCAAACTCACATGTGGCCTCTGTCTCTCAAGACCTGGATTTCAATAGGTGCTTGTCGAAAAAAAAATAGTATCCTGAAAAGGATGCATTTCTAATGGTTGAATTTCCAGTGCTGGTGATGAGAGGAGAGATATGTTGAGTGGGTGGACACAAGAACTGGATTGAAATAACAAAGAACTGTGATATACCAATAGAATGGCAAGCAGTGCTCCTTCCTGTTATAGAGAAATGAAGATGATAGTAAGGCCTAGAATCATAGCAAGTAAGTCCAATAAAGTGTTAATGTTTCTCACAATGGCTAGGATTATTTTTGTTTTTAGACAGAGTCTCAAGTAGCTCAGGTTGTTCTTGAACTCATTACCTAGCAGAGGATAACCTTGAACTTCTGATTCTATTGGTTCCACCTGTGGAGTGCTGGAGTGTGCTACCATCTGGTTTTATGCACTATTTATTGGGGACTGAACTCGGGACTTCGTGGATGCCAAAAAACAAAAACAAAACAAAACAAAACCCTCTATAATTGAACTACCTCCCCAAGTCATTGTTTAAGTCACTAAATTTTATCCAAAAGATATTTTAGGTACCCTTATGATGTAACTGTCTAGTTGGCAGGCCTAGCAGTCTGGGTGATAGCTCTATCTTCAGCATGATTTACTTTGCATATCTGAGGTCTAAGTCAATGGTGTAGACTTAAAGGACAGAAACTTGTAGTCAGAGGACCACATTCGAGGTTTCGTTCTTGACACTTAGGGTATGATCTTGGTCTTTATCATAGGATGGCTTTGAACTTCGGTCTCTTTGCCTACAAAATGAATTGAATAAAATCTTCCTCAAAGGTAAGTGACAAGATCTAACAAGACAATATATGTGAAAGTATCAAGTAGCTGTACGATTGTAAAAAAATATTTTAAATGGAATGTTTTCACTCCATGGATGTAGATAAAGGGATCTCATGGTCATTACAATTTGACAGTTTCTTGTGAAATTAGCTAGTTTTATGATACTCAGTATTTATCCAAAAAAGTTGACATCTTTATGACTACTTCAAAACCTATATATGACTGTTTATAGCAGATTTACTCATAATTATCAAAAACCTGGAGGTAACAAAGATGCCCTTTAATAGACTAACTATGGTATGTCCATACAGCAGAATGTGCTCAACAACAAAGACAAATGGACCACCAAGCCACCAAAGGACATGGAAAAATATAAATTCATTTTACTACATGGAGATAGATCAAGTAAATACTGCCTAGCTCCAGCTCTATTACACTCTGGAAAGTACAAAACCACACAAACAATAAAAAAGACATGTAAAAAGGGGTCAAGCAGGAAGTGGAAGAGAGAGATGACTAGAGGGAGACAGGAACTTTTAGCGTGCTGAGACTGCAACAGTGGTTATATCCCACTATACATTTGTCCAAAACTACGGGATTTGCAGAAAAAAAGAATGAACCTTGAGGTAAAGTGAAGACTTTAATTAATAGCAAGGTGTATTTAATGATAGCAATGGAGTGTTTGTTTGACTGTGGTAATAAACATGTCACAGTCATGAAATGTACCAACACCAGGGAAAATGGGAGGGGGGAACGAGACAAGAGTTAGAATGTGGGAATTCCCTGTAACTTCTGTTCAATTTTTCTGTACACCTAAAAATACTCCAAGAGATGAAGTCAATTAATTAAAAACATTAATTACAAAGCTGCTTGAGCTACTGGTACTTCTTCCTTATGTGTATCCTGAGAGTGTCATTTCTTCGGTGGGATACATCAGCTAACCCACGTCAGCCCGGGGTACATCAGCTAACCCACGTCAGCCCAGTCTCTGTTTTCTTTGGTTCCTTCCAGCCCTGGGCCAAGGCTCATGCCAGCGTTGGGAAAAGCATGAATCAAAAATGACAGCACATTTTTCATGCTGAACTATTACCTTGTCTGGTTATTTTGTTATTCATACAGCCCATAATAAGGTACTCTGCTATCCTGTCTTCATTTAATTAGTTATTTAGACTAACCTTTCACTGGGACATTTCTGTATCCTGAGGGTGGGGGAGACTAGGATTGACTCTATATTTACTTTCTAATGCTGAAAAACTGACATGCTGGGCACTGAAGCTTCTAGAGGGGATTGGAGGAGGGGTGGGGATTGTGGATTGATAGAAAAAATAAGACTGGACTTGGCCGATAGGCCAATGAGGGTGTACTTAGTCCATGGAGATTCCCTGGCTTTGTGAGTTCAGGCTGGGCTGAGCCAGGATATTAAGATTGACAACTGTTTTGGCTGGAAGGATGGCACATTCTGCTGGACCCTGTTGCAATGATGCAGGCATTGCTGAATCGCTTGGATGGCTGGGAGCGCATAGTAAGACTACTGAGGGGTGTTGAAGGAGCCACTATCCCATAAGCTGGGCTGCTGGAGAGGCGCAACCAGGATCTGCTGCAGAGTTCTGACGTTCTCTTTTGTGAAGTTACTCCACGGGTAAGAGGGCTCTAGAGAAGCTGGTGCAACTCCCTCTCAGGCTACACATTGTCCTTTCCTGCTTGCTCCCAGCAGGCTGTAACCTGCACAGGACATGCAACGACGACCTGTCATTGTATCCACGTGTCCATGACCTGTCAGGAGAACTCTGGGACTCAGGACACAAAGGGCTTTCCTGATAGTAGGTCCCCTTAATGGAACAGGAGACTGGGAAAGATACTAAAAGTGAACTTCAGGGTTGGCCCAGGAAAGTGGGTCTATTGCAGATTTTCTCCATACTTTTGAAGGTTGGGTTCTTGCAGGGAAGGGAGGGAAAAACATCATTCCAACTCCCTGAAGCACATGCCCAAGACCACCTGGAGCTGGCAGAGCAGAACTCTGAGGGTCGTACTCACTTAAGCTTTCTGAACCTATGTCACAGAATTTAGGGGCTGCATATTGTGCAGGGAATAGGAGGCTGGGCTCTGAATACGGAACCAATTTATATTTTGACCCCGCCTCTGCCACATACTGACCTCTGTGAGACTCAGTTTCTCATGTGTGAAATAGACTAATAATAACCGTCTATTACAGCACTGAGGTGAGTGTGGAACACGTGCCGTTTGTTCCTAGCACATCTGGCACAGGAAGCACCTGCTCCTCCTATCTTTGCTGGCAGGGCTGTGGTTGCTCAGAGTAATCCGCAGGTTGATGTCTGGGTCCCCCCCCACTTCTGCCTACAGAGTTCTTGGTACCTTCGTTTGCTGTGAAGCTGAGCTTGTCACCCTCTCCTCCCCGTGCTGTACCCCAGAGACCGTTCCTGATGGGCACTCCAGTTTCATTAGTGGCTTACTGTAGAGCTTAGTCCTAATCTACCCAGTGGTCTGTGGCAGCTGGGGCTGTGACGGGGATGCCGAGGGGATCCTGGGCAGCGTGATCCTCGGCTCCAGAGCACAATCAGCTCCGGGTTGATATAGACGAGGAAAGCACAGAATCATATGGTTGGAAAGAACTGTAATTGTAATGGAAATTCAAATCACTCCGCCGAACCTGTTTTCTGCCTTCACATTTTGTCCTTGTAAATCAGAAGCACCGGGAGCAATTTATTTCTAAACATCAACAATTCGGAATTGGAAGGAAAATGAAATAATTGCATTCTGACTCGCTAGAAATAATTCATCTGCATGTACTCACCAATCCGAGGCCCATGGACACTGCGAAGTAATGCCCGGGGCTGTTTCTCTTAAGTCCCTGTGAGCCCCTAGAAAGGAGGAGGAGGCTGACACTTGGGAGCCAGGTGCATTTCTGCTCTTCCACCGTGAGAATCTGATACCTGTGCAAGCAAAGGCACCACGGCCAGAAAGAGAGGAAGGACTTCCTGCACACAAGACCCTGCATAGGCCCCTTCTGTTCTCTGAATATCCCTCCCCCTGGGGTGTCCTAGAGGGACCCGAGGTGGTCATCTTCTGAAGTCCCAAGTATGCAGCTCTTTCCTCCTCTACAGCATGTCTATCTGTCCCTTTCTGTCACAATCCTCAACTTCACCAAGACCTCCCCTTAATGCTGACTGGGATTCCTAAACTGCTTGTGGACGTTCAAGATACTTCCTGTAATACGGACCCAGGGCTTGAGCATCTGGAAGGTGGCAGAAATAAATGCTGTGGGCTTCAGAGAAAGAACTAGAGAAACGTGCTTTGGAAAGACTTCAGAACTGGATAGTTTATTAGAAAAGTTGAAGAAATTGTCTTCAGGAAAAGCAGAGTGGTGTCAGGTTTGCCTTATAAGATCATGGCGGCCCCAGAGTCCAAGGGGCAATGTGTCAACTTTTCAGTACACTCAGCCGTGGTGGTCCTGCCCTTCTAAGCCCTTCCAGATCCTTCCATCTCTGTGGCTCTAATTGATAGGGGATGCTTACTAAGGCTTAGTATTAGTATGGTGATCTCTTTGAATCCACTACCTAGGGTGGCTTTCATTTAAGAAATGTTTTAGATTAGGGGACAAAATACAATAAAGAGGAGGGTTTGGGGATTAAGGCTGGGCACAAGTCATTGAGACTGTGTGATTTTAACTATCTATACCCCAGTTTCTCTATCTGTAAAATGAAAACTATAACAGTTTCCTCTACAGAGGAGCAATTATCAGGACTTACATGAAAGTGCTTTATGAGCTGCCACGTGTATGCAGTATATGTTTGTGCATGGGTATGTATGTATATGTATGTGTGTGCATGTATGCATGCTGTGTATAAATATGTGTGTATATGTGTGAGAGAGATAGAGACAGAGAGACAGAGAGACAGAGAAGCTGAGGTGAAAACAGGGAAGTGACTTAGACCAGTGGAACACAAATGAATCTGGACCACTAAGCTGTGACCTATGCAGGGTCTTGTGTGATGAGAAGATAAAGGCAATTGCGTTAGTAGTTACCCAGGATTTCTTTTGAGTATGTGCAATTTTTGATGAGAAAACGAGATGACAAGGGAGAAGAATGAGCTGAGGTGAAAATAACCAATGCAGAAAACTAGGAGAGAGTCTAGTGGTGTTCTGGAAAAGGAAGGAAACCAAAGGAAGGGTGAGGATTAAGCAAGAAGTAGGGGAAGTTAGAGAAGAGACAGAACACATTTCCTATGGGAAGCCCCTAGTTGGTTAACTTCCAGGAGCTTGGCAGAAGGCTTTAGGGTGCTGAGAGTGATTCTTACAGAACTGATCTCAGGCTAAGTTGCAGTGCTGGGGGTTACAGGGCAGGTATCATCTGGTGCTGAGATAAAGCTGAGAAGCACAGTGGTTGAATCTTGGGGTACCTCCAGGGAGTGTCTCAACACCGATTATTCTTTAAAATTGAATGAAGAACTTGAACCAGTTGCTCTCCTTGGCTTTCTTCTGCTCAATGAACCAGAATTGGAATGATTTTGAAGTTACATTTGCAATTCTCAAGTAAAGCCAAGGGTGAGGGCCATTTCTTTACTATATCATGGCCACTTACATGTCAAGGGTCTGGGGCCTGGATTGCATACAAGATGCCTCAGTCAGAACGGCAGGCCTGGCCTCACTGGGAGAAAACAGGGAAGTGACTTAGACCAGTGGAACACAAATGAATCTGGACCACTAAGCTGTGACCTAGCATTCGCTTGGGAGCCTCCATCTTGGCCTCCTAGAACCCTTGGGTAATCCTGGGTCCTCATTTGAACTCTGGGTCACCTGCCTGAGTTTTGATCCATCTTTGGTAGGGGTTTTTACAATATACAGGGTGGTCGCTGCTATCCCCCAGGTGAGAGAAACTGGGGATTAGAGAAACAAAATCTCTTTAGGGCCTTAGCACAGGCGGTGCCAAGGGGAGGTATATAGGACTCCAGGAGTCCATGTCTCTTTAAGATTCAGCCACAGAGAAATCAGCAAAAACCTTATACTTTTTATATATAACATTAAAAAAGCACTGGAATGTTCAAAAAATATTGCAAATATGCCCTCACTGCCTGTTTCTACCTGCCTGTTTCTACCTGCAAACAGCATTTGTGGCTCTACAACCTTCAGGATTACCTCAGGAATAATGACCCTCTCCCCGACATCTTCACAGTCCCATTAGTAAGTGAGACACAACATTCTGTCCCCAGAATACAAACAGGTGACCTCTGAGGCCAGGTGGGAACGCCATGGCTTTTTGACTGAGCGGGACTATTCAGTCCCTGGACAATGAAGGAGCAAACAGGAAACCCAAGGTACCATTAGGCTGTGGGCACAGCCTATCTAGGGATAATAGGATGGCAGGCCAGAATGTCTGGTTCTGATACAGCCTTGGGAAGCTGTGGTTAATAGGATGTCTGCTGGCTGGGAGGAGGGTTAGAGGTGAGGTGCTGGCGAGGGACAGGGACAATCGGGACACTGGACATTAATTTCACAGCTAATATCTCTGGTGTATGCATGTCCACAGATCTAATATTTGCAAAACCTCGATTCCATTGAGCGTTCTGATTTTTAGAAAAAAAAAAACCCTGATTAACTCAAGTGCTTGGGAAAAAGTAGATTTTTGTTACTAAGTGTATTTTGCATAACTGAGAATTAATTAAAAACTCCACCCTCTTACATCTTGATTTTTATGGAAAATGTTCCTTAAATATTCTAGCTTTCTTTCTATCCTAAGAATTATAGTTAATGGATGATTTCAGAGTCCTCAGGGACATCGGCTGGATCATTCGCATGGATTCATTAATTTGTTGTTTCTCCAGCTTCTTCTGCAAATCGAATACCATACAAACTGCTAGAGTGTTGCTGGTGTGGGACAGTCAGGGATGTGGACAATCTAGCACCTGTGCAT
The DNA here is from genome assembly GCA_023101885.1 of Typhlomys cinereus. Lineage (NCBI taxonomy): Eukaryota > Metazoa > Chordata > Mammalia > Rodentia > Platacanthomyidae > Typhlomys > Typhlomys cinereus. The sequence continues at coordinate 1,415,806 of JALPQD010000282.1, read as the reverse complement.
AGATCCCAAGCCAAGTTCCCCAATTTGTGGAGTATTTCTATATGGTAACCTTCCTTGGGTTCCTACTATGTGGAACTCAGGATGGGACAGCAGCACTGAAATACAAGCCATGTCAGAGTAGGAAGGCAGAACCCAGAACACGGCTCTGAGTAAGTGATCTGGAGCTCAGATCCTCACTGTGCCACTCACCCATTGGGGCACCAGGGCCAGGAACTTTGTCCCCTGACCTAATTCCTCCTCTATAAAGTGAAATCACAACACTGAACCTACAAAGTGGGAAAGGAGAAGTGAGGGACAGATACACATGTATCCAGCTGCCAGAGAAGCAATCCTTAGTTAATCTTTGCTCAAAATAAAAATGTTGGTTGCTGTGGGGTGCAGCTCAATGAAGCAATGCCTATCTTACTTGCAGAAGGCTCTGGGTTTGATCCCTAAACACACACACACATGCACACACACACACACACACACACACACACACACACACACACGAGTGCAAAATTTAAAAAAGCAAAAAAAAATCATTTCCCTAGAATATATAAAAAACAAAAATAAAACATAATTTTTTCTCACTTCCTTCAAACCCCTAAACGCCAAATAAGTGGATATGATCAGGTGGTTACAACCTGATTCATTGTTGTTCCAAATCGCAGGATGCTGCCTATCACCCGTGACACAAATATATAACAGAAACACTAAGAAAGCAGACACTCAGACCTTTTATAATGTCACGGTTCACGCCCCCTGGGTCCTGGCTGCCTTGATCATCTGCATGGGATTCTTTCTTTCGTCCTTTGCCTTGTCCTTACTTCACTGGGAGAAGTTAACCGTGATGGGTCCCATCTCCTGCAGGCAAGGGAGCTATGACTGTGGCCAATGGGAGCAGAAGCAGGGCACAAGCAGCCCGGCAAGATGGCATTCGCTCTGAGTTCATCTCGCACACGGCACGGGAGTAGCGGCGTCTCCGCAGGAGGATGCTGTATTCCCTGGGTGTTTTCCAAATGGATATCACAGCGTTATCTAATTGATTCCTTCATTCATTAATCCAGAGACAGCGAGTCTGTGGAAATTAGGTGCCAGTGCAGACACGATGCCAGGTGCTGTAAGCAGCAGAAAGATACCCATGGGCACACCTGGCTCTCTGAGGCACCCAGTCCAAGGGGCCCAGGTCGACAGGCGAGACACAGTACAGGCTTCTAGCTGCTCATCCTCAGGAGGACCTTGCAAGAATGCGTTGCCCATCAGTTCTGTGTAGAGACCGGCACAAAAGTATCACGGAGATGAATACAGAGGGCTGAAGTCACCATCACTGTGTGAAGGGACAGCAATAGGGTGCAGCTCCTGCAGAAAGAAGCCTGGAGGTGCAGAGATCATACCCCCCCCCTCAGAGAAGTACCTAGTCTCACGAGTGTCAGGTTAGAATGAAGGACTGGGGGAAGGTATATTTAAATCCCACTCATTTTTATTTTCTACTGTAAATTATTCAGTTTCTAGACCAAGAGCAGCAGGAGTGATGACCTCACACTGTAAAGAGACTTCCTGTCCAGGAAGTTAACACATCCCTTGGGGAGTTGCCGACAGCCAGCTGTGTCGTCCCATGGACAGCGAGTGGAGCATTTGCTCATTGTTTTCTAACCTATTTCGGTGTCCGCTTTGTTTCGGGTATCAGTCAGATAGACACTGCTCAAGGGTGAGAGCTCCAGAGAGGCCTGGGATGTTACTAAACACACATACAGCTGTATCTGTTGCCAAGGCAATGGTAGTAGTATCAAGTTGGTGCAGACACTTTTGTAGTAGACACGAAGGAGTGGTATCTGGAAGAGTTATCCAAATTCAAGAAAGAAGACACAGTGTGTACACATGTGTGACTATGTTTGGGTACATATATGCATGTTTGTAAGTATGTATGTGTATATCATGTTTTCTTGAGAGTATGTATCTGTGTGTTAGATCATCTGCCTGTATTTCTTAGTATTTTATTCATTTATATCAGAAGGCGGGAGAGATGGGTAAGGAAGGAAGAAGAAAGAAAAAATAGGGGGTGGGAGAGAGAAGGTGTACATGTGCCTCGGTGTTTGTGTGCTCAGGGGACACCTTTTGGAAGTCCATTCCCTCCTGCTATGTGGACAGCTCTGGAATTGAACTCAGGTTGCCAGGATTGTTGCGCAGTTGCTTTTACTCACTGAGCCATCTTGCTGGCCCCCGGGCTTTATTTCAGTAAAGGTATCTGAGGTATATATCCCAGTTGATAGCCAGCAACATGCTAGGAAACGATCCTGCTGAAACCGAAAACCTGTGACTACTGAGGTCTTAATCAGCGAAGGAAATTACAGTTTAGGAGTGTGTGATTTCTCTACTTGCTGTCAAGGATCTCTGAGCCGTGTGGAGAGCAAAAGTCTTCGGATGACCTTTTCCTGGCAGAGGCGCCAAGTGGAGAAGCCCATTATGGAGCATAAAACCAATTTACTTTGTACAAATGAGAGGCGATTTTCTTCCTTAAATACATAAGGACGGAAGGAGCATGTCCACAGACAGATGCTCTCCTGCGGCCACGCTCCTCTGGCTTGTGGGAAACACAGGATGCTGTCCAGTGAGTGGCTGTGGGATGATGTCAGAGAAAGTTAGCCACACTGATTTTGTGGTTGGGGAGGAAGAGGATGGGGACAAAGAGGAGAAGGAGGAGGAGGAGGAAGCATATGGGTAAATATGTTTTGAAAAGCAGCAATTTAGTGAAGAAAGAAACTATGAAACATGTCTCTCCGCTTCAATTTGTCACTTCTTGTTCTAAAAATTCATGAGCATTTGCGGGCCAAAAGAAGCTAAACGTCACAGATGGATCACATTTTTGGCAACATTTACCAACAGAGACCAGAGAGTCATTGGTATATAATCATCACTATTTTCCTCCCAGGCTGGGGCTCACAACCTGAGAATTCCCAGAAGCCTAGAAGCAGATGAACAACCCACAATCATGCACCGGATGTTGGGTTTTCTGTTCTATGTAGGTCTTGAAAGGCTTCGCTTATACACAAAAAAAAGTCAGGGTGGCTCTTCCACAGTCCTTGGCTACGGATGGAGACGGGAGGATGGAAGTTGTTGGGTGTTCAATGGTGAGGGAGCTTAAAAAGGGAAGATAGTTCAAAAGAGTTGGTTCAGCCCTTAAGCACAGTCCAAACAGTCTGAGAAGGTTCAGCAGGTGGAGTATGAGTTGTAAAGTATGTGTGTGTGTGTGTGTGTGTGTGTGTGTGTGTGTGTGTGTGTGTGTGTTTATATATTAATGCACTGGAGCATCTATGTATTTAAAGTGATTCTTTCCTAAGCAAATACATAAAGTGATGCAGTAGTGACAAGTGTTCTAAATCCCATTAGAAATGACAAGTTGATGGAACTGGATCTCATGCTGCTGTTGGGAGAAGGGCTATCACTCACTTACAAGTACGGAGGGTGGGGTTTATAAGAGAAATGATTGTGCGGGCTAGAGGGGCTTCAGTGACTTGGCTTCCTCTCAGCCTCCCCACAGGTCCTAGTGCACTTGTTGTGACAGTTCCTCACCATCTTTGTCCTGTCTCCTCTGATTTTGCCTCAAACCACAATGTTCTATGAGATGCAGCGTCTCTTCAGAGGAAAGAAGCCTTGATCTGATTGCAGCCTGCCTTGAAGTTGCCATCCATTAATTAATGGACAAATTAAACAATACTTCCTCACTCTGTCAACCTGTCACCCTGCAGAACATTCATTTTCAAGGCACTTGGGAATCTTTATGGCAGAGTGTAGGTAATAAGTATTATCTATGCATTTGCTATGTAAATGAGAAAAGGAGAGAAACAAGAAAAACAAGGAAGGGAGGAGAGAAGGAAAGGAAGGAAGAAAGGGAAGGAGAAAAGAAGGGAAGAAGGGAAGAAGGACTGAATAAAGGGAGGGAATAAAAAAAGGGAAAGAACAGATGAAGAAGGAAGGAAGGGGACAGATGAAATGGCTAGGCAAGATGAAGACCTAGTCACAAAAGGTTCTATGGGCAAACTTAGTGACCCGAGTTCAATCCTTGGAATTCATATGATAGAAGGAGAACTGACTTCTGTAGTCATCCCCTGGCTGTCTCATACATCTCTTATCTCTCCTTCTCGCTCTCTCTTTCTCTTTCTCTCCCTCCCTTCCTTCTCATTTTAAAATAAATATTTAAAAATTGAGAAGAAAGTAAGAGAAGGAGGAGTTACTGGTGCCCTCTGTTTCCTCTCCAGCTTCTCCATATTCGGTCCCACTCCACTCCCACCAGAACCAGCTCTGGCACTGGACTCTGGACCCAATCTAGGTCCCCAGTCTTCCTCCTCTCTTTCTTGGCTTAGTCTGATTGTCCTCAGACGTGCCGTGACCTGGTCTTGTCCCCACAATGACAACAAGTCCTTTTAAAAATCCACACCTAGCCTGCCGCACATCAATTAAATGCCTGAGGAGTGGCTAGCCTGGCAGTTGTACAAACTGAATCTGAATTTGAGTTCAAACTGAAAAAAAAAAAGACAAAAAGAGAGACTGGGGAATCAATAAGGCGAAAGCCCAGCTAAGATCTTCAGGGACAGCTATTGTCTTGATTGTGCAGTCTTGATGAGCCTCGTGGAGATAATAAAAGCGTGAATGATATTCTCTCTCGTGTACTCACAATAACAATATGAGTACTAATCGTGATGGCAATAAAAGGAATATATTGCCTTCACATACTATCCTTCGCCTAGCATTGCCCACAGTAGCCTTGGGACTCTGGCCTAGCAGCCTCATATTTCTGCAGGACTGTCTCTACACAGGTTGGTCAGGAAGGAGAATTAGATCTTTCCAGCCCTAAGAGTCCGCAACTCTGAGGCAGGGCACTCGCGACTTTTTTTTTTTTTTAAGTTATGAAAGTCTTTGATTCATCCAGACATGGAGGCTCCCTGAAATGGTTCCTCCTCATGGACCATCGAGGGTTGCTTCTTACCAGAAAGTAATCTCTAGCTTCTTATGCTCTATTAGGGATTATAAAAGCATTCCTATATAAAGATCGGTTACCGAACATGCTGTTCCCCACAGAGGGGATGAAGTTGAGGTCCCATCAGGCCAACTTCTGTTTTCCAACTCTGAAGACATGTTTAAGAGTTCAGTATACCCAGAAGCCAAGTATGCTGACTGTCCCAGAGCTACCCACTGCCAGAGTCCCCTTTCAGACCACACAGATGACACTGATAAAGTCCTACGTTTATCTACTAAAGGAACTTTGTGCATTGAAATGTTAGGTATGATACAGATACTGTCAGATTGATGAAGTAAATAAGGTCCCATTCTCACGCTGGGGGAAAGATGTTAGGAAAAAGACCGTTGTGGAGTTTCTTCAGGGCACAGATACTCAATCTAACCTGACTCTCAGCTCTAGCGGCTGAGATGTCTTCATTGGTTACATGTTTAGTCATTCTAACACATAATCAAATATTAACATTTAAAACAGCCTCGCTAGAAACATGTGAAACTGTCACCTCAAATCCTTTAAAGATGTCCACTGTGATGTATGCGTTGGTATTCACACAGAGCCATGTACACAGGTCCCAGTTACTCAGTGTTCATACCCATCTCATGTCTTTGAACTTTTCCCATTTACCTGGGCTGTCTTTCTGCTCACTCTTTATCTAGATTCTGAAAAAAAAAGTCTCTTATTTCATTTCTAGAGGGCCTTTGTGATTACTCCCTCAGTGCCAGGGAATGGTGTTTGGCTTATGGTTGGCAGTGGATAAATGTGTAAAGAAGACAGGCCCAACCTAGCATGGATTAGAACTGTGAGCATGAGGAGTCGCTGCCAGCTGGGGCTGCTCTCTAGCAAGCAGCATCCATGCAGAGATTGACCCCGGGAAGGATCGCAGGCAGGTGGAGAACGAGCCCCCCTCCTGAGCCCAGAAGCCAAAGGAAAAGGAGCATCTGTGTAGTAAAATGTCCCTGCAGGAGAGTCATTAGCAAGGAATACTTATTTAAAAATTAAATGCCTGAAGTTCTTTTTTGGGAGGCTCCATGACTTGCCTTGGCTGTGATGGCTAGGGAGGCCTGTGAAGTCACTCTAGCAACTTCTTCCTTTCCCCGGAGTAGACTGTCCACCTCTCATTCCATGTATGTATGTTTGTTGAGGAACTCTGCTGGGAAGTAATGGGAGCTATTGAAGCCCTAAGATGAGGACAACTTTCACGAAGATGTGTTGCTCCTCCAGTGACTCCTAAGGGAACTGACTCACCGGCTATCTACAATGTTGCAGAAGGAGGTATTTCATGTCCATAACCTTATAAATCAATTTTAATTGTAACAACAGAAACATGGACAGCAAAATGCAGCCAAATGGGCCGGGACCCTTTTCTGTACTTTCTAACGAGTTCAAATTAAATGCTGAATTGTATTTTGAGGTCTGAGTTTTGTCATGCAAACGAAGAAAAACAACTTGCTTTCCAATTTCCACATGCAAATCTTGAATGAATTGTTGAGACGGAGAATATATTTTGCCATCTCAGTGGTTCTAGAAAAGATAAGGCGCTCTTGCAAAAAGTTTCGTAATTTGTCAGCTGGCAGCTTATTAACTACCGAAAACAAATGTTTATATAGCATTAGAGGGGCATTGCCAGGGTCGGGAGTATCCAAAATGGACAGATTCTCCTTTATTCATAAATGGTTGCAAAAATCTCTTGTTTTTCCCCCTCCAAAAAAATGCATTTATTCTGTTTTCTCTGCCTTAGGGGAAAAAAAGGCAAAAAGCCAGCTCTCGTGTACAGGCTTCTAATAATAGATTTGAAAGCATGACCAGTTAGTTGTTCAGCAGTCATGCGCAGCCTACAATAACCAAGTCTCACAACCCACAGCCTTTGGCTTCAGCCGAACTTTTATTAAAGGGCACTGGAGAACAGGACATTTGCACAGTCCTGCAAACAAGCCCTGATTCGTATGTCCTGGAGGCAAATGAAATTGGACAGAGGCTGAAGAGAAACTTGAGTATCCTTTGGCTGGGGAGGAGGATTTACAAAGCCACAAGTCTCATTACGTGGCCCATTGCAATTTGCCTGCATTGTTGCTGATAAATTCACAACCAAACAGCTTAAGGGAGCAAGGGGTTTTATTCTGGCTTATGACAGTCCGGTTACAGTTCCTTATCCAGCTTGGAGGAGAGGCCACATCAAGGTCAAGGGTTGAGGGAACCGGCCACACCATATCCATACAGTGGCAAGACTGAGAGAGGGACCATCTCTACTTGTGATACCAAATATGTCTAACCAAGGACACCAAAGGATGTTAATTTCCTTACTGAATTCCTTTTATCCTATCTACCAGCCTGGGACTAGCCATACCCACGAGCTGGGCCTCCCCATCAAACAATCTCCTGCAGGCTTGCTGGGGCTACACTCAACTACCAATTCTTTATAAACATGCCCATAGCTCCAAGTCTTCAGCTGTCAAGTTGACACCTGTATCTAACTATGACAGAACCTAAGTCTAACTTAACAATCATCCCAAGGGCTATATATGTTGAGTTGCACAGAGGACGGACCAATAGGGTGCTGAGAACTCCTGTAATTCAGCATCAAAATGGGAGGACAGGTATTTAGGTACCTGAAGTATTGGAGTAATACTTAGAGTTAGAAATAATATGTACATGCTAAGAAGGACAAGCAGCAAGGAAAGACAAAATGGACTTGCTCCTTGTGTTTAGATCAGTAACTGCCTGGTAAGGTAAGTCTGAAAGACTTGCTTATTGACAAGTTATATGATTCAAATCTTCTGTGTTAACTGGAAAGATTAGGGGACTGTCCAGAAGTTACCAGCTGCTGAGACGTCACGGACAGAATCTGGAGTAGTCACGTTCCATACAAAGTGCTTATTGTCCTGTCTCCAAGACCCAAGTGGACAGCTAATATGAAATTGGAAACATAGCCCTTGATACTGATTCCCATTTCTTGTGAACCCCTCCTCCCATTCCTACCTACCCTCTGGATGCCTTCTCATATACCCAGCTCAGTTGAGATGGCCTGAATTTGGGCAAAGAAAATTTTCCTGAGGCTCTGGGGGCTTAGGTGTGAAAAAGTTTTCTATCTGTGATGACATGTCAGCTTGTTTCGTGGCTAGAAATAGATTTCTGTCATTCTTAATAATGGGCCCACTTGGCTTGGGAAGGGCAGCATGTGGAGTCACGGGCCACAATAGGGCAGTGAAGTGATGGAGTGAGGGATGATGGGAGATGGTGGTGGGGGAAGCTGTCAGCCCCTCTCTCACACTAGACTAAAAGCATGTAATTCGCAACTTCTGTAAGCTTGGGAAGTTATCATTTGAAAGTTGTTGCTCTAGAGTGCCTTGACAGTCTAACAATACAAAATAAATCTTCCATTCACGCCTCTCCAGCAAGCAGGGATTCCAGGAATATGCAGCAACAGCGGAAAACAGCGATAAGTTTCTTGTTAGTCTTCCAAATGCACGGCAGCTCCACGCTGCGCTGATTACCATACATTAACTTTCTGCAGACCTCGGGGACTTTGGGGAAGGCCTTCTTTCTGGACAGGACTTTTAAAAATATTCCCTGTAAATCTCCATGTCCCACCAGTCCCTCCAGAATCTCTGATTTCTGCACGTTTCCAATCTGTGCTGTGCCTCTACTCACTAGGGTTAAGTAGCTTGTACACATCCCCATCATGGAAGCAAGAAACTGCAAAGGAAAAACCCTAAAGCCCTAAGATGATGTCTGGATTCCCACCCCACACCTGGGCATCACTCGTGTTTCAGAGGCCGGCAAAAGCCAGAGGCGTTTGTGTGGAGGAGTGGAGAAATCGGCTGCCCCCACCTCTAAAAAAAAGGCTCAGGAATGGCTCATAAATTGGACATCTGTTTAGAGGAGTAACTGAGAGAGATGAAGACCTCATGGGCTACTGACTCTGAATCACCGAATTAATCAGGGAGGCTGAGCGGAGAGAGCAGCTCCTACCTTTGCTCCAAGTCCTGGCTGCATCTCTGAGAATGCGATGGCTGCTCTGGAGGTTGTCTGAAGCCCCCCAAGCCCTTTGCCCTCTCCCTGACAGCTGTGGTACTGGTATGCATCTGGACAGTGCGCCGGAAGATGTAGCACATTAATGAGCCGTGCAGCCAGTCTGACAAGCCCCATCTGCTCCATTCTCTCAGCCACCCAGGCTCTCTGACTGCCCTGGCTGCACCTTGGGGCAGCTGGTGGTCCCTGCCCAGGGCTGGGTAGGAGTGTAGCAGTCAGTCCCCATTCTAAGATACTGCTGCAGCCAGACTCTCAAGTATCCAGCCGGCAACTCCAAGGCTGTTTCCCTTTGCGAGCTCACCTCGCCTTCCTCCTTTATTCTGGCTCCAGAAACTATGGATTTTACCCGGTGCACCCCCTCCCCCTCCATCCCTCACCAGTACTCACCTTTCTGCCATCCAACCAATCTGTTTCTCTAGGGAGAATCTTGATCCAAAACCAAACAGCATCGTTATAGCCCCATGAGATCCTTGCCTGAATTGTCCTCTGATTATGACCCATGAACTCCAAGACCTGAGTCAGGAATGCTTATTGCTGTGTCCCTTAGGAAGCTACGAAGCGCCTAGCATACAAAGAATTCTCAGGAATAGTTGTGAATGGAGTAGATGGGTGAATAAATGAATACGTACCAGTGTGTGTTGGGCAGGATGGTGCCAGGACAGCTAACGTTCTTTGACAGCACTCAACATCAGCAACATGCTTCCAAAAGAAATCAGACCAAGACTTTCAAATACTAATTCACATGGGGAGATTCGGTCTGAATCCAGACTTCCTGCTACCCTGGCATGGAGACCGCATATTTCCTATTGTCAGTGGAAAATGTGAGAAGGTGAAGGCACTTTTCAGGATTAGGAGCCTTCACACTGGATTTCACAATAAAACCATTTATCCTGATGCCCAGATCTAATAGAGTCAGCCCATTAAGGTAACCCTTTGCCCTTTGCTGCAGTTTAACCTATTCTTTCTTTGTGATCATAAGAAATAAAAGGCCAAAAATCCATCGCCTCCTTACTTTAGAATTTTGGGGGCATTTGCAACAATTCTGTGTAAATAGCAGGTCCTCATTAACATTGCTTTGCAGATATCACTGATGCTATTATGGGAGGGACTATGTGTATGTGTGTGTGTGTGTGTGTGTGTGTGTGTGTGTGTGTGTGTGCACATGCACACATGTCTACGTGTATGCTGTTCAATCTGACCACTCTGGTTTAAGAGACAAAGCTCCTCTCAGAATTTGTCTAGATTCTGACAGTACTTCTTGATAAACTCTGACACGACTCCACAGTGACTGTCCCTCAGGGAGCTCAGTGATGCACGTGAAACATCCTTACCACTAGAAAGGCAAACTCTCTCTCTCTCTTTCTCACACACACACACACAGAGCCATTTTGTTTTTCCAGTTCTCCGCAGACACTTGTCTGGCACAGAGCAGATACTTGACAAATGCCAACGACGATGGATCCAACAGGATTCCCACCTGTGGATTTCAGATTGAAGTCTGTAGTGAGTAATTAGCTTTTCTTCGCCTGTTCTGTTTCTGGACCTCTGTTCACATAGTACCATGCTGGAAGCTCAGTCCCCCCGGCCCCTAGGAATAAGCAGTTATGACACTATGTCATTGAGGCAATTGACCAGCAAGTTTCCGATAAGCGCGTGATAATGATCCAGTCTGGACTGGGTGCTGTCCCTTCATTGTCCATTGAGTTGTCCTAGAATGTGGCTCTGCCTAAAGAAAAGCACCTCTGCTCTGACTGGGGACCTCAGGGCTGTAATTCACAGCCTGGGTGGCAGCAGTATCACGGCGCGCACACAGGGAGCAAGTTAATACCCATTTCTCCATTTCATCAACCACGGTTTACGAATGTGTCAGTCAGGTCCTGATTTCCCCCAGTTCCGACCTAGAAATTGACTTTCATCATTAAAATAGGACTGACGTGTCCTTATATGCCGGATTTCGGGGAGGTGGTAGAAACTGGAGAGACAAAAGAGTTCAGTAACTCATTAGAGCTGCAGATAACTTGATTCAAGGACTGCGCTTTCAGATAGATGCCTGGGACTCATGAAGATGAAGACTTCCGCCACCTTGTTTTCCTTTGTGACGAGGCATTAACAAGGCTTCAGAACTCACTTCAGAATCATTAAAAACATGTTCATTAGCTCAAAGCACCTCTTAGCACCTGTGTGTATGAAGGAGGTAAACTGGCGGAACCAGGGACCTCTGCAGCCTGGTGTTCCTGGGCTAATCACTCATTTATCTCCTTATCACATATCCATGCTACCAAGATTTTTTTTAAACTGGTTAAAAAAGTTGTAAGTATTCTGGACCAAAATATTGCCTTGAGATTTGGACCACTTGAAATCTCTAGCAGAGAGGAAAAATTACCCAAAGAATGACTGAAGAACAAATTCCTTCACTTAGTAGGAGCTTAACTCTTTTTAGTCACTCAGACCTATGTGCATAGACAGTTGGTTTGGAGGCGATGAATTCCCAGTTAGAAGATCTCAGTTCCGACTAAGTAAATAGGGCCCTTAATTCAAGCTTCTTATGCAGAATCTGCAGTGTGTGTTGTGGGGGTGGAGGAGAAGGAGGTATTCTGTTAAGACCAGCTCCTGCAGCTCTACCCTAAATTCAGGAAATTCACCACTGACATAGAAACACCTCAACCTGGTGATGAGGGGAATGAATCTTGCTCTTATGGCAATGGCTTCTCAACAGGTAACCAGAAGTCTCCTGGCTTGAAGATTTGTTGCTATTCTCTAGGACTAACAGGGTCAAGGAGCCCCTAGAGTTCATTGCCATCACTCCTTGCAGCACACTATGCTTCTGATGGAGTGGAGGATGGGGGAAAAAACCCACGTCCAGCTCAGCCACGGAGGTGCCTAGGACTCCTCTAGATTGCAGGTGGTAGGGGCAAAACTATGGAAACTGGGCACTTCTCAATGCTCTCAGCTCTCGCCTCTGTGCCCTGGGGAAAGACAGTGTCCCTCTTGTAAGGTCGTTCAGGGCACAGAGAGGACAGCTGTGAAACCACACACTGCCTGGCATGCAGAGGCACTCCACAAATGGCAGCTATTATTTTTATTATGAGATATACTTGTTTTCTTTTTCTCCTTGGGGCAGCTCTAATCGACTCTTAATAAACTCAAACCACACAATTACAGAGTTTCGACTGGCTTAAGTAGAAGTCTTGCAAAACCCAAAGCTGAGTTTGAATACCATCAAAGAGGAATTCTTGTGTGTTTTGAATATTAATGAATAGATTGACCCCTTTTCTTGTTATATATCTGCATTCCACATGTCATCCCTCATTCTAGTGATGATTATTGAATTTTCAACATTTATACAAAAATGGCACATACAATGTAGAGATAATTGCCCCACCGGATTTGCAAGAATCAGCTTTCTATAAATATAGAATATGATAACTATCACTAGTGCTACATGTTAAAATTAGAAAGTAGGTAAATAACAAATAAGAACAGCATTTACTCATTATAATTCATATGCATGTTAGCTTCATTATCCTACAAGTGCACAGACAATAGGCAAATTGGTTTCCCCTTTTGGAGTTTCTGGCTGCTGCCGTGGAGTGGGGCGTCTGCGATGTGCCATGGACAGTGTCACAATGAACACGGTTACTTAGAGGGCAGGGTGTGGGTTTCGTGTCTCTGTGCTCTGGATTCTCGGTCTCATTTCTAAAATAAGTGTATTAGAATGGCTCAGAATGTTCAAGTCAGACAGACTCTCACTGTGGAAAACCAAGAGTGCTGGCTATTTTATAACCTAACCATCCTAAAGTCCCTTTTCATAATCCTTCAGGTCAAACCCGAGACCTGAGGACAAATCTTTACACCAGGTATCTCCTAAGTGTTCGCAAAGTCCCAGGGGTGCTGGTCGCTTTCTCCTTCCCGCGTGCTCCTCTGTGCCCTGGTGTAGAGGTCAGTGTTCACAGGGAAAGCAGCATTTGAGGTTCACCTCTGCTCCAAAATCTACCGTCTATGTTGTGACAGCCTGAAGCCACTGTGGGAACTGTGGGAGGCTGACCACAATCAATAATTGTCCAGGAAACAAACTCAGAGGGGAGAAATAAGTGATTTATTGAAAGGGCCCGTGGAAATGGCCCAAGCAAGGCTTGCCTTCCCTCTAACCATGGGCATATCACCCAGGAGGAGCAGTGAGCAGAGCCTCCCTAAGCAGATGTACAACCCCGGCACAGCCAAAAGCATTTAAAGGAAATGTATTAGTAGACGAGCGAGGAGAGCTTGCTGCACTGAAAGCAGGGACAAGGTTAAGAATGTGGACCGGTGGGAATGTATGGGTCAGGAAGACCAAATGGAGAAGTGCCAACTCTACTGAAATTAACAAAGAAAAGGTGGGGGTTTGAATGAAACAGCTGGGCCATACAGGCCTTCAAACACACACACATACACACACACACACACACACACACACACACACACACACACACACACTCATACATGAGACAGTCTAGGCAGACCGGAGGAAGCAGAGGGACAACCAGCTCACACTGTGCTGGAGATGTTCACTTCCGTATCCGCCAACTGCACAGCGAAGAGATGAGGATTTATGGAATCTGCAGCCTGTGGAGGGCTGTGGCGCTGGTGGAGCCATCAACATGTAAGTGCTCACGGCGTGGTCGCTTAGCTCACACACCACCCGGGGATCGCAGGTAGCCGAGGGCTTCTGACTAGTAAGGGAACCCATACTCCTGGCAAGTCAACACCTGCCCATTCCACACCTGCCCGTTCTACACCTGCCCGTTCTACACCTGCCCGTTCTATACCAAGCCTCTGGTGCAGAACGAGCATTGGGGCAGTGCTTTGTGTTTTCATTTTTTGAGCTTCAGTGGTAGCAGCATGAGTCTCAGGAAATAATGGAAGAGCAGCTGGACCCAAGACGGGGGTCCAGATGAGCCAGGAGTGTCTAGTGAGCTTCTCTACTTTGTCTGTCTCGATGCTGGCAGAAAGCGATACTATTTCTTGGAGGAAACAGGTAGTGATGGAACCATATCTTTAGGTGACTCTGACTGATCTGCCCTCCCTCTCACCCCAGATGAGGATTGCTAGAGTCATGCTGGCGATCCCCTGTACCCCACAGATGAGAGACTCCCAGAGTCCCTCACTCCAGGCCTCATCCCCCTGCTGCTTTAGCTTCTGGTGGTTCTCACAGAAAGGTAGCCACTAAGTTGGTCTGCTTTCAGTTCAGTGACCCTGGCAGGAATCTGTGCCGATTAAGGATGGTATCTGAGCTCCACACAAGTGGGGATCAATCTTGATTAGCATCTTAGGAAGCGTTGGAGGAAATCTCGTCTTACCAGACAACTGGCTTGGTGGCACTCTCTGGTGCATAGGTGCATCAGTAAAAGATCAGCCCCAGGCGCATCTAAATGACTGGGTCCAGGGACACTGCACATCCAGGGGGCTGCCAGCCAGATGAAGTGTTTTCAGAGATGGGTGAAGGAAAGGCACAGACCAGCTCCTTGCAATTGCATAGGGGTTCATCAAACGGGCAAGAAAGTGATTTAGGACATGGAACATGGAAGACAGTATGCATTTTCAGGAGGCACCGTAGAGGCGAATAAACAGCCCTGTAGACTTCAGAGAAATGCAGAAGGAACTTGAATTCTGCTTCTGACTTTTATGAGCTATGTGGCTAGTTCCCAACCTCTCAGATCTGCAATTTCCTCACCTAATTGTGATCACATCTCTTTTCCGGAGTTGTTGCATGTGTTAAATCAAAGCATGTGTGCACAGCATTTAGAATGCTTTAGGCTTTCGGTAAAATGCTAGCCATGCCTCTTTACTATGTGTTTTGCTTAAAGTAGAAATCATGGAGCTACAGTGTGTTGGGAGGAGAGAGCTTCAGAAATACTACGGAGACAGAAGTTCCAGCTGGTTGACGGGTATGCCCTTGGGGACACTGCATTCTGCCTACTGCATGAACTCTACAAAGCTCTTGTCTTTTTTGATTCCAGATTTGTCTTAACTTGGAGTCTACCACTAGGTCTCTGGCTTCTTTTGGGATTTGCACAGCTCTTTTGCTTCCTTAGATAGGACAAATTTATTAGATGGTATCTCCTTCATTACCACTGGGCATCTGATGCCTTGCCCACATAGACGTTCAATGCGTAGCTTAACTTAACTGGACAGAGTTGGTGGCCAGAATGCTGAGATTAGTGACAGTGGGGACAGATAATGGCAACTGAATATGTGATAAGACACAGAGTACTCTTAAGACCTCACCAGAACCAAGGAAGGGAAGAAAAGAATTAGAGAAAGGCAGGGCCCCCAGAAACATTACATCAATATAGGGTAGAATGAAAACCTGGGCAGTCCACCTGGTAAAAGGCCAGTTCGCCAAGCTCAGCCTTGCCCTTGAGTGAGGCTCAAAGATTCTCCTCTGCTGAGAGACACTGAATGTTCTGGGGGAAGTTCTAGCCCGGGTGTCTTTCAGGAGAACTGAAGGTGGAAGAGAGAAACAGGATCAATCCCTGACATCACTTTGCCCTACTGATCAGGACAAAGCAATGTGATTATTAGTTTCTCAAACATAATGAGGTGTGGAAGAGGGGGACTGGGCAGGCCCACTACTCGGGGGCCGCTCCTTCCTACCTTTCACCACAGGCGGAATTGATGGCTGCGTCTTCCAGGTGGCTTCCTAATTACGGATGCACAGACATTCTAATTATGATCACCAGCAGACCTCTTCCCACAGTAACAGTAGCATGAGAGCCTTTGGTGGAGCAGAGGGCAGACTTCAGAAGATAGACTGGATGGTCCAGGCCTCTCCTATTCGCAGCTGAACAGAGGATGAAGAAGCCAGTCCTACATTTATCATAAGGAACTCATCTGCAGACAACCTACGACAGCCTTCACATGTCTCAGAACTGACACCTAGCAGGATCAAGAAAGTGTCTGCTCACTCAGGAGGACAGTGATGAACACAGCCCTGGTGGGTGGGACCACTAATGTCTTCTCCAGGTGACAGAGGCAGATGGGCCACCTAACACTCCAGATCAGCAGAGCCTTGCACAAGAGACTGTAGCTTTGATGGTGCATCTCTTAAATGCAGACAGCAGATGTGTCGTGGCCACCACCCAGACACGGCTGGGGTAGATGTGAAACTCTCAGTGAGGTTCCATGGCCTCAGGAACAGTGCTATGTGCCCCATGGCTCTTCAGAGTCATTGCCTGATGGCAAAAGAGCTCTGGTCAACAGCACGTTAGATGCTGACTGTGTCTAACTGTGTATGAATAGTGTTGCTCAGACTTAAAGGCCTGAATGTGAACAGTATTTTAGCAAGAATCAGAATAAATTGCTTATGTTCCAGGATAAAAAAAAAAGTCTGTGATTCTTAAATTTTGTCGTAAATCAAAACTGCCCAGGATAGGTCCTCCACACCCCACTGCAAACACCCGGGACTGTGCATACGATAAGGGCCCAGCACATCTGACTCCATCTGACTCTGGTAAATTAAGTTAGTTACTTGGTTAACAGATTCAAAGGTATTATTTATTCAGAGTACTTTCAATATATCTCATCTGTTCTCGTTTGTTCACGCAGGATCTTTCAAACAGTGTTTTAAATCCTGAAGGGAGGTACAACAATAGAGGAAAAAGACATAAATCCCTGCACCTCTCATTTCATTCATGAGATCCTTTTCTTTATGAGGTAGACTTGTTTACAGTTCAGACAGAACGTTTCGGAGGAGGCAGGAAGCCCAGGTTTCAGTCAAACCCAGCAATGGACTCGCTGTGGATGTTAGGCGAACACCTCAATTTTCTTAGTGAAGTTTTACAGTAATTCTTTCTAAAAACACAGATGGTGTGCTAGCACAGACCTGCAATGCTAGCCCTCAGGAGGCTGATTCAGGGGGATCTTGAGTTCAAGGCCAGTTGTGCTACATTGCATGTTGATGCCTCAAAACAAACAAACAAACAAACAAACAAACAAACAAACAAACAAAAACAAACAAACAAACATTAAGGGAAGATAAAATAACCAATCTGCAGAGGAAGATACACTCGGAACACCAAGAAGCTTATGCTATGGGTGGCTCCATGATAGTCCCTGGAGTCCCCTACCATGTGTGTATAAGTGTGAATTCTGATCTAGAAAAGTTTACAATCTGTCCTGGGAAAATGAATGAAATTTTAGAACAGAGAGGGTGAGAAGGCTTATCCTAAGAAGCACGGGGTTTAGGTGAAAAGAAATACAGGGGAGGAAGGGGAGAGAGGTTAATGCCTACCTACCTAGAGTGCTTCGACAGAGTAGCAGACCATATATTTCCAGCTGGGCTTGGCATATGACTGTACATGTGTGGCATGAAGTGAAGCGGGGAGAGCAGCCTTGTGAGATACAACATGGGGCGTGCTCGTAGATCTCAGGTCTGAGATACCATGAGCACAAAGCGCTTCTAAAGAACTCCGAAACATTCTCTCTCTCTCTCTCTCTCTCTCTCTCTCTCTCTCTCTCTCTCTCTCTCGACTAAAAGGGCAATCCTGTGTGGCTTCACGTGAATGGAGCCTCTCATCACAGAGCACCTTGTCGCAGTGACTAGCAGGGATGCTGTTTCTCCAATTGTAAGGACAGGTGAGCCCACCATCTCACTGGGGCTTTCCTGGACCAGGCTTATCTCCCTTTTGTTAGGGTTGGGGAAGCTGACAGGGAGAAAGCCCTGTAATGCTTTTCCAGCTAGGCAGCTGGGACAGACAGTCCGACCTCAGGAAATAGTGCAAAACTACTCCCTTCCTCTCTCCCTCCCTGCTTCTCTCTGTCCTTCCCTCCCTGCCTCCCTCCCTCTCTCCCTCCCTTCTTCTCCCTCTCCCCCATCTCCCCTTTCCACCCCTCCCTCCCTCTCTTCCTCCCTCTCTTTCTTCCTTCCTTCCCTCCCTTTCACTTTTCCATTCTCCTTCCCTCCCCTTTCCTAGGAATTCTTGGCTATTTTCCAGAATATTTCTCTTACTTTTTTTTTTTTTAACCTAGGACACTATAGTTTTCAGACAAAGTGGCAATTTTCTGTCTGTGATCTAGGAAACATTTTTTAACTACCATCCTTCTCAGCTTCCTCACTGATAAAAAGGGGATAATATTCCTGTCTTAAAAGATGTGGAGGCCGAAAAATGCCAACTCTCCCTCCCATCCCAGATGTCAGGGCCACGTGGACGTGTCCTGTTGAAGTGGGAAGTGGACTGAGGTTGCTAATGGAATTTGAGCACTGCCCTTGGGATGACACAATGCTCTAGCTTCTCTGGGCAGCCCAGTGTAAGCACAAGAGTCCTTACCGGTGGGAGGGTCTATGTCAAAATGATGCTATGTGGGAAAAGCTCCGCTCAGAATCTTTTGGATTTGGGGTTATGTGGGCAGTCTCTGCTCGGAGTAAGAAGGGAGAAACTTATCTCTTGAATCTCCTTCACAGGCAATACTGCCCTGCTAAAAACACCTTGCTTTTAGTCCAATCAGACCCACTTCACATTCCTAACCCCCAAACTGTAAGGTATTTGTCATTTTAAGCCATTGTGTTGGTGGCAAGTTGTTATAGCAACAGCAGGCAAATAATACATGACAGTGATGGGTTGGATATGATAATGTGACACTAGATTTGTGACTTTGGGTTAGACACCTGCCTCCTCTGTCCTTTGGTCTTCATAAGTATTTCATGGGGGCTGTTGCTAAAAACCATTGACGGGGATGCTCTGAATTAAATGACTAATGCCACCAGCCTTTGAATGCTCACTCTTGCTTAGGGCCATATAAGTTTTGGTGATGGTACTGCTATTGTACAGAGAGAGATCCAGCATGACCACACAGCATGTTCTCAGACATAGTAACTGTGACTACCTGTGTGAGAATACCAACATGGAGAGGGGCTTTGGCTACTGTTCTGCGGCACCCCCTAATTGTAGTGGCACCAATTACAAACGAGACATATGTCACAAATACCAGGAAGGCCTGCTCCTGTGTTTCTGCTAGTCGTGGTCTATTAGGAGTTCTTCTATTAGGAGGACCGTGGTTTATCCTTGGGAAGTTTGTGCAACTTATGTCAGGTCGAGATTTTCTATTGTGTTCAGAAAACAACCCCAACACTTAATGACTTCAAATAACCATGATCTCATGGGTTAGAAATCCAGACTGAGCTGGGTTTAGGGGGTCTCCTATGTACACGACCTAAGCTATGGTCACTCAGGGTTATTTAGTATTTTTATATGAGTAGTGTGTGTGTGTGGGGTTGGACTCAGGTCCTCATGCTTGCATAGCAAAAGCTTTTACCCAGTGAGCTGTATCTCCCCATCCTGCTCAGAGTCACTTAGCAGGGTTGGGATGAAGGTTCCAAGTCAGCTTCATTCACGTGCCTGCTACACGAACTGGGTTGGCTGGAGGACTTGGGGTCTGATCAGAGGAACCAGCATCTAGCTGGTATTGCTTTCTTTCCATGGACTGTCAAGTAGTTTCCTTGAATTTTCTCAGAACTGGGCTTCTGGTGAGTGTTAATAGAGACAGTTCTGAAAGGCAGACCCAGGATGCAGTCTTCTATCACCATCCACTAGATCCTAGGAGCCAAGGTCCGTGGACTCAGCATGTTCCAGTGACCCCCACCGTTTCATGGAAAGAAGGTTAAAGCAGCTGTGGCTGTGTTCACTAGAGATGGCCAGAAAGTGAGAAGCGGACACTCGATGGAGAGTGACTCAGCTGCCCATCCTGGCCCACCACCCTTCCAATCATTCAGTTAATTGATCTCCAGTGTCTCCTGTTTGGAAGGAGCTGTGCCGGGCACTTTCATAGACAGAATTCACCTCTGCCAAAGCTGGGAGGACATGGCCAGCTGAAGTGACTCCTCTACTCTGAGGGCATCACTTGGCACATAGGTACATGTGTCTCTTCCCCCTAGCGCCAGGCAGACAGAACAGACTCTGCAAGAATATGATCTGCCTGAACATTTGCATCCTAAGACACTTTGAATCTGATCAGAATGGACCTCAAAAGAACTCATGTTGAAAATACTGTGAGCTTTTGCTGGAAGTACTGAGGCTCTTTAGAGAGCAGAAGCCTCGTTGGTCTCATCGTGGGTCTCACTGCACAGGGCTGGAATCATGGATGCACAGGGGCCAATCAATTTCTGGGGCTCTATCTACCATCTTTCCAGCCACAAACAATTAATTTTGAGGAAAAATGGAACTTGAGAGAAAGAGAGAGAGAGAAAGAGAGAGGGAGAGAGAGAGCTGAGGTAATCTGGCAGGTCTGAAGAGAACTGAAGTTCTGCTGTCAAGTTGTCCCAGATGAAACGTGGGGACAAACACTGGCAGTTATGTGCAGAACAGTCCAATTACCTGTTGCCACATGGTCTCCAGGAGGGTGGGAAAGAGGAAGCAATGGGCAGAAGGGAACAGTGGGCCGGGACCAAGTGCTGGGAGGTGGGGAGGGTGGTGGATGTTGACTGGCTGGAGCCACCTGCAGATTTTTCTGGATCATTAGCATCTCTTGAAATAAGATCAACTTGATGTTGATTAAAGCTGAAGACTCCCCTAAGCCCAACATGCTGAGTGTCTGACTCTAGAGCCACTGAACAAATCGCTTTCCCTTTTCATGCTGATTCTTGTGAACTCCAGCTTAGCCTGGCTCCCCCAAGGGGACAGGGCTAGAAAGCAGAAGCCCAGGTCCTCTAGGCACCTAGCTGTCAGAGCTGTCCCCAAGCATCCCAGCAGGAGGGAGACAAAAGAGCCTTTTCATCCTACAAGCTGATGTCTGTAAATGCAAATGAGCTGAAGGGCCCTGGCCCAGGATGGATTCAAAACAGGTCCGCAGAGCAACTGTCTCCTTTTGGTACTCTTCATACATGGTTTTGTTTCATTTCTACCAAAACCCTGTGAGGCAGCTAGGCATTGAGTTATCTGAGCTTTATTAAAGTCATACAGGCAGCTATAAGTATCATTTTCCAAGTATAAGCAGGAACCTTCTGGGTGCCACTCAAATACTTACAAACAATGTGGCATGGCATAGAACAACAAAAAAGTGCAGGTCTTGGGCACAAAATGGCCTCTTAAAATTCGGTCTAGTGAGCTGGGGAGGTGCTGGGTACAGTATTGTAAGGCATGCACAAGGATCTGAGTTTGACCCTTGGAACTATGTAGAAAAAGCTAGGCACGGTGGCACATGCTTGTAACACCGGCTTTGAGGATGAGGAGACAGATCCCTGGGACATACCGGCCAGCCATCCGAACCTACTTGACAAATTGCAGGTCAGTGAGAGATGCTGTCTGAAAACAGCAAAGATGGATAGTGTCTGAAGGACATTTGAGGTTGTCTTCTGACCTCCATACATATGTTCATATGTGTACATGTATCCTTGTATGTACACGAACATAAATACACGCACACACACACACACACACACACACACACACACACACACACACGCACACACACGGCTTAGATCTAGATGCTTATCCTAGAATGGGAAGCCTTAATCTCTGGCATTCAGGTGATTCTGTGGACCCCTTCCTTCACATTGGATTGCAAAGAAAAGCAATGATACAAATACAGCTGGAAAATACTGTTAATGTTGTGGTACAATAACTGTGGCACAGTAACATACCGACTTTGCTATTAATCTAAAAGCAGCAAGGTTTTGCATAGCTCTAACAACTAGTGTAATTTCAAATAGCGAGGTGTACCAGTAATGTTTCTGAGGTTTCTGCAAACACAATAGTGTGATATGAAGGCACCTGCAATGCTAATTGGCAGCAAAATCACAAGCAACTGCTATCACCATTGGACATGCCATAGAGATGTACAATTAAATTCAACACTAAGTTCCCTTTGGCAGTTAATAAAGTAAAATGTGTGACCCTCCCCTACTCCACGTTCCTTGGCTCTCTTGAATCTCTCCAGGTCAAACTAAGAGAGAGGTATCCCCAGTTCGCAGGTGAAAACTCCAACCACAGAGAAATAGAATAATTCCCAAAAGTTACACACGTTCAGTGGGTTGATATGGCTAAACATCTTCTAGTCTAATAAGGACCCTGCAGGATTCTGTTAGGGGAGTTCTGCTTCATGCAGAATCTTTCTTTTAGATTTTTTCCCCCAGTTGCATTTCACTCTCCCTTCCTACAGATTTTTGCTGGATCCTAGGATACCCTTCAGATACCCTCTGGTAAGGAATATGCCCCCTGAGAAGGCTTCCACCCATGACATTTATCAACAGCTCTAGGTGACTCATCTTTCCAGCACGCACCACTGTGCTAAGTGTGCCTACGTCTGTGTTAATACCCACATCAATTTCTCTTGTTAGCTAGTGAACACATGGTGCATAAATCTGCTTGGTTTGGAGTCCTTTGCATTCCCATCACCTAAATGTCTCCAGTACAGTGCAGTCATTCAATAGCTGCAGAATGTATGAATGAATGAATGAATGAATGAATGAGTGCATTGCAGCTCAAAGGTACAAGCTTCTTGCTCATTATGCTGACTTCTTTGATTCCCTGTCTTCCCCATTATCCTCTAGCTAGTCATTAGCTAGATTCTTTTATTGTTGTTTGTTAAATGGGTCCCTTTGTCTCTCTGGCCTTTGGATCATCATTCTTTCTCTCTTCTGGATCTCCTCCAATTCTTTCAAACACTATTTCTACTTTGAACTTCCAGGACTCAGACGTTCTGGGAAATATCTGTTGGATGTGTTGGGAGACGGCGCTCAGCACAGAGGCTGGCTGGCTTCCAAAGCCATGTGTCTGGTCTGCCGCAAGGTGGAAGCCTGTGGGGTTTCCACGGCTTCCATCATTCCCATCCACCTCCAGGAACGAGCCGAGAGACGGGAGACAAATGTTTTGGCTGGCGACCGACGGGTGTCTATCACACTGCCTACCATGCTTCCCTCCAACAACATATTTTCAGGAGGACATCTCATTTAGGGCCCTTGTCTTCCCCACAGGAAGCCTTTCTACTTCAATTTCAGTGACGTTTAAGTTAAAAATGGAGCTGTTCATCAGGGTTCGCCCCTTTTGACTCTGTCAGGGCTGCCGAGGTAAATGCAGGGGCTTTCCTTGGTCTGTCTTTCGGGCATCTCTTTACCCTAGCTGCCTCCAGTTCCCTCTCCATTTCCCTTCTTTAAGCTTGATATTTAGGTCAATATTTCAGCATAACAAAGCCCCACCCATCCACCCGAGTTCCCAGATGTGCAGAGCTAAAGGCTTTCCCAGACCCAGGTGTGGGAATAGTATTGAATTCTTCGCTTTGAGCAATTTGTACTACTTTAGCAGATAGCAGTGTCATCTCTTCTGGGGTGGGGGGAATTGCAATGCAGTTTAGAGGAACTTCATTGGAACCCATTTTGAGCAGAATTCTGAAGGATTTCTAGTATCACATGGACATGTTGAGCCATTAAGTAGGAGAGCATCTCTCAAAGTAGGTGCATACAGCTAACAACACATGCTTGGTATCTAATGTTTAGGAACCCTATTATTTTTTTCTTACACTTGAAGAAATTGAAGGGATTCCCGATGTGGGAAGGAGCTCCTCAAATTTCAGACAGTAGAGAAGAAAGACTTTCTTCCTATCTTCATGTGGACCTCCCAGGAGATAGAAGTAGGAG
Organism: Typhlomys cinereus; assembly: GCA_023101885.1. NCBI lineage: Eukaryota > Metazoa > Chordata > Mammalia > Rodentia > Platacanthomyidae > Typhlomys > Typhlomys cinereus. Next base: position 1,392,176 of record JALPQD010000282.1, on the reverse strand, counting down.
GGTCAGAAGCTTGAGGTCATCCTTAGCTATACAGCGAATCGAAGACCGGCCTGGGCTATAAGACTCTGTCTCCAACTAGGTGCTGCCTTTCCTTGTCATTGCCATCAGTACATAAAGTGCCAATGGCCTGCACTATGGTAGAACACAGAGTTTTAAGAATTACACCAGCTAGGTTTCAGTCTTAGCTGTATTGTGACTTTGGAGGTGTTCTCTGTCCCTATTTCTCCTCTTTGAGATGGAGGTACTTTTATCCCTCAAAGGATTGCTATGAACATTAAGTAAAGCTAAATGGTTTATGGTGGAAAACATTAAATTCAGTGATAGTGATTTATTATTCTTTAATCTGTCTTTCTCCCCTTCCCCCTGTCTGTTATCATCTATCTATCTATCTGTCTATCTATCTATTTATCTATCTATCTATCTATCTATCTATCTATCTATCTATCTGTCTGTCTGTCTGTCTGTCTGTCTGTCTGTCTGTCTGTCTATCTATTTATCTACTTATCTATTTGCTTATCTATCTGTCCGTCCATCCATCCATCCATCCACCTTATCTGTCTATCATCCATCTTATTTATTATCTATCTGTCTGTCTGTCTGTCTGTCTATCTATCTATCTACTTATCTATTTGCTTATCTGTGTCTGTCCATCCATCCGTCCATCCGTCCATCCATTCGTCCATCCATCCATCCATCCATCCATCCATCCATCCATCCATCCATCATCCATCCATCCATCCATCCATCCACCTTATCTGTCTATCATCCATCTTATTTATTATCTATCTATCTATCTATCTATCTATCTATCTATCTATCTATCTATCTATCTATCCATCCATCCATCTATCTATCTATCTAATCTAGCTATCACCTATCTATCCATCATCCATTTCATGGCCTCATATACCCTAGGCTGGCCTCTGACTCACTGTGTAGCTGAGGATGACCTTGAGTTTCTGATCCTTCTGTTTCTACCTCTTAAATTTTGGGATTGGGTTAGAGACATGAACCACCATGCCTGGTTCATGCAATGCTGGGACTCAAATCCTTGTGTTAAACTAGACAAGCACTCTATCAATGAACCACTTTTCCAGTCCAACAACAGTTTTAAGAAGGAAAACTTCCTCTCCTGCTCCATTGCTTACTCTGGTTTACTACTTGCAGTGTACAGAGTGTGTGGATCCTAGCATCTACCCTCAGAGTGGACACTTTACTCCCCATTATGATGGTAGCAAGGTCATGAAGTGTGAAAAAACAGGCATGGCTGGAAGAAACATCATGAAAGGCAGGTCTCCTGTTGTCAGTTTAGGCAGTTTTCCCTACCATAACCCTTGTTGTATCCTATAGAGGCATCTAAAAAGTCATTGCATAAGAAGTGTGCATTTCCTAGGATGTGACAGCTTGAAATAAATGGGATTCTAACAGTGAGGGTGACTATTTAATATGATTTACAAAAGGCAAGACTGGAGGAGGCAAAAGGGGCTTAGTAGGTGTGACCTCCAGAAAAGCATCGCTCTCAGACGCCACGTGCCCTTGCCTACCCTGCTCCGGATACCTGCAGCCTCTCTGCTGCCTGGCAGACAAGCTCTGCAGGCACTTTCCAGAATGCCTAGGCTGGGGCAGTTTCTTGCATGGTGACTTTGAAAGGGTCTTCATTTAACAACTGTATCCTCGGAATTTCATTTTATTTATTTATATTCATATTAAAGGCCAGAACTGAAGTAGATGGAATGGCTAAGTAAGTCGAAGAACAGTGGTGGAGACAGAATGTGAATCAGGGTTGTGGGCTGCAAGGTGATTCCAAGACACAGGTGTAAAAGAAGGGGAAGATGAGAAGGGGAAGGGTGAACACCTTTGAGATTGCTACTGGGGTTCCCTCAACCTCCAAGGGCATGCATAGAATATCTTCAGATACAAGCCCAGATACCAGGGAGCTGGAGGGTTTGCCTGCTCATGCCTTGTCTACACTGGCTGAGACCACCCCAACTATGGTCACTTCTCGGCACAGCTCTTTTTGTAGGAAGAAGGAGCTTTAGCAGAGCTAGCTAACACTTCAGGGTAGAAACACAGTAAAGTGGAGGCAGGAGGGGAGTCTCAGCTCCCTGGTCCAGCCCAGCTGGAGCTAAAGTCCGAAGTAGACTCGTGGGTTGTGTCAGAGGACAACTTCTTACTGCAAAACCAAGAGAAATGCTCTACATCTCATAAAAGACACTGAGTGAAAGTCACATGACAAGAAACAGATGAGCAAAAGTCACAGGACACAAACAGATGCAAAGGGGCATTTGTGTCAGCTGTCCATGAATTAACGACTTTTGTTAATCGTTCTTATTTGATTGAGAACAGCTTCGTTAATCGTTTTGACCAAGATTCTCCTACCTACATTCCATAGGCTCAAAGAATCCAGATCAGAGATAGGGGGAACTGTTTCAAGATAGGTGTCATTTCAAAAGCTCTCTGGACGATCTCTTGCCCCAAACTACCTTCTCATTTAACTTGGAGTTACTTAAAATCTTTGGGTTGTGCTTTACATTGGGAAAGCTATCTGTCCATCTATTCATTTACATAATTATCAGTGAGGACCTGGTATGTGCCAAGAACTGAGCATGGAGCTATGGTGGGATACAAGTGGCAGGGTAGGAGGGAAAAGCTGGGATGGATACCTAGGAGAGCTATCAGAGCTATAAGAAGGTAGGAAATACACCCGTGGAAGCACTTACCATAAAAGAACAAACTCATTAGAAACTAGGTGAAGGCAACTAAGTCAGACCAGTGCAGTTGGAACTACAAGGAGGGTCCAGAAGGCTGGGGGGAAGAAGTGACTTAGACCTAATCCTTCGAGTGATTTCCATGGTCTCCACAATTCACATCCCCAGGTATATAAACATATCTCCTTTTTAATGTCACTTTTTGTTTAAATACAGACAAAAACTTTCAAGGTACAAAAAAAAAAATAAAAGCCAGGGTATGGCAGTTTGATGGCCACATTAACATTATCATCCTAAACCTTTAAAAGAAAGAAAACAACAACAACAAAAACCCTCCGCGCCTGGTGGAAATCACATTGCTTGCTGGCGGCTGGCTTAGAAACTGCTCACAAATTAACAACGGCTGCTAATCACCCATCTTGCTATTTATCATAGGTACATTTTACAAGATGAATTCTGTCACCAGTGCCGGCAGCTTCACACCAAGTCCCACCAGCAGCTGCAAATATTCATTAATAATATTTTGTTTGGGCTCCCGTTTGCCACTTTCCCTCCTCCTCCTTCTAAAGTATGAACAGCATCATTGCCCAGTGGTACCCACTGAACAGGAGCACAAAGGCAACTTAGAAGTTTTAAATGAAAGCAGATGTCGAAAAGTGCCATTACCCCCCATGCGTGCTATGGTAAATGATATTAACATTTTTGAGTGACAGGTCTTGAATTGGACTATGAGGAACTCACATTACAGTGAAATGAGGATACTCCTGGATTTACACTCCTGGATTCTACAGGTGGCTTTGAGACAGCTATCTCTTACTGTTGTCATTTGACGGCGCTGCGAAGGGTGAGCTAGGCAGGGATTGGACCCACATGCATTTAGAAAGGGGTTAGCGCCAGAAGCACTCTTTGTCTAATCGCTTGGATGCAATACTAACTCTCATAGCCGTTGAATGTGAGAGTTCTACAGTTTCTCAAGCAGTACACTTCCTGTGACAGGGAATGGTGTCCGTGTTTATAGTCCTGGATTCTGACCTTCCGACCCATTTTTATCACTTCTAGTTTTTCATGAGGACGATAGGAAGAAAGGTCATATGTAAAGAACAGAATGTTGCTTTATAGACAAAGACTATCTCCATATGCCTTGATGTGTCAGTTATGCTACCCTGAGCACAGTAATTGCCTAGATGCCATAGATACTCGCCCTTAGTATACTGGTCAGACTCTGGATGAGTTGAACCCTGGGCATTGCCACCATCACCAGATCTCGGGCCTGGGGCAGATAGTTTAATGTCATTTAGGTCTCTCTTCATCTGCAAAATGGGGATGTGGTGAGATATTGGCTGTTGGCTTGTTGGGTAAAAAGTGATACTGATTTGGCCTTAGGCACAATTTTGAGATCATCCATATTCTACCTATGGTCTGCCAAAGTCCACCCTCAGTAAGCAGTTATTCTAGAAGGATGGCAATGATCACAACAATGCTGGAAAATTAAGTCAGAACATAGATTCCTTGGAGGGTATGCTTACCACTAATTAGCTCTCTTCTTTCTCTCATCTTTCCCTCACTCTTTTCCTCTTCTGCATCCCTTTTGTCTTTTCTTTCTCCCTCTGTCTGAATAGTGTTTAGGTTAGCTGGGTGACTCCTTCCCAGTCCAAAGGCACTTTTTTTGAACCAGGTTTTCTAAGTAAATGTGTCTGGATCATTCCAAGGACACCAAGACACCTTAGAAGAAATTAACGCAACCCTCTTCATTACATCTCATTCCCCATCAGAGATATTGAGTGGACTGTATCCCTTCTGTCTAAAACTTACAAGTTGGTAAGGGGTGGCATATTTTCTGTTTTATTACCTATTTTTGAAATGTTAAGACCCTGTATTTTCCCAGGGGACTCTAATACCTTCCTGTGAAAGCACCAATCTGAGTTGTATGTCTAGAGAAGCAAGTAGAGGTTGAGGTTTGGTAAACACCAAAGAACCTACAGTGAGTTCATCCTATGGATGAGTATTTTAAATACCTTATGATTTGCAAAACATTGCTTAGAAATAGATTACATGTCATGTAAATGGTCAACCTGTAGCCTACTAAAACGTCTACCTATTATCTATCTGTCTATCTATGTATCTATCTATCATCTAAACTGCTCAAATCACTTCTTATGTCTTTACATGTATACTATTTACATTATACTATTTGTTGTTTCCTGATTAAGTATTTCTGAACCTACTTTTAAGATGAGGAAATGAGCCACAGATTTCAGATTCCGGAACATGTAGGAATCCAAATAGGACACCAGGGTCAAGTTATACCTGGCTCAATGGCCCGCTTCAGTGAGCCACCCCTCCGCCTGTACTCCTCTCCTCTCAGCTCAGTGTTGCATTAAATGCGTGTAAACCACATCTGCTAATGTAAGGCCAGGGGTCAACGTGTGTTTGGTTTGAAAGCAAAGCTCTCATGATGATTAGATGCGTGGGAGCTAAATGTGATGGGCAAAATAAACAGACATGTGAAAATTATCATTGTTTTTAACATAAACCCACTTCCACAACCAGATCCCCAGGAAGGGGGGCTAGTCAGACAGCCTTCTTCCTTCCTCACCAGACAGCTGAGATTCTCCCGAGGGAAGTGTGAGGCACGGGTGAATTTCAAGACAGCAGGTTCCTTGCACGTTCAAAACTGTTCTGAGACAGAGCGTTACATCTCATTTCCCATCAGAGGTAAACGTGTGGTGCCACCATATTGCTCTTGCAAATGCATGCTCCCCTAGGGTCTTCAAAGTCCTCCCCTCTCAGAGGAGGCACTGGCTAGCACACTGGGAATGTCCTAATGAGCGGATGTGGATTCTGAAAGGGTTTATGTGGCCCAGGAGGCAGCAACCCCAGGAATAGAAAGTCTATTCCTTTTTCATCTGGACTCCATTCCCCTGCTCTTATTCTTCAGGCACCTAACAGTGCTTGAGTTTTGTGTTTCTGTTTGGTGCACAGACAGCATACTCCTTTCAGCATGGGATTGTTCAAGCTGACTTTGCCATGGTGCACAGATCCAGCTATGTTAAAATAATGTTGACGCTCTGCAGCGGAGCAATCCAAGGCAGAGAGTCCTGCGTTTCAGGCTGCGGTGCCGCCTTTAAATCAACTGAATGTGCCCGTGTACGGCCGTCCGTGGACTCTTCTCATTGCTGTTAGCCTCATAATAGGATCATTCAAGTTCTCTTATCTGGTCTCCTAGATGCTCTGTTCCAACTATTTCAAACAGAAGCGATTTGTCACATGGAGGCATCTTTCCTGCTGCAAACGGCAGAAGGATGCAGAGCCAGCTTGCTTTAATGGGGCCCCATCTTCCCTTTCCTCGGGTAAGTGCTTTATTTACAGAGATAATGACCCCTTGGAAGCACAGAACAGGTACACCCACACGTTACGGAATTGCACACCCACATGTAAGTTGAAACAATTTATGGCCAAGTGGATTCACTGGGGGGTTCCTAGAAACAGTCTGCCTACGGTGGATCTGCATGAACGAACATCCCCGTTGACAGACGTGGGTTTGATCACTTCTACCCGCTGTACTGGCTAAACGTGCACGGCTCCCACTTAATCAGCACCCTCTGAGTAGCAGCAGCTTTCCACTTGGCGAGCCCTGAGACAGGAGTCACGCGAGGGTTTCCTCCCACGCAGGAAACATGCAAATTGGAATTTGCTTTGCGATGACAGCTGGCGACGCGATAACACCTAGAGAAGAACGTCGCCCTCACACCTTTAGCCACCGAGCCCCGCCGTGTCTCCAGGTAGACGGACAGGCTGCTGACATGCAGGACTCCTGAGGCGGCTCCACGAACCCTGATTTGAAGTCACACACAGACAGCTCCGTCTTCCCCAGGCTCATGTCTCTCTTTGCTCATTGCGTTCGCAGGTCTGATTAGGTCTTACATGCCCGAAAATGAGGTTCAGCCTAGATCTGACTGCAGACTTGCAAGGAAGAATTAACACCCTGCTGATTCATGACGATTCATTCCCTTGCAGGTCTTTCTTTGCCAGCATTTAGGGGTCACATTACTTTTTTTGGAAATATATTTTCTTTGTGTGAGTGTGTGTGTGTGCAAATGCACACATGAGTGTAAAGGTATGCATCCATGTGTGTATGCACACATATGGAGGCCACCGGTCAACTTCGATATCTTCCTCAATTACTTTCCATTTTAATTTTAATTTCTTTTGTACCTAAGGGTTATTCTGTGTATGTGTGTGTGTGTGTGTGTGTGTGTGTGTGTGTGTGTGTGTGTGTGTGTGAGATGGATGTGCTACTCTATCACTCTTTGACTTATTCCTTTGAGACATGGTGTCTTACTGAACCTAGAGCTAGGCTGGTGACCAGCAAGCTCCAGTGACACTTTTGTCTCATTCTTCTGACAATTCTGGGTTATAGGTCATGGGATCATGCCTAATTTATTTTTACAGGGTTTCTGGGGATTTGAACTTAAGTCTTCATGCTTGTGTAGTAGGCACTTTTATCTGATGAGCCATTTCCCTAATTTTTCGATTTATTTATTTATTTGTTTGTTTGTTTGTTTATTTATTTATTTATTTATTTATTGAGATAGCATCTCTTATTGAATCTTGGGCTCACTATATGGCTAGGCTGGCTGGACAGTAAGCCCCAACAATATTCCTGTCTCTGACTCCCCAGGGATGGGACTACAGGCATGAGCCACCCTCTTTGGCTTTTCATGTGTGTGCTGTAGATCTGAATTCAGGTCCTTATGCTTGTTTGGAAATCACTTAACCAACGGAGTCAACTCCCCAGACTCTATTCTCAGTGCCTGCGCCTCTAAATGTATTCACCGAAATGCACAAGTGTTCAGGAGAAAGTTTATGTTCTGTTGATTATCCTCCTATTCTGCAATTATGCACCAGGAATACATTCATTCCACTACTGTATCTCCTGCAATTCACATGGGATTTATATTGTGAACGGAGGCTGGCTTTTTGCTAATTTCCTGGACCCATACTTCAGGTCCTGTGATTCCAGCTCGTGACCTGCTGGCTAAAACAGAGATCACCACAGCGCACATGGCCTAGAATTTGAATGGGTGTTGATTTGTTTTTTGAGAAAGTGTCGTATCTATTGCATAGGAAGGTCTGGAACTTTCCACATAGCCCAGGCTGCTCTTGAAGTCATGGTAATTGTTCTACCTAAACCTCCAGAGTGCTGGGATTACGGGCATGTGGCACCATGCATGGATTTTGATTTATTTTAAGAACTAACCTTTCAGATGATTATGACCATCAGAATGGGTCAAAATTAGGGTGAACCTGCTAATTAGGAAATTGCTAATTCATGAACCAGGTTAGGCTAAATGAGTCATTGATATAATACCGACATTGTTTTTTTTTAGAAGTTCCAGAAGTCTCTGACTTTTGGGGAAGAAAGAGAACAATCGAGCGTAAGCATAGGTCATCTCAATCATTCACCACTTGAAGAAAAATTTGAAATGACATCACTCAGTAACATTGATAGCACTGCTACTGGGGCTGGGGCTAAAACACTTTCTGTGCAAGCAGAAGGACTAGAATTTGGATCCTTAGCCCACATGTAAAATTGCCTGGTGAGTATGATGGTCCTCTGTGATTCCAGGTGCAGAAGGTTGATACTGGAAATGTTCAGAGCAAGCTGGCTATGTAGAATACAGGTGAGCTCTGAGTTTAGAGACTTAGCCTCAAAAGAACAGGGTGGAAGAGTAATCAAGAATGATCCCTGATGTCAATCTCAGGTCTCTCACATGCGCTCATGTGCTCACACACAAGTACTTACACACATGCAAACATACATGTGCACGCACATGTACCCTCCCACGTGCACAGACGATGAAAACAGAAATCACCAAGAGTACCGTGACGAAGCATCATTTTGGGATTTGTTAGTTTGTAATTCTGCCATCTGAGAATCTTGCGCTCTCCCAGTTTGTACAGAAGAGCATTCTTATGAGGGGAGTCTCTGCCTTCCTGGCTGGCGCATGCCACGCCAGGCTGTGTGGGCTAGCACTCACATGCACAGCTGGCGGAGGGACCCCCTAGTCCGCATCGCCGTTGCAGTCACACTGGGAACACTCCACAGCTGGCACTAATTAGAAGCTCGGAGCGAGCAAATCATTGCTGCGTTGTGTGATCCTCCTCCTGATCATGCTCAGAGCACAGCAGCTCCACCCCCATGACAACAAACACACCACAACAAACAGAGAGCAGGGAAACAGGTGCATGTGGTCGCACGGTTCACAGCGGCTTCCCAGCCACTTCCCTCCCCTTCCATAATTCTCTTGGAAAGTTGCTGCCTCTACATAGTGGAACTCCCCCAATCGAAGTCCCGTGGTTAATCTTCAGCGGGCTGCATTCTCCTGCGGACTTGTCTTTATAATGTCACTGTACAGATTAAAAAAAATTACAACTCAAGAAATGGCTGCTTGGGGCTCTACACTTCCTAGGGTTTGGACATAATTTTCTCCTATTAATATCATCGGCATGCCCTGCGAAAGCTCTCTGACCACTGCTGGAAGCTAAGTTGCAGCCAAGCAGTTTGCAGACTGGTAGGAAAATTTAAAATATGTGCGGTTCTGAGATTGAGTGCAGGGAGGAATTGCACTAAAGATAACTAAATGTTGAGCAGAAAGGAAAAGACATGCAGCCAGGAAGACCCAAACTCCTTATAAACAGACACACAGATGGGTTTCCAAACTAAAGAAAAAAAATGTCAATCTAACTAAAACATGTTTAACGCCTACTGTGTACTTGACTGCATAGGTACTCAGTTTTGGAGGCATGGTAAGTATTGAGATATGATTCCTCATGCCCCTAATTTTATAATATAATCAATACTAACAGATTGGACCAAGGACTACTGGGAGTGAGTGAGGAGGGGATGCAATCTGTACCGGGGAGCATACATCACGCATGGGCTGAGTAGACAAGAGTGGTGATGTAAAGACTGTAACCTTGCTTCAGAAGAGGTCTAGCCTTTACCAGCGTCCTTGATGGTGTCTCTGGTGTCTTTTACCCACACACCATGACTCGCCTGTAAGCTATGTAAATCTATGTAAGCTATTAGGGTCAGGGACATGGTGGTCACAGGGCATGGCTGAGATGAAGACTGAGACTGAACGCATGGGTGCTTGGTCACTAATCCTACACCCCTACGTGGGGAAGCTCTCGTAAACATGCTGCTCACTGAGGCTCAGAAAAGCTCCCTGGCTGGCAGAACTTTGTGTGTTTTTACACTCTAGTGATGGGAAAGCAACATGCCCTGGTTCTACAGGATGGGGACCACCAAAGCTGTGCGTTCTGTTCTTCAGCGGACTCTGCTCTTCTGCCGTGGCTGATTTTAATCTTCTCTGTGGTAAATTTTAACGATAATGTTTTCAATGCGTTCTGGGGGTCCTTCTAGAAAGTTGCTGTACTTGGGCGTGGCTTTGGAACCTGTCCTGAACTTGTATTTGGTGTCAGAACTGAGATGGTCTCTACATAGTCTAACTAATACAAGGAAGAACAAAAGAATAAAAGAGAATAAAAGTGGTATGGGACAACTACTGAATCTGGTATCGTTAAGGTTCTTGCTTGCTATAAATCCTGACTCCAACAAAGCCTGAATAAATAGCTTTGTTTCCCTACCGGATTCTCAGGCATATGATAAGAATCAGAGCCAAGCAGACAGGAGGCAGATAACAGACTGCCTGAACTTAAGTTTAACCAAACAATTCAAAGAGTCTTTACTATATTGACAATCTAGTTAAAGATGCCTGTTAGAAGCTCCTAGAGAACATGGTTCCTTTTCATTTTCGTTTTTGCTGTTTGAAAGAATGGGGGGGGGTGCAGAAAGACAGCTTTCTTCTCTTTGTGCATTGTCTGTGACATCCCCATTGCAGAGTGAGCCAATTCTCCTCCTCCTCCTCCTCCTCCTCCTCCTTCTTCTCCTCCTGTTCCTCCTCCTGCTTCTCCTCCTTCTCTTTCTCCTCCTCATCCTTCTTCTTCATAATCATCCAGGCACTATGTGATGAGATTTGGTAGACGACTACCTTCTTCAGAAAGCCCTCTCTTCCTGGTGGCCCTGGAGACCCCATGTGTATTCTCCCAGACCCCTTGAATATCTAGACTTCAGTGCTGGCCTGATGCTGGGGCCTAACTGGGGGCACAGTGGTCCTTGTTTGCTGCTCTAAGGACTTCAGACATTGATGGGCTGGGCCATAGAAGGTATGTAGGGAGTGTTTTTTTTTTTAATGAATAAAGAAAACAGGGGCTGGAGAGGTGGCTAAGGGGTTAAGCCTCTGCCTTGCAGGCGGAAGGTCCTGAGTTCGGATCCTAGACCCCACGTATAGACACCGGGCGGAAGGGGGGACGGCCTGCGCTTCTGGTCCTGGTAGGGCGGAGCCTGTGAATCCCGGGGCAGAGTAAACAAGGAGGTGGAGGCAGTCCATGGGGTTCCCGAATTCGCCTGTGGTTCTACACACACACACACACACACACACACACACACACACACACACAATTGAATAAATAAAAATAAAAAAATTAAAAAAAAAAAGAAAACAGTATCTTTGGAGAAATATGCTATAGAACAAAGACCCTTTGAAACAAAAACCTACTTGAATTAGAATCCAGCATCAGTCTTTCAAGCTAGTGTGTGTCCTCAGAGAATGACAACTTTGTCTAAAATTCAGTTTATTCAGCTGTGAAATGGGTTCAATATAAGCAACCAACCTTATAAGACAGGGAGGTCATACAGGCAAAAACACTTGCTCCAAGTCTGATGCTCAATAAATATTAATTCCTTTCTTTTTTCCTTGAGTGCAAGAAAGAACATTTTTAAATAAAGCCAAGATAACATTTCAAGACTCTGAATTAAAATCTATGAAGCCGTTCTATCAGGGAGCTTCCAGGTTCAACGAAAATAAAATCCAGTGTACTGGTGGCTTAGATTCTCTATCCTGGGATCACTTCCAGGAATATAAGGGGAAATGAGATCTCGGCTCTTGAGTTGAAAGAACTCTACTTCCCTCTTTTGCAAACCTAGCAATCACTGAACCACTCAGCTCACTGTGTTACAAAAATCAAGGCTCCATATCCTTTGAACTAAGCATAGATGGGCTAACTAAAAGTAATTTTACATCAGCAGCACTGGTCTGCAAAGGTATTGCATGACAAGCCAAGACAATTGAAGGTACTTTTGCCAAAGCACAACACTACTGATCACATGAGAAGCTCTGTTGATTGAATGTGGGACAGAAACTTGCTACCCATTCCTAACCATTGCAGGCGGTGGCCAGGAACACATCCTGTCTCCCTACACTTATGAAGCAGGCAAGAACTTCCATTTGTAGAAAGATGCTTTGGCTATAATCTGTAGTTAAGTGCACAGCTGATTTACCGTCATCTTAGGTTATTTGGAATCCACATTATTTATGTTGCTAATCCTGTCCTCAGACCTCTGAGCCATTGCCTGTGATTCTTCCAACAAATAATCATAATAAAAAATTCCCACTCAACATTGTATTTGGACGTCATCTGTCTGGAAGGTAATAAGATACAGCAACTCCAATGATTGAAATGAAGGGGGAAAGATTGTTAATATAATAGAGGTTTCTATCGGGCATGCTTTAAATCAATGTGCAGAAGCAATTTAAACAACCCATCCTGTCATCATGTTTAAAACACATTGATTTCTCTCTTTCTTTTTCCCCTTTGTGGTTGATATTTTTTGGGTTGTTTTTAACCCTTCCTGTGGATTGTGATGGCAAGCCAAAGGAAAAGAAACTTCAGGAGACCTGGTTGCAATCGTCTATGCGACAGACTGCTTCTTTGAGAATATTTCTAATAAATCAAGGGCGTAAACAAATCCCTGATATTGTGCCACATTTGACAAATTGAAATTAAATTGCATCAACTCCAGAGCAACCGAGATGACATGCCTTTGATATTTCTTCCTGGTTAAAAGTCAACAGGTACAAGGGGTGGCTTGAGGGGCATATGCTGAAACCATCCGCTCTCATCATAACATGTGATTCCAAACCCTAAATATGTATATAGGAGGAAGTGTGAGTTCATAAGATAAAAATAAATAAGGGTATTTTTACATATACGTATGTACATACATACATAAACACTTCTTTCTAAATTCTAAAGCTATGATCTTGGAGAGCAGAGGATGGAGTTTTTGGCTAACAGCAAGTTTCATTGTTATCAGTTGTCAGGAAAAATGCAGAGTGGTAATAAAGGGGGAATTTATGATCTATCAATAAAGAAAAACAGTGCTTGTTTGGCATTATAATGTTTTAATGTCTTTGGATGGTATGGATTCCAAACAAGGCTATATCCTGTCTTGCGGTTCAGCTCCAGAGCCTGTAACTGGCATTCTCTGTTGGTTGGAAAGACTCCACCTATCAAAAAATGAAAGATTGGGTTCAGCCCTCTCTTAGGAATCAGCACTTGAAAATTTCTTGTTTCTGAGAGTGGAGGTGATGAACACGTTAGGCTCATGGGTGTGCAGAAAACAATGTTCAGGGAAAGCTCCTTTTGGATTCTGTCATGGTTAAGCACAGGTGTCAACTTGATAGTTGAGGATTTGAGCTCTGGGCACATTTGTAGAGAATTAGTAGTTGAGTTAGGCCCAGAGAGAACCTATAGGAGATTGTCTAGCTGATCGAGAAGGCCCAGCCTATGGTGGGTGGGACTAGGCCCTGGAATAAATAACAGAGAGCTGGTTGGAAGAGTTGGCATCCTTTCATACACTTAGCCAGACATGCTGGTCTGGCAAGTAAGGATTGTCCCTCTCTCAGCCATTACGTAGAGATGGTGTGGCCAGTTCCCTGAGCCCTAGTGTTAGTGCATGCTCTCCCATCAAGCTGTTCTGAGAACTGTAACTGGACTGTCGTAAGGAAATAAACTTGTTCCTTTAAGCTCTTTGATGGTAATTTATCAGCAACCATGCAGGCTGACTGCTACAGAATTCATTTCTAAGAATTTCCAAATGCTGAAGAAAAAAAAACAATGAAGATCATCATTACTGACCATGCATACTCCACATACGAGGGTCAGGGCTGATATTACAAAACAGGAAGAACCCACTAAGGCCTAGTCCCTCTTGAAGACAATGCACTGCCTCAGGCTTCTGGAAGCAGTCTTTCCATGCACCAAATAGACAATGAGTGGTAATAGAATGAATGACTAATTGCACATGAATGTAAGGTTGCCATTATTTAGTTCTGGGAGTGCCAATTCAGGAAAAAGCTTGTGTTATTCCTTTGGAAAATTGAAGAAGAAAGGTTGGATGCAGAACAATGAAGACAAAGGTTCCTGCCCAGAGTGAACGGGAGAAATGACAACATTGGTTCCGGAAAACTATTATTTGCATCCCTTTATATTATTATATACATTTTATTTTTAATGAGAAATTTGTTTTCGATAAAAAGATGGTGATGAGTCAGTATCTCACACACACACACACACACACACACACACACACACAATCCCCCAGGCTATTGTGTGAAAGTCTTTTCTCTAGTAGAAGTGTGTTATCTCCCTGAAACATGCAGGCCCGTTTCCACAGCTGTCCCTGTGCTATTTGCATGCTTTGGCAATGTTTTATGTATTATGCTACTTACATGTTAAAATGTACATGCCTGTTCCTGCAAATTTAGGTAAATTATGAATAAATTAAATCTTATCTAAATAAACAAGTGTTTTTTTGAACCACAATGCAAATTGTCATGAATATTTAAGAGGACAAGGATGAATCTCCTTCCTGCTAAGTTTCTTACAGAGTGCATTCCATATCCTTGATTCCAGGAAGGAAATTGCACAAGGCTAGAGAAACAAAATTGACTCCTCACCAGGGACATGAACACTGAGAAATCGGGCTAGAAAGAGTGATATATTTTTTAAAAATCCATTATGGTGATTAAATTATATGGGTGTCTGCTGACAGTGGGAAATCGCTGCCTTTTTTTTACTCAATTTTGGTGATCCAGAGTTTGAGGAAAGGGTTATTGGTTTATTTTTCTTTTATTGGAGCGAGACTGTTCATACAAGTTGCAACACTAGAATTTGCTGAAATGTAGACTAGCTTCTTATCGATTTATATGTGATGTTAGATATTTTCCATCACTATAAATAAATATCTGAGATAACTGGCTTGTGAAGAGCAAAGTTGTAACTTGGTTATATTTTGGATTTCTAGTCTAGGGCTGATCTGCACCTACTTACTGCTTTCAGCCTGTGATAAGTGACGGTAGCAAATTATGATGGTCTTACCATGTGATGTAACAGAGCTGTTTACCTCACGGTCAGTAAGTGAAAGAGTTAGAGGAAGGTTATAAGGTCCTACTGTCACTTAACAGAGTATACCCCAATGATACAAAGCCTTCTCTTAGAGGTTTCATTCTTCTCAACAGTCTCATCCTGAAGCTCAAATCTTTGCCATATGGCTCTTCAGGAGAAACTTAATATCCAAGCTGAAGTTTACGGTTTCTATCAGAATCTTCAGGCATGAGGAGATCCTAATGTACAGTTTCCAGAGAGTTCCTGCTTTCAGACTTGTTGCAGTTCACCTGATAAATGACTATCAAATGGCTTAAGGGGTTTATTTCCTTACAACAGTCTGGTTACAGTTCTCAGTCCAGTCCAGCTTGATAGGAGAGCTCACTTCAACATCAAGGCCGAGGGAACTGGCCGCACCATCTCTATATAATGGCTAAGAGAGGGACGATCCTTACTTGCCAGACAGCATGTCTCGTCAAGTGTATAAAAGAATGCCAACTCCCTCAACCAACTCTTTGTATTTTATTCCAGGGCCTAATCCCATCCCCCATAGGCTGGGCCCTCCCCATCAACTGGACAAACTCTTGCAGGCCTGCTCTGGGCCAATTCAACCAAATGTGCCTAGAGCTCAAACCCTCAACTGTCAAGTTGATATCCGTGCCTAACCATGACAAGACTCAAGTCTGAAGACCCCAATTAAGGTTTCTAACACAATTATTTTTTCCATTATTCGAAAAAAGAAAGAAAAATTCCTGAATATTTGAGCTGAAAGGGCAGGTGGTGTTGTAGTTAGAAAATAATACACAAGTTTCCAAACTTCTCTAAAAGACCACACTTTCATACCTATGGATTCTGTGTAAGACTCAGTATCTGCCTTGTCCATGAAATAACATGCGCTCTCATCATTTAAGAATCTGCCTTCTCCCTCAGCTTTGTCTGAGCTCCCCAGGGACATCGAGGTATGCTCATGAGCTCTTGGAAGCTTATGAGGTCAGACTTGTGTTGTCTTCTTGATATCCAGAAAAATGCCAGGCACATGGGAATATCTAGAACAGAATCCATCATCTCATGCCTACAACTTACTTTGTAAGTGTCTCTATGGTAATGGGTTCCATAGAGTTGTTCCCCCTTTCCCTCTGTCTCAGCTTAGTTATCTGCAGTCAACTACAGTCCAAAAACCTAAAAAGGATATTATAGAAACAAATTTATCAATGTTAATCTCTTATCATGTCTAGTTGATAAATGAAACTTTATCATTGTTATGCATAAACAGGAAAAACATACGAAGTTTGGTAGTATTCATGTTTTGACTTCTGTGGGGCATCTATAAATGTAATTCCCCATAGACAAGGGGAAACTCATGGAGTTTGATATCTCTTTGTACGTCAGTCTGGCTTGCTGAACAGCTGCGAAAGCAAAGGACTCTTGTTGATCTTATATTCCCAGTATCATGGGACATGAGGATTTGATGAATGTTTATTTATTGAAAAAAATAAAGTTACACCCATTACTTTGTAGATAAGTGTAAAAACACACCTGAGATCCCTTAGTTCCTGCGTATTAGCATTGTCATCTTTGCGCCTCAGAGTAGACTTAGTTCTAGCCCTTCCTTATTCTCAGTGACAATGGTCTTCCTGTGTCTCTCTCAGTTAGCCCGCAAATCTGTCGTGTTCACACCCCCAGCAAATGTCTTTTTTTCTACCAAGCCCTGCAGAAAAGACAAAAGCTACACGTACAGTCTTGGCAGGTTTTTGGATGGAAGTAGGGAGGTAGAGAAGCGTCTATAGACAACAGTTCTGCCTCCGTGTTTCTTCCAGCTCTGGACCATCCCACAGCCTCTGAGCCACAAAGAATGACCCAGCGAGTGCCACTGAGCAATGGAAGAGGCAGGCCAGGGACGAGAAGGGAGTATCCACGGAGAGGAGGTGTGGAGATGAAGGCTACCGCTGAAGTCACCTTAAGGAAGCTGCTTTTAGAAGAAAGGGCTCTATCAGGATCTGTCTCTAGCTCCACATCCTGGATAGAAGAATGAGACAGCGTGACCAACTTTTGATACCAAGTACAATCTGCCCCTACCATGTGAATCTTTCTGCTCAGTTGATTTTGAATTAACAGCATAAGAACATTTATGAACTTGTTTTGGGACCTAACCCCCTGAGCCACGAGGAAATACCCCTTGGATCAAGTGCAAAGATTCTATTACATAAAGCTTTTCTATCCACTCTGCTTTGTGTGGAGACAGCCCGCATCCTGCACCTCCCCTACTGTGGTAAGCAATGTACTTATCAGAGGACCCAATCATATCAATGTTCATCTTGTTCACTGGAAGTCTCCTAAGTAGTCGTCTTGGGTCCCCTTCACTTGAGACCAAACCTTGTAGATAGAGTACTGGTGTAGAAAAGATGTGTCTTCTTCCCCCGTCCCCCATTGCCTTGGTTAGGTGGGAGAATATTCAAAGTTTCATGGCTCTGGGCTTTCTATGACAGTTTATACAACAAGATACAGAACTCCTTCCCAGTCAAGCTGTACAGAGGTGACATAGGCATTAGGGTCTGTGAAGGGCAAGTTACTGCTGTTGGTGGTGAGGACACATTTATTCTCAAAAACTGGACTGATCTCTCACAGAGGACCAATGTCCCTTTTGACCCCATCACAGACAGAATACTGGGCCACCTCAAGTTTGGATCATGTGACATCCTCTCAGTCAGACTGAGAGTTGACCTCTTTCCATCTGGAGAGAATGTGGGTCAAGTTCAGAAGCATCACAGTTTTCTTTTCTTTTCTTTTTTTTTCCCGACTGTCTGCAAATGCAAGGCCTTCGCATGGTGCTGGGCAGACCTTGCAAGTTCCGAGTTCATCTGATCCAGGACTCCCTGCCTAACTGCACACAATCCAGAACCAAACCAAGGGGCCCGCCTACATTTCTGTGTAGCAGTGTCCTCGCTCTCTCCCGCCCCGTGGGACAATATCCCGCATGATCAGAGCAGCAAGAGATGACACAGAGCTGCTCTCTGGGAGGAAGACATGGTTTCTGAGCAAGACAAAAACAGGAAAAAACACTAATGGGAAAGCCACTGGAGCAGTTCAAGCTGTGTCCCCATCAGCATGAAAGGCAAGTGTGCAGGCCTAGAGATAGGCTTTGATCTTGCCTCCAAGTTAAAGGGAGTGTGGAAGAAGTCCAGTCCTAAAGGTGCTTGCAATGAGAGAAATTTCATGACCGGTGGTGGGGTGGGGGAGCTCGCTCAGTCTCCTGCTTGTCCTAACAAGGAGACATGCCAATCCCAAAGTCCTGCGTGTGGGTTTGGTCCATCTAGTGCCATCGCCATCCCACAGGGCCTTTTCAGTCTGATCAGCTGTCTATCAACTGAAGGGTACTGAATTACTGTTGGAGAGGTGAGGATTAGGGGAAGACACTACCCAGCCTGGCAAAGAAAAGGGGTTGCTACGGCAGCCTGCTGGGCTTTGGGTCCTTTGTTTGCCCCATCTTTTAGGACAGGTGAGCCACTAGGGGGACTCAGAAACCCTTGAGATGTCAACCCAGTCGCTGACCAAGAGAAGAGGTTGAACTTGCATGTGGCACTGGTAATGACACAGGGAGCGCCAAGATAGGGAGAGACCAAAGACGGAAGGGAACACATCAGAGCTCAGACCGTAGACGCCTCCACTGAGTGAGGGACCAGAGAGCACATGATCATCGTGGCTCAGTCAGCTGTGAGGTTACCAGGAGACGGACAACACACCCTCCGTTCGTCTCGTGTCTCAGAACTTGACTTAATAAATCAGAACAGACAACTCCTCCCAAGGTATGAAAAGGCTCTTAGCTTCCATGGCCTGCATGGCTTTTATTCCTTTCTTTTTGAAATAAGAGGTGCATGCCAAGCATAATTATTTTGTGCCCACAACAATGGCACATCTCTCCTTACCCGCCAGACAAAGGGGGAGGCCCTGAAACCTGGCATAGCTGGGGCCTGGTGTGTCGGGAGCTGTAACGCCAATGACATAGACACAGCAGCTCCCGTCTGCAGAGCCCTTGGAGTTTCCACGAAGGTTTCTGTCCCATACTCTTAAGTCACTTGAGCCCTCAAAAGCCACTTATCTCAGGTGAATCATCACCCGTGCTTTTACAAAGAGGAAGTGGAGGCAGAGCATCTGTACATGTGGTTCCTGCTGGTCTGGGGAATACTGTGCACCAAAACCTGCTCAAGTAGCCTGGCCTCCTTATGGATGAGGGTCATGAGTGAGTTTCCTGGATGTCCTTTGACTGGCAGATGCTGGTCTGGAGGAGAGGATGGATACAAAGCTAACCCAGGTCTATCCTCTAATTGCTGAATCCACCTCTTGCATCTCACTGCTTTGGGATTAATACCCCATACCTTTCACAGGGACCATGAACTCATGGTGAAAACCAAGGGTCAAGAGGAGAGTGTGAATAGATTTTCCTGGCTGCCCTTGGTTGCCATCCCAGCTGCCAACAGAAGGACAGGAACTTCAAGATCTGGTATCTCAGACAGTATTCGTTTTCCAGATCTCTGACTGAAATAAAAGATTTATAGACAAGGCTTGCAGGGGGATCAGTCTGGGGCGGCTCCAGGAGGAATTCTTAGAGAAATGTCTGCTTGGTTCATCAGAAGACCCATGACTAAAGCAGACCAAAGGAATAATCTATTAGAAACCAAGTGTATGAAACAGACCTCAACCACACAATAACTGCAAAGAACAGCTTGGAGCAGGATGAAATAAAAATTCAGAGCCGCAGTAGCTGCCGGAAGTGAGGAGAGTTAGTATGATGGGCGCATACGAGGCTGATGGGCCATTCTCTAAAGGTGATATGGCTTTGGATTGCCTTGGTTAGAGGTATTCCGGATAGACAGAATGTACACAGGGCATCTTTGATCTCTTATCATTTTTTTAGTATATAGCTAAACGTGGGACCAGACTCACCAGTATATGTGCGCTGTTTTTTAAGATGTCTTACTGAATGTTAGGATGGTGGTTTGGCTATGAGAGAGTAAAAGCCACTGGACCATGACGCCTTAGATACAAAGGCAAGTGGTCACTGGATAAAGCCCTGGACTAAAGGTCAGGGTGTCCCTTTTACACTGCTGGCCCTGAAAAAGCTAGTCAGGCGGTTAGGGTGTACATGGGACTGGGTTCATGCTGGGAGAGAACCCCCACCAGATGGTGTCTGGAAGCTTTCTCAGCTAAGTTACTTAGGTGTTGATGCATGAAAGTACCCATGCTGAAATTATAGCATGTGAGCCCCAGGAATTCAGCTCCCGAGGGGGACACAGTAGAAGTCAGTCTGGGAAATGTCTCCTGTCTTTCATAGCCACACAGTGTGTTTCAGAAGATCACCCCAAATGCCTTCCTCTTGGCTCCAGATCCCACTTTTACTTCCCCAGCTCCCAACCAGGCACAAGGTGCTTTTATTCATGTCAACACCTGCCTCATCTCCATACACTGTTCTTTCTCCCTTCCACGCTGCACCATGTGAATTGGAGACTCAGGCCCCCAGCGAGTGAGATGAAGACATCCTGGCAGGGAAGCAGGTTTTTTTATTTGCTCATTTTTGATGGGACCACATAAAGCCGGATCATCGCTCTAACTCCCTCGGGGCCATCAAAGTCCACTTGGGCAGGTGGCTCCAATAAACAGACCGGACAGCTCGCCCAGTGCTGCAAGACAGGCCTTGGCCTCTGCATGCAGTTGTTGGGGCTGGCAGGGTCCTGAGCAGACACTTTCTCCTTCTGTCTCCTTGCCTGGCCTCCCTCCCCAGCAACTCTCCACTTGCTGCTGGTCCACGTGGTACTGCTCTTCAAAAAGAAGGAGGGGAAAGAGAAACAATCCCTGGGCTTGTTAAATTCAGAGAATCGGGTTTTAATCTTTCCCATCTCAGCTCTGCTATTTATTACCTGTCTAGCCTGAAACCAATCATTTAATCGCTCTTAAACCCATCTGAATAAAACATTGCTTTCACACCAATCTGCACGGTCAGAAAGAAGAAAAGGGGCTATTTCGGAGCCCTACTCTGCTTTAGACTCTGTGTGTATGTATGTGTGTGTGTGTGTGTGTGTGTGTGTGTGTGTGTGTGTGTGTGATTTCTTGGCACTCACAATATATTTTCAGATAATTCCTTTTTAGTAGGGTCACTCATCTTTGTGACACCACAGTCAGGGAAGTATCATGACCAAGTGACAAAGGAAGGTCTGCATTACAAATCCCCATCCAAGTCATTCAAAGATACAGTCTCTGAGCTCTAAGTATCTGTTGTATTTTCATCACACTCATTTTCAAAGAAAAGAAACTAAAGTATGGGGGAGGGAATTCAGGCACCATGCTGTATGCTTCCCATCCAGGTACTAGCACACTGACCCCCTGCTCCATTCCCTTTCCCTTTCCATCCAGTTCTGGAAGTGCACGTGGACATCTGAGCAGAAGCCACGCATCCTTGACTAGACTGCAATCAAGGTATCTGCAGAGGAAATCCAAAGTACACTAAGTTCCTTCCATGTCTTCTACCAGATACATCTGTGCATAGAGACAGTCACACCAACAAAGCAGAGAGGGTGCTATTCCCCAGTGTCAGGAAAATGTTCACTGACAGCAAGAGTTGCATGTGGCTCAAGTTTCCTATGCTGTTACATTTTTTTTAATGGGAAAGATACTTCCTTTTTCTAAATGTTATCCATTTCAATCAAACGATGTATCTTGCGGGACCAGAAAAAGATGCTTAAATTATTATTATTTCGTGTATTTGTGTGTGTGTGTGTTCCTTCAGTTTCTCTCAATCCTTCCACTCAGCTTCTTAAGGTTTGGTCTTTTCAAATGTAAATGAAGCAATTTACAAAATACATATTTTGGCACATAGGCATCTTGGCTTCCCAAACAAACTAGATTTTTATTGATTCTGTGGACTGCCATCTCAAGGAGTTATCTTGTGGCCTTAATTTGAGTCTCTAATAGGAGGAGAATGTTTTCATTTACAATAAGCAGCATGCTCCACTTTTATCACACCCACTGCTCATTGCTGAGTTTTAAATGGGTAAAAAGAAAAAAAAGCAATGTCAGTCTTAATATGCTTTTCATAGATTTACTTTCCTGAATGCTATTTTTTTATCATTTTGTCAATTTTATTTATTATTAAGACAATATTTGATGCCACAAAAGAGATGGAAACATAAAAAACATCCACCCACAGCCTCTCCATTCGAAGACAGCTCCTCACATCTACCTGTACCCTCGCCAAGTCTTTGTCACGACACATGTGCTTTTCTGGAGTTGTAACAATTCTGCAAAAACAATTTTCAAGGCAATTTTACATAAACTTAAATCAAGGGGTTGGCAAGATGGCTCAGCAGGTAAAGGCAATTGCCTTGCAAGCCTAATACCTATGTTCTCTATCCAGAATCCACATAAAGATGCATGGAGAGAACCAACTCTACACAGTTGTTCTCTGACCTCCATTCACAACATGTGTTGTGGCTTGAGTGCCCTTCTTGAATGCACAGTCACATCTACACACACATGATAATACACATACAAATACATATACATAAACATATACATCTACATCTTAGCTAATACTTTCCTGACTTCCTTAAGTTTCCTTCTAGAATGAAGGTAATTATTTCATTTTAGATAATGACAGAAGCTTTGTGTTTCAGAAATTAAGAACGAGCCTCTCAGTGTCTTTTGTGCACACTCATGGTGAAGTTGAAAATTAACCCAAGGTGATTAATCTCCAAATGCACTGCAGCCTTCGCCACAGAGACGTCTGCTCCCGAGCATTCTAGGAAATTCCTCTCCACGCTCCCTGGTGTGCCTTTCCTACTAGGAAAAGTTCTCACTAACATATGGCCTCGACGTCTGTCATCGGTTTCTTTTTTTTTTTAATTTCTATTTTTCTCTGTAATTGTTGATAATTCTTCCGCATTGTGCTAAAATATACCAGCATAGAATTGCTTCTTTTAATCATGTTTAATTGTACAGCGCAGTGAGGCTTAGTAGATCCGCATTGCTGACAAACCATTACCCCCATCTGACTTTCCCACCTGAAACTCTGTACTCATTAAATGATAACCCTACCTGTCCCTCATCCCCAGCCCCCGGCAACCATCCTCCTTTGTGCCTCGTTGCTGAACCTGATTACTCCAGGTACCTCATGCAAACAGAACCACACAGTACTTGTTCTTTCATGGCGCAGTGTCCTCTAGGTTCACCCGCTGCAGCATTCATGTTGTCAGAATCTCCTTCTATTTTTAGGATTGAGTAATATTTCACGGCATGAAGCATTTGTTTATTCATTCATCAGCCATCTGGACCCTAGAGTTGTTTTCAGCTATTGTGAGTGACGTGGCTATGAGCACAGGTATGCAAATATACGTCCGAGTCCCCGCTTACAATCCTTCAGGGGTAAATAGGTAGGACGGGAATTGCTAGGTGATATGGTAATCCTGTGTTTAGGTTTTCAAGGGGCAGCCGTGCTGTTTTCCACAGTGGCTAATACTATGTTATATTTTACACAAAGATTCTGGTATCTGCTCTGCAATCATTTCAATCTCTCTGTATCTCCACTAACTGGTATTCTCACTAAGACAATCCTCTATAATTGGAGATGCATATTTGTTTGTAGAGTCTGCGTTATGAATGAGAAGCCAGAGGCCCGGTGCTGTCCCCTCATCTGTCCCACCTCCCTGCTCTGGGCAGCCTGGTCAGGAGCCTAGACACAGGTTCCAAAATGTCACCCCAAGAAAGCACCCGAAAGTCCCACATTCCCTTTGTCATGTCCACTGTTTCCCAATGTTTGTTCCTGGGATAAAAGTTCCTCAGATGCTCCATGATAAAGGGTTTCCGATGCTAGGCATGTTCGGTGGAAACTCTCTCTAGAAGGGCAACGGTGCACTTTTATGTGGTGTGAGCTCAGGGATTGCTGCACCAAGGAAACCTGCTTCATTCCACTGAAGCCAGGCTATCCACTGAGATCTCTGTTAAAATGCAGAATGCCGCAGGAAGAGAATTATGAACCAGAAAGCGTCCTTGTACTTGGGACTTGGCCTCTGCATCTAAATGTAGGATTGGGAGCGAGAGAAGACAAGGTGGCCTTTGCATTTTTCCTCACCGTATTTAATTAAACTATTTGAGCTGTGTAAGCCTCGGTGTTTTATAAGGACCCCTTTTAAACAGAAAAATGACACTTGTTCATGAAAGAGAAATCAGAAAAACACAAGGATGGAATGAAAAACCACCCATAATCCCAACACCCCAAGATCACAGCTATTAACAAACTGAATATTAATATTAATATGTTATAATATATTAATATAAAACATTTTAAGTATATTTATACATATTTTTATAAAACGGAGAGAGACATGACTTTATTTTTTACTTTTTTAAAATGATTTATTCAATTGTGCATGTGTGTGCATGTGTGTGCGTGTGTGTGTGTGTGTGTGTGTGTGTGTGTGTGTGTGTGTAGAACCACGGACGAATTCGGGAACCATCATGGACCGCTTCCACCTCCTTCTTGTTTACTCTGCCCCAGGATTCACAGGCTCCGCCCTACCAGGATCAGAAATGCAGATGGGCCCCCACTTCTGCCCTGCGTCTTAGGCGAACTTAGGACCTTCCGCCTGCAAGGCAGAGGCTTAACCCCTGAGCACCTCTCCAGCTGCTATTTTTTACTTTTTTGGTGTGTGTGGTGTGCATATGTACATGTGTGCTTGCTTGTGGGAACATATTTGAAGTCAGAGGCTAACATTGAGATGTCTTTCTCAGTTGCTTCTCTACCATATTATTATTATTTTGAGATATGATCTTTTGCTAAACCTAACAAAAGTTTCAACTAGACTGAGCCCCCAGGGTCTGGCTGTCATTGCCCTGAGCCTTGGAATTACAGGTGTGCACCTGCATATCCAGCTTCTGACACATGATCCTAACCCAGGGCCTCATGCCCACATAGGAAGCACTTTATCCACTAAGTCAATCCAAGAGCTTTGAGTCTATATTCAGATTTTTTTCCGCTTAACATTAACACATGAGGATATACTTTCTGAACTGAGAAGGACACCTCCACCAGAAGCAGAGAGGTGCTGGGCATGCTGGGCTAGAAAAGGAAGGGAGGTGACATTTTTGAACACCTATCAGAAGTGGGGTCACTTGTGCTTGTGACATTCTTTCATTCTCAGAGCAGCTTTTTATTATTATTATTATTTCCGCTCATACAAACTTAACAGGTACATTGGTCCCCTCCCTCCCTCCACCTCCACCTGACCCCCTGCTCTCCCCTCCCCTTTCCCCTCCCTTCCCATCCCCCAGTGCCTCCCCCCCAATCCCCAGAGAATCCTTTATTGTGCATGCCAAACTCTCCTCTGGGTCCTTCTCTCCGATGAGGTGCAAGGACCCAGGGGCATTTCCCAGAACCCTTTCCTGTGTTCCCCTTAAGCTTAGGAACACTACTGTGGCTGTCAGTCCCTAGCCTCCAAGGATCCTAGTGCCTTTAGTCCATGCTAGACTTTGTGGGGTCAATAATGTGTTGGACATAGCGCAGGTCATGCAAAGTCCTATTATGATTGCTTGGACCCTAACTTGTGTGGAGCATCTTGCAAATCATTGCTCCTCCCATCCTTGTGCTCTTACACTCTTACCGCCCCCTCTTCCGCAAATTTCCCTGAGCTTTAGGATGGGGAGAGATTAGGCTGGCCCAGTTCCAGGTGGTTGATATAGAGTCTCTAATGTTCTGAATTTATGGTTTGTTGATTTTTTTTCTGGTTTTTGCAGCTTTATGGTACACCTATTGGTCCCCTCCTTACTAAGGAATAGCAAGTTCTGTGGGGCCAACAGATGGAAAAACAGAAAGACAAGCCCTGCCTTCTGTGTCTTTTGGTCTCCCTGTTCTTTGTCGTGGTGCTCTGCTTCTGATGGTGGAGCCCTGGGACTCCATGACTTTGCCCTTCTGTTTACCCCGACTCCCAGAGGATAGGGATGCTCGACAGGTTAGCTAACCAATGTCTGACATGGAAGGACAAGTGTTTGCTGAGAGTCAGATAAACTGTTAGATAAAGCTGAGACTGGGGCTTGGTTTAAAAGCAGACTGCTGCTTGGCTTCTTCCAGGTTTGTCTGCTGCTTTCCTTTCTCCTTCTTCCATTTCCTAGAATCCCTTTCAGCCTGAGAATCCTTGCTCAAGACTGACCCCTGGAAATATGACTTGAGACAGACACTTCCTGGATAGCTATGTCTCTTAGAAGCAGAAGGAGGAGTTCCAGGGTCTTATTCAAGGTCTCCTGACCTCCGAGTAAACATCACGTTCCCTTGCTGTGAGGCAGCAGATGCGTGTGGGAAGACAGACTCAGAGTTACCAGAATGAAGCTGGGTGCTCTAGTTGCCGGGGCAATGAGTAGAAGGAGGCCCAAGGCAGTGGAAGGCTCCTAAAGAGGTTCAAAGGATAGTCCCTCCATCCCTCCATACACACACCTCAGAGAAACTGGTCTGCACCAGTACTGCAGACAGTCAAAGGGCAGGGCACTCTTCTGAAGGTGAAGGACACAACAGATATAAAAATCTAATAACACTGGCTCCCAGCCAGGACTCCACTTACCACACAAACCAACCCGCCAAACAAGCTGGGAGCCTTCTGCATGAAAGCCAGAGAAATATGACTGTGGGCACATGCTGAGAAGCAATGGGGTCCATTTGGGCTCTCAAGTCACGCAGAGAAAACACACAAATAGACCAGATTCATCCAGAGGAAGTTTTCTCTCATTAACCTTGAAGGATGACACACATCCGGTCGGCAGTCACTCTATAGTCTGCGATCGTGAGAGGCCAGGTTTGATGAAGCAACAGGACTTAAACAGCAGACATTAGCACTGCCAAGTGCACTCTCCATCTTAATGCATTAGAGATGCATCATAAATGCTGAGAAAGGGCCATGTGGGAGGGGCAGAAAGGATGAGATGATGTGGCAAGGCGCGTCTGGCCTCTGGTGCTGTTTGCTTCAGTGAAGACCATTAGTTTCAGATCTAGTTTATTAAGAAGTTAGCAATCTCTCTCTCTCTCTCTTTCTCTCTCTCTCTTTCTATACACATTAAAAAGATCCAAGATTGAACTTAAGTGTCTTCCTTAATTTCTCTCTACTTTAGATATAGACACAGGATCTGACACTGAATTCAGAGCTTGCTCTTTTGCCTGGTCTAGCTAGCCAACTTGCTTTGGGGAAACTTTGTCTTTGCCTCTGGTGTGCTAGGATTATAGGTGGGCCACTATGCCCACCTAGCTTGGTATGTAGGTTCTGCGGACCTGAACTCTGGTCTTCGTGTTTGTATGGTGAGCACTTTACCCACTGAATCATCTCCACAGCCTATGTGGTGTGGTTTTCTGTGTGGCCCCTCAGAAGGGGGAGGGCAGGCTCAGTTGTGTCAGACGACATGCAAACAGGTTTGTAAACAGACAGCTGATGAGCAGGGTTGTCTGCAAAATGGGCCTCCACCAGACCCTCTTAGCCAGGGCCATATTTATGGCTGTGGTGGCTGTTGGGGCTGCAGCTTTTCTTGGGGAAGAGAAAAAAGTAGGAGGGAAGCAGAGCTTGAACAAGATCGCCACACTCTCCTAACTTGGGGTCCTTGGGACAGAGAGGTGTCAAGTCTGTGAGGAGGGAGAACCCGACCAAGTCTGGCTGCTTTCAAATTGACATGAGGGACCACTAAGGTGCAAGTCACTCTCTTAAACTGTAAGGGTAACAGGAGAACTTTGCTAAGCTTCCACTGCAGGCAGAGCCTTAGGGAAGAGACTTCATGATACAGGAAGAAGTGAGAAGTATGGGCTGCCTGCAGATAAGCATTCATCGAGACAAGAATACCAAATATTCAACGCTACCAATTTCTGTGCCAGGTGTTATCCTGTGCGCTGCATACACGTTATTCACTCAGCCCTCACAACAGGCCCACAAAGGTGCTTCGTCATGGTTCCCATTTTCACGGTTAGGGAAACTGAGACATGATCATGGAACATCATATAGTAGTGCTGAGACTAGAGTCCAGTTGATCCAAGTCCAGGCCATATTTGCAACCATAGTGATGGATCTTCTTAGTAGACACGGAGGATGGGACTTGGCATTGAAAATAAACTTGGGAGCATGGAAAGAGATGGACAAGAGAAAGACCATTACATGGACTGTCGAAGTATAAGGCGCTTGTAAGGAGTCTAAGGAGAGATCCCACACAGAAAAACCTCAAGTGACAGATGAAACATGTAAACCTAATATCCATTGAAAATAAACCTGTGAGCAAATTCAGGGAAATGCGACTGTGGAAACAAATTATTTCCCCATTACATAATCTAGCATTTTAGAAAAGAAAATAACTTCAAGTGAATCACACATATGGGGTAAAGGACGGGATCAGTCCAGAGTTTAGCTAATGCTCAGAATACTTGTTACAACATCATCCTTAACTTGAGTCTAGCTGTTTCTGATCTTCACATCAGATAACCTTTCCTAGATTGGTCTGGCCATCTTTAAACGTCTCAGTGAAAACTGATCTTGTCAGTATTTCTCCTAATTTAGTTCCTTCCTGCTATTCTTCACCTTGGTAACTGTAATACTCTGTAAATATCCTGTTGTGTGAAAAGCACGGATCCAAAGAAGGAATGATTGTGTCTCCTTTCATCCACATCTTGAATATCAAACCACCCAGCTTCATACGCACTTTGAGCCCAACACCGTCCGTGGACTGTGGAAAGGAAAGCAGAGAGATCAAAGATAGAGGGGCAATGGCATTGGGATTTATTTCAATTTTTGATGCCTGGGAACACAGAAGAGAAGTTTTCCTCCTGTAGGAACTGACACATAAATGTGTAATGAATGACAGGAAGGCCTGGTAAAATTCAATGAAAGTGTTGAGGGATATGTCTGGGAGCACAAAACAGGGCACCTTCCGTGTCTATTTCAGGAAGTGACGCTTGGGAAACTTATAGACGTGCTGCCATTTAGGAGTCTGACATGATGGGAAGGAATCGACTGAATGAAGAAAGGAGACGAGGTGTTCTGGGTAGGAGGGAAGAGCTTGAGCAAAGGAAGATGGGATGGTCATCTTCACTGTCAGCTTGACTGCATTTACAGTCACCGAGAACACACAGCTCTTGAAAGGTTTAACAGAGAGGGATGACTTGGTCATTCCATGAACTGGGTGTCATAGTGTACAAGTGAGTTGCCTCCCACAGGTTCATGTATTTTATTCCTTAGCTGTTGTTAATGCTTGGAAATTACCTCTGAGAGGTAATCTTGCTGTGGCATTTCACAGAGGGTGGGACTTAAGGTTTGGTAGCCCAATCTTGCTTCTTCTCAGTTGCCTCTTGCTCTCCCTGTCTTGATGATAGTTGCGGTGATCTGAACCAGTCTTTTGCTTCTGCCTCCAGCCATGCCTTCTGCTATTCAATTCCCTACATAAATGAACTATGTTCCCCCTGGAACCGTAAGTCAAATAAATTTCCCTTTATCCTTTAAGTTGTGTATGAGTATTGTCTCATAGCAGCAAAAGACAAGTAACTAAAACACGGATACTGAGGGTGGAGGGAAAAAGGAAAAAAGAATCTGGGCACCAACATTTATCTCTCTCTTGTTCCTAACAGTGATCGCAATGTGATTAGCCAGGTCACATTCCTGCCCCCACAGCTGCAGCTGCTCCAACCAATACCACTTCCATGACCGACTGTATTCTCAAACTGGAGCCCAAATAAACCCTTCTCTGCTTAAATTGATTTTGTTTGTTGCAGCAATGAAAAAGTAACTAACACAGGAGAGAAGGCTTTGTTGCTCCGGGTGTGATGGGCAGTGGGCTGAGTGGTGGCAGAATCACCAGATGACTAAGGTCTTCGGTCTCAAGTTGAAGGCAGGAGGAGGTGTGTCTTAGGGACCCCTCCTAGCAGTGGAGTAGACAGTAGACAGGCCATTGAAGAAGCTCCTGGCTTGGTTCAAGGGAGAGAGGATGACGACCTTGGACGTCACGAGGAAGGATGCAGACTTGAAGATGCAAGGTGGCACCTTGGGGACACTCTGAAAGTTGAGTGAATCCAGACTTGATCTGTCACTGTAGTTTGAGATAATCTACCTTCTGCACATTAGTGTTGCTATCTACATCTCCCCTAGTTTAAGTTGCCTCATCCATGAAGCCTTCACTGATGCTCCCAAATGCAAACTGATTTTTCCTCTGGTCTCTCTTCGACCGCTGCCTGTCTCATCCTGGGTTTCCTGGTTTCTAGTACTCAGAGTATTCGTGTTTGGTACTCTCACACAGATGCGGGAAATTCTGAAGTTGTGTTTCACACTAAGGGCATAGTACTTGGTACTTATGTCACCCTGGACAAGTTATTTTCCCTTTTTCACATAGGTGAATCTCTTCTGGGAATATACCACTGAGTCTACAGTCATGACACCATGGAGACATGTAGACTCTAGCTGAAGGAATGAGGCAGTCAGAAGGTTAGCAAAAGAGATATTGTATTAGCCTCTAGATGAAGAAAGGAGATGCTATCTGCTGAACTCAAGAGCCAGGAGAATACTTGTTGTACCCAGGAGACACAACTACTATTTTAGACGTCAACTAGAGCAGACATAGAAGTCAGGTTCTCTAGTTCAGATCTCCCCTCTAGTCCCTGACGGTCCCTGTCATTGACTGAACTTACGTAGAAAACAGTCAGCTAAGAATTCTGGGAAGTGTGGTTTTAAGGGAAGTTTGGGGAATGGTTCTGAATGTGCAAATAGGCAAATGACCAATATAAGATACAAACACACACATGAGTCTGGCTGTACTTACTTCATAGAATATCAGTGAAAATCAAATGAGATAACCCATACGATAACCCTTTACAAATTTCAAAAAGTTCCTGAAATACATAGTGATGGATCTGAATCCTGTCTGACAATCAAGTAAGTCCACATCAACTGCCTCCCTGTCTAGAATCAGTGCCCAAAGCACTGCCTATTCAATAGATGCCACCAATATCTGGGAGCATTTGGACCATACCACCTGACAAGGCATTTTCTGACAATGAATTTGAACCACCTGTTTTTAAGTCTCCAGTATTAGCTTAGTGTCATATACTTGGTCACAGTTCATGGGCATGTGGGCTTAGAAAGGGCCTCTCCATCTCTGACCTTTCCTAACAGTGAGCCCCCTTGGAGGAATGAAGCCACGGCCCAGTGAAGAAGTGCAAGCTATGCAGGTGATTTGGGGGGGGGGGATGCAGAAGACACCTGTGGCTGTCTGGAGCAGCATCTGGCCAAGTACTCGACACACACTGTTTGCTTCTGACAACAGAGAAGAACCTTGGGTAATGGGACTGATGCAGTTGAGCCCACTCGTCTCCTCAGCCCCATTAACCCGCATCCACCCAAATGGATTCTTAGCCAGTCCCATTAAGACATCCTGTCAGAACCATCCCACGTCATTTGCGGAGTGAAGTGAATATCAATAAAATTGTAATGAGTAATTTTCCCAGCTTCACTGACTCTTACTGGAAATCAAGCCAGCCCTCTGTTGTGGGTATTGACCAAACCTCTGTTCCTCCTGGGAGCAACTTTTCTTTCACTGGGTAAATCGGAGCCCATCTGGGTGGACACCTGGTAACAGTGTAACAGACATGGACACTTGGACAGTACCCTGCCTGTTCCTGGCAGTGAACAGCCGATGAAAGAAGCAGCCCAGTGCTTCCCATGGAAAGGACAGAGTGAGCACTGCGCAATAGACAGGGCACCTGGCTTTACCAGCCACTCTGACCGTTCTCATCATCTACCCAATTCCTCTGAATCTAATTATTCCATTCATAACACTGAAGGTCCCTTCCAGTTCTGCCCTTTTATGATGCTGAGAGACAGACCAGGTACGGAGTAACCAAGCTGCCCGAGAGTGATGTATTTGATGGCATGGATGCTAGAGGCGTGTCTGCTCTGCCAGGCACTCAAAAGACAGACAGAGTAGAAGCTAGGCGGGTGGGTGCTTGCTGCAGCGCTCCTGACCGCGGAGGGCCAGAGCATCACACCTGCTCCGTGGCTGTGACAGCCAGCACCGGCAGAGTGGGGCTCTGAGTGACAGGGTGCTAACTCAAGGCTTAGGAAGTGCGATGGTTAGGGACTGGCCCACCCTGTCCTGTTCGTTTCTCTCCCCTGAAAAGCTGTCAGCAACTCCCGTGGCTAGCTGCTGCTGAGGCAGCCATGCTGTCTTCTTCCCTCATGTGGAGGTGTGGAACCAAGTAGGGAAGTGTTTCTGTAGCACCTGGGGCGATGGTTTGGAAACAGCTCTCTGGGGGAGGGGGAGGGACAGTTCATGTTGTTGACCTGTGCTGGGACCTGAGCTTCTTGCTGTTTCTCAGAAAGAAATAGGACAGTACAAGTTGAAGCCCTGAACATATGTGCGGATGTGATGTGAATGCATGTATGCACATGTATATGCATTTCTCTCTCTGTGTATGCATGTGAAGATATGTGTGGACTGGTGTGTATGCATGGGAAGGTATGTGCATGCTTGCTTGTGTGTCGATATGTGAAAGTAGGCGTATGCTTGTGTATACGCATGTGAAGATGTGTGTGTGTACTTGTGTCTATGTATGCACTGGTATGTGTGCATGCCTCCTTATGTGTGTGCACATCTGCATGAAAGGTTATGTGTATGTGTGTGTGCATTCTCATGTAAATGGATGTGTATATATATTGCAGTGTAGTAAAGGGAGAGGAAAAAACAGATCCTTGAAGACACTTAAGTTGCATTTACTGGCTTTAGGAGACCCGAAGCAGCTACTCTTCTGCTCTATCCCCTACATATGTTGAAGTTCATGCAATAATGAGGGAGTCACTGGTGGCCAAAACTTTCCTGGCATCAGGGGACCAAGTATAATGTTCCCTGTTTTCTGACTGTGTACGTGTCAACCTACTGATGGCCAGATTGGTTTGCCTTCTATGTGTGATGAAGTGAGTATCCTTATGTTCTCTGTCTCTGGGCTTCCTGATTGAAGCTGTCCTGACCGAAGACAGGATCTAAGGAAAGCTTATAAAAAGAACCCTTTCCTTATCTGTTTCTCATGCGATCTGAAATCTCCCTCTTTATGGATGAGGAATATGCTCAAACGCAGACTCCCACGCTGTGCCAGGACCTCTGTCTCTGGTGTGAGGGCATACCGTGCTCCTGCTTCCTTACACAAGCCTGCAACTCATTGGGTCCCCTCCTACACAAGCCAGTGCATGATCCAGGACACAACCAGGGGTGGTTGACACAGGACTCAGGGAATTACGTGATTTGCCTCCAGCACTGAAGCACATCAGCTTCTGCCAGTTTCCTGGATTCCAAAGCCTCTTTCTCTGCTGCCCCCAGGCCTCGTTGCTAAATATATCCCTGTATGAGCCCATTTACCATCTGTAGCTAAAATGCCTCTTGACTGCTCTGAGCCAAGATGAGAAGTCCGTCTAAACGTCAATGATTATTTCATCGGCTAAAAGCAAATTGATCAAGCTCGCCCTCCCTGCGGACTAAGGAGGCTCTCGGTCTATTTGTAGCTCAGTCTGATGTGCAGGAGGCGGCTGCTCTGACTTGAGGCTGCCCGCTGCTTTCTGTAGCGATAGTGTTTGCAGAGTGAGTCATTGATGTGTTTTGTCTGTGATCCGGACATACTGTGTAACAGATCAGGATGGTTTCTTCTAGCCAATTTGGGTTACTGCTGCAACAACACCCATACCCTCATACCCTAAAGGATCCTTCTGCAGGACTCCCTGGGGTGGGAGCTAATTCATCACAGGTATTTTTACATTTTGGCTTCAGTTGACATCCCAAATGCTCTCTAGAAGGGGATCATACTAGAATGGACTATTGAGAATCATCCAGAAATACTCCTATCAACCTCTGCATGACTCTGTGGGATTGGCACAGTCTTTGTTGCTATTGATGAAGTCAAACAGCCAGAGCATGGATGGGGGAGAGGATACTCAAAGAAATACAGAAAAAGTTTTCTTTTCTAAAACATTCCAAGGCATTAAAAAAAGGTGAGAGGTAAGAAGGAGTTGTGTGTGTTTCAGTAGACAATTTCTTTTTTTATTATTTTAGTTTTGTTTTTCTTTCTGATCCCAAGTTGCTCACTTGCGCCGAGCTTTTGGCTGCCTTCTCGGAGCTGAAGAATGCAGGGTTGGCCCAGTCGGCCCATGGCCAGCAGGAAGCTTCGGGGGCACAGGGAAGGGAGTTTTCATTTCATATGTCATATAAAGTGATTTACCAATGTCAGCCCATCTTTGGAGCACAGAAAGAGTAGAGAAATATGCATGCTCCTGTCATGGATAAGAACTGGAATCCTAGGGTAGCGTTGGTGAGGAAAGTGGGCTGGGTTTCATGCTTTCTCCTAAATGCTGTGGATGGGCCAAAGATTATCCAGTACTGAAGAGAAAGAGAATGAGAGAAAAGTGGTTTGAGTCTCACAGGGAGCTATGGTTTCCTTCCATGCCCAGGTGGGGTAGACTTCCTCCCACAGCCTGTGTGGTCTCTTCCTTCCCAGGTCTTGGCATTTGGATTCGTTCGAGACCCCCATATGATTTACCTTCTTAGTTTCTTGTTGTTCCCACTCAGTTCCCCACTTCATCACCCAAAATCTTTTGTCAAGGGCAAATCGATTGTTCCTTACCAGTGAGCCAGGTCTTCAGGATATGTGTTCCTGATTCTCTTCCCACTTCTCTGTCCCTCTTTGAGGGTGTCTCTCTTGAGGTGCTGCGGCCTGCATGTATTAACTCCAGTGATTCCCGTGTGGCTGTTTCCCAGCCTTGAATGCCTCTTCTTTTTTCTCCCAAACCTAAAACTCTTTCAAGGACTGAACATTCCCTTCCTCTGCTTCTCCTTCTGTGACTAAGCCAACCACCCTGCTTATTCACAGTCCCAAATTTCCACAGCACAGAGAGCAAGCAATGACTCCAGTTAGATAAGAAGTAACAGCATTATACAATGATGCTAATACATTTTACCAGCATGAGTGACATGGCGTTCACGCATAGTACCTCCTTTACTTCTGTCATGACCCCACCCACAGGAGGCCAGTAGGTTTCTGGGGTGTGGGGGATGGACTCAAATGAAGGCTTACTCTGTCTAAAGTATTATTTAAATCTCCACTTGGGGTTGGAATATAGCTCAGTGGCAGAGCTTAATATGCGGGAGCCCCTGAGTTTTAGCTCTCGTAGTGGAAACAAATGAACGAACAAACAAACAAACAAAAGGCTACAGTCTGCTAGGCTGTAAGTAACTTGGCCAGAATCTGAACTCAGACTTTCTGTCTATCTTTTTTTTTTATTTTATGATCCTTAACCACTATTTTTTTACTGCCTCTCAGTCTAGTATTACTTCTAAGGTAATTGATTTTTAGCTTTTAGTTTAGTTCCGCAATAAAACCGTGGACTCCCCAAGGAGACCACGCATGCCTTATATATCTGCTTCGCCTGCAGCACCTAACCTTTGAGCTAGACAGGCGATAGGCACTCAATATAAACTTGATCATCCATTGATTGCTCAGACAGCTCCCGGACTTGGGCGCTGCACTCTCCTCTCATTATGGAAAGGCCTAAGTAATACAGCTCTTGAGGATGTCTGGGATTGGCGATGGGCAAGCACACCACTTCCTCTTGAGGATACTGTTACTCTGGACTACTTCAGATAAACCATCTGGGTAAAGGTCAAACGCTGTTATGAAATAGACGTGAGGCATAGGCGACGACTTGGTAAAAGCCTTCTTGTTGTGAAGGTGGCGAAGTGCCAGCCGGAAGAAGGGACAGGGCAGAGAGCGAGCCGAACAGTTCTGGATGAGGACGGGGAGGGGAGGAGAGCCATTGAGGGCCCTGCAAGCCCATGTGGGTCGCCGACGCACCTGCAGGGAGCCTCATCAGAAGGCGGGCTGGTGGGACTTTGAGGTGAGCGTCTCATGCTGAGGTAGGGACAAAAGGGGGAGCAAGATCAGGAGGACGAGTCAGACCCTGACCTGTTGTCTGTACCCTGTCCTCACTTTTCAGAGACTAAGTCATGAGCTGCACGATTCCTAAGCGCTCTTAAGCTATGTTGCCTGGATAATCCTTCTTAGCTTGTCCAGAGAGCTGCTTCTGATAAATGGCAGGAGCACAGTAAGTGGGGGTTCCTGATACAGGCAGGGGCTGATCATCAATGGTATTTGATGTTGGTAGTCCCCAGCCTCCTCATCTCAGGGGGGTTCAATCTATTCTTCCCATCTGTTTGGGTTGCTATCACGGAATACCATGACTTGGTATCTTATACACAAAAGAAATCCAGAAGTCCAAAGAAAAGCAAGAGAGATTTGGTATCTGGTGAGCTCATACAAGGTGCCTACTTATTTTGTCCTCACATGGTAGGGCATAGTGAAGGATTGAATGACATTTCTTATGTAAGAAAAACTAATCTTTTTCTTGAGTGCCCCATCCTCACGGCCAGATCACCTCCCAAAGGCCCCACTCCCTCATAACATCACCGTGAGGGTTAAGTTTGGGGGAACAGAAAGATGCAAATATTCAGTGTGCTGTATCAACATTCACAAAGCAGCTCATGGCAAATATGGGTGACCCTCGCTGGACATAGCAGAAGCCTTGTGGAGTTAATTCCTCAGAAGTATTCTTCAGCCAGGGGTAGATAGAGAACATGGACAAATACTCTGTTTCGTTGTTTCTTGGCTGGGGTGTCCCTGAGTTCTGTTCTTTGCAGACTGGAGCCCGGCTGTCACATGGTGTCAGGGAGCCCAGCTGTCACATGGTGTCAGGGAGCCCAGCTGTCACGTGGCGTCAGGGAGCCCAGCTGTCACATGGTGTCAGGAAGCCTGGCTGTCACATGGTGTCTTGCTGACAATGAGCTCTTGACTGACCACCTTCTTTCCCTCCCTCCCTTCCTTCCCATTTTTCCTCCAGAAAATCACCTTCTACATGAACTTCTGACACTGAAATCACAAAATCCATTGCTGAGGAAACCCAAAGAAGGACTAAGTATGAAAATAGGCATATTTGTTGGGGCTGGAGAGGTGGCTCAGGGGTTAAGCCTCTGCCTTGCAGGCAGAAGGTCCTGAGTTCGGATCCTAAACCCCACATATAGACACGGGGCGGAAGCGGGGGCGGCTTGTGTTTCTGGTCCTGGTAGGGCAGAGCCTGTGAATCCCGGGGCTGAGTAAACAAGGAGGAGGTGGAGGCAGTCCATGGTGGTTCCCCCAAATTTGTCCGTGGTTTTACACACACACACACATACACACACACACACACACACACACACACACACACACACACACACACGCACAACTGAATAAATAATAAATAAGAAAAAAAATTTAAAAAATAGGCATATTTGTTAATAAGTAAATTCTCCAAACTGTCCAAATGGCCCCCATTGAAGCATAGTAATCCAGGTCCACTCGCTCCCATCATCCTGTGTGCTCACTGGGTATATTCAACTTATCCACCCCTCATAGTGCGTTCGCCGTGATATTTGCCTTTCCTTTACCAAGTGCCAACCACTAATATAAAGTTCAGTAAAGAAAGGGCTGTGCCATACTGAGTCTTTACCATAAATCCCTGTCACAAGATAGAATTCAGTGTATCTTGAAAATGCATTGCTAGATCTAAAGAATACCTTCTGTCCAAAGACAAGCTAAGCCCTTGCCTTCTATGGTAAGGAAGACCAGTTCCCAAAGCCACACAGATTCTCTAGGGCCTTGTAGTGGGTTCATTATTCTATTTACCTTGTAGCACTTCCCTTGAATGACCACTCAAATGGTCTCAGGAATGTCCTTTCTGTAACCCATTTCAAATGTTTCTCATTAGTCCTTTTCAGGAAGGGCACTAGGTCTATGTGCAGCCTGATGTCTCCTGAGACACCTGCCCTTTGGGCAAGGTGACTTGGGCGTGAGGAAGGGTCAGTATGCAGCACAGTGGCTATGTCCTGGACTTAGAGCCATAGACATCCTCTGCTGTTGTTTTTTTCCTCTGCCATTCTGCAGCATGAACACATTGAACACTCTTCTTCAGATGCCAAGGCTGCCCGTGCTACACACTAGAACCTTGGTCTATAAGCTAGCTGCTGATTGCTGCTGCAATTACCAAAGGTGACACCTGAGCCAAGCTGGTTTCTGGTGTTGAGGCCATCTGGAGGTCTCCTCCAGTCAGACAATCACTACTCTGAGATGCCTGGATCAGGATCAAAGTGTTGCCCAGATCTGCAGAGCTCTCCTAGAGAAGTCCAGTCCTGGTTCTTGGAGATGCCAATCTCTTGGAAGTCATGCTCTTTGAGATAAATCAAAGTCTACAAAGCAAGAAGCAAATGACTTAGCAGAGCGCAGGCTCTTGGCCAGTCAATGCCACCACCCCCACCCACAGCGGACCCTCTTGGCTCCTCCATATCTGCACAGTGCCAGGCTTGGCAGGCTCCAACTTGGATGGACAGATGCTTTGTCTAAGCCACCCATCTATTTGATGAGATCATTTGGGAATGTGGCAACAATCAGGTGTGCAGGAACTCTGGAAAGGCTTCAAGGTTTGCCCGCCTCCCACCATCATGGGCATGGGGAGTGGGCCGGAGCCCATGTTACCTTCCAACCTCTGCCTCTTCGCTGCCTCCAAAGTAGATATTGAGAGGCGGCCTTGGCATGCTTCCCTCTGAGCATGAAGCTCAGTGAACGAAAGCAAGGCTTGTTGCCGTGCATTGCACTGGCCACACCATGCGTATTCTGGGAACTGGGAAGGGTGTTCTCTGCACAGATATTGGACTAGAACTATTCTTCTTGGCCTGAAGCAGCATGGAGCTCATTTCTACAGACAGGCAACTTGCCCAGACCCTGGAAACTGGCCTAGCATGGGCTCTGGAGCCAGGGGCCAGACATCAAGAGCATCCATGAAGTCCCATTTGATAAAAGAAGCAGATGACACCTAAAACCATCCAAGTGGGCTCTTCTGAAGCAATCCATCCCTCAAACAGCTGAGAGCTGCCACTTAGGACATGCTGAACACTCTGCTGTCTGCTCTGATACCCAGGTTTAGGCAGCGCATTCCTAGGAAGAAATAATGAGTAAAACACATGCCATTTCTTCCTCCCTGTATAAAAGACCTGCAGAGCAGGAGGACAGCCCTGTGGATTGGGAATGGAAGCCATCTCTGCCTTAATCACACATATCCCTCAAAAGTCTGGATGCTGGAAACATGGATGGGAAAGGCCTTTCAGTGTCTGCCTTTGGGGAATTTGCTGTCAGTTCCCCTGGGACACCTGCCATCGAGAAGCAAAAGAGGAGACATGGTTTGCAGTCATACAGGGCATCCTTCTACTTAACTGGGCTGCCCAGATCATAGTCCCTGCCAAATACATTGGGCAGAAAGGAACTACACCAACACTCCCTCTAAGGAAGCTCAGGCTTTATCTTCAATCAAGATCCACAGTGCCATGTTTTCTTTCTATGTCTCCTTCACATCCTACTCTCCCGGTCGAGCCTGGCATCTATATCTCAATGAGTATGAGCATTTTCATTTGGGAGAGGCTAGAATGGTGTGTGTATGAATGACAAAGTCATTCTGCTTCTCCATTTTCTTTGAGTATAGAAGGATACCTGAATGACAATTGTGGATGTTTGAAAATTAGCCTACCTCCCAGGCAAGGTTCTCATGCACTTCAGTGAGGGCCTCAGCACCCAAAAGCTGGTACTTTCTGATTCATGCTGGGCTTTTAAGCAGCCCACAAGTCCTATCCACCTCTCAAATACCCTGGATGAGAAATTTAAAGCAGCTGGCTCCATCAAGGCTTACACATCCCCCAAGTAAATGAATCCCCCCCATCCAGAATCTATAGCAGATACATCTTTGTTAAGCCGAAGAACTTGGGTATAAATTGTAGCTTTTTAGGCCATCTCTGTCAAAAGTGTAATATATCATGGAATAGCGGATACA
Organism: Typhlomys cinereus; assembly: GCA_023101885.1. Taxonomy (NCBI): domain Eukaryota; kingdom Metazoa; phylum Chordata; class Mammalia; order Rodentia; family Platacanthomyidae; genus Typhlomys; species Typhlomys cinereus. Next base: position 1,352,239 of record JALPQD010000282.1, on the reverse strand, counting down.
AGTTCAAAAGTACATATAATAATATAATTAAGATAGCTTGACAAGAATGTATTTTAAAAGTATAAAATACCTGCAGGTATAATAGCTTCATAAAGTCTGTCAGATTTACTTCTGCTGTGAAGAAATTTAAAATGTTTTACTTTAATGTAATGCAAATGAAGGCTGAAGTATGCATATAGCACACTTCTTAAAAAATAGGTAGTGAGAAAAGAATCAAAGTCAGATTCAGGCCAAACAAGACATTCAAGTTTGCAGGCGACTGGATAATAGATCAAGCAAACAGATTAGGGAATGACGCTGAGCTGTTTGTAGAAAACACCAATTTCACATTTTCCTTCCTTGCTGGCTATGGGAAAGTACCTGTTTTCATTCCAAATTAATGATTGCCTCTGTACATTTTTCTTCTTGCTCAAAAGATCCAAACATAATTCTTGTTTAAGGCAAAAGCAATTTTGATATAATTACCAGCTCATGGGAAATTATTTTTCAAATACTGTTTAAAAGCTAAGAAGAAAAGTGAGTCATGCTCAGAACAAAGGTCTCCAGGACACCTCTCCAGACCCAAGGACCAGCTGCCTCTGGGCGGATGGAAGTCTGAACATCCATCCATCTGATTTCTTTCACACACTGAACTAGCAGTGTCTCTCACTTGGCTATGTGGATGCTCATACCAAAGTGCTTTCTCAAACAGGGCAGTAGCTGTCTACCCAGTATAAAAGAACACCATGGCATGGAAGTAAAAGATTGATTCTATTGGCTATGCCACAAATTGGAGTACCCAGACCACCTCCCGCCTCTACCTCTACCTCCCCGGATTAAGAAAACGCCCTTGAGGACTCCCATTTCTCAAATCTTGTGGATTAACTTACACTGTCCATATCTCCCATATCTTCCTTCCTGTGCAGATCTGACATTGCAAGTTGACATTCCCAACTACTTATCTTCCACTCCTGCCTGATGGCATTTGCCAAACGTTCCTTTCATGCTCTGTTTTACTCCCAGATGGCACAAAACTCAACAAGGACTTCAAGATCGAACATTAGTCTGACCTCCAAAGCTCCCTAACTTTCAGTCTTGGGTGTGGCTTAGAGGCCAGTGTGTAGAGTAAGGTCTGAGGTTCTTCCCCTGGAGACACAAAAAGAAAATTCTGGTTTCTTGATCTCCCATCATGCTTATGAACAAGGATAGGTACTCCCCAGAGCATAAAAACCTAAGAATGGATGGGAAAGGCTTGAATGAAAGGGACCCTTCTAGGTTGGCAAGATAACTCAGTGTTTCAAGTGCTTACTGCACAAACACTAGGACCAGAGTTCAGATCCCTAGAGCCTATGTAAAATGCCCAGTGGATGTGGCGGCCTTGCTATAGTTCCAGTCCCAGGAAGGTGGAGACTGGAAATTCCTAGATCATGCTGGCTAGCCATAGTAGCTCTATTGAGAGCTCAGGACCAAAGACTCAGCATCATCGCAGCAAGATAGAATAATGGGCAACGATTTTTCTAACATCACCCTCGAACCTCTGCATGCATGTGCACCACCACACACATGCTTCCATTCACATACAAACACACATATACAATGCATACTCCCCATACAGACTCACACATGAAAAAAGGGACTCCCTTACTCAAGGCAAAAATAGCAAGCATGCATGGCAAAGCAGCAGAGTGGATAACTCATCGGAGACAGTGCCTCTGCCGCTGATGACGACACCCACAAGAATTTTCACAGTAAATGTACTTTTCACCATTGTCTCGCTCATTTGCATTCCGCTCCATTTGGATTCTGAATGTCGCTTGGATGCTTTATTTCCAGGGTAGGCCTGCGTGATGGCAAACAAACAGTTTGGGAAGGAATTAGCCATATGGGCTTGGGCATTATTTTCTTAATGTGGGAACTGGGTCAGCCCCACAAAATGTTTCCTCGAATACTTAAACTGGCACATTTTCTTTTCGAGAGGAGCGGTTTTCGGAACGCAACGTCCCAGTTGGCTATGCTCAGAATCTTTGCTGCTGAGCATCCAGCCTCCAGAGGCTCAGGAAATGCTAAGCAGAAAGCCAACTTGGAGATTCCCCAAGGCAATCTCCTTTTCTCACAGCTAAGACACAGAGATTAGCCGGGGGAAGTCACCTAAACAAGGTCAAGTGACCAACCACCTGGTCTCTGTCCTGCTTCCTGTGTCTCACTGGTGTTAAATGGACAGAGTCTACGCTAACTCCTTATACTTCCTCTCTATATCTAGAAACACCAGTGTCCTCTAGGGGATTCTCATCTCAATTTCTGGCCCATTTTCAAGATCTGCAAACATTGTACAAACTCATACGTGTCAAACGCATTTCAATTAATTAATGATCCGTCAATCAATTCTTTGGTGCACCCACATGTTCTTCAGTGACCCTTTGCCTAGGACACGTGACCGTTGGTTCATGGTCCTCCCTCTGCTTTTCAATAGGGTTCAAAGTGGAACGGGACAGACAGGGACCCCCAGCTTCCTCTCCTCTTGAAGTGAGTGGAAGACGTAATATTGGGAACGATACTGTGATGGTGTCACAAGTGAGGGATACCAATGTCTGAAACAGACCTTTTAAGGGCAACCCATTATTTTTGTAATTTGTTTAAACAAAACCAAGTGACTCTTTAAACTCTAATTCACATCTCGGAAATATAATGCAGCTATCTCTCGCTTCTCTCTCTGGAGTTGTGGCAATAATTCTAATGCCAGTAGAAGGCATTCGACATTAGAGGTGAGGAAGGCAGAGAAGTCTGGCTTTTATCAGATAATTAAGATGCTACCAAAGTCAAGCCTTTATCAACACTAGACTAAAAATAAGCTCCTTCCATGCAAGGGCCTTTCTATGGAGCTTTCATAGTGACAGTGCTCTGGAGAGGGGTTAGCTTTTGAAAAACTTGCCTCTTGTTTTTCAGCTTTTATTGGCAATCCATTCTAATTATGCCCAATGCATTTGTCTTCATAATATGTACTTCACAATTACAATATCAAAGAGTTTGTATCTACATAATAAAAATGATCTATAGAATAGTACAGGGAAAACATCATAACACAGTGTGATCATTAATGAAATGAACACTTTGAGAGGAAGCCTGAGGTCCCAGGAGAGAACTTGTCCCTATATCAGAAGATGTGAGGAACAGGCAAAGGCTTAGAGGTGAAACAAATTACATCTCAGATTCCCCAGAGGATGTGAACACAGCCTGACGCGGTCTGGCTTTGGTGACTGGAGGGGCACACAGCAGCAGGAGGCAGGGCTTGAGAAGTGACCTCATGTTGTAAGTAAGCACTTCAAAGTGCATTTTGTTCTTCTGTCTATCCTTCAGAACTCCCTGGCCTGAATATTACCTGTTTAACAGACAATTGAAATGAGACCTTGGTGTTTTCTCCCCAGAAGAAGTATTGGCAAGTTGTTCTCATTGACCAAGATGGGCTGCAGTTGATCTGCAGAGAGGAAGGTACCTGCTTGGTACAGAGAACACTGGACTTCATTTCTCGAGCTAAGGACACCAAGCAGAGAAAGCAACAGTATGGGAGAGAAAAGACATCAATATGGTCAAAAGAAGCTCAGCAGCTGTGGGAATCCTTTAGTTCATATCACACTCAGAGAAATAAGCGTGCAGCTGGCCAGTATAGGCACATGGCATCGTTCTTGTTTACTGAGACCCTTACAGTTCTTAGCATGATGCTTGGCGCATAGTGTATGTTCAGTAAATATACTGAACTTAAGAAAAGGATAAAGTTTTGGTGAAACCCAACTATCATAACTGGTAACTCCAACAGTAGATCACAGAAACTCACTGACGAATATGAGACCAAGAACGGAGATCAAGGAAAAGGAGCCAACCATAAGGTGGGAGCTGCCGAGTTTATATAAGGATAAAAGTTGTGGCTCTGGGCCAGGGCAGGTCTGGGGACCCCTTGCTGGGCAGATAGGGAGCCTGGAACATGTTCTAAATGAGAAGAATGGAAGCCAAATGGAAGCCAAAAAGATGTCCAGCTCCATTAAGAGACTATGGATTGAGAAGAAGTATTGTCATGCTTCTTAAGTGACAGCAAGAGGCATGAATCCATAGGGATAAGAGGTCTCTCTTTTCTGTCCCAGATAGGGAGCCCAGAGCTGGGTGACTCCAGGGACCGAGCTCAGATAGAAAATGAGTTTCATCTGAACACATTAGCCAGATCTTCCAGTAAGTGCTGTACATTGAGGTCACATGTAGATGGCCAGAGTGGGGACAATAAAGAGGCAGGGAAAGTCATCTGCTCTGTGAACCCCAAGTAGTCGATCAGGAAGTTCTACACTCCTGAACCCTTAATGAGAGAGAAGCAGCTTGAGGGGTGAAGCAGCTCCACTACTGTGAGTATCACAGAACTTACTTGTGCATACTAAGATGGCCATGGCATTGATAACTGAAGGTCTTATGGGATCGTGGCTGGACACACACCTTGTGATTAACCAAAACCTTGCTATGCAGTGACAATCTTCATTTGCTTCCCTCCTCAAACTTACATGCACACACTGTCTTCTCCATAAAATAAGCGATATTTACAACTAAAATTGTTCTTATATTTATTGATTTAGATGTAAACACTTTTGACTTACTTAGAAAGTTATTACAATTCATCAGTTTTATTGGGCTAAATAACTCATCTATGTACAAACATAACTTTGAGCAGGGAACAAACTTGGTTGAATTGTCACTGAAGTATGTCTGGGTAGATGATGGTGTAAAAAACCACAGAAGTGACAGATACAATACAGCATAGAAGAAGTGGCACGCAGTGTCATGTGATAACATGCAGTTCTTGAATCTACCAGATATATTATTCCTGCATGAGAAATAAGCATGTCACACTGGACAGACAGAGCAGTGCAGAGGGTCGGATTAGACCAGGAGATCCTTGGACATCAGTCAAGCTCCTCAACCCACAGATGGTGGGACCAAGAGGTAGAAGCATCTTGTGCAAAGTCTTAGAGTAGCTCTGGGGTCTGCAACTTCAGACATTTTCCACTGCCAATATGACTTTTCATTCACACGGAGACAGAGAGGTAAATATGTGTTCTATAGGTAATGCTGGCTTTTAGTTATCGTTATTCTGCCTTCAGATTGAATATCCCATAGACACATCAAAAAAAATCTCTGTAGGACACTCAAGTTTTACTGGAGCGTTGTAAACCTAGGAGAGCTAAACTGTAGATATTAAATATTTGAGTATGTTGAAAAGAGTGCTATTAAAGGTGACTAATGGGGTTTCATTACTTCCTGCTCTGATTTTATATGCAAATTTATGTATATATTTATATATAGGTAATATATACCCACAATTGTGTGTATATGTATGTGTTCATATATAGAATATGCTGTATATGTGCACCTATATGCACATATATAAATATATGTATATTCATATACACATACATGTATATATACACATATAAGTATACATATACACACATATGTATATGAATAGACAGAGAACACTGCATATCTTAGCCAGATATTCTGTATTTTTATTTCTGGAGGAGGGAATGACTGCTGACATTCCCCCCCCCAAAAAAAAACCACATTAAAACTTTCTTTTGTAAGAAAAACTAGAGAGAGAAAAAATCAATAGAGCATGAAAGGACATGAAAAATGCATTTTAACCCGTATTTCTTCTAACAGTGCAATTTTTTAAAACTGTCTTTAAAAAAAAGAGTCAATGTGATTCTCAAGGAAAAGAAAGGCAACACAACCCTGAATTCAGGAGCAAAGGAAATAAAAAAAAAAAAAACAAGAATAATGAAGATCTAAAGATCTGACCTAGTAATCTGAAGCACAGAGAAAAATGGTATTGTCCTCAGCCATCCCTGGGACTGGGTGGGTCAGAGGCTACATTAAATGTGATGGGGAACAAATTTTGTTTTTGGATAGTTCAGCATATATTCGCATTAAAGTTTTTAAGCTTCCCAAGGCACTGAAATTACTGCGGAGGAACCAAGAGTCCCCATGCAGACCTTCCTGCCCTTCTTCCTCCCTCCGTGAGCAACAGGATAACAAAGACAAGGAGACATCCCTTTCATGGCTCAGGTAAAAAGGAAGGGGTGGGGAGTGCAGGTTAAATGCAATATTAAAGATGATCTCTCCTAATCAGTGTGTCTTTCTTCCTTGCGGCTAAGCAATCTTTGTCAATTACAGGACATTACTCTGCAGGCCAACTGGCAATTACGATGGCATCGCTCTTTCTATCACTGACAGCAAAAGGAGGAACTGTTCGGAATCCAGCCACATGTAAAGAGGGAAACCAGAGCTCGTGCCAGAGGTAGTGTACAGGGAACCTATAACCAGGATGCAGATGTTGCATGCAGCTGTTATGCAAAGAAGCTCCTGTTCTCAGAGCTGATGTGTTTATTTAGACTAGTGCTAAAGCTGAGTTAATGCCAATTTCCAGAGAGGATTAATACACACTAACGTGGAATTATTGAACCGTTATACACATCTGGAAACTTGTGTTTTAACTTTTTTTTCCTTGTGGCTTCCAGCTGTACTGGAGAAGTAGTCGATGGATGCAGTTGCCATTGCTCTTTGGGCCCCACCCAATAGGACGCGTTCGCAGGATACAACAGGCCCTCTGGCTCTAACCCGTATGGACCCTTTCACTCGTTCACTTTCTCTCTGCCTCCAGGCGAGTCTCCCACCAAACAAGTTTAGGCTGGAGTCTCTGCATGTGGTCCCATTCTCTCACCACCAAACCACTTGCCATGCAACCATAAGGTCCCCCGAAAGAACGGAGCTGTAAAGACATTCATCTCCACCACCTCTGCGTCAATCCGTTATTTGACCTTTGGGCAGCACAGAGGGGTCATCTGAGAGAATGTAGCCCTTTAGCAAAGAAAACATTTAGTAAAACGCTAAAGGACACCTCAAGGACTCAAGCTTACATGATGCAGCAGCTTCTAACTCCAAGCTGTATACCACCATGGCCCACCTGAGTAACAGACAGTTGCTCCTCCCTGCCTTGCCTTGTTTATAACAGTTATTCAAGAAAGGAGTCCTGCCATTTATTGGAAAGGTTGTGCCTATGACACATTCTTGAGTTGGAAAAGGTAAAGTATGAGCCATCATGATAGAGATATCTCTCTATCCTTTGTCTGTACCTATTCTTTGTGGAATGAAGGCTAACCCAGATGTGGAAATTGTCATTACACATCCTGACCTTGCCTGCTGCCATCAGAGTTTGCTCATCAATAATTACAAACATTTGGCTACACAAAATCCCTCCCAATATCAGTCACAAAAATGATTTATCATTGGCAATTCAGCTGGGGGCTTTTTAACTACTTTTGGCTACACCCTCTTCTCCCCCACTTCCTTTTACTTTCTAGACATCCAGCTGTTCAGACAGATCCCACTGTGTGAACATCAGTCGAACGTTCCCTGCGTTCGTCTCCGGTTCCCAAGTACCCTGCAATCATTTGTGCTTTTTCTCCAGAAACCTCTTGTCAGTGCCACATCACAAGAGCTCTTTAAAAGCTAACAAGAACCAATATTTTAGATTCTACTGTGAGGCGCTTCAGCTTGAGTCACTTTATTGTAAAATTAGATGTCATTGTGGAAAGCATGGATATAAATATAAGTGCAAAAGGCCCTTTCCTTAATGCAGAAACCTAGGTAACAATATCCTATTTTTCCTTGTCATCAAAGTTTTTTTAAAGCTCAGCCAATATAATGCATTGCATATTTACACTTAGCATTAAATAACTATTATGCAAAAAGTACTACACAGTAATATCTAAGTATATTTATGGAAAGCTAAATTATATTGCCAAGTTTATTTTAGACCAAAGAAGCCCCTGGGAAGGGATATTGTGTATTTTAAAGAGTAAATGTAAACTATTAAATAGGGAGAGCCTTTGTGGAATGTAACACATTCTACGTAGGTAAATCACAGAGCAATTACACAGTAAACTTTTCTTTGATGAAGCACTGAAGTGATGACATGTAATTACTTTTCCAATGCTGCACCGTGTGTTTATCAAAATGTTAATGCAAGCATAATAACAGGCTGTATGTTTGCGCCGAGAATGTCAGAGCCATCCAGCTGTCAATCACATCTGAAAATAAAATCGCAAATAAGCAGGCAGCTTGATAACAGGAGTGACAGCCAATACTCACTCAGCTGACAAGCACTTTGCTCCCCTCCACCAATCACCATGCCACTGTAATGTACCTAACGGGAGGACTGTAGCCTTCATTAGCTGGAATGGAACCAAGTGGTCTGAATGGACCAATCTTGGTGTGTGGTTTCCCCTCTCCTTACTTGTCTACTAATGGTTCCTGTCAGGAGACAGGCGACCCCATCCCATTTCTTTTCCCCAGCCTCTTTCTGAACAGCGCCCTTGTGAAAAGCTACAGAGATCACAAATGGGCTGGTATTAGAAGGCATGATAGTGACCAGATTCTTGGCCAAATGGCTGGGTTTAAGCATCTATTTCCTCAGACTGCTATACTTTCCCCAGTCATGGTCACGGAGGTGAGAAGTCCTAAGCTGGCGCTGTTGCAGCAATTGCTGAGCAGGTTTCATTTGAAGCTCTTAGTGCAAAGTTAAAAACAAAAGTCCAAAGTAAACAAATCCTGTCCCCAAAAGAACAGGTGTCTGACTTTGAAGGTAAGATGACAAAACCAAGAAAGGAATCAGGATGAACTAATCAGGGCTCAGAGGAGAGAGGACTATCGGGAGCCTTCCTGGGGTGCGGGAAAGGGGTCAAGCCACTAACAGGTCCCTGATAATGTCATTTCCCATGATCATTTCTGTGTACTGAGGTGCATCTAGGAAATGAGCTCTCTACTTCTGGAATCCTGGCGTTCGCCTGACTCGTGCCCTCTTGACTTTCTCCAAGGACACTTGGCACTGAAGAAGCCTTTCAAATGTATCTACAAATTGCCACCCACTTGTTAAAGTGTGAACAGGTGCGCCTTGCTCTCTCCCCTCTAGATTCTGATTGCAGACCTTTTCGGTATGGGAACTGAGTTATGTTATGTTATTTATTTTGAACTTCAGGTTGTTTATGTACACTTGGTCTGCTGGATTCTTGGTCAAACTCCTTTTCTCTACAATTGGTGCCCATGGTTAGCTGAGCTCACAATGCAAATTGAACTTACACATTTGTCTTCACAGTTTTGAAATGTTGAGATGATTGCTGAGCATGCCCTTTACATAAGTATGCAACTGCGAGTGTGGCAGATGCTCTGCTTCTTGGTGTCAGGAGACTGGGAAACAATCCTGGTAGAAAACAGAAGGCAGGGAGAAATGTCCCCAGATTCACTCGTCTCCAATCTTATTTCCATGATTTCTAGTGACTCCAACAAATGTTGCAAGGCAATGGTCCATCTTTGATATCCCTGGCTGTGTAAATACCGAATATAGAAATGAGCTGGATTCATCTCTTGGGGATGAATGCAGTGAGTTGAGGGAACGTCTCCTTGGACTGATGAGTGGATGCTTGTAGAGAGGTGGCCTTGCAGTTCTGTGAAAAGTGTAAAGCTGACTAAAACCAGAAAGTTTGGAATTTCTAGTTTTAGAGAACATGGATTTATGGAACATGGACCATAAGCTCTCTGGATATGACAGTCAGTGACAATGCAATGGAGACAAGAAAAGACCACACAGACACCAAAGCCCACGCTGGTAATCTAACTTCAATAGACACACATGACACTGCCATTGTAACAAATATCATTTCCCCTTCTCTTGCAAAGGAACTGGGTTAGATATTGAATCTGAGGCTAATTCCATGGCAACTGAACTCGAGATAGGAGAACCATGCCATCCACGTTCCTCTTCTAAGTGAAGCATGGAAAGAGGACATTCCCATTAGAGATTCAAGTATGGACAGGGTCACGGTGATCTTGATAGTTTGGAATGAATGCAAAATCCTGGGTAATGATGGATGTAGGCAGGAGGGAACTGAGGAAGTTTGGGAAAGCAAAACAGGCCACTAGAAGCAGAGGAAAGAGGAGAAGGACTAAGATATCATCAGATATCTCAGCATTTACAGCCTGTTTCCAGTATCTCATCTTCCTGGCATTGCCTGTCCTGTATCCCTGTCGAACTTTTCATTATAAGTTCTAAAGCACATGGTTACTGTGACAATATCTATGACCTACTCAATGTCTTCCCCTAGTGAATGCCCTCTGCCTCATTCTTCACCTGGAAAAAATTCCAACCCTTTCCTCAGGTTTTGCAAAGGTTATTTTTTCTCTGTGGTATTTCCCTCAGTGCCCTACAAGGAATTCATTGCTCTCACTTGGTGCTTTCACAGCATCTCTATTTTAGGTTTCACTTCCCCACAGATAAACTTTCTTGTTCTCCAGTCACACCATAGGAACCTTGCAGACAAGCAACCTGACCAAAACTTTAGTTTGGAATTCGCAGGCATAGCACAGGTCAGATGCATGACAAGTGATTTAAAAATGCTTGAGTTGAAAACCATAATTCAGAACACCAGCAGGACACCAAAGATCTTACGTTATTCACCTGGAACCAGACCAGCCAAATATCTCCCTATCTTAAAGCTCAGGGAACCTTGTGGAAGAAGAGGTGGCAAGATTGTAAGAGCCTAAAGATGGGGAGGACCAACGATATGCAAGATACTCCACACAAGTTAGGACTGTGGCAGCCAGAATTGGACTTTGCCTGATCTGCACAATGGCTGACATGTCAATGAGCCCCCAAAGTCTAGCACGGATCACAGGGGAGAAGGGTCCAAGTAGTAGGATTCTTAAAGGCAAGGCAGTCATAATAGAGCTTCCATATTAATGGGATCCCCAAGAAGGGGATCCGGGCTATGCCACTGAGTCCTGAACCTTCACTAGGCTGGAGGACTCAGAGGGAGGTTTGCTGTTCACACAAAAGGATGCTTCAGGGGATGGGAGAGGGGAGGCACAGGGAGAGGGAGAGGGAAGGAAGGGGGTGAAAGGAAGGAGGAAGAGTCCAATGGGGGACTATTGGGGAGGGGAGGGGGGAAAGAGAAGATGGGGGTACTTATTGAGCCTGTATGATTAGGAAAAAAATAAAATGTGGGAGAAAAAAATGCTTGAGTTGAGATAAAATACATTATTAGAAAGCAGATTGCATAAAAGAAGAGCTATTATGCATTTACCTAGAGTTGAAATTGATAGACACGGGTAAAGATGCAGACGTTAAGTCCACAGAAAGAACTTCAAGATGACTGAAGCAATTAAAAAATGGAAGTCATTGGAAGCCATGAGAACCCTATAACTACAGAGTGAAGTGGAAGATGTGTGACCTCACACGGAGAATGCACAAATGGCTTCAGTGATCTTTTGGGATACTTTTGACATTGGCATTCAAGGATAAATAAACTTGTATAAATCTACCAGTAAGGAAAAAAATGTCTAGTACCATGGTTTGTGGTGTGAATAAAATGAACTTGTGTGACTCTACCCCCAGGAAGTGTGTTCAGTACTATGGAGGCAGTCCCTGGAAATCCACATTTTAAACAATCTCTCCACATGTCCGCCTCCAGATTCACAATCGTTGCTACTTTCACCGAAGACACATGCTTTAGAATATGTCAATGGATCCTAAACCTTTGCTAATTAGCCCATCTTGATTTATGTTGATGTAAAGTCAATCTAATGTGTAGCTGGCTCTCAATACATGTGTGTGAACAAATTCATAGATTTATAATTTGGGCCAGGATGGAGGACTGTCCTAGGAAAAACTGTTCTTGGAGAGTTCTGAGAGAGGCTGAACAGGTTAATGATATGTGCACAAAAGTCTCACATCTCTGAAATCGAAGACAACTTGGTAGTCAGTGGTATTATGTAACAGATGTGTAAGCAAGAAAGATCATGGCCTAGGAAACGAATTAATGAACTCACTGGATGACAGGCTTTGAGGTCTCTTCCTACAGAAATGAGCCGAGGACACTTGCCAAGATTGTGGGGAGCACGAAGTAGTGATGTCACCTCTCAGGGGAAGCTAATGAGGAAGAAAGGTCAAGTCATCTGGACATACACAGCAGCTATACTGCGGCACAGAGGAAGATGGGAAGCAGGTGTCTTAGAAATGCACACAGTGATTGCTTGACAATACAGTATCTTCAAATTACCCAGGGAACACATGACAATGTTTGCAAAGTTTCACTTCATTTGAATTTGAGAATTTCACCATCCTTCTGTGAGTAAAAGATATTAAGATGCTGCTAAATGACTTTTGCATATTAAAACCCTTCTACTAACTCAGAGTTGATACAGCGTGCTCATCAGATGCATTTTGGACAGTGATAGGAAATAAGGTTGTTTGAAAGGCTGCCAAGGCCTCAGATTCCAATTTGATGCCAATACATGAGTACAGATATCATAACTCTTCTTTCTTGGATAAACGCTACTTCATTTTGACATGCCCAAATGCAGAAGTGTGTGAAATCTGAAATGATAGTGTTCAAGTTTAGCTGGATCCCAAACATAAAAAATATGGTGGGAAACATACGGAATCTCAGCACAGTGGCACCTTCTACAGTGGCTGGTTGGCTTCGTGACCAGCACACTTTCCCAGAGGAAGAAAGGTGGCAATATGGGAAATGTAGCATGTTCAAGGAATGGATATTCTGAGCAATTTTCAAGTGTAAACTTGTCGAGTGTGTTGCATTTCTAGGAAAGACAGAGTAAGATAGCTCATCCTAGAATTTCAGCATCCCTAAGATCTACTTGGCCTTTTTTTTTTTTTTGTATTGTTTGGGAACACCGATGGTCATATTAATCATTATCCCCATCCTTGCCAAACTCATTATCATTATCATCATCGAAACTGTTCCAACTGAGAAAAAGCCAGCAGTAGTGAGTGAGTCTGCCTTGCTATTTTTCTCACGGGCAATTCTTGGGTGGTAGTTTGGAGTGCTTTCCTCTATGAATTAAAAGGACGTGAGCTAGCTGGAGGATAGTAGATGGCAGCCGCTGGCTCTCAAGCTACCTCAGGTTACATGCCTTGAGCATGTTCCCATTACACTGCCCAATTTACAGTACTTTGAGCTCTAAATTGAGGTTTCATTTTGCTATTTGGTATCAAATGCTTCATCTAAAAAGTGTGAAGTTTAGGTAAAGTCTGATTTTACTATGGTCCAAATTCTTTGATGATGGGTTATTGAACCTAATCCATAAAAAGAATGGGGCATGGCACTAAGGCAGAATTTCTTTTTTTATTATTTATTCAATTGTGCGTGTGTGTATTTATGTGTGTGTGTGTGTGTGTGTGTGTGTAGAACCACGGGCGAATTTGGGAACCACTATGGACTGCCTCCACCTCTTCCTTGTTTACTCTAAGGCAGAATTTCTTATCTTCTCATGGTCAATGTATTTCTTGTTTTAATCCAGGGCTCTCTTGTTTTCCCTTTTGTAACTCAAGAGCCCAACTCTGGTGCATTCTTTCCTCCCCACTCTTGCTAAACGCCCTCCCTCCCCTGCCGGCAGCGTGCTCACAGGCGTCTTAGTGAAGATGCTAAGTAGTTTTGATCCATTAATAGCTTTTAGATGGTGATGCCAACCCAGTTCCAGGGGACAGAGTCAGATACAGACAACACATCAATGTTCACATAGAGATCTAAATATGCCAATCCCGAGTGCTGCTCCCTCCATCATGATGATGATGATAAAATATTCTTTAGTGTATATTTTCCACAACCCATTCAGAATTAGTCCCCAGATCTGATTATAAGGACATTTAATCACTGGTTACATCAGCATTGCCTTAACCCTCCTATGGGTGCCAGTAACCTATGTGGCACATTAGACAGGAGTGGGCTCCAGGTTGCTTCTCAAAGACAAACTTTTGCAACTGAAGGTCTCTTGCTTGAAAACACAGCCATGCTTCTCTGTTACATTCCCAAACAGGTGTTGGATAATTCAGTAATTAGTATGCACATCCAACTCCATGCAGCCTCTCTTGATCTCTCAATTATAGTTAGCTGGGTCCTCTGAAGTTTGCAGTAGTTAATTAGAACATTATTGAACAGTTGGGCTGGACAACCAGGCTCTGCAGCTTGTCAACAACTTGGTCCCATGGTCCAACCATTGGGCTGGTCTTAGACTTCAGGGATGTCATGGGACAGTGAGACCTGGAGCCAGGAGGGTTAGATTGTCTTTGGAGAAACAGCTGAAGGGAAGCCACTTTTATGGGCAGAGACTAATGGTCACATTTCTTATTCTGTCCCACCCTTGACAGGAAAATTCACATTCCAGTGGTGATCAGTTTTAGAAATGTCTCCTCAGGGGAACAAAGAAACCTTCAGTGCTCAAGGCAGAAGAAAAAAAAGAAGGATAATGGTTCTGAATGGGAGAAGAAAAGTCAAAATCTAAGGTTAATACATGAGTTAGAGATCAGCCTCCCTGCTCCACACTGCTTCACCTTGCTTGTCCTCCCAAAAAGATCTGGAAAAGGCAAGAGGGGGCTAGTGGAGGGTGCAGTGGGGACCCATGCCAGGTGAACTGCATACAAAATTAGAGAAGCAATTTGGAAATGATAGCCTCTGAATAACTGAGGCACGATGTTACTGACAACATCTTCAACTCACCCAAACTGGCCAGGTTCTATTCTAAACAGAGCCCATAGGATTGGGGTAAGGTGCATTCATCACTCTAAGACTAAGGGACAAGCGTGTCTTGCAAGTGGGGTGGTGGGGAGCTTTGGGGACTGGGGACCACGGAACATTACTGATTACAGTCACAGATTGCTTTCCAATGATAATGCTCTTCTCTACCCAAATTTAGCGTCTGTATGGTTCTTTTTCGAGATTCATGAAGTCAGAAAGGTCGCTGTTCTTTCCTTCGCATGCTGTGTTATCTTGTTACCCATGTGTCACTGCTGGTATGAACTGGGAAGGTAGAGAACTAGGAAGTTCCACTGAGTGGACTTTCATTCCCCAGTTCTTCCTCTCCACTTCTCTCTAGGGTCTCCAATACGTCCAGGGATGTAAAAATAACAGAATGATGCATCATGCAGGAGGATAGAATGGGAACAGACAAGAGGGGGGAGGCTTGACTCTTATCTCGCCTCCATCTAGGGCGAGATCCTGGTTGAATCCTGTAGTGAAATGCACTTTCTCTCCCTATCGACAGGAATACTAAAAGGTCTCTCCCACTACCCCCCTCCCCGAGAACCAAGGTGAGCACCTCATGCCAGAACAACGTGAAAATATTTGAAATCTGCAAAAGGCCACATAAACGAACATTCAGTGCATTCCGGATGAGGCAGGTGTGTGATTGAGTGGGCTGAATTGATTGCCAGGAAGCGAGGGAGAACGTTCTGAGGGTTCAGAGGCTAGGTAGCAACCACAAAGAATGATGTCAGTCAGACCGCTTATAGTGCAGAGCTCTCGGGGCCAAGAAGAGTCTCTGAAGTAAGGGAGCTCAGTCTGCTGCTGTGCTGCGGATTTAAAGAGCCCTTTCCAGATTCTTCCTAGAAGAGGGAAGGGCAAAAGGGAGCAAAAATCCTGGGTCTTTTGTCTGAATTGCCCTACACACCATTCTTTTTCACTAATCACTTTTTTTAAGAGGCTGACCTACAGTTCTCCAGCCAGGTTCCAAGCTTCATTCTTCTTATCGCCCTGATGAATTAAGACATGGTACCTAGGCTTTCTCAGGGTTCATTCTAACATATCCCGTTTCAGAATCCAGTGGTTTCCAAGAAGTTCGACAAAGACACAGTACCAATCAAGAAGGTGCCATAGATACTGAGCCTCAGCTCAGTGGCATGGTACACAGTTGAGCCTTAGAGTAATAGTCAACACCCCTTTCATACCCACTGGAATGGTGCCTGTGGGTGAATTTATTGGTGAATATTCGCTTGCCTTGCCAACTTGTTTCCTTATGCTGCTGTTCGTAACATCTCTATAGTGTGGGTAGAGAAAGCCTTTTTGTACTGTACAATGTGGCCAGTTGAACCACACACTCTCTAAAAGTCATCGTCATATGAGAGCAGTTAGTACTATCAATCCTGCTTCCTCCCCAACGCTTTCTTATTCCCATCTGGAATCCTTTCCGTTCACCCTATCCGTTGTTTCCCCATACCAGTCGACCCCGTATTTAGTGGTCTCCTTTCTCTCTCTAAAGATAGTTTGCTTTCTATAAAACATGGCAAAGTCTGAGCTTTGTCTCCATGGCTTCCTTCATTTCCTTGATAGGCCTCGCCCTGACTACTTGTATCTACAACTCATTCCATCCTACACTGCTGGGGAATGTTCCATCATGAGGTCTCTCCAAGATTCGTTTTGATTTGGTGGTCAATGAGTTTCTTTTTAAATGCTCTTCTTGAAAAAAGAGGAGAAGAAAACACAAAGGCCAATTGTTTTTTTTTCTCCACTCAAAACAAAATGGTTACACAACAAGTCTTGTTTCCCAAATATTTCCTGATTAAATAGAAAAACACATTAGCAGTCATGCCAGGGCGTCTACGCCTGGTACCATGAGGACCCTCTTAAAGAGGCTTCATTGGGGCCTGCACATCAAGCCGGAAACCTCTTTGCTTATACACAAGGCCAGATCACAAAGGCATAAACAATAAGAACTTCGGAAAAATTACGAGAGCAATTTAGAAGTGGATAATTAGATATCTTTTGCAGAGTGTTTGGGAAATTAAATTAGCTCTTTTTTTAAACGAAGGTTTTGTGGGGATCACTTCATAAAAAATAACTCTGCAACTGATTATTTTTCTAATATTCTTTGCCTTTCTTCCCTGCATATTCAAAGAAGTGGCACTTTTAGCCCTTAGCTGTGGCAGCCAATCATAGCCTCTAATTGCATTTGTTGCATAAATTGTCAGTGTCATGAATAATAAAATTAGTTTAAATAAACCCCCAGCCACAATCACAAATAACTCTCTGGTGGAGGACCCCACATCATTTCATTCTCGGGAAAGGGTCAGTGTGATCTCTGTAGTTAAATTCTCGCATGAAAATGGAGATAGTTATTATCAGAGGGGAGGAGGGAGGTGAAAGTTGGGGTGGGAAAGGGTGGAGTGAGTTAGGGGTTCGGCAGGTTCACAGAAGGGGACTGGCCACCCCTGAGCCGAGAGCGCTGCACTTGAACCAGAGAAGCCCTACTAGCAACTCTGATCACAAACCACAGGCATGGGTGGCTTTGCTGCCATCCTGCAGTCTATGGAACAATACGACCCACGCACATGCCGGGCAGCCCTTGTCCACGTTTCTGCTCTGGTCTAATGTCACCTTTCCTCAGTCTATGTCTGGAAGCATCTCATCCTGGCCTGCTGTAGTGATTGACCACTAATGTTATTGTTGCCTGCGAGGGGATCATGTCAAGACCTCTGTTACCTAACGGCAGCTGAGTTCTCCAGGTGTCCCGCCCCTTCGCCAGGAGGAAACTCAAAGGGATCATGGGGATACAATGATTGCACATTCCAGCCAAGGGTTCTAAGGAACTCATTTTGATATCTGTTGTATCTCTCTTCCTTTGCTGGCCCTGCTCAAAATCATGAATTTTGGGGGCTGTACTGATCTATTCTGTGAGGAATATAAGAGTCATCAGCAATTCTTGGCTGTTAAACTGAGCACCACTAACCTGTGGCACCTGTCCTCACAGCCCTTTCCTGACCACTGCCCTTGACATGCTTTCATTTGAGTCTCTGGGGGCTGGAGAGATGGCTCAGGGGTTAAGTCTCTGCCTTGCAGGCGGAAGGTCCTGAGTTCGGATCCTAGACCCCACGTACAGATGCCCCGCGGAAGCGGGGACGGCCTGCGCGTCTGGTCCTGGTAGGGCGGAGCCTGTGAATCCCGGGGCAGAGTAAACAAGGAGGAGGTGGAGGCGTCCATGGTGGTTCCTGAATTCGCCCGTGGTTCTACACACATACATACACATACATACACACACGTACACACACACACACACACACACACACACACACAATTTAATAAATAAAAAAAAGTGTGGTCATTTGAGTCTCTGCTTTTTCCTGGATACGAATCCCTCCTTTAGTCTTGTCCCCACATTCTCACAGTCAACTGGAAGGCCAACTCCTGTCCTTTCTGCCCCCACGTGCCTCACTGCATTTCTAAGCCCATTCTGCTAGCTTTATTTAATGAGATTTATTGTTTGTGCTTTAGTAATTTTCAAAGGCCCATCACCCTCTTTGAGTTCACCCTTAGATCTTCAGCAGCCAGAGAGGTGGGCGTTTGAAGGTGCTGTCATTAATTCAGTACCTAGCTTCCGCATTTTAAGTCGCATGGACTTGAAGCGTATGTAAGCCACGATGGAAACATCTGAGAAGCGTCCCAAGACACTGCAAATTATAAAGGTGATTAGGAAATAGCATGACTCTCTGTCTTCTCATGCCTTAGAACATCGGGCCTTGTATCAAAAAGATTCTGGGATATCAAAATATCACTGCCTGACTCTGATAATGACTTCCTAGAGTTTCAGACACGGGGCAACAAAGATTTAATTTTAATTATCGGTAGCTCCTTCTTTTCATTTTTAAATTTTCAGTATTGCAAAGGACAGGGGAGTTGTGAGGAATGGCATTAGAGGAGGAGGAAGAGGCCATGGAGGAGGGAGAGGAGGAGGAAGTCAAGTTAGTGTTATGGATGTTGCACACAGTGGCCGTCTTTGCCATGACTCCGCCATCCATGGATGAAGGGACTACTTGGCTAGAGAAGTTGGTGTGGGGTCTTCCAGCTGTCTTACAACCGAAACCTCAGCCAGGCAGCAAAAAGCCTGTTGCAGGGACACCATGATGTCCAGCAACCTAGAAAAATGCCCTGGGCTGGGGAAATGGTTCAGTCAGTAAAGTGCTTGCTGCCTGGGTTCAGTCTTCAGAATCTCTGTTACAAACAGCTGGGTGCTTTGGAGACAGACGGGCCCATCCCTGGGGACTGCTGGCCGGCCAGACATGTTAGCCTGCTTGGTGAGCTCTTGGCCAATGAGAAATGCTGTCAGAAACAAGGTAGATAGCTCCTGAGGAACAATACCTGAGATTGATCTCGATCTTCATACCGATGCACATGCGCGCACACTCACACACGCACATGCACACACATGTGAACACATGCACATTGATAGGTACACACACACATGCATGCGACGCATACATAAAGAGAAAAAGAGACACACAGTCTTCAGCAATGGCTTTGAGGCTACTCAGGCTTCTGAAATCCAGCCCTGACCAGTAGAATCAAAGAGCCGGTACCTTGATCTGTCATTCCTGGAGCAGGGGTAGCATAAACGCTATGGTGGGGTGATGACATTATCACCACCTACCATTTCCCCCATGAGGTTCCCAATATTCTCCAATAGTTCCAAGGGGCATGGTCCTTAAAAATGTAGTTCAAGAAAATTCCGGAGAATATATATAAAAACCAGGTCAGGGTTTGATGCCTGTTGATTATGAATGCCGATCAGCCCAGTGTGGAGAAGCACTGACTTCCTCTTAGTGGCAGAGTGTGGACTCAGCGTGGACTCAGCAGGCCTGGATTCAGGTTCTGGCTTAGTGTGCTGGTGCATCTGAAGGAGACCCCTCCCTCGTCCTGGATGGCCGCTATGGGGTCTTCCAGCAGTTGTCAACAGGGGAGGCATCGATGTTCAATGTGTAAGGGACTGGAGAGGGGCTCTCCCATCTATGGCACATTCTCCCTGCATTGCTTTGCCCCCTTCTAGCACCACTGAGCCAGCAGAGGCTGAGGGACTTCAGCGGACCTCTAGACCTCTCTGAGCCCAGCATGGATCCATGGCTCCCAGCTGACTTTGCGGCTGCTTCTGCTGTAGAATTTTACAGCTTGGTTTTAATCTGTTCCTGTGAGGGTCTACTCAGGAGAGGCCCTGAGCCAGGTGTGACTGACAGGCTTTTTCCTTGAAAAGTCAACCATCATTTATTCTTCAGGAGGAAAAAATGACAACCCTGAGAAAATCACTTCCCTTTTACAACCTTATTACGAGTGCTGAGCACAGGTGAGAGTAAGGTGTGTGTGTGTGTGTGTGTGTGTGTGTGTGTGTGTATGCACATACATGCGTGTATATGTATATTTATGGGTGATATGTGTTTATATGCTTGTGTATTTATATGTGCATGTGTATTTGCATGTGCATGGGTGTATGTGTATGCATTTATATGCACATATGTGTACATATATATGCAGTATATGTGTTTATATGCGTGTGTATGTATATACACATGTGTTTTATGTGAATGGGTACATGTGTATGCATGTATGCAGATGTGTCTGGATTGCTCGTAAGTGGGTGTGACTGTAGTTTTAACCTTTCTTGGGTTGTCGGTGTCATATTCTGCAGTCAGTACAGAGACAGTACCATAGCATAAGTTCTGTCCCTGCATTATAAGGAGGGCATCATTGAAATGGGGCAGGGGCTCAAGGTTTCTTTACATTGCCACAGCAGTACCTGCAGCTCACAGAGCTACCTCAAGTGTGAACAAAAGAGACATGGGTAGCGCTTATCTAGTGGGCAAACCTGTTTGCTCCTGGACACGGAGCACTGCCTGACACCTTACTGCAGATTTGTGCTGGGATAACACTGAGGATTCTAATTGTCTGTGGGACACACTTTAGGCAGCTATTTTCATGCTGGAGTTAGATCCTGGCAGTACAGTAATTTCCCACATTGTCTGCTATCCCTGCATTCTCATTCAAGAAGAAGAGGAGAACACTGTTCTCAAGGAGAAATTTTCATCATTTAGGATTCATGCAAATAAATAAGCACACTGACTGCCTCAGCTCTCTCCCACCCACCACCACTTTTCTCAAACCACTCACAACAACTCAGATAAATACCTTTTCAAATGGCTCTTCTCCCATAATTCTACCTCCTTTAAAAATGGTGATGGGTTTATGTCTCAAACTTCCAAATGTCCATCATATATTTATTTTATCCAGCTCATCCTAGGCAGCAATTAGCAGAGGTAACACTCATTAGACTCTACAATGTAGCATATATTCCTCTAAACTGAAGTCATAGTATTGTAAGTTCCTAGTGATTACAGGGCTATTTTGCTATTCTTCATAATAGTTAGATGTTAATGAGTGCATTTGGCATGCATGGGAATGCCCCTGTTTTCTCTTGGGGCTTATTAGCATTTATTGGGGATACTTTACCTAATTTATTATTGAGTTCATGCCCTAATAGAAAGAGTGAACTAGCCACCTGGAAGTCTTGAAGTTTTAAACTCTATTTCAGGCAATCTAACGTGAGGCCCAGCTATCTGGATTATCATGAGATAATCATTTATTTGTCCTGGACTTAGAAGCTCCACATCTTTTTTGTCCAATCTGCTTAGCTGGCCCACCTCCATCTCCTAATTTCACATGTAAAATAAAAAATTTAAAAGACACATTTTGCTATCATTTAAATGTGTCCCCCCAGATGTTCATGCACAAGGAAAATGAATCATCAGATGCATATGTTGATGCATCAATGATATGTTGAGACCTTGGGAGGTATTGAAGATTAGATGAAGTCATAAGGGTGGGCCTAGAATAGCATTAGTGATCTTATAAGAAGCTGAAGAGAGACCTGAGATGGGATGTAACTACCTGTTGCCTTGTGTTGTTATGATGTGACAAGATGGTCGTTCCACATGACAAGGACAAAACTTCTATCCTCCAGGACTTTGAGCTAAATAAACTTATATTCTTCATAACTTTCGTAGTCTAAGGTATTCTACTATATTACTCATTATACTATCCTCATTAAGATGTACACGTTCTAACATTTAAATATCCACAATTTTATCTTTAATCTCCCTTCCCTTACAGCATATCCTGGTTGTTTTGGTGCAACTGGTTTTTATAGACTGTCAAGAGGGAGACTGCAAGTCCATACGATTGTGAAATGTCTAACCCTGGACCATGGATGACTCTACTTTATGTGGCTTTAGCAAAGGTTATTCATGGTAGGGTGAGAGGTACAGCAATGGTAAGGCTCAAGCCGCTGAAACAGAGTTCTCCTCCAGTGTAGCTAGAAGACATGACAAAATACATTTCTGTTGCTGACATGTCTGGGTGCCCTCATTGGATGGTGTGGTTTCCAGAGGCAGTATTGTCAATTAGACCTCCTGCTTTCTTTTTAAAGTAGTGAATAGAAAAGATGAATGCAAATGAGACAAGGCCATAGTGGTCTTAATCTTATTATCTCTGTGAGTGTCCATCCTTCAGAGTTAGGAACTGGACACTGTGTTAGGTGTAGGTATACAATGTAAAAGGAAAAATATATTGTTTTGGTTCCTGGTTCCTTGAGTTTTGTCTTAGTTTCTTTTTCCTGTTTCTGTGATAAATGCCTTGACAAAAGCAACTGCAAGGAAAGAGGGTTTATTCTGGCAAACAGTTAAAGGAGAATAGTCTATCATGGTAGAGAAGTCAAGGCAGCAGGACTCGAAGCAACTGGACACTTGGCATTCACAATCAGGAAGCAGAGAGTGATGCATGCGGCTGTTGCTCAGTTCTCTGTTTACATAGTCCAGAATCCCAACCAGGGAATGGTGCCACCCATAGTGACTGGTCAGGTCTTCCTATATCAATTGGCATGATCAAAACAAACCTCTCCAGCAGCTCCCACCATGCCTGTTTTCCAGGTGGGGAATGACCATAGCAAACAGCTGATTTGCTGACTGATTTTTATCTAAAATCTGTTAAGCACACTAAAAAAAAATCCAGGCCATATGAGTGACTGGTTATCTCTGTTTACACAAGAGAATCAGGGAAGTGTTTGATGTAGCTGTAGGTAACGTGGGCTCTGGCTAGTGGAAGGCAACTCTGTTCCGGGCAAAGAACAGCATGCAGAAAGTTCTCTAAGCAAGATATCAAGGAACTAATAGACCAAGAAAAGGGCTGTGGGACATAACTGGCCAGCCAACTGGGATTGGTACATGCAGAGTCATGCATATGTCACAGAGTTCATTGGTGTCCTTGACTGTGGGAAGCCACCACAGTTTTTTAAGCAGGAGAGAGACTTGATCATTTATGCCCCATTCCTGTTATAGGAATCTTGACTAGTAGCCAAGAACTTTCCAGATAGTAATCTAAGGATATTTTTTTTTCACAAGAATGGTGGGTATACCACATACAGCAAAAAATCACCTCGATAGCACAAGTGCGACCATGTTCACAGCAGCACTGTTTACAATAGCAAAGTCGTGGAATCAACCCAAATGTCCAACAGTTGACGAGTGGATAAGGAAACTGTGGTACATCTATACAATGGAGTACTGCTCAGCCATCAAAAATGATGAATTACTGGAATTTGCTAGGAAATGGATGTCATTAGAAAAAATTATATTAAGTGACCCAGACCCAGAAAATTAAGTGCCATATGTACTCCCTAATAGGTGGCTCCTAGTACCAAACCCACCTAGCCCACCTAGAGACACTCAAAGATAAATCTCTGTAATACCTACAGTAATTGCAAGGATTATGAACAGGAGGGATAGGGTAGGAGGGCCACACCAGAAACAAGGAGAGAGGGGACCATGTTTCAGCAGAGAAAATAGGCCTCCATCAAGGACTGCAAGTAAGTAATGAGACATCTGGTTAAGTTCACAGACTTTCTTTCCTAATCATTTACAACTGAGGGGGTATGATCTTACCAGAAGGGGAGAGCATATAATCTGGCAGATAAAAAGTAACCATTTTGCAAATGGATGATTGGCCCCTCCCTCACTGTGGTTTCCTACTTTTATTACATCTACCTTTGAATATACTCTTATAATAAGACTCTGGTTTAACAGCTTTTTGTCTCTGGCCAGGGGGTGACATACAATGCCCGTCAGGGTGGAGTGAAGGGCATTGCAGGAGCAGCAAAACTGCAAAAGAAAATCAACAAACCATAATCCAGAACTTCAGAGACTCTATATCAGCCACCTAGGACTAGGCCAGCCTAATCTCTCCCCATCCTGAAGCTCAGGGAAATTTGCAGAAGAGGGGGTGGTAAGATTGTAAGAGCACAAGGATGGGAGGAGCAAGGATATGCAAGATACTCCACACAAGTTAGGGCCAAAGCAATCATAATTGGACTTTGCATGCCCTGCGCAATGTCCAACACACTATTGACCCCACAAAGTCTAGCATTTGCTAAAGGCACCAAGATCCGTGGAGGCAAGGGATTGACAGCCACAGTAGTGTTCCTATGCTTAAGGGGAACACAGGAAAGGATTCGGGGAAATGCCACTGGGTCCTTTTACGTCATTGGAGAGGAGGGCCCAGAGAAGAGACTGGCATGCTCATTAAAGGATTCTCCAGGGATTGGGGGGGAGGCACTGGAGGAGGGGAGGGAGGGGGGAGGGGAAGGGAAGCAGGGAGTTCGGGGGGAGGAGGAGGGAGAAAGGGAACTGGTGTACCTATTAAGTTTGTATGAGCGGAAATAATAATAAAAATGTTTATAAAATAAAAAAAAGAATGGTGGGTATAGATATCATTGGTAACGTGCAGCATCTCCTTGGGGGCGTCTGAAAGGTATGTAATTCCAAAGTCTTTTCTCAAAACTAAATGATTAGCAGGCAAAAGACTGACTTGTTGCTTCCCTCCTCCTCTCCTTTCTTTCCCTCCTTTATTATTTTTATACGGGAGATAGAACCCTGGCCATATGCTCTAGCACTGATCTCTAGGGCCAGCCCAAGTCTGAGCTTCAAAGAGACTGTCTCCAGGAAGAGAGATTCTCCATCCCAAGGCTGCAGCGAGCCCTGCACTATTCCTAGTGTTTCCGGAAGGTCTGCATTGTCCTGGCAAGAAGCTTCCTTCTTCCTTCTATACCAGGACCATCCAAATGCAGTATTGTTGACAAGTCTTCTGAATTTTCTGGCCATCCCTTTAAGGGAACTGAATGCTAAAACATGAAAGAGAGACATTAGCCATAAGCCCCCGACTATGCAAGCATAGAGTTTGGTTATTGAAAGCCTCTGTGTACAGAGTGCTGGGCTTCAGCCTCTGGAGCTGGTGGGAATTGGACAATGGCACAGTCACCTCCTTCACCTGCCGCTTACTGCTGTCCTGAGCCTAGCACGGGACTCAATCTATCAGGAGCCACATCGGCCATGTGACCCAGCTGCCCCCACTGGGCGGCTGTTTCAGACCCCAGGCAATAAACACGAGTTGCAGTCACACTTAAGATGACATAAAGAGGAGAAACTGCAGTTAGCTTTGTCGCTAGAACGAATGGCACCTTCTCATGGCCAGATAATGCAGAAATAAAGTGCATTTGTAATAGACAACAAAAGGATTATCCCCCATTCATTTCAAAGCACCTTTCATCCCACTCAGGGATTACATTTCTCTTTACTTATCTTGCAAATAGTTTTTTTTTTCTAATTCTCATTTTTCCCTGAAGAGCACATGCATGGCTTATGGCAAATAGAAAATGGAGCTGGACCTTTGAGAGGCAAGACCTCCATTCATCAGAGCAAAGTCATTCTCCCAGGTCCCGTGAGCCTTCTAATCCACTGTGAGGCAGCCGTACACCTAAGAAACTAACCCCGTGCCATTCAGTGCAGGGCTGTCACTCTGCTGGCCTGCATGGTGACAAATGATACTCAAGAAGTAGCAGACAGGAAAGCAAACCCAAGCTGATGATGCGGGGGGGGGAGGCGGGTTCCCTGAGCCTTCCGACATGAGATTCTGGCCTCTGAAGTGGCCTTCATCTTTCCTGCATCCTTCCAGATCACCGGCAAACATGCTTTAGAAAGACTTCTGATCTTCGCTGGGAATAGAAAACACTTCACGGTCTGCAAGCAGGTGAAAGGGGGAGGGTGCTCTAGAGAATGCAATGGTGGCAAGCGTGCCCTGGAAAGCTACCTAGAGCCATGTGGGGCCTATTCACAGGCCTCAGGGTCCACCATCTAGGACACAGGAGACCCAGTGTGCTGGTTAGGATTTACATGTGAAGTAGAGTCAGGAGATGGGGTAGTAAGGTCACAGCATGCCCCTTGGATCTCTCTCACTTAGGTCTTACCCAAACACTGTTCCTCCTCATTCACAGTTGTTTACATCTCTACCTTTGGTCACATCACGGGCTCTATGCAAATGGGTACTTTAGTCAAAGTTGTCAACTTTTCCCGACTCTTCATTTATCACCCAAAGAACTTCACAAAGTTAAGGGATCCTAAGAAGAGCTCAGGGATGCTGCAGGAGTAGATGATGCCCTTCAAGTACCTTTACAGTCCCATACATGACCTTCCTGTCTCTTTGTTCTCTGCCCTTTCTATCAGCCTGGTGATCAGAATAAGACAGGATGCATCATGGCTACAAAGAACACTAAAGCAGACCTCCTGGTTCTACTGGATGGGAAAACATAGGAAGTCTTTAGGACTAGTCTTGATTTGGACAAAAGACCACCATAGTGGGGGTGGAGCTTGCTAAATACTTTTTCTTTTATGATGAGGAAACAAGTCAAGTAGTGGAAAATGAGGGTTCAGGACAGTTTAGAGCAGGCTTCTCTGTAAGATATTCAGAATAAATTTAATTTTCTAGAAAATTAAAGTGAGGCTTGGGAGATGACTCAGAATGCAAAGTGCTTGCCGCATGAACTTGAGGATCTGCACGTGGATCCCCAGCAGCCATATAAAAAGCCGTCTGCGGACTGGCTGGATGCCTGTAATCCCAGGGCTGGAAGATGGACAGAGACAAGCAGATACCTGGTGTTTTCTGTGTAGTCAGATGAACTCTAGGTTCACTGAGAGATCCTGTCTCAAAGAGTAACGTGGAGGGACCAGCAAGATAGTTCAGTGGTAAGGCGTCTATTTGCAAACCGAAGTGTGATCCCCAGAAGGAGAGAACTGGATTCTGACCTTCAACATGTACTATGACATGCAACCATCTGTTTTTCTCTCAAATGAAATAATGAAAAATATATGTTTTTTAAAAAAGTAAAGTGGGGACTAGTGAAGCAGCTCAGTGTGCAAGAAGCCCACTTGCAAACCTGACAACCAATCCCTGGAAGCCTATTTAGTAGAAGGAGAGAAAACTTACTTTGGGAAGTTGTCCTTTGTCCACCCTTGTGCCATGCTATACGCTCATTCTCTCTCTCTCCTCTCGCTCTCACACTCCTCTCATTCTCTTTCTTTCTCAAAAATAAATAAAATATTAAAAAACAAAAAGTAAGATGGAAAATGATAAAAGATACCTGATATCAACCTGTGGTTTCCATATGCATATACATTGTACACATGTGCACATGTACCTGTAATGCTTTTGTATACATACACACACATACACGTGCGTGCACACACACATACACACACACAGAGAAAAGAAATCAAAAGCCATCTTTAAGACTTCTCTTAATTTGTGTCCTCTTTCCTCTCCCCTTTTTGTCTCTGTCTGTCTGTGTCTGTCGGTCCATCTGTCTTTCTGTCTGTCTTCAAAACAGCAATGGGATGTGGCATTCAGTTGGACCCCAGCACAGTACTCATGAGCATTGCACTTTTGGCTCTTTAACTCTCAGGTTCCTAACTCCCCCTCCCGCCCACAGGATAGAATCTTGCCCCCACTGCGAGTTCAACTCAAGCTTCCTCTTGTTCCTCCTGTTTGTATACAGCAGGGTCATTAGAGTATTTTTATTTCTCCTCTCTCTGTGTTTCACAATACCACATCAAAAATACATTTGCAGCAGAGCTTATTTTCTGAAGACGGATAATTTGGTTAAATCTCTTCCACTTTGATTTCATCTCCAGTTTCGGACGAGCGGCAGTACAACATGCAGCAGTGAAAGCCCATTTTATTCTCATGAAAAAGAATTTAATGACCCTCTGATATAAAATTGATCCTCTGATAAGATGGCACTTGTGGGCGACTTTGTCAGAGACGTTAAACCAAGTGAGTGTGCACAGACTTGCTGAAGCAGGGCCCTCTGGTTGCAGCTGAGACTAGGAGGACCTCGAATGTCACCTCTGCAGGGAGGGGGGGGAGGCTTGGGTTGTCACTATGGTTCTAACACTATCCAGCCACTGAAGTCTCCCAGAATCCTGAAGTCACCCTGTGGCTACTGTGTGCATAGATTGGGGACAACGGCCTGAATTACGCAGCCATTTTATTTCAAACATTCCTAGATCGTGTTTGTCTAAGCTAAAGTCCCTGAAGCTTCCTGTCTTGTGGACAGTTGAGCGTAAAGAGTCAGGATCAGTGTTATCAGTAATAAGCGAGGCAACACACTGCTCAGAGCCACTTAGGTCAGTGAGAATCAGCAAAACGGGAAGTAAACAGGACTGTGAGCCTGTGGGGAAGCTGGACCCTCCGGTTGAGAATGGGGAACCAGTGTGCAGAATGCGAAATGGTCATTCGTTTCAGAGATTACTTAGTAATGCATAATGAAAATATGTGTGCAGATGACTTAAGATGCAGAGATCTCTCATTGGGTGGGTTGAGTGCTAGGTAGGAGTCTCACTCAGATCAGCAGCAATGGGAAATTAGAAACAACCAAGTGACCCATTAAACAAAGATGAATAAATAAAGCTGCTGACAATTAGAAACAAGGATCTGGATAGCCAGCTAACAACACAAATTCTTCTTAACATTGGTATGGGACAAAGAGGAAACGGGTTATATTTGCAGAACAGTATCAGTTAAGTAAATGAAGCAATACACATGGACAACTATATATATGTTCAAAAGTGCCTATCTGGGCACTCTACTACACTAGTCATAAATAGGACTTTTTGTGAAAAAATATATTTAAATATGTGTATATATATTTAAAATATATATTCATTCCAAGCTAGAGGTCAGATATAGTAAATAGTTACCTATGGGTAAAAAGGAGGAAGTAGAAAGAACAAGGGATAAAGGATATATATATATGAGTTCCTATTTAGATGGGCAATGCTGTGTCATAAGCTAAGAATGTGACTAATCTAAGTCTTTCTAGTTTATATTCAACTTCAAAAGGAGAACATAACTCAGAATGTGTAGAAGATGCCAAGATAAATGGCAACTGTGATGGTTATAGACTAAGCTTTCTTTTTCAACTTTCCTCTAAACCTTCTTGCATAATCAGTGGGAATGTTTTGAAATAACATTCAAAGGAGGAGGAGGAACAGGAGGAGGAGCAGGAGTAGGAGGAGTAGGAGAAGGAGGAGAGCAGGAGGAGGAGGAGCAGGAGGAAGAGGAACAGGAGGAGGAGCAGGAGGAGAAGCAGGAGCAAGAGGAAGAGGAGGTGGAGGAGGAGGAGAAGGAAGAAGAAGAAGAGGAAGAGAAGAGGAAGAGGAAGAGGAAGAAGAAGAAGAGGAGGAGTAGGAGAAGGAAGAGAGCAGGAGGAGGAGGAGCAGGAGGAAGAGGAACAGGAGGAGGAGCAGGAGGAGGAGGAGGAGCAGGAGGAAGAGGAACAGGAGGAGGAGCAGGAGGAGAAGCAGGAGCAAGAGGAAGAGGAGGTGGAGGAGGAGGAGGAGAAGGAAGAAGAAGAAGAGGAAGAGAAGAGGAAGAGGAAGAGGAAGAGGAAGAGGAAGAGAAGAAGAAGAAGAAGAAGAAGAAGAAGAAGAAGAAGAAGAAGAAGAAGAAGAAGAAGAAGAAGAAGAAGAAGAAGAAGAAGAAGAAGAAGAAGAAGAAGAAGAAGAAGAAGAAATAACTCATCCATTCTATAGGGCTTGTGATTTGACGGTGATAAAGGCTAACTGGAGAAAGAAAGCCAGTTAAAGTCAGTTACAAACCGAATAGAATGAGAAAAAGACAAAAAGAAATCAGAGGTCAAACTAAACCAAAAAAGGAGATGCCTTATGCACACCAGTCATAAAATGGAGATTTGCGTGTGCCTGTGTGTGTGTGTGTGTGTGTGTGTGTGTGTGTGTGTGATGTGGGGAATACACTGACTCTTAGACTTAGGAATAATGGTCCTGAAAGGCTGATGGAAACAGGAACTTGTCTGGTTTCTTTATAGCCTTTCATTCCTTATACACAGATTGCTTAGAAGAAGTGAATGGAGGTCATCAAAGTCATTTGCACTTGTAAAATGTGACCCAGTAACCATTAAACACAAAATCTCTGATAATAGCAGAGAAAAAAAAAGTGTCACCCAGCCTACCTGACAAAGGCAAAGAAGGGGCTGAAAGGCAGATGTGGAACCTGATTAGCTTCCTGTTCCTGGGATGGTAATGGTACCTTGCTTTTCTCCTTCCATTTAAGCAGCTTGAAGCAATGCAGTGGCAGATGAAGCTTTCTCTGAGCTGGATCATCAGGCAGCCTTGGTCATGCCATTTGTCAGACCAGACAAATCCTGGGACTGAAGTTCTGGAAGCAGCGGAAGGGCTGAACAGGGAGGTTGATTAAACCCAGTAAGAGGACAGTAGCTACCCTGAAGTTGTGAAGAGGTGAGTGTACCATTTTAGTTTACAAGTGAAGCCCCCTACTCCACCCTCCGCCCCCACTCCCAGCCTAGCCCAATGATTGGAGCCCAATAGTTGAGTTATACATATAGAAGAAGCAAGCCAGGGATTGTAGAGTGTAGTGGGCATGCGCATGTGGGGAGGGGGGGTTGCAGGCAGAGGTTGTTGGGTGGGGCTGCTAGGAGATGGTCCCCAGCTAGGGCCTCTTCTTATAGACTTCCTCAGTGCTCAGATCTCCTCCTGCAGAATGAGTCTAGCTCTTCAGTCAGACAAATTTGCTGTTGTGAAAACAACAAAGGGTCCTACTCATTTTTTGGTGGTTGGCGTTTTGTAAAAGACATAACCTGTTTCGTTCTTTACTCTTCAAGCCCGCTGTCTTGCACAGGGAAGATCTTCTGTTTGGGTCAGGAAACTCATGGCTAGTATGTCCATGCCCATGTATGTAAATGTACTGTTCTCAACCAACTCCAGCAGGTAGGCTCTGTCCGAGATCTTCTGCAGTCTTCCAACCCAAGATCCATTCTCCACCAGTGATTAAAAGGAAAGTGGATACAACATGTTTTCTAACTACTCAAAGATTTCCTTAACTCCATGTGATAGGTGAAAAAGCATAGGAAGAGCCAGAACAGAAAAAGAATAAAAAGAAAGTGAAAAGAAAGAAGAAAAGACCACAGAACACTAGTTTATTGAAGGCAACCTGAAAAGAATGCTATTTATTCTTCCAGTAAATTCACTTCCTTTCCTTCTGCAAAGGGTTAAACAAAAAGGTAATTAAACAATGATTTCTTTATAAGTACTGGACTTCAGAGGCCTGTTTTCTCTGTTGGAAAAAAAATAGATTTAAGATAATGGCCCTATTCTCCTCAGAATAAATTAAGCTCAGAGATAAAGAATTCCATTACTAATGCCTTTCAGCAAAGCCCAGGCATCCTTTAAAGTCAAACTTTAAAGTATAATGTGCCGTGATCTTGTTGAAATCTTTCCTGTAATGATATTTAAGTGATGGCAAGGGTATCAATGGTTCAGGCAAAGTATTGATTGTATATCTTCGGGGCTGCCAGGCTTCTAGAGTATTCTGTCTGAGAGATCGCACTGCATTTATTTAAAGACACTTTCAAAACAGGTGCAAATTAACTTAAGCAACTTTTAGCTATAAGAAGGAGGGTTAGCAGGAAGAAGAGGAAGACACTCGAGGTAGAATCAATGACGAAGACCAAAACATGGCACTGGG
The DNA here is from genome assembly GCA_023101885.1 of Typhlomys cinereus. Lineage (NCBI taxonomy): Eukaryota > Metazoa > Chordata > Mammalia > Rodentia > Platacanthomyidae > Typhlomys > Typhlomys cinereus. Next base: position 1,320,677 of record JALPQD010000282.1, on the reverse strand, counting down.
CAGCTATATTAAGGGATAGTGGCTCTGCCCAGATCATGGTACAGGCTTCAAGCTGAAGAGGATTTTCAGAGTTCAGTCTTATCCCTTTTCTTTTCTGTGAGAGGAACTGACAAAGGAGTCATCTTTGCCCTTGGTGCAAGAAGTTGTGCCCTTTTCCTGAAGGAACAATGGAGGGTGTGGCTGCTTGAGGAGGTAACAGTTACTTGGTAGTCGGCAGTCTCAGCAAATCCATGTCCACTCTCTTGGGACACGGACAGTTCAATCAGCAAAGAATGAAGATACTGACTGGAAGAAGAAATGGGCTATAGCTGATAGGATGATGGTGGCCCTGCTGGGAACGTCTAACGGGAGCCAGAAATGCTCCTCATCCCTTCACTGATGCATTGCTTTCTGCGCTATCAGTTTTTCTAGCGCTGTGACAAAATACCTGTGATGGCCAGCTTATAAAAAAGGCAAGGACTATGTTGGCTCATGATTCCAGGATGGGATCGCTTGGCTCTGTGGAAAAGCAGCATATCATGGGAGGTGGCAGAGTTAAGGAGAAAGAGAGAAAGAAGGGAAGGAAGAGTGAAAGAGAAGGAGGAAGAGGAAGAGAAATAGAAAGAGAGATGAGGGAAAAGAAAAGAGAGAGAGAGAGTTGGGGGGGGTCTCAATGTCTTATTAAGGATATGCTGCCATTGATGTGACATCTTTCCTCTCCTCCCCAGTCCCTGTCTCTTAAAGATTCCACCATTTTCCAAGAGTGCAAATGGCTGGAGGCCAAGCCTTCAATATGTGAGTCTTTGGGGGAACATTCCAGATACTAACTGCAGCAGTATTCTATTTAACAACTTGGATGTCTAAAGCCATCATGTGTGATGCTGACACACCCACAGATGCATTTGAAAATTCTAATTCATCAGGGGCAGCTAACAGTCTTTAGGCCACAGTCTTCTCTTCCACAGAGCAATGGCTAAGAATCCCAGTGCCCGGAGATCTTGCACCTGCAAAGGTCACCCTGGGTCTTGGGTCTCACCTTTGAGGCAGAACCTGCCCCACCTGGACTCTTATTCCAGTAGTTCACTCACCTGGGGTCCTCACAGGATATTGGTCCCTCATGGACCCACCTAAACTGTCCTGCTCTTGCGCACTTCCAGAGAGCACCCATCAATGGGGAGAGAAGTCTGAATATTATCCAGTCCCTGGTCAGATAGAATATGCTTTTGTGTCTGCTACAGAGAGAAGATTCTCACTGCTTAACAATTTCTGGCTTCCATTTGGTTTGATAATTTGGGCGGAACTAATCTGACTTTTGAAATGCATGTATGTACACACCTATATGCATGCGTATATACAATACAGATTTGTTACTTGAGACTGTACAGTTCTTGTGAAACTCATTAAGGAGATTTACGGAAAGAACTGGAAGGAGCACATAGCTATGCCTCCCTCGTATAGCTTACAGACAAGAGTTTGGTACTTGCTCTGTGTAGCAGGTGCTGATTTCCAGACTCCAGAAGGAGGAGACACACTCCTTCCCCATAGAACCCACAGCTTTTTGAGATGATGAGTCGCAAAGCCAGCGACTATGTTGTGGTGGGCCACAGCTGCACGGATTTCAAACACTGGGTTTGGAAGGCTTCACTCACCCACGGACATAGTCATGGAAACTATGCCATTGTGCATCCTAACTTTCCTCCTACCTGGATCTTAATCACAGTCTCTTCTGAGACCTCACAGATGTTCTCTCATCTGTTAGAAAGGACTTATGTCAAATAAGCAGACCTGGTTAGCAAAATGTTATCTTCTAATGTCTTTACCTATATTTATTGGACTACTTCATCCAAACATTTTTTTAAAGGAAGCCCAGGGCCATACGACCTTGTGGAACAAGAGAGAAAAATCATATCATTTCTTAGCAACACGTTGTACCTGCCTGTTATTTTCTTGCTTGTCTAATTATTGCAAAAAGAATAGCTGTGGTAAAGCACTCTCTTGTCAGCAAATACGCTTTTGATTTAAGAAATTATTATAGAAAAAGGCTGGAAGCTGTGTAGTCATCTTTGCTATATTTAGAGGAAAATAACATCCCTCTGCAATTACCATTTGGTATGAAGTTGAGGCTCTCACATTTTTCTTTCTTTTTCTTTTTCTTCCAAAAAAATAGTTTCTCCTTTTTTTTTCTCCTCTGGGTTAACAATGCAGAGATCAGAGTGCTGCAATTATTAAAAGGAGGCCACTTAAATTCAACTCTCCATAGATAGAGTGTCTGTGGCAGTGTTTAATTAGAGATTAAAACTGAAGAATTGAATAATTGAGGTTGCTAATGAATTTGAAAGCTCAGCAAAGCAAGAAGTGCTGAGCATTTTCCTGGTTTTGCTGGTCTCCCTCCACCCTTTTTCTCATTTCCCACTATTCTCACACTTCTGGCCTTGACTACTGAGTTTATCACTAACCATAACCCTGGCCTAAGCAGGGGAGGAAAAAAAAAGCTGTAGCCTCTTTGCTGATCTCCCAGAGATGGTCAGACTCTTAGATTTACAACACATTCAGAAGCCTGCAAGGGCAGAAGCTAGGCTGACCCACTAGCACTGTCTGCAATTACCACAACAGGTCAACGTAAGAATGGATGTGGCTGGCTGGAAATAAGAAGACAGACCTAAATCAAGTAAGAAATGGAGTGCATCACATGTCCTTCTGCTCCCCCATCTAGGGATCTGGGTGTTTGGGTGACACATTCAGTGGGCTCCAGATGATGCCCAACAATGAAAGCCATCTCTGGGATCATTTTGGACCAGAACTCACCCTCCAAAGGTGACTCTATCACAGACCTGCTTTTGGAAAAGGCACAAGTCTACCTCTACCTGGGGGTCATTCTCCAGCAAGTTCTCTGTATCAGGAGGAGGCCCCACTGAAAAACCCTGAAGGTCCTTTCTAACTCAGAAATGCTGGGATTTTATAAAGAAGGCACAGAGCTAACTGCCTTGTTCTAAGAGGACTGTTTCCTTTGAAGCCTCCTATGACTATGGAGGTAAAGATGTCAGGACTATTTTTATCATTTGGATGCTGTACTTCAGATGATCCATTTTAAGCTTTGTTTCCAAAGTTTGGTATACCAATATCTTGATGGTGTAAATAAACATCCAAGGTAAATGTCTGGTTTTTTTTTTATTTTATGGGCAAAGACCCCACCAAATTCATGACTATTTGCTAATCTTACTGCTGGTGGTTAAATTGTGCCTTGATATTTACTTCATGCTCCACTCCAATCAGACTGATTGCTCGTCAGTCTTGTAGCTGATAAAAGGAACTTGCTCCAAAGCAACAGTAACACAGCAGACATTCGGTCACAGCATCTCGCATGAATAAGAGGTCACCGCTAATAGCATTTCCTTAAAACTTCTTAGCCACACTTCTTAGCTCAGCTGCTGATGGCTTCTGACTGATGACTTTAAATACATGTTTCCGACAGCAAGAAAAGACATAATCTGTCATACAAGACTCTTCTTACTCGCATCAAGAGGAATCTGTCTCCTGCTCAGCATCCAGCCCAGCCTGGGATAAGGAGGTTGAAGGAGGAGACGTGTGCGATGTACATATTTAATCTGCCTCATCTATTTTTATCCTATGCTCACTAAATATTTGCAGCATTCCCTTTGTGTCTACAAGCATCAATGCCATTCCTCAGAGACACGAAGACCCCTGAGAATACAGGCTATGAACATGTTCTTTGAAGGTATTTAGGACATTCCAAGAATAGCTAAGTACATAATGAATAATTGACTATAGATGATGATGGTGGTGGTGGTAAAGAAAGAGTGGATAGCGAACAGTCCACCTTCAGGTTTTCAACAATGCTGCGGGGAGAAGGAAATTTGGGGGAGCCTGGGTAGTACCCTGGCTTGACACCAAGGGCAAGACTATGTTTGACATCGATTGAGTTATAATTAAGGTAACTATGAGTCATCAATAGAGGCTTGGATGTCACTTTACTCCACATGTAGAAGAGACTTAGGTTTGAGTCCTGTGTTTCTATCCTTGAAGGCAGGACATGGCTTTGTCCCAGACAACTACCACATGCAGGAATGGGCAAGTGAAGCTTCATGCCTTTTAGCAAATACAGGCTGCGAATACAGGCTATGGGCTAGGAGGCTGTAGATTCATAGGCAGCTGGGATATGATGGTAAACCTTTCACCTCTAACCATAACAAAATGTCACTGGGACATAAACAGTCCTAAATATATAGGGGTGTGTGTGTGTGTGTGTGTGTGTGTGTGTGTGTGTGTGTGTGTGTGTGTTAGTGCTCATGTGTTCATGCTACAGTAATCATGTGGAGGTCAGAACAACTTTCGAGAATTGTTCTGTCCTACTATGGTGGGCTGTAGAGATTAAACTCAGGTCACCACCAGACTTGTAAGACCAGCACTTGCTGAGATACCATATGTGTCCCAGTGCCTAGCTTTTATTTAAACATGAGTTCTGGGGATTTGAACTCATATACTCACATTTGTAAAACAAATGTTTAATGACTGAGCTGTCTCCCGAACCCACATAAAGTTTTCCAGAATGCCCTTCTTGTTCACATTAGAAGCTGATGAGGAAATCTGTGGTTTTACTGTTCACTGCTCAGGAGTGACAGTGGGGGCGGAAGGACCCCCACTTTACAGACCTTATCAAGCCTATTCCACTTGTGGCCTATAAGCACACTGGGAGAGACATGTGATTAAGCTGGCTGAAACACGTCTTACCACATTGTCTGACCAGGGCTCCACAGAACGCCAGAAGCGTATGTGAGCTGTAGCTCTCATCCACCCCCACAGCCTGATGACGAGTCGTATCTGCTGCCTGTCAATCCTTGCTGACAGCTAAAGAAAGACCAGACCCAGAGACACTACCTCGGGGATGTGGTCCCCCAAAGTGTCCAGGGGGTTACTTCATCCACACCCAGCACTGCAAAGCCTCTGGTGCTTCAGAGCAACATGAGAGAGAGGGCAAGCGGGGGCTCGAATAGGGGAGAGCAGAGCCGTTCTGCTTGGGGTTGGTCTACAAAGTTGTCAGCTCAGGTCTCCGGGTCAAACATCATTTTATCTGCTCAAGCAGATGCTTTGTAGAACAAAATGCCAGGCCGACTTCAAGGCCCGGAGGTGTGCTGAGCCCCCGACTGCCATCACATGACAGCGGGCTCCAGCCCAGCCTGCCCTTCACTCACTCAGGCACCGGCTCTCTTTTCTCCCCATGCACCCCGTTGCCTTTGAAGATCTTCTGATGAGCCCCCTTTTTGCCTGTTGACCACTCAAGAGGAAGGACGTTCAAAGACACAGCTCCCATCACTGAAATTGAAATCATCTTGCTTCACGCCGTGGCAGAACCGCTTTTCAGTGCTACACGTTCAGTTAAAGGAAAAGTATTGAAAGGGCGGCAGGTGTGGAGAAAGATCCTCAACCTGCTATCAAGAAGGCTACAGAAAGGGAAATGTAGGTGTTCCTTGACTCCCGATGGGATGATGCTGGGTAAAAAAGTTGCAAATTTTTAAGTAAAAAATGCATGTAGCACCCTAACCTGCTGTTGCTCACCGTAGGCGAGCAACACAGCACACACTGCAGCGTCGATGATTTCTCCTTGTGCTCCTAGGGCTGACTGCGGGTGTGACTGGCTGCGTTGTCTCCAGAGAGATCATCCTGCCTAGCACTTTCCTTGGGAAAAACCCAAATTCAGTATTCCACATGGGGTTTCCACTAAACTTGTATCGCTTATGTACCATTCCTACCATCAAAAGTTGGGACTGCCTAAAAAAAAAAATGTTGAGACTGTCTGTATCAATGTACAATGACTCCAAAAAAGACAATAGGTTGATCCCCTACCGGTTGCTAAGGGCTGAAGTACTATCTCACTGCTGCCTTTGACTAGTAATTTGGTAGTGGTGGGAATGGTGGTGGTAGTGATGTGTGTGTGTGTGTGTGTGTGTAGGACAAAAACTCTTCATCTTATCTTTTAGGACAGGGTCTCTCACTGAGTCTGGAGCGCCTTGATTCAGCTAGACTGGCTAGCCAATCAGCTCCAGGGATTTGCTTGTCTCTACCCCAGCACTGAGGTTACAGAAGAGCCATCACAGATTTTGGGGATCTGAACTCACATGCTCTTGCTTATGTGGCAGCCTCTTTACTGAGCCGTCTATCACCTGGGACCCTAACCAGTGATTTTAATATCCTCCTATCAGGGAAGTGGGCGGGGTTTCTCCTACCACAGAAAGTGGCAGTGGTTTTCCTCGGACCTCACATCTTTTCACATTTACTCATTTATTTTCACTGCGTAGTACATGAGTTCACATGTCATGAAGCCATCTATAACCTGACAATCTGCGGTCTTTTAGATCCCTAAAGCTCTATTCTGTGGCCCAAGTACCAGGCCGTCCGTATCTTCTCTGCCTCACCATGGATTGTTCAACCTTCTGAAAGCCTCAGAAAGGGCCAAAATCCCAATTTTCTACTTCTGAGTAATTTTGTTCAATACAAGAAGCATATGCAGAAGGTTCCTTGCTTGAATATCCACAGGAAGAAGGGAATCCGACCGAGGAAGGAATATTCAGCTTCATTATTTTGTCTTACAAGTTCACATCCTTCATGCACGTCAGCCCAGGCTCACAGGGCCTTATACATCATAAGTCCAGCAAACAATACCAGTACCATTGTCCCTGTTGAAGCATTTGAATTTCCAATGAGACTTAATCAAAGTCCCCTCTTCCCTTGGAAATGACTCAACAAATAGAATATTCTGTACGTCTTTACACTCCATGGTCCCATGTGCCCCCCAAGTCCATGGTGGAGTCACCCTCCATGTTACACAGCCACCCAAAGGGAGGGGCTGCCTTTTATCACATATACTTATGATTATTTTCCTCAAAGCATAGCATAGCTTCCTCAGCACTCTGTAATAGTTATGATAGAGAGGAAATTGCAAAGCAAGGTCACTTCCAATGGTACACAACAATGGATGCTTGGAAAAACATTCTGTAGATGTGAGGCTAGGCAAGAAGCTTCTCTCCAGAAAGATAGGGCAAAAGTCTAGGAGAACTTCGGCAACAAAGTTAAACTAAAGGCATGGATGTCATCTGTTGTTCTAAAACCATTCTGAGAGCAACTATAGCAAGGCTCAGAGCTAGAACAAAGAGCTGCAGAAGCAAATGCATTTCTCCTTTGGTCTATCAGCGAAGGTGTAGGGAAGTAGAAAACGAGGTGCAAGTGACAAAAATACATAAAAAGCCAACAGACCCCTGACTTCCCTTGCTCTTCACTGTCCTTTCTTCCACCAAGCTTTGCCACCATGTCCAGGCCTCTCCCTCCTGAGCATGGTTCTTCTGCATGGGGTGATCCTTAGATCCTGAGATCTTTAGTGTCCGACATCTTTTTAGTGCCATCTTCCGTGACTACCTTGTAGGAAATCACCTTACTGTCCATAAACCCTCAAGATCTCTTTGCCTTTTCCCACACGACCCATAGCCCTATCAGTATCTAATGCACAGAATAGACTGTGGATTTGACTGATGGGATTCTGCTCCCATGGCTTCAGCATGTCAGCTCCATCAAGGTGGATTCCCAACAGTTTTGGTTACTGCTATATCTCCAAGTACAAATAATCAACGTTTGATAAGTATTCATTAAATAGATGAATCTAGGTGAGCACTCTAGTTGAGAGCTTTTTAAAATTTATTATTATTATTATTGTTAATTCAATTGTGCGTGTGTGCTCGTGTGTGTGTGGATGAATTCGGGAACCACCATGGACAGCCTCCATCTCCTCCTTGTTTACTCTGCCCCGGGATTCACAGGCTCCACCCCCGCCCCCACTTCTGCCTGGCGTCTATACGTGGGGTCTAGGATCCGAACTCAGGACCTTCCACCTGCAAAGCAGAGGCTTAACCCCTGAGCCACCTCTCCAGCCCCTAGTTGAGAGCTTTTAAATTTATACAAATCAGACTGGAGGGATGGCTCAGGGGTTAAATCTCTGCTTCGAAAGCAGAAGGACTTGAGTTCAGATCCCACATCCCACATAAAAATGCTGGGCAGAAATGATTGAAGCCTGCATTTCTGGCCCTGGAAGGTAAATCTTGGGAAACCCCAGAGCAAAGCAAAAAGGAGATAGAGCAATTCAGGATTATTCCTGAAGTTACCTTTTGGCCTCTAAGGGCATACACAGTGCTATGTCACACACACACAAATTCATAGAAATCAGTAAGCCAAACAGGTTCTTATGACACCTTTATTCAACCAAACAATGACTCTGGAACCAGACTGCCTGGGTTCAAAACCAGGTTTTATCAGTTATTAGCCAAGCGACCTTGTGCAAGTCAAGTACTCTCTGTGTGCCTCTGTTGTTTTCCTATGTGTTAAGGAAGAATAATCGTGATCTGCCCTAGGGCTGCAACAAAAGTTGAAGATAATTATTACATAAAATACTTTATGGTAGAATATAAATACTCTAGAAGTGTTTGGTATTGTTATTACTGGTAAGGAAACTGAAGGTCACAAGAGATAAGTGACTTGCTCGAAATCACACATTTATTATTAATTCACTCAACAGATACTCAAGTGCTTTGTCTATGCCGGAAACTGAGGATTGTGCCAGTTTTCAAAGAATCATTCCTGCTTTCATTGGAGCTGCAATTTAATCTATGTAGGGAGATGAAAGTGAAACAAAGGGACAAGTAAATTCATAACTGTGATCTGCTGTGTGTTTGTGCATTTCTGCTGCTGTCTTGTTCTATTTTGCCATGCTAGAGATTGATCTCAGAGCCTCACACCTGCCATGGCAATGCAGAAGAGCATTAAGACATAGAGCCACGAAAACAAGTATTCTTGGTGTGAGGAGGCAACAGCAAGGTGTCTTTAATGAAACTGCATGCCTCCTCTGGGCACCACCAGAGACAGTATCCAGTGAGAACTTCTTCACTAGCCTGGTACTTCCTCTAGTCAAAAGCACAGGGACTCACAGATGCCAGCCTAATATCTCTTCTGCTGTCCCAGGCATACTGCCCGGTAGCCAGGGTTCAAAGAGTGGTATTAGCAGCCTGCTGCTTGTGGCCATGCTGAGCATTGACTCTCAGGGTGTGGCTCTGATAAGATGTAATGGTTACTCTTAACTACTGCTGTGAGACAACACCCAAAGTCAAATAACTTAAGGGAGAAAAGGACATTTATTCACCTTAGGGTTCCAGAGGGGAGATAGAGTCTTTCAAGGTGGAAGTGACATGGCTGATGGTTGAAGCTGGAGGCAGATTAAATTAAGGCAGATGTCCAGTAGGCTAGTGAGTATCCACTGAAGGCTAGGGAATTCCTGGAGAATCTCTCTTCTTCCCTGTCTTCCATTCTGTGGTTCCTTTTATCTGGTCCACTACTGGGAGGTTCCCATGGGATCGAGGCCTGGTCTTTGTATTGTAAATGTGTTGATCTGGATAATGTCTTCAGGTGGTCTCAGGTGATCTTAGTTAAAGCCAAGTGTATGAAGTTGACACCCAGGCTTAACTATCACATAAGGGATTGGTGTAATGAACTCAGAGGGCACCCCTGCCCTTCCACCCTATGGCTAAGTTACAAGGGAGAGAAAGGACTTTCCAAAGTGTCACAGCAACACCAGTCTCTAGAGTCTGCTACTCTTTCAGCCGGCCAGGAGTCTCCTATGAAGCCTGACAGAGGATGAAGAAATGCCCTTAGTCCTCCATAAACCCAGGAGAGGCAGAGTCTTGACCTCAGAGATGACCCTTTACCATTATCAGCATTTATGAAAACAACTGCGCGTGAAGCCAAAGTGTGGCCATTATAAACACTTGGTTAAAATATGGATTAATCCCAAGGAGGGTGTTATGCAAGATTCGGATATATGGTCTGTGATATGGATAGGATATATTTTTTTATTGCAATAATAAGTTTCTCAACTCCTAATGGACCCTGTATTAACTGAAGATGACAGGGAGCTAGGGATGGAAAGCCAGCAATTTGTTAAGGGTGTAGCGCAGCAATTCCAGGGGTTGTAAAAGATAAAACATTTCGGAGTCATTAAAATCCATCGAAATTGTCTCTCTGAACTCAAAGCAACAAAACTAACTAAGCCCTGAGTGTATCAGTAGAAATCCTCCACTGTAGTGTTCTGACTCTCCTAGACCTGACACACGGCTCCGTCTCCTACTCCCTGAGGCACAGGGCTTTGAAAAGACCAATCCCAGATGTTCGTGGAGGAATGCTTGGGCGGGATGTACAGTTCCGTGACTGATACACAGCACATCGGATGAAAGAAGGCCCTGATCTTGAGGTTTCCTACTCTTATTACATCTACCCTTGAATGTGCTATTACAACAAGACTCCAGTTTAACAGCTTTTTGTCTCTGGCCAGGGGGTGACATACAGTGCCCAGCAGAATGGAGTGAAGGGAATTGCAGGAGCAGCAAAACTGCAAAAGAAAATCAACAAACCACAATCCAGAACTTCAGAGACTCTATATCAATCACATAGAACTAGGCCAGCCTAATCTCTCCCCATCCTGGAGCTCAGGGACATTTGCGGAAGAGGGGGCGGTAAGATTGTAAGAGCAAAAGGATGGGAGGAGCAACGATTTGCAAGATTCTCAACAATAGTTGGGGCCAAAGCAATCATAATGGGACTTTGCATGCCCTGCGCAATGTCCAGCGCACTGTTGCCCTCATAAAGTCTAGCATCTGTTAAGGGCACCGAGACCCCTGGAGGCAAGGGATTGACAGCCATAGTAGTGATCTTATGCTTAAGGGGAACAAGAGAAAGGGCTTATGGAAATGCCACTGGGTCCTTATATGTCATTGGAGAGGAGGACCCAGTGGAGAGTTAGGCGTACACAATAAAGGACTCTCTGGGAATTGGGGGGGAGGCACTGGGGGAAGGGGAGGGGGAGGAGGGGGGAGGGAGGGAACTGGTAAAAAATTTTAAAATGTATAATTAAATTTTTAATAAAAAAAAAAAAAGAAAGAAGGCCCTGATCTGTAAGAGGTAAAGCTTCACCAAGGAGCATCTGTTTGTAGCAAAGAGTCATACGGGGTATTGGGAAATCATAAGTAGGCAGAAAAAGACCTATAAATCCCTGTTCTGTACTTGGCAGTCTGTCTGTATGGGCCACACTGGGCATGGCCAGGATCTAGGAAGGGTTAACATCAAACCCAGGAGTCATCGGGTGCACTAATGAAAAATCTGGCTATTATTTACAAAGAGCTTCTGAAGGCCCCGAGCCCATGTGCAGGCATTTTCATAAGGCCACTCCTTAACTCTTACAACAGTCCCAAGAAGCACAACATAATCTCCCTCATTTTATGGATAAAGAAATTGGGGAGTGTCACAGTTACTCTGAAACTGAAAACCAGATAGGCAATAAGGCGATTCAGCTAGCAGGAGTCCAAATCCCAACATAGCCATTGTAATATGATATGGGGCATGTTTGTCTTCCTAGAACACAGGGCATTTATCCAGATGGGGGTGCAATGAATTCTCAGCACTCAGACCCCATGCAACTGATAGCCGCAGTCCGCTGGGAATCCCTGCTGGTGAAAGAAATCCACAGAAGAAAGGCTCAGTAGTAACTCCGGACTAGGCCTGGGCTTAGTAGTGAGCATGACAGAAAGAAAGACTTTATGTTCTGTTTGCCAGGAAGAAGGAAGGGTAAGCTTTGAAAAACACTCTGGGGCCACCCTGGGCCAATGACTTTTCTTGCATTTTCTCTTCCCTGGAGGAAGCAAGTCTCTCTGAGCAGACGGAGGTGGGACAGGAGGAGATGGGAGGCAGGAAGCAGCAAGAAGCATGAAGCTCTAAGAAACGACAGCAGGAGAGAGGGTGGTGCCGATGGCTGACACTGAGGATTCCTTCCCAGACCTTGTGTCTCTTCCAAGCAGGAGACACAAGGTGGGAAGGAGGTTTGCAAAGAAAAGGCAGTCGCCATACCGAGATGCTTGGAAAATGGCTTTGTTGTCAAACTCAGAAAACAGTTTCCCGCCCTGAATAAAACACTGACATTTGTCTAATTAAAAAAAAACTTAATAGAGTTTTTTTGCAGACAGAGGGAAGCCGCCAGTGCATCTGCTGGTAAAGTCTCCATATGGCCCAATCCAATGTGTACTCTGTGCAGAGACCGAGCAGGGATGCACTGTTAAAACTGTCCAGCCATTAAATTATTCCATAGCCTTGTGGTCACTGGCTGCCAGAGAAAAGGAGGCTTGGCCTAGATTTCTCTCTTGCCCTCCTTTTCTATCTCCCCAAGAGATACATGAGCTAGATGTGGGTAAGACCTGGGGAAGGATTCAGGGTACGAGAGGAGAACCGCAGGGAGGAGGCACTGTTGGAGAGGATGCTCCTCTTCTGTGCCAGGGTGGGTAGAGGGTATGTGAATGAGAACATCTGGGACAACTCAGTGGGGACTGAGGAAAAGTCTTGCAGAATGGCTGCCAGGCCCCTATGCCCCCATAAATAACAAACCATCATTTGGTCCCATGGCAAAAGCTAGGCCAAGTCCAGAGAGCTGGATGAAGCGAATCAAGGTTCCGGCAAGATTGGTCCAAAGGCCAAGTCGTCTTTCAGAAGGACAAAGTGGGGCAGAAGTACAAGTGTCAGGTAGTGCGGACGTCTTTCCTGGTGGCAAGAAGCTACCCCCATCTCTGTACACAGTAGCCTGAACCAGAGCTGCTCTGTATGTCCTCTGGGCTGCTAATCCTTCCTTTCTATCCTCTGCTGTTCTTCACCTCCCCAGACCAACAACTGTCACTTCACTGTCAGGACACTGACCCCTTGTCATCTCACTTCTCCAGGAGGCCCAGGGAAAAGTTCCAGCTCTTCTGATAGCTCAACTTGAGCACCTCTCATACTTAGGCACCAAGCAATAAAACACCATAGACACAAAACCAAATAAGCCACCCTTCCCGGGCCGTGAGACAGAAATAACTCATCCTGTCTATTAGCTTGGTCATCAGGGGAAGGGAGAATGGCTTTGCTTTTCTTCAAGAAGTCATGCTGGGTAACCATGGGGCTCCTGCCTCTGCTGTCCATTATGTTTCCTTTGTCTCCATCCCAAGGCATAGCAAAGCCACCTGCTCTGTCCACCTAATTACCAGCCTCTCCTTGGTTCCCACTGGCATGGCAAATGAGGCATAGCCAGTAGGGGCTTGTTGTGATCGTGGAGCCTGGTGATGGGCTTCCCTGGTCACTCTAGCCATCCATTATCATAATTAGAAATGCTCTTTTATCCTTATGACTAGGTGATGAATCATGACATCTGGGGTATATCAATCACTCAGAAGAGCCAAGAGAGGCAGTTTCATAGAGAACTACCGCCCTCTCGAAGAGGATTTCAGCCAAGTGCATGTAGTTAACGCTTGTTTGACAGGTGAATCTGAGGATGCAGCTCTGGCCCTAAGTATCCCAAGCTCATGCTGCTCCAATCCCTGGAGCACAGCCTGGACAGAAGGGCCCGTTTCTCCCAGCTTTTGACATCCTTTCTCCATGAAATAGCTGGGATCACAAACAACGGCATGAGGCACCAAAATGTCCAAGTGGTTGAGCAATATGATTGAGTCCCCCTAAAGGCACTAGATTCTCCTCCATTGGATAGCAGCAGTTGTCTTTAGGGAAATGACCAGGTTACCAGATAAACCTGATAGATTTCAGGACTATACACTATTCCTCAGTGATTCAGAATGGGATTAGGAACTTTGTTTAGATCAATGCAATGCAAGAAAGGATGGCTGAAAGGTACCTGGGGATTTACCTTACTTTTGAGAAATAGAACGGGCAGTCAAATGCTCACTTCCACTACATTTGGCTTAAACTTCTTTCCTGGATCGCTATGGGCTACCCCTTAAAGCCAGAGACTACAAAATTCAGGGACATTGTGTACACACAGACTGTAGGGGTCACTAGAATTCAGACAGAAAGAGGGTGACTTTCAAGGAAGAAGGGGCTAAAACAAAAATAGAAAATGCCTGCCTTGGCCAGCCTAATCTCCCCCCATCCTAAAGCTCAGGAAAATTTGTGGAAGAGGGGGCGGTAAGAATAAAGAGGGGAAGGAGCAACGATATGCAAGATACTCCATACAAGTTAGGGCCGAAGTAATCAAAATAGGACTTTGCATGACCTGTGCATATCATTGAACTCCCAAAGTCTAGTATGGATCACAGGCACTAGGATCCTTAACAGTCACAATAGTGTTCCCATACTAAAGGGGAACACAAAAAAGAGCTCTAGGCAGTGCTACTGAGTCCTTACACGTCATCAGAGAGGAGGACCCAGAGGGAAGTTGGACATGCACACTAAAGGATGCTGGGGGGGAAGGGGGGAGGGACACTTGAAAGGGAAGGAGGGGAGAAAGGAATGGGAAAAGGGGGGAGGGAGCAGGGGATCCAGGGAGGGGAGGAGGGTGGAAGGGGAATGGGCTACTTATCAACTGTATGAGTGGAAAAAAAATGCCTGCCTTGAATAGTGCCTAGATCTGAACTTGTAGTTTTGCTAGTCAACGTGATTCTTTATTGCTGTAGCCAATTAGAGTCTGTTTCTGTCAAAAGTGCAAAGAACGTTTTCTGTAAGAAGCAGCAGGTCTCTCTAAGTCGGCTTGGGAAGAAGCCTCAACTCAGAAGGGCTGACTGGGGAGCATGAAGAGTGGCCTCAAGTGGACTATGAGGTGCACACAGCGAGTGCTTTATGTGGGCGACAGCTCGAGTATGTCTTTCAGGAAGTACTTGTGAAGAGTCTGCTCATTAGTTCCTGCCCAAGATCACTCTGTCCACCTGTACCATGAATCAGCTGTATTGTGGTTGATAGTATTTTGTTTCTAGCTTACTGGTAAGACTGGTTTGGGCCTTGGCGGTGCAAATGACTGTGGCAAATGGGATCTGAGGGACGATGACGCATGGCATGCATGAACAGTGTACGAGTGTCTGATTTTGTTTGGCCAATGTCTGCTCTGTGTCCTGCGGAAGGAATGTGTCAGATAGGTTTGCTCCTGCAGCCAGGTTCCTCACATGGCATAGAGTCACACTTGGCCCATTGCCTACCCACTTGCCACCTGAATGAAGAGATACAGTTCATGTTGTAGGCCACTGAGATTCCAAGGAGTCTGTCCAAGTATGATGATGTGTCTAGGATTCAGGAAGCTGCAGAAGGTCACCAGCATTCAGAGAGCAAGAGAACAGCAGCTGGGACAACTTTCGAGAAAGCATGAACCTAGGAGGGAGTAGATGGAGTTAAGAACAGGAAGGAACCCTGACTTAACCAGCTGGAGGACTGGCCACTCCCCACACTTCACTCTTCCTTCTGCCCGCTAGAGGCTAAGATGCTGCGACATCCACTTCCATGTTTGAATGAAAATATCTGTGTGTACAAATTATCACTTTACAATTAATTATGCAGAGCAAGTAATACATATGAGACCTCAATATTATGACAGCTTGGAAATTTACTGTTTTCCTCCTGAATGTGCAACAAGTCTTGGCAAATGTATGTTGAAAAGCAGTGCAGGATTAGACAATTAATATTTTAATTTTGTGTATTCACAGCACATCTGTGGGTCACTGTAAACATCACAAACAACTCTGCATATCATAGCTTGACGTCCCCCTAACACTGACCTTAAAAACCAACGCTTCTTAATTAGGCCTTTCCTTCTACTTCTGCCTTTGGGGAGAAGGGATGGTTATGAAAAAGATATGATTACACCAGACTGAAGTTCACCACGCATCTCAAATGCTTCAGGTTTCAAAAAAAACAGCAGATTTCATTGCTGGAATCTCCCCTCCAGAGTCTGTAAGCATCATGTGGTTATCTAGAGGGAATTTCATCCGTGTGTTTCTGATTCTTCAACATTTAAATCATTAAAAGATTTTTGAGGGTTTTTGAAGCTGAATAACTCTCCTGAGCTGCTCTTTTTTCCCCCAGCATATTTTTCATTTCTTTTCATAAAAATTAGGAAATTGAATTTTAGCTCTAGATCCAAAAGGGATATATATATAAAAAAGACAGCTGTTTGTCCATGATAGTGGCTAAAGATTAAAATTCTAACTCTAAGAATTTGTCCTGGGTCTGTCAATCTGATAGATGTTTGTCTGTTATTTTGGGGCCCTTATCTCAGATGCCAGAGATTTGGCCCAAGAGCTACTCGCCTGACTCTGTAATACACAGCTTTGTCCAAGCAAACCAGAACCATGGAGTTGCATGAAGAAAGTAGCACCAAAGTATTACAGGGAGGGTGAGGCTTGGAGCAGCATTCATCCATGTCGTCCTCCTTCTTCCAGATAAGGCCAGCTTCAATCTCATCAAAATTCTTTCCCGGTAACTAATATTGTTTTTGTCACACTGAAGTCAACCCACAACTTGTTATGTCTGACATGGCCTGATCTTATTCTTAGAAAAGTGTTTCACATTTTCTCATTCTCTTGACAGATCCGAACCTGATCTTCAAACAGATCACATCACCATTTGGGAAAGGAAGGAAGGGAGGGAGAGAGAGAAGAATGGAGGGAGGAAAGGAGGGAGTGAAGGAAGGAAGAAAGGGAAGGAAGAAAGAAGGGAGAGAAAGAGGGAGGGAGAGAGGAATGGAAAGAAGGGAGGAAAAGAAGAAAGGAGAGAGGGAAGGAGGGAGAAATGGAAGAAAGGGAGGGAGGGAAAGAAGAAGGGAAGAAGAAGAAGGAAGGAAGGCATGCTTGATTAGGTCCCAATCTAGATGGAGACTACATGGCCACAGGGTCACATCTGTGCTCTTTATGTGGCATCCCAGATTCAGCCAACAGGTCTGCACAGTGCTGCCTAGTGGCTGATGAGTAATATTTGTTGAGTGAATGAACCAATAAAAGTCTAATCATAGCTAAAATACATTCAACCTTGTGGTGCTTCCACAACTACCAATTAATAATTTTCTACTGTGTAGCATAAGTAGAGTGATCCTTAGCTGACTTTCAAAGTAGGTGAGGCACAGAGATTGTACAATTTCAGACTTGATGGCTGGCTGATCTATGGAAAACTAGAGATTTCAGATGATCTGATTTTTCCATTGTGTTCTATTTTCATGCAGATAAGTGTTTCTGAGGGTTTAGCAAGCAGTAAGAATTCCCTGGAGGATTCTTTAGAATACAAATTGCTGAGCTCCACCATCAAGGCCAGCCCCCACAACCTGCATTCTAGAAAGATCCAGGTGATATTGGTACTATGGGACCTAGGGTCACATTGAAAAGCAGTCCTTAAGCTCTTACCTTAACCAAGCGTGGCACACTGGAGGGACAGACACCTGTTGTCATTCTCTGAAACACTGACTATAGCATCAAACTCAACTCATCAGCATAGAAAGATGCATAGCATGTTTGATTCAAAAATAACAGGGCTGGGAGAGGAGTCAGTAGTAGAACCTTTGCCTGGCGTGTGTGAGGCCCCAGTTTCAATCCCCAGTACCGTCCAATAAATAAATATAAATAAATGCATGAGTAAATAAGAGTAAGTGGGCAAAACACCTGTGAATGCTGGCAATGGAGTAGGATATTGTAAATAAAGATATTTTAACATCAACCAGTACTTACTTTTTCAAATGTGAGTTTAGGTTTGGGTGTGTGTGTCTGTGTTGTGTACATGTGGAATTGCCAGAGGGCAATAATCTTGAGTGTCATTTCTCCAAAGCCTTCTACCTTGCTTTTTGAGACAGGGTTTCTCACTGGCCTAGAGTGCACGGATTATATATAAATGGGTGTTACTGTGCATAGCTTAAAAAAAAAAAAGAAAACATGGGTGGGGGGGGGAGTGCTGAACTCAGATCTTTGCGCTTGAGATTCAAGCACTATACCCACTGAACCATGTCCCTAGCCCAAGCTTCAGTTTAGAATAGACACTGAAGCTGATAAGAAAGCTGATAAAAAAGACATCAGATGAGAGATGGTCCAGCTTTCCTGTTTTTACTTTTGTAAAAGAAGATGAAGTTTAAAGACATGACTGACCTAGGGATCCAACTTCTCCTTCTGTTTCCTCAGCTATAGACCACAATCAAAGGGAGGGGGCAGAACGCCTCCAGGCAATTTTCGTCCTTGTTACTTCAGGGACATTTGGTGACCTATGATAGTAAGTTATTATGTTTTCACTTCGTATTCATTGCAACATTATTTATACAACCAAAAGATATAAAACACCCAAGTATCTCAAAGATGACTGTGTGACCAAAATGCCCTCGTTCCAGAATGAATGCCATTCAGCCACAAGAAGGAATGAATTTCTGATATGTGCTTCACTATAAATAGACCTTGGAAATATGCTAAGTCAAATCAGGATGAATATTATTTGATTCCACTTATATACAGTGTCTAGAGTAGTCATATTCATAGTAAGAGAAAATACATTAGCCTGTACAAAGAGCCACTGAGATGGTATTGATCTGCTTGGGGTTGATGAACGTGGTGTGGAAATAGAGAGTAGCAAGGTTGCATAACAGTGCACATGTACGTAATACAACCGAATGATGTGCTGGAAAATGGTTATGATGTGGCAGTTTAGTATATATTTTATCACAATCAAAATATAAAATAATAAAGGAAATGAAAATGACAAAACTATAAACCAAGAAAAACGCTCAGCACTTCACTCTACTCTTCCTATACTGTCCTGTACAGCTATAAGCTTTGGAAGAGGTCGAAGATAGTTAGATACAGGTGTCAACGAGACAACTGAAGGCTTGCTGCAATCTGACTTCATCAGGGTGTTTCTGGTAGCTTCCATAATTTCCAGTAGCTTCAGTGATTTCTGGTGGCAACAGATACCCCTATTTATGTCCCCTGAACTTATTTTCTAGCTTTAGGTATAGACTTGGTGTTGTAGAGAAGATTCTGGCAAGCAGGTGGTAGAAGAGTGAGGTTTTTGCTCCTTCCTCTATCCCAGTTGTGCCTAGCCTGGGAGTCTGACAGTGTTTTTGATAAACACACCAAACTCCTATTTCACTTGGTGTGTGATTAAACAGCTCACGGCGATGGGGCAGATTTTAGATTCTGTGACTCATCTCTCCAAGCTGGGCTTCCGTAAGACTCCACACTCATCTCTGGCATGTTTATTGCTGCCTGGGAAACTAGTTTCGTGCATTCTCAGAATTATGAGTCTGGCCCCTCATGATATACAGGCCTCTCAGAGACAAGACAGAGGGGCTCGGTACGGTGGGTGAAGGACACACGACTTGAGTGAGTGAGATAGATGATGGGGAGGCCAAAGGGATGTTTATCATTCACCTCCTCACTGTGAGCCTTTCTCCTCTGCCTGGATCCGGTTGGGTTCAGTAACATCCCCGGATGCTGGGGAGAGTCAGTGAATCACAAGTAAGCAAATAAACATGATTTAATAGTAGGAGACAAGAATTTGCCACACCACAAAACTTCCCCCTTCATTTCTTTTGACAATTTGGTAGCTAATATTTACAGCAGTGTTTTAGGCTATTCAAGTAGTTTTAGTGAAAGGGACTCTTCATAAACTGAGCTCCTTATTCTCTGACAAAGTGATAAAAAAAACTTTTGGGCAAAGGGTGCTCATCAGAGTTCAGGTAATTTCTGCAAAAATTTTCTTTACCATCATCAATAACTCATGATATAGGTTAGGTATATATGTACAAAAAAGTAAGCTGAAATGATACTTTTATGTTATCTGGAAGTGTATAATTTAAGAATTGCAAGTAACTATAAAAGGTATTCCATTTTTTAAATCTCCTTACCAGTGCAGACATTGCTAATCGAGAACCATGTCCTTTTTTAAGAGTCTTTTTCTATTTCGGACACTAGAGAGCCAATTGATTACACTGTGTGTAAGGACTTTCTATTGTGTGTACATTGCAGAGAAAGATATTCCTTTAATACAAGAAGGAAAAGAGGGGATTACTGTTAAAGATCAAAAGAAATGCAATTTTAGATCATTGACTTGGGTGTTCTTACACTTTCTAATCAGTAAACACGCAGGTTACTTAGATAATTAGGGCTTAGCCCTTTTGTGGCTTCCATAAGTCTGACTTCTCAGTGTGAATGCTCATGTGCTGTAAGTGGGAGAAGGCTTGGAGGGTGGGGGGCTTATTAGCAGCCTCACCCTTTAGACAGGTGAACGCTGAGCCCCTGGGTTCAGGACGGATCACAGCCACATATCTCCCTACTCCCGCTTTTCTGAAGTTCCCGTTGAGTAATTAAAATCACTTCTGTTAAGCGAGCATGGTTGGCTCAATAAGCCAAGGGCAAGTTTATGGATCCCGAGGATGGAAACTACTTTAAAGCTCGGCAGTGCTGGCTGTGGTGAGGAATAACAATTAGAATAATTGATAACTAGGTCCTTGATGTCGAGTTACCACCCAAGGCCTGCCACGCAGCCGTGGCGAGCTGGCTTCTCTGTCTGGGGGAGATCACAGAGCCGAAATTGGGCTCTCCAGTTGTGCAAGCCACAACGGCCAAGGACGTGCTTGCTTTTTGTGTTGCCAGTTGGGCAGAAGCCTTTTGAACTCACTGGCAGCCGAGGTGTGGATGAGAAGTCCTTTCTCTGACATAGGCATGAGCCGAGGGTTTCAGAAGCGTGCATGGCTTTCAGACAACATGAAGATATGTTTCAAAGCTGAGGTAGTCTCAGGAGGACTGGGTAGGATCTGCCACTGGAGTGGGCATGGATGGGGTCATGTAGAATTGGACCGGGTCAGGCTGACAATAGTGAATGCTCATATCACAGGATACCAGAGAGGCACCCTAGAATACTACTAACTATCAGTAATCAGAGTGGCATTTATTGATCAAGTACCACAGCCCAGACATGATGCTAAATGCATCGATAACTCTATCATTTAATCGACTCAACCTTATCAACCATTCACCATCCTTCCACTTGCATGGAGGAAAACTTTGAAAGACTAAGTAATTTCCCTAAGGTTAAACAGATAGTAAGTGGCTAGATTAGGATTTGGACCTTCAAACCCATCCTCCTAATTACCACGTATTGTTATTGCCTTTGTTTTCCAATCTCTCAACTAGCCCCCTTTTCTCAGCACCATAAGATACACCTGCAGCTTCCAAGAGAGTGAGTGGTCAGATAAAGATAAATATCCAGTGCTATCATAATGTCATCAGATCAATACATAGACAACAAAAGGTAGAGCTAAGTCTCCCAAAATATAAAAGATCCTCACGGCGGCATTGCAGTATTTGGTTCATTTGATGTGGATTCGGGCTTCTAGATAAAGAGGTCATCCTCTGAAGCAATACTGCTAATGCTCAGGGTTTTTTTTTTTTCCCGTAAGGGGGCCTTTCTTCTGAAACTTCAATTCACAAGTTTTATTTCAAGCTCATAGCTTCCTAAACGTCTGTGATGACACTTGATTGTTTCTCAGAATATGTCTCAAGGCAGGCAGCTATTATTCCTTGATCTTTAAGCCTCTTCTCTTTGTCCCTTTTACTTTCTCTCTTGCACATTCATTTCCTTCCCTAATTAGTTTAGACCATGTGGTCAATCACTTCAACCTTGGCGCCTCTCACCAAGTCCTTATATCTTCTCTTCATAGGAAACCCTAATGCAGAGCTGCTTCATGATCTGCTTCTCTTCTTATTCTGGGATGGTGAGAGTTGTTGGACAGGATCATCCTGATGCTCAGTTGATCCTGCCTTGGTAAGTTTTAGGTGTCAGCGTGACTGGCTAAGAGATGCCCAAAGAGCTGATGAAGTTTTGCTCTTGGCATGTCTGTGAGAGTATTTTAGGGAAAGACTGGCATTTGAATCTGAGGACTGAGTAGGAAAGGTCTGTCTTCAGTGTGGGTGAGCATGACCCAAATATATGAAATGCAAATTCTCCCTCTTCCTATTGAGCTTGGATACCATGATTCTGCCCTTGGGCTTCTAGCTCCTCGAGTCTCTGGCCTCTGGAACATGCAAAGGACTTACGGGATCCAACTGAGAGTTATGCTATTGCATTTTCTAGTTCTGATGCCCTTGGACTTGAACTGAGTCACACTACCAGATGGGTCCCCAGATTGAAGATGATCAACCATGGGACTTCTTGACCTTCACCACACAGCCTGATCCAATTCCTCTAATGAAACCCCTTTCATAAATTCATACCCGTATATCCTTCTGGCTTTGTTCCTCTGCAGAACTCTGACACTCACAGGTGTGGCCGCACACCTTCGGCCTCTCCACCCTGCCTCCGCCAACTTCTGTTCACCACGAAGTCTGAATCCAACCTTCTCAGCTCTTCTAAACATTCCCACTGTCCTCCCTGGCCTTGGTCTCTGCAGATGATTTCTTTCCCCGTCCCAGAGCAGAGAGAAGCACACAGCTCAGAATCTCCCCCATGTCCTATGAATAAGCTCAGCTTCTTACATTTCCCCTGTGCTCCCTGCTCCACCTTTCTTCCTGAGACATGAAGAGGGCATAATGTCTCCTCCCAGCCAAGGCTCGGTTCATCCACTTCTCATGATGAAAACAAAGTATTCTACATAAGATGGACAGATCTGATCACCTTTTTTGGTCAAAGCTGATGTTCATTGGTCCTTGTCCTCTCTCATCTTGCTGTGGCTGTGATGTAGACAGTTCCCTTAGCTCCTGATGCTGGTCTAAGCCCCCTGCCATGATCAACTGTAACCTGGAATCATGGGCTTAAATAAATCCCTGGTCCCCCTAAATTGTTTGGGTCTGGCATTTATTACAGAAATGAAGTTGTGCAAGTAAGAAGTGTCTTTCTTGGTCACTCTGTTTCCTGTGTTGAGTTAGGGTCTCTCTTGTGGAATCCTGAGTTCTGGGATTTCAGCTAGGCTGGCTGTCAGCTTGCTCCAGGGGTCTCCTGTCACCTCTTTCTGATCACTGTAATTACTGATAGGCCATCCAAACTCTGGTCCTCATGTTCGTGTGCCAAGTACTTTTTCCACTGATCATCTACCCAGTCCAGATTCAACTCCTCAAAAACTTTGCTTAAATTGATTTCCCATCTATCATCCCCCAATAACCTAAAGTGTGTGTGTGTGTGTGTGTGTGTGTGTGTGTGTGTGTGTGTGTGTGCGTATGCAGATTGTGAGTGCCCTGGAGGCTCTTGGTTCACGCCCTGGTGAGTCTGCACATCACTGAGTCAGTACCCCTTCATCCCCTCAATGCTCCCTTCGCCTGGGCTCCAGGAAAGCATGCCACCCTGCTTTGCCTCCTGCCTTTCTGGAGGCTCCTTCTCTTCTGCCTTGTGGATCCATCCCTCTTCTTCCTCACATTTTCTCCAAATTCCTTGAGGGTCTGACCCAGATATTTTCCATAATCCCACAGCGTGTTTCCCTCTTGGCCACAGCTCCATCTACCCAAACATTCGCTGGACAGGTATATCTAGAAGCTCCATAAATAGTTCTAGCCAAGCGTATCCAAAGGGAATCCATCTGTCATCCCCTCAAACTTTCTTCTTACATTGTCTGGACCATGATGAGCATTTCTTCCATCACCCTGTTTGTTTAGATCAAAGCATATAACATCAACCATGATTTCCCTCACACCCCAGCACCTGTGACAAATCCCTCACAAAGCTCCATTCCTCTGACTCTTAAGATTGTTCCCCATTTTGTTTCCAGAACTATGCTGCTTTGTAGATGGATGCTAATAAATAAAGGACTTATCCTGGTAGATGGGACATCTCCTGAGGGTCACTATCAACCTGGCTGAGTCCATCCACCTGGCTGTCCTGTCCCTAGTCTCCATCCACTTCAAGCTGGCCCACTTCCCACAAAGTGTAGGGGGTGGTGTGGTCTTTAAAATACAAGTGAGTGTCTCGCACTCCTGCTTACACCCAGCTTCAGACAGCCTCCTCCCTCAGGCACCTGTCATAGTGTGAGACAGTATTAAGTACTCAAAAATATTTGTTCAATGAAAAAAAATGATTGGGAGCTTAGCTAAAGAGGATTTCCACACATGCAGGAAGTCTAAATGCCCATTACTGCTGTGTCATTACTGTGTTTGTCCATTTGCAATTAGGACAGATTTGACTTCCCACACCAGAGCCACTGACTGGTCTTTGTTTTTTGGCTCCCTTCCAGAGATGGGCCTCAGAGGAGCATATATTTGAAAGGCAGGGATGTTGGAGGATGTAGAGGAGGTGATACAGATAAGGAGGGCCTTTGTTTCATTGAAATTCCCGCTTCCTGAAGCAAACATGGTAGTTCTCATGCTCACCCTGATTTCTGTCATTATTCATCTGTGATGATCAACTGGATGCCTGTTATGGGCATCCAGTGGGTCTCACCCACCATATTTTATGCACGAGTGTCTCAAAAGGGTGAGAAGGGCAGACAGCTCAAGGGGTCCACACTGCACAGCAGCTCAGGGCATGTCAGAAAGGACAGAATGCAAAAGGGGTAGAGTAGCTGCCCCACACTACAGCAGAGAGTCCCACAGGCTGCATGGGGGCAGATTGGAGGATTTGTCGAGTAAGTGGAAGATGCAGTCTGTTTCAGCCGAGCTTAGCACAAGGCTGAACAGACGGCTGACGCCAGAGCATGGAGCTCCTGGAGATGTGCCCCCTCCTACGTGGCACCGTGAGCTCTTCCTGTCGTGCAGCTGTGTTCTCCACACTGGGCCTGTAAACCGCCAACGCCAGCATCCCCTAGAGGCCTTAGAGAACTGAGCAAGATGAGAGCGCTGTGACTGCCTCACCTGCTCCAACCCCCCTCACTGCCCATGCTTAGCCACTCTCAGGAGTGGGGTCTAGGGGGCTAAGTGGCCCCACTGGGCTGTAGTGCAGCAGCTTCCTCAGTCTCCTGCCACCCTCCCGACATTATGTGTCCCAGATATTTCTTCCTCCTCCTTCTACTCATAATAGGAAATTGGGGCTTTCTGCCCAGATGAAACCCGGAGCAGATGTGTGTGTCTGAGGGTTGGGCTGCCATGTGTGGAGGCATACACTATCCTAATGCATGACAGTGACTTGGTGAAGGGGGGACATGCTGGCTTTCTTCCCCTGATGGCCTAACCTAGCCTGTTGTGTGCCCAGTCTGAGAACTCGCAGCCCGTGCTGTTAGGGGAGGTCTCGGCCTACTGTTCTAGGATTGGAGGAAACTGCAGATCAGTAGATCAGAGGTGAACGTTGACCTGCACCTGAAAGGGTGTAGCCTCAGCAGACTCTATGAGTGAAAGGTGACACTGAGCATCCATAGCGCAAGACTCCATGTCACCATGGAGCACAGTGAGGCCCACTGGAGGGTGGCCTCATTGCATGGTTGTTAGCATGCCTCTCTTTAGAGTCGTGCCAGTCATCTGTCTCCATGTTTTCCTCCCAGAGATGCTCAGCAGTTCTCAGAAGGACCACAGAAGAGTTTTCTGAGCAGTTGGGACAGTCAGAGGACTTCCTGCTGATTTTCTCTGTTGACACTCTCCCTATCTTTGTACAAGTCCCTGGACCACACCATGACAATGCCTCTGACTTGTTGCCAGACTGCCCAGGAGAGTGACAAAGCCACCTGGCACCAGTCTGCCTAAGCGAAGTGGAAAAGTCTCCAGCAAGCATTTTTTTCCTTTTTTTTCCTGTGGTTTGGGATGCTATGCACAAGCAAGCACCATGGAAAATTCTGGTATTCAGTCAGCTTCTGAATACTAAATAATGTGGAGAGGAAATGAAAGGAAATAGAGGAAGATGTCTTGGTCAGAAGTTTTTCTAATCGCTATGGATTTCCACCCCCCACCCCGTTTTAGTGGATTTGAGAGAAGAGGGTATAGGAAAAGGAAGGGAAAAAAATCAAAAACGGATTATTATCCTGAGCTGTTCTGCTTTTTCATCCTGAGCTGTGACAGCAGCTCTCTGCTTGCCCTATCTGCATGCTAAAGGCTGGGGATGATGCAGGCAACATATTGACAACTGAGCTAAGATTATAAGTTACTTGAATCTTGAAAGATAAAATCAATTAAAATGGAGCCTTTCACTCTCCAAGTAAATCAGCTTCTGGGAAGGAGGGAGGAAGAAAGAAAGCTTGCTTTTTTTGGTAGTGCCTGAAGTGTTCTAAGGGTAGCTGCAGCTGGGTCACACAGAAGAATAACTTGAAAAGCATCCTTTACTATAGCACATGGATTGTGTGTGCAGGCACGTAAACACACACACTCTGCAGACTTGGTATAAGTAGAAACTCAATGAAGACTGGTCTGCTTACACCTGCATATATATATATATATATATATATATATATATATATATATATACTCACATCCCTATGCACAATTCACTCACCTAAATGTTGTTCCATATCTGTTCCTATTGCAATGCTAGGCACAAGAGGCTTTAGATTTCTAAGAGATCCTACCAAGCTTGCAGTTTTTTCCCCCTTCTATCATAAAAATACTTTGTTATGTTTACAAATGAAAAAAATTAAACGTCTGTTTTAACTGGTGTGCTTTAGGACAACTCTCATAGGAAAATGTGACCTTTTCTACAGTCACATAAGAATAGAAAGGAAGCAAAGCAGAACTCCCCACCTCCTACTCCTGAGCCCCCAGCAACATCCACATAATAGCCTAGTACATACTCTGTGGGGGCGGTGGGTGGAGTGGGGGACTCTCATGTGCCCTGCAGATCACTGACTAGCCATTCTTGGGATAAACTACCTTGGACAAGAAGAGAGAGAAAAAGAAAGGAAGGGAGGGAGGGAGAAAGAGAGAGAGAGAGAGAGAGAGAGAGAGAGAGAGAGAGAGAGAGACTCCAAGAAGACCAGCTGGGCAAGATTTCTAGCACTTTCATCTCCAATTGGCAAAGGTATTGGCACTTTGGGATCTGCAGTTTAAAACAGTTTATGTTGAAACCTCTGAGCTTTTCCATGGATAAGTGGGGAATTAGGTGAGGGAAAGAATAAGACAACTACTTTTGGAATACCTCTGCCCTTCCTCATGGTGGATGGGAGTTCAAAGATTTAGCATCTCCTGGGGTTCCAAACCGAATGAACACAGCAGAATACAAACCACTGTGATGTGCTGCAGTCATGGTATTATTCAGTGGCGTCGGAGAGGGGAGCTTCGCATTGCATGTGGATATCAGCGACCTTGAGGATGTGAAGGTGATGCACTGGGGTGGATACTTCTTGGGTTGGACACAGGGAATAGCAGCCCTTTGGCTGGATCACAGGGTGTGGAAAGCTGATCAAAAAATACTAAGAATTTGATGGTGAGGCCCTGTTGCTGAATGAGGAGATGAGGGTAAATACTGAAAGAATCACAACTGGTAGAGTACAGATACTAAGTAACTAGAATTCTGGGTCTTGTATAGGACGTTTATCTCACCATTCCCCAAGGTTCAGGAAACATTGCAGAAGAGGAGGTGTAAAGAATGTAAAAGCCACAGATTAGGGAGGAGTGCTGCCAAACAGTGTCCTCTGGACATGACATGGCTGCTGCACTTATGGGCTCACTATAGCTGTGGTGATACCAGATTAGGGCCCTCCACATTGCCTCATGGAAGGAGGGAGTCTCAGGAGGATCACCTCTCCCTGAGGGGCTAGTCACGGCTAACGTTGCTGGAGGAAGAGGTGTCACTTTTATCAGTGGCCCTATCACTGGCAAGCTATATATGCTCTAGTCCACAGTCTATTGTGCGTGCTGAAGCAGGCATTCTAAACTTATCAAACTCAGTCACACACACACACACACACACACACACACACACACACAAAGCAGAAGGGGAACTAGTTGAGAAGGTTTTTGGCAGGAGAAGGAAGGGGGATGAGACAGTAAAAGGAGAAAAAAATGACTAAAATCATTGTTTACATGTATGGAACAATGAAAGAACAAAAAGGAAGCAAAAAAAATGTTGGGGGTCATAGACAGATTTCTTTGGGACCGAAATGCTTCCTACTCTATCCTACAGGCAATAGGAGGTGACGCACGGACCACAGACCCCCAGCCTGAGGATACTGTGACACGAGCTGAGCTTCAGGAAAACAGTTTGAATCAGCATAGCAAATGGATCTAAGAGAAAATGATGTTCACAGTCACTGTGTCATCAAGAGTTCAAAAACTGACTGGACTGGACCAGAGGGTGGAGGTCGGGAGCCCGGAAAGGGTAGCAGGGGCAGAGGGAAGGCCTGGCCTTCAGCAGCAGGGTTGATTCTCAAGTTCCGGGAACCCTGAGCTCTAGACAACTTGCAGAAGAAGCTGTACTTTCTAGCAGCAGGAACAGAGGGAAAGTTGGTCCTTGTCCTTTTTGTTTGTTTATTCCTTTGTATTTATTCTGTTGGTCTATTTGCTAGGGAAACAGGCTACTGAGGGGAGAGATAAAGTGAATTTAGCTTTAAAACAAATGGGTTTGTGATGTATGAGCTGCATCGATGGTGATATTTAGTCTTTTTCTCTGTGCTTACAAAATAACTAGGAGTGAACTCTCAGCTTAGGAGTTACAGGTAAGCCCACAATCAGTGGGTTCAAGGCCAGCTTGGGTAACTTAGTAAGATGGCTAACTGAATGTAAAATGTGAAAAGAGGGAAGAATATTTGCTTAGTATGCTTGAGGTTCAATGACCAATACTTGAAATACATATGTCGAGAGAAAGAAAGAGAGAATTCAGACATTCTCATCCATTGGAAGCTTTTATGAATATGGACAAGGAGCTGGGTTCAGGGTGGAAAGGGTTCAAAGTAGCCAGGATGGAACCTAAATATGTCCAGAAAGAGGAGAGAAGATATATAAAACCTCCTTATAAAAGTAAATCTCTTGATGAACTCATGTGACAACGATGTGGTCATAATATACACTTGAGTCTCAGTCTTATACCTAGTTCCCAAATATTCCCAAATCCTAATAACTCAGATGTCCCCCAGACAGGGAGAGGCCTGTAGGTGTGCACAGGAAGAGGAATGAGAGTCTAGGTAAGAGGAGCCTTTTGGTGTGCAGAATATGGGGGATACTCTACACAGGGAACCTTCTGGAAGGCAGTGTTTTCTACTTGTCCTAAAAGATGCAATGCAAAGTCAAACAGGCAGAAAACAAGACAAAAGTAGGACAAGAGAAAAGGAAAGTCAAATAAGACAGAACACAACCCAAGAAAGCAGCGCATAACCCAGTTTGCAGCCAGAGCTCTGTTGGGGAAGTAGCCACACAATGAATCAGCTAGGCCCAGAAACCAAAAACGCCAGACTGCTTGGAGTCCCCGTGGGTCCCGGAGTTCCTGGAGAGTCTATTCATGGCTTCCAATTTCCCCTCATCGGCTGCACATTTGCTTAAGAGTGATTCCATGCTGAATGTAACTCAGCCCGGGAAAAGGACCTTTGTGCCTTCTTTTCAAAGCTGAATTTCAGCCTGGCTTCAGTAACCACACACACACACACACACACACACACACACACACACACACACACACACTCCACCATCACCATCACCACCTACTATTAGTACTAGCAGCAGCAGCAGAAAGAGAGCTTGTAAGTGCATCAGAGGGCCTTGGGAGAGTTGCCCCACCCCCACCCCACCAACTCCTAACTACACTTGAGGGAAGAGGGAGGGAAGGGCGTGTAATTTGTTCATTTCTTACATTTTATGGAACACTTCACTTTGCTTTCAGCATAATTATTGTTGTACTTTTTGCTGTTTCCCATTTGCTGTGTTTAAAAAAAACCTTCACTCCCCCTGCACACTTTTCTTAATGCATTAAAATTAATAACTCGTAACAGTGACCTAATTTGCTTTGAGTACTGTAACTCAGGGGTTTTTGTTTTGGTTTTAGTTCTGTTTTCCCCCCCCTCCATTCCAGCACTACAAAACCCTTGACATGTTACTGTGGCAACAGGCAAAACTTGTAAGTTCATGAGTGGGCCCCAATGGGCTCATACAGCCCTCTCTTCTACCATTTCTTCTAGACATGCACATCTCCCCCTTAACCTGAAAGCCTTGGACTGAGTGTGTTGCAATAGGGTGGTTGGGGGGGTGTCTCACGGACTGAGTGTGTTGGGATGGGGCACACTCAGAGGTCCCCAAGGGCATATGTGATGACTAACGGCTCCTGCCAATACAGCAGCATCTCCTCATCTCCCCTAGGCTATTATGGCAGGAGTGTTTCACTGCCTTTGTCAAGATTTCTCCAAACTTAAGTTTCCTTGTGATTAGCATTTGCTTGACTGCCATGATCTAACTCGCTAAGGAGGTCAGTTGTGGGGTAGAAGTGGCCACTGCCTTCCCTTCATCTCTGGTCCATCGACCTCCCTGTAGGCCGCTGTCTTCTGCAGATGAGGCTCTCCAACGAGGCTCGCACCACAGCAGTCAGAGTACATCTGGCCCTGTCACATGTGTCACAGTCCTCGGGCCCCTCCCTGCTCTCGGAAGCTCGTTAGAGCCCTTTACATGGTCTATGAGGCTTTTCAAGGTCCACAGGTGGCATCATGCTGACCTTGCTGCCCACCAGCAACCGCTGCCATGCTCTGTCCCAACCGTTCTAACATTCTAGCATCGCTACGTTATGCCATGGGCATCTTTCTTCAGGTTTGGCATGGTTTGCTCTCTCTGCCCATCTCCACGCTCATACAGAGAAAGGGTGGGTGGCATCTGCTCACACAAAGCTCTAGGGCACTGGTCACCCTGCCTTTGAGCTTCCTCAGCCCTTGCTTGGCACTTGACTCAGCAAGTACTCTGTGTCCCATCTGTCTGGACGTAGTCAGGTGCATTGTGTGCCTGTGATTTTGACACCTCACAGTACCTGCCTATCATCATGCCCGCCTGTCAGAATGAACAAGTGAGGGAATGAGTGAGAGAATGGCTAGAATCCATTTCCTACCTCTACTTCCTTTTTCCCTCCCTTTCTTCATCTCTCCCCTTTTCTGTCTCTCTCCCTTCCCTTCCTCCTTCCCCCCTCCCTTTCTCTTTCCTGTCTATCCTTTCCTGGCATTTGTTTCATAAGCATTTACTGTTACATGAAAATGAAGGAGAATCTACAGAAAGATTTCTCTAGCTTCCAGGAGTATGCAGCTCTGCAGGCCTTTGAGATAGCCTTAAATAAGCTTCTTCTAAACATTCCTCTAAGACAGCATTCTGGGATTGCTGTCTTAGAGAACAGAGCTGGTTCGTGTCCACATCTCACTTTCAGTCCTCTAGGGCTGCCATCTTAAAGAATGGAGCTGGTTACGTCCACCTCTTGTTTCTGGCAGCAAGTGTAAGGAGAGCCGGAGAAATACCTTGACTCGGTTAATTCAGATGTGGAATACAGGCAGGCAGACAGCTTAGGAAAGACGGCCACCAGTGTCCCAATGGTAGCCATGAGACTGGGAACATGTTAACTCTTCCCTTAAAGCAAATAGAAACCCCAATGACAAAAGATATGGAGGACCAAGGGATTCCTGTGAACCCCTGGAACCCTGCAAGCATCTTGCCCTCAACCTGATAGGAGGGATAGATGGATGAACAAGCCACACCTGTCCCAAGACCAGGGTCAGGATTTTGTTTCCATAGCTACAAGGAGAAGGAAATCCATCTTCCCCCCCCAACCCCCACTACCCCAACCAGACAGCAAAAGAAAGAAAATAATAAGAACACATCAAGACATGGCACTGGTTTTTAAAATCCTGGTTAATGTGAAAATGATTTGAGACTATTTCCACGCTGTTTCGGTATGCTGTTGGCCTTTCTCCTGAGGTCTAGTGCCCCTTCTGCGTCTGCCCGACCTCTTAGGACCACATCATTGAGAATCCTTCAGCTGACACTCCAATTTGGGTCTCACACTGCCTCACGCCTGTTTGTCTCCGACAAGCAAGGACATGCATGCTGGGGTGCAGCGAGGCTTCCCGGGTCTCATCTGGGAGCAGCCAAGCGGGCCAATTTGGGGAGCCCTATTTCAAGGCTGATTTAGAGTGATGCATTTTAAAGTCTTGCTTAGCCACACAGAGACACAAACATCAACCTTCCTGTCCTTACTAAGGCTCTTGGCTCACACAAAAAAAGGGCAAGACTCGAGACTTGGGCATTAACAAGCATCAGGCTCATTCCTGGGGCAGTTCCTGCTCCAGCTACCCCAGCAGGCTGCTCCCGTCAGGACTGTGAGTCTGCTGTGAGCTCTTTCCCTGCGCATGGCCAGAATCCTAAGTAAGGGCAAAGGCCTGTGTATTTAATTTCCTTGTAAGTGAGCAGCTTCTATGCATTAGGGGGGAAAAAAAACAACAACACTCAAACTACGAATTTGTAATTGCTTGAGATTTCACCTCCTGGCCACACTTCTCTTCCTATGGAGTTATTAAAACCCACACAATATGGTCTAATAATTTATTAATAGTCAACATAAACAGATAACAGCTCACATAGCCATAACAGCCACTGCATGTTAAGTAATGAGAGGTTATTTAAACGGCGCTTCGCTCGCTGGAGAACAGGAGGCCTGGTTGAGAGTGTAGCTTTTCTGCTGTGGTGGCTGACAAGCTTACGCACACGAAGCTGCCTTGTGTCACTGTGACCCCATTTTCACAGGGAGAGGGGGAAGGTGGTCAGCCTCTGCTTTAAAGAAAAGACTTCTGGATTAATGGAAAGGGAACACACCATTTCCAGCCAGAGTGAAGGAAAAATTCAGGGCAGAACAAGAGCTTTGAAAGGGGTTCAACAGGAATATTTCTCCTATTTCCTCATCACAGTCCCTCCCTCAAACAGGGCTGAGTCTTTCTCACGGAAGTTCCTTTGTCTAAGCTACTTGGAAAATGAATCAGGGAACCTAAACTCATCACAGAGTAGGGACTTCCTGGTCCCTTCTGCCATCCCAGCCCCAATTTGCAAGCCCTTCTTTCTCAGAGTCATCACATTATCTGCCCTGGGGAACCCCTTTGCACTCTTTCAGAGAGTTTTATATCATTTCAAATTCAATAACAGATGCCTGGCAACCAGATTGGAAGGAAGACAGAAGGAAAATTGTCTTCATTTGTGGAGGATCCTACATGTAAAAAACATACCCCCAAGGAAGACACAAAAAGTATTACTGGAACTAATAAGTGAATTCAGCAAGGCTACAAGATGCAGGATTGATATGCAAAAAAAAGATTAATTTTGCTTTCATAGAGATGCAATGATCCAAAAACAAAATTAAGAAAACAATTACACTTACAATCACATACAAGTGTGCTCACTTCGACAGCACATATACTAAAAGTGAACCGATACAGAGGAGATTAGCATGACCCCTATGCAAGGATGATATGCAAATTCATGAAGCGTTCCATATTTTAAAAAAGGAAAAAACCCATCACATACAAGCAATATTGCACATATGAGATGAAAAAACCCGTGAAAATGTATATACTCTCCACTAAAAAGAAGTTGATGAGAGAGGTTAATGTAGTTCTAAATAAAGGAATAAACAATGAATGTTAATGGTCAGGAAAAGTAAAAAATGTTAAATAATGTGAACTTTTCCTAATTATCTTTTAGTTAAACACAAATCCTATCAAGAGCCCAGCAAAGTTTTAGGATTTGCTCATAAATTGTCAATGCAATGTTATGAATTACATGGAAATGCCCACTGAAAACTCATCCAGCAAATACTCAGGTACTTGCCAGTACAGACATCCCAGATGAAGCCCAGCTGGTCACACATGCAGAAAGATGTGAAATTGTGAGGGAGAATGGATAGAAAAGAGAAAGTATGAAGAGGAATAATAGGAAGAGGAATGGGATTGGGTAGTAAGAGATGAAAACATAAATTCATTATATTTATGATGAAAATATCAAAACATAAAAAAGAAATTGAAGCCAATGATCTCTGGAGGAAAAAAAATTACATGGAAAGAATCTGGAATAAAAGAAGAATACTAGAAAAAGTAAGGTTAGAAGACTTCAATTTCCTGTTTTAAAACATACTATACGCACTATAAGCTGCAATAGTCTGCACAGTGTGGGGCTCACAAGATGGCAGATAGATAAGTCAGTGGAGAAGAATTGATAACTCAGAAATAAATTCCTGTATTTATACTACTTTGGTCAATTGATTTTTTTAAAAAAAATTGCTGGAGGTATTCAAAGGGAGAATAGTATTCTCAACAAATGGTGCTAAAACAACTAGATATTGGTATGAGAAATATATAAATTTGGACCCTGGTCTCATATTGCTTCCACAGACAAAAAAAAAACCCTGAAATTGACAGAAATGAAAGAGCCAAAATTATGAAAACCTCTAGAAGAAAACTAGAGGAAATCTGTTGTGATCTTGAGTATTTTAGATTCACATAAAATTTAAGGCATAAAAGAGCATATTAAGAATTTTGACTTCATCAAAATTAAAAACATTTGCACTTGAAAAAACACTATTAAGAAAATGAACAGCAAAGTCACACACTGAGAGATCATTTTGTAAATTGTATACTTGATGAATCACATAGCCAGAGCTTTTAAAGAACCCTTGAAACTCAGAAACAAGAAAAGACAACCCAACTTAAAATGGGTGAAGGTCAAGAGAATGAGAATGAGAGCCACGGTCTGAGAGAAGGCATAATTTCTGGCATAGGACTATTACCCAAACATACAAAGAACTCTTAAAACTCAACGAGAACACAGCAAACCAGTGGGGTGGGGAAAATGGGCTGAATGGCCTTTTCCAAAAGAGATTAGCAGAGAAGGATACAAAAAGGATTCTCAGCATTGTGAGCCAAGAAGGAATTTCAAAATCACCCATGAGATACAGCTACACATCTCTCAGAAAGATCTAGAACACAGAAGACAGTACTGAGACGTCTGTGGAGCAGGAAGAATTCTCACTGGCTGCCAGTGAGAACACATGAGGTGCCATCTCTGGAAAGTCTTTGACATTCCATGTAGCCATTGCTGGCATTTACCCAACTGTCCTGAAAATTTGTGTCCACCAAAGACCTGCATATGGGTGTTTATAGTAACATTTCTCATAATTATCCAAATTTGGAAGCAGACAAGATGTCCTCAAATAGGTGAACAAACTACTTTATCCAGACAATGGAATATTTTTTTCAGTGTCAAAGCAGACATGAATTTCCAAGCCACAAAAATAGCATGGATAAAAATTAAGTACATGCTAGTAAGTGAAAGAAGAGAGTCTTAAAAGGCTATATACTGCATGATGGCAATTCCAGGTGTTGGGAGGAAGGGTTATGCGTATAACCCCAAGAAAGCAGAGTACAGAGGGACTTCAGGCCAGAGATCCCGCTTTGTATGATGCTGTAATAGTGGGCACCTATCTCTGAGTTTTCCATACCCAAAGAGTGTGGAGCAGAAACAGTGAGTGGGTCCTAATGTATCAATACAACTTCATTAAATAGAACAAATGCACCTTCTGGTGGGGACTTGGAATGTGGGGAAGAACTTGCTGCATAAGCAAAAGGACTAGAGTTATGATCCCCAGATCACAAGAGAATGGCAGCAATGAGAAATTTCAGCTTCAGAAGTCAGAGACTGGGAATCCTCAGAGCAAATTGGCTATCTAGACTTACCAGTAAATTCTGGGTTTGATATGAAATGTTTGTCTCACAAAGATTATGGAGGAAGTGTGATTGAGAGATATTGACTTTTGGCCTACACACACACACACACACACACACACACACATGCACATATGCACGTGTCTCATACATATATGTATACACACATATATATGCACACATGCACACACATACACACACACATACACTCAAACACACTTTACCATGGGAAAGTCTTGAAAGGAATTTTTAACCAAAGAAAATATACAAGTAGCTAAATAGACACATGAAAAGGTGCTCAACATCATTAGTCATCCAAGAAATCTTATTTAAACCATAATGAGTTACTCCTTTATACCCACTAGAATTGCTGTGATCCAAAAGACAAACAATAAAAGCTGTGGAAGGATATGACATCACAGGAATACTCACACATTTCAGGTGGGAATGAAAAATGCTGATGGCGGGTTAGAAAATGATTTGGCAGTTTCTTAAAATACTGGACATTAATTTACTATGTGGCCTAGTAATAGTTATTGGTTCAGGAGAAGCAAAAACATGTATCTGTACGAAGACACAGATATAAAATTGTATAATAGTGCATGCATAATGTCTGTGAGGTAGAAAAATGTCTACCTGTTTTCCAACAGGCAAGGGATAAACAAACACAGTGAAGCCATATAACAGATGCTAGTCTACAGTCACAGCAATAGCAACAAACTACTGATATCTGCTATAACACCAACAAACCCTCAAGTCATGCCAAGTGCAACAAGCCAGTTGCAAAATACAGCTATTGTACAACTCTGTTGGGATGAAGCATCCAGAAAAGATAATTCCACAGAGGTAGACAGTAGAATTGTTGTCTCAGCAAATACAGGGAATGAAGGTTGTCTGCAAATTGACATGAAGGATCATTTGGGGGAGATGGAATTGTTCTAAAATCAGATCGCAGTAAGGGTTACACAATGGTGCAAATTTACGAAGCTCTGCTCAATTGTAAACTTAAAGCAGTGAATTTTGTGCTACATAAATTATAGCTCAACAAAGCTGTTAAGAAACAGCAGATGCTTATTAAGGATGTCAGGAGGCTACATGAATGAGGAGGGCACACATGAAGGATACTACCTATCATTTACTTAACATAATTCCATTACTGATGAATGAGTCTTTCAGGAATACCTCCTGCTGTTCCTAGAGAGTGTCTATATTTATCTGGGACAGAGCTTCACACTGACATCAAGCAGAGACAATTGAAACCACCAAGCCCAATCCAAGTATCAGCTCCCTGGCAGAATGAAACAGGATAACCTTCAGCTTAGCCTGTGAGGGGATAGGAGTTGCCAGCTAGTAGGAAAGCGACCATCGCCTTCCAAATGCCATTCATTTATCTGAGTGTGGTCAAAAGTCCTGAACAATATAGTTATCACTTGTCACTTGACTGGCCTCTCCTTTGTACAGGGATTGGGTAAGGCTAGCAACTTACTTTTGTAAAGCACTTGCAAAGTGCTTTAACATACACTAGCTCCTCTATTCTCATAGCAACTCCATTGGTACAAATGGCAGACGCCGTTGACGCTGTTGGCGGACAACCTCTACAGTCATCCCAGTTCGAGGCAGGAAGATATAAGCACAAGTTTGTTAGGTGGGCTTTGGGAAAGATTTTGCTTTTCTGATACAAAAGCACAGAAGAGATTCTCTTTGATTCTCTCTGCTTCTCCATGTCTGGAGCAAAGACGATGCCATTAAAGGAAAGCAGTTGCATTGGACAACAGGAAGCAGCAGGTAGAAAAGGCCTAGAGAGAGACCAAGAGCATTACCAGCAGATGTTGTAACCTTGCTGAGCCAATTCTAGAGGCAGCTCCCTGGACGCTATGCAAAGTGAGATGAATGGATCCCTGCTTGTCACAGATGCAGAAACTAAGTCTGAAAAATGATGGAACCTAGCTATGAGCAAAAAGAAGAGAGGGGACTCGTAAGTAGGTTTCTACATCCAATAACACAGCAGAAAGAACAGCAGCAATAAAAGCCAGCTACTTAAGATGGGGCAAGTATCTGGTCTGACCCCATAAGATTTCCACATGTTCACAGGGTCTTATAACTCTTCCTGCTGGTGAAACATCATATGTCCGTTGTATGGATGAGCACACTGAGGCCAAGAAAAGTTAAGTGTATTTCTCAAGGCCATGTAGGTGGTGAATAAAGGGGTTGGGATTCTGAACTGACATGTGTTTTGAGTGCTATGAGGAAGTTTAAGGGCATGGAACACACCTCCTAGGATAAGTGATCAGCTGCTTTACCCCTCCCCTGATTGAAAGCGTGTAACGGGAAACAGATCTGGAAGATCAACACTAGGATTCAGATTAGCTAGCTAAGCCCAGAGAGTGGACCTGTGTATATGTTGCAGTGCTCATTCTTTACGCTGCAACAGAAGGTCTCTGGGTGCAATTGTCTTCTTGCTTGTTAAAAATCACTTTTATATCTTTCAAGAATCCCACACCGACTCTGGGATGTGGAGGGAAATATAAGGAAATATTCACCGGGCGATGTGAGGCTGCTTCTTTTTGGAGACAGGTTAAAAATCAAAACATAGACTGGGGAGATGACTCAGGGGTTGAAGTTTTTGCTTTGCAAGCAAAAGGACCCAAGTTCAGATCTCCAAATCCCACATAAAAATGCCAGGCAGAAATAGCAGCTGTGGCCTGGACTTTCAGCCATGGAATGCAGAGACTGGGAAACCCCAGAGCAAAGCAACAAGGAGGTAGAGCAATTAGGTATCCACAAGTGCATACACACTCAAGTGCCCTCACACACACACACACACACACACACACACACACACACACGCACGCACAGAAAGAAACACCATGTCTCTAGTAGAATTAGTTGTAGGACAGCAGTCTGGGAAAGAAAGAAAGTCCCAGGTGAAGAGCGGAGGCCAGTCCACATGGCTACAGGGCAGAGGCTTCAGCGTGAGAGGCTTCAGTGGGAGGCAGCCGGTATACTTGAGTCATCACGGGGGTCTGTGTGTGTTGGACTAGACTCAGAGGAAGGTGGTGCACAGACATCCTGAGGGACTTGGGGATGTTAATTGCAAAGTGTTCTGTCTCTTCACCAGTCGCCTCCCCCTCTGCGATGGGCAGTCACATCATTCATCTCCATTGGACCCAAATGAGTTGTTCAACCTTTAAGAGCTTAATTGGTTTTTCCTTCTGGGTTCCCTGAGCCCCCAACAATGACTGAATAATTGATTCACTTACACAGGGGCATCCAGAACTGATGGGAGAGGCTTTCAAAGGGCCATGGATTCCTGATCTAGAGAGAAGACAGGCCTCAGTGCTTCCCAGCTGGGACTTTGGTTGGTGTCCCCAGCAGCAACTTTATTCTCCCAGGTTCCACAGAAGGACCTCGCTGGCCCACAGCAGGTTCTCCAATCCAAGAGGCAGCTTCCTCTGGCAGGCTGTAAGCGTCGCCTCCATTTGGGAGATGAGGCAAGCGGGGAGGGGCTTTGGAGGCATCTTTGATATCTCCAGGAGATTTGTATTCCCCCCTCTCCTCAGGACCCATACTCAGGTCCATACTTGCCCCACCTCCTTCCTGCATAGCCTACACCTCCCTACATATCACTTACTCAGCATTTCTACCTTACAAGGGACTGAGAGTTCAGAAAATCTTATCACCCTGGAAGCAACCAATCGTCTCAGACACGTCATCCTCCTAGGCCCCTGAGAGTTGCATCTCCTTCCCATTGGGTCACTCATGGCCACTTGAATTAGATGCAAGGACATACACAGGCCCCAGGTGTGAGGATCATTAGGCAAAACCCTGAAGAAAGAAATCTAATTAACCTCCAGGGAGCTGCACCTTCTCTTCTCACCACCTTCCCCCAGCGCCATTGCCAACCTCCAGCCCCTTCAAACTTGAGGCTTACTCCATATTGCATTTCAGTGGAGGGGAATGTCTTAACTCATGGAGTAGGCCACCAAATACCCACTAATCCCAGGACAAGATGAAGCTCTAATCGCTGCAGGTCAAAATTCCTCTAAAGCTTTCACAGAGGCTACCAAAAACAGCATTGAATGAGAAACAAACCAGTGTTGGCCCCCATCAAAAACAGCCTAACTCATTTAACACTGAAGGTATATACAGTTTAAATCCTTTCTCTTAGATTAGAAAAACAATAGTTGTTTCTTTTCCTTTTTATTTCAGCAGGGTTCCAGATAATAAAAAGATTTATAATTAAGCCAGTAGATTTACTTTTGCCATGCCGCCCTAGATTATGAAAAAGTATAATTATATGCAATTAAAAAATGAACAGTATTTCTTACTCGAGTGAAGCTTTAAAAGTCATTATGAATCCATTAGCTCAGCAGACCTTACAA
Source organism: Typhlomys cinereus (assembly GCA_023101885.1). Classification (NCBI taxonomy): domain Eukaryota; kingdom Metazoa; phylum Chordata; class Mammalia; order Rodentia; family Platacanthomyidae; genus Typhlomys; species Typhlomys cinereus. The sequence goes on along the minus strand of JALPQD010000282.1, from coordinate 1,280,939 downwards.
ATGGCCTTCACTACCCCGGACTTCATTTAAATTTACAACCCAGAGCAGCAACTTTTCTCCATTTCTGTGTAGGGTATGGGTGTAGGTACATGTGTGTATGAGGGCATGCACACGTGTTCATGGGCATATGCACTTGCACAGTCCTCTGCCGTACCAGCAAGTGACCAGACATTCATTTGATTTCAGTCATGCTCTTAGTGCTTAAGTTGCCATATTCTGTCTAATCCTGTGACTCATGGTGGTTCACTTTAGGAGCCTACCACCTGGAAATCAGGGTGACTTTCTAATTCTTCTACTTTAGGTTTTCCCTACCCCCTCAGTGACTGATTGAGTCCTTTAATGCAAACACACCAAATGAGGCTGTGTTGGTCATGAAACTGTTAGGATACCAGACTCTGGCTACTTCGTCTCCTCTAATGTCTTCAGCTTCAGTTGTCCTGGTGGGTTGGGTTACTGAGGGGTTGCCTTTGGCTTTTAATAGTTGTCTCATTTGTCCGGGTAATTACCTAGTTTGATGAAAGCCTGATTTGTTGACTACCAGGATCGATTGATCTATACGATTCTGACACTGTTCATGAGTCTATCTCAATCGAGCCTTCATGTATGACAATGAGTTTTAATTACTGAACATTTCAAGTGCATGTGCCTGGATCTTCTTGCATGTGTCACTCTCTTCTGTGCCCTAGTATTGGAATCGTCTTCAGAGGCCTCTTTGGCAATGGTCCAGGAGTTACAATAAAGCATGCAAACACATAAAACCCTAGACCAGCTAGCTTTCACTTGACTGGCCAAGACTGCTATGCTCTGATTTCCGGTTTCACTACGTTAGCCTAATGGCATCACAGCCTTTGGGAGTAGCTTCAGTTCGGGCTAGCATCAGCATCACTTGCAAAACAATTTTTAAAGAAATTGTACAAATGGATCCTAATCCAGACTTGTGAATCAGAAGTGGAGTTTTAGGGCTGGAGAGGTGGCTCAGGGATTAAGCCTCTGCCTTGTAGGCGGAAGGTCCTGAGTTCGGATCCTAGACCCCACGTATAGAGCCGGGCAGAAGCGGGGGCGGCCTGCATTTCCGGTCCTGGTAGGGCGGAGCCTGTGAATCCCGGGGCGGAGTAAACAAGGAAGCGGCAGTCCATGGTGGTTCACGAATTCGTCCGTGGTTCTACACACACATACATGCACACACACACATACACGCGCACAATTAAATAAATAATAATAAAAAAAATTTTTTTTAAAAAGTGGAGTTTTAAAATGTGCACTTAAAAGTCATTCTCCAGAGCAGGAAAGGTGACTCAGTGGATTCAAATGCTTGCAGCACAAGCATGAAGAATGGAAGTCAGATCCCCAGAAACCATGAAAAACTGGATGCAGTTGTATGCATCTGTAATCTTGAAATGCAAGGCAGAGAAAAGAGAGTCCCCAGAAGCAGTGAAAAACTAGAAACCCTGCCTTAAACAATACAGAAGAGGAAGACCTTCATCCAAGGTTGTTGCCTGACCTCTACATGAGTACAGTGGTATGCACAAGCCCACACTTGACACATGAGCATGCGCATATATAAAATGTATAGAAATCTCTCTCCAAGTGCTTGTGAGGCAGTTGGTCTGGCATAGGGCATTTACTGATATGGGCATCACTCAAGTCCAGATCATGGACACATGTAAGGGAATCACAGAAAAGTCATTTTCCTTGTCGCCTCCTTTTCTCAGACCTCAGACACACGTCTAAATGAACAAACTCTCAGGGACAAAACAAGATGCCTCCAACTCTAATAGTCTTCCCTAAGGTAGCTGCGGGAAGATCAGGTGATTCACCCAAGGCAGGGGGCGTGTCTCCCAGATGTCGATCTCTATTGTCACAAGCCTTCTCTCTTAGTTAATTTCTAGTTTGTATGTGTTCTAGTTTCTTTTACACACTTAATTTACTGGAAGACATTCACAAATTCCTTAAAAACTAAAATGCTGCAACACTCCAAAGTAAAATGTAAAGAGATAATAAGTGAACCAAGGGGAAAAAAGAGCAGAGGACTAGAATTCAGAAGGACAGATGTTAATACCAGCTTTGCCATATCATAGAGGCACATTCATGCAACACCAGTGTTCTGGGCTCCAGTTCCCTCCCTCCCTCCTTCCCTTGATCCCTCCTTCTCTCCCTCCCTCCCTTTCTTCTTCTCTTCCCTCTTTCTTCCTTTCTTTTGTGATGTTACTACATGAACTTTTTAATTTTTAAGTCCTCACATATTTATTACTCATTTTTAAAATTTTTGTGCTTCATGCACATAGTGAATTTGAACATAGTGAATTTATGATATTTAAATACCTTAACCCCTCTTTTACCCAATACAACCCCTATTCTTCTCTATTTCCATGTCTTTTTGCATGTGTGGCCCATATTTATTACTCATTTTTAAAATTTTTGTGCTTCATGCACATAGTGAATTTGAACATAGTGAATTTATGATATTTAAATACCTTAACCCCTCTTTTACCCAATACAACCCCTATTCTTCTCTATTTCCATGTCTTTTTGCATGTGTGGCCCACTGAGTGTCATCAAGCATGTGTCTTGAGTACTTGCTGGAATATGAATCATATATCAGTGGGTATACTAGTGAGGAAAGCCTCTCCCACCCTCCCCAATCAGCATTTAACCTGATCAGTCTCTCAGGGAGGCTACAGGGCCTCTTGAGATGACTTTGGCTTTTAAGAAAGGTTGGGTTAGATGATGCTGAAGCTCCCTATGGCTCAAGTTTTCTTTGGGAAGACAGCATACAATACAGTGGAGAACAGTGCATCCCTTCAAATCATCACATGCAACATATGGCCATAGCAACATGGCAACAAAGATCCAGGACACCACTCAAATAAAGGGGTCAGAAAGCTGACCCCTTCTGTGGAAGTCCTGCTCACTGGTCAGTTCTGTTCTGCTCTGTTTTCTCACAGTTGGAGGGGTCAATCATAAGCCACACAAAGACAGCCAACAGAGAAGGGCAACCAGCATTTATCAGAGTGTTATACAGTGCATGCTGAAGGTGTTTTGGATATTATTTTAACGAATGGAGTCCTTGAGTGTAATAAAATCGCAGAGGTCTGAATGTCTTGGCCTTCCTCTCTGCTCATTCTGTCTGATCTCTCCAGGGTCATGCTCTTTCCCTGGGGACTCCCCCACTTAGTCTGCTGTTCACCATGTAATCTCCTGCTTTCTTCACTCCAAGCACTTCAAAGTTGTTTATGAACTTCCTGCCCCATACCCACTGCCCCCCAAAATGGTTAGGAAAGTTCAGCAGATTATCATGCAGGCAGTAAAAGACTGTCAGGAACTTCAATTTGTCATATTAAGGAGGTTACACAGCTGTGGAGAGAAGCATTAAAGGATCTTATTTAAGATGTGTCCCAAACCCCCACTCACTGCAGACAAAGTCTCTGGGAACCAGCCTTTCTGTTCCTGCTTGCACATCTCTGATGAATGTTCTCACTTCAAGAAGCCCAGCACTGTTCTGGGGGGTCCTTCTCTTGGACATCTCAGGATAGGTCTGGGGTGCTTCTGGGGCTTGGAACAGCTCCCATGACCAAACATTCATCTTTATTTATCCTTTCTGGCCTCTCACTAGCCTGCTGATGATTAAAACCTTACTCCAGCAGAAAGCTGGATTCCCCGAAGGAGTCACAGTTTTCCTCTGCCCTCCTCCCTACAATCTGATAGCCTTATCACCATCATCCTCAGAAAGTAGCTCCTCCCCTTATGGATTGCATTTGTACAGACTTTGCTTAGACATGGCTGACTTTGCCTACGAGGAATGTCCAGGCATCTTATGCCATGCCACAGAGTGTGGGTGAAGGACGTGCCCAAGACAAGATTAAATCAGCAGACAGAAAGATAAATGGACAATGACACATTTTTATCAAGCCCATCGCAGAGCTTGCATGTCATCTGGAGTGGAGGACAGGGAAAGGACAGGCCTGCAGGGTCCTGGGGCCAGAATGACTGATGCGGGGGTCAAAGCTTGTCCTACAGGGGAGTCATTAAGAGATGATCTCTTGGAAGTGGTGGAAGGCCACTTGTGTTCTCTGTGTCCTCTTACTTTCAGTAACATCCTATTTGAATGAGGAAGAACCAAGTAACAACAGATTGGCCAGCCTCAAGGTTTGAGAGACTCTGTGGTTTGATTGAGGTCTGGTGGTGTCTTCGTAATTGAGATGATCGGGTGCTAGGTCAGGAAACTTTGTCCAGGGCTCACTGTGGAAGAAAGTAACGCTCAGGTTGACAGGAAGAAGATCAGAGGATGAGGCTACGTGTTTTTGGTCACTGACATCTTCTGGGAAGGTTAGCTCAGCGTGGTCTTCCTAAGCCCTACCAGCTGAAGGTCTGCTTTCTGTGCTGCTGGCCAATCCCAGACAGAGGAAGCTGAAGCGATAGCTTTTAGATTTGTTGCAGAGATCCACAAAACCCTCTCGGTGGCCCCCTAATCCCTTCCTAACACCTGGAGGGCTGCAGAACCACACCAACCTCCTGTGGCTCTGCTCTCAGTCTAAGCTGGAGCTGAGTCTAGCGACTCGAATCCCCTCCTCCAGGGCTCCTGGGGCTGCTAATTCATACTCGCATTAGCTTTCATTTGGATAACAGCATGGGGGATTGTCAGATATTGGCTCTGACCAAATTTAATCTGTAGGCTGTGCTCTGCCCTCTTTCTACTTGCCTTTTATTCAAGACCCTAATGAAGAGATTTAGCGGATTGGTTTACGGGGAGTCCTATCTGGAATGAATCTCTGCAGCCCCGCACGCTTCTGCTGCTCCTCTGTCCACTCCAATCAAGAGCTCAGGCCCTCGCAACTCTCTCAGCTCTGAAACAAATTAAATCTCGCTGACAGACTCGATCTGCCTCGAGTTCTCCGTTATGCATCGCTTTGGGTTTGCCTCGGCAATGACAAAACCGCTTTGACACGTGTGCGGATTATCAGCCTGCATTCTCCGGCCTCCGCCACCCCTCCCATCCCCAAATCCCCATGCTGTCCAGTGTGATTTTTGTAATAACAAAACCATCACTATCCTTCTGGGGTGTCCCAACACCTGTGGCTGTTCCACCGCAAATCAGCGAAGTAGCCGCAAGTGCGGCTGGGCGGGTCTGTAGCAGGGAAGGACATTACTTCCATCTACCTCATGGGGACTGTGGAAGGCTTAGGAACTTCTTTCCTCACCCTCCTTGGGAGGCGGCACATCTCCTGCCTTTCAAAGAAGCCATTCTCTCTCCCTTGCCTCCAGAAGGTCTCTAGAAGAACGTGGCCTGGGGCTGTCGGTGCCATTTTAATCTGCACTTGTAGTTTAGCAAATCTTCAGAGATGTCCCTGCAGGCTGTGAGCAAACAGATCTCAGATTTCTCCCAGTGCCTTGGGGAGGCTGCTAACCTACCTTCACTTTAATTGCCTCATTATTCACAACAGATGCTCCCTCCCCCACACAGACTCCTTCAGGTTTCCTTGGGATGGCTGGGAAAGGTGTGTGTGGGGGGCATCCCAGCAGGTGGACCACCCTGGAGAGAGTGACATTGCAGAGCACGTTGATCATACACTCTACATTTCCAGGCTTCTGTTAGTTTCAAGGGTGGTTTTTCTGGAATGAGTAACTACGATGATATTGGCTGTATTCCTGACTTGAGACTGTTATGGAATTCTGCTTATTAATGGACACACTCATCCATTCATCAAACATACCTTATACTCAAGCTCTTTGGGAAGGTTGCGTGGATTGGGGTCCTGTTGGAGCTGGATGCAGGTCCCTAATATCATCCTTGCTGTGTTTTTTTTTTGTTGTTGTTTGTTTGTTGTGTTTTGTTTTTTGCTCTCGCTTACCTGCTTCTACATATATTCCTTTTGACTAACCCAGTCCACATAGGAGCCACCATCAGCATGGATGAATGAACCATTCAAGCACAGAACTATCATGTCCTTGCCTGATGTGCAGCTCTCTTCAGCCTTCTGCCTCACATACTCATGAGATTTGGCAGAGCTTGTGGCACCCGCTACAACTCTGGAGCTCTTAGCATCCCGGAACCCGAGTTGTTCGTTGGGAAAGTCAGGTAGTTGCAAACCAGAACCAGAACAGACAGTTTCCCATGTGGAACCCAGAGCTCTCAAGTGGAGGACTCAATCCCATTCTGAGCTTAGATGTTAGAACTCAAGTTGTAAGTCATCCCCACAAAATGACCAGAAGTCGCTACCCAGTAAATGAGAGGTTCTACTCCAGACTGTGGCTTTGAGGCTTTGGAACAAGCCAGCCACTCTGGTCTCCCACTTTGTCTAGTGAGATGGATGAAATAATTGTCAAAACATACCACCCACCACACTGGGAAGTTGTAAAACCTGGGCTATAATTTTCTTTCTTGCCCATTGATTAGGTCACCTTGTCCAGTATTAAATTTCTCTGGTCCTCGCTACTAAAATTCCATCCTACCTTACTTATTTATACATGATCATAAAAGCATTAATAGGCTGTGTTCACAAAATCTACAGATAGACTAGGTGCTCAGAAGGTGACTTTATTCTCTAAATTTCTATAGATTAATTGACTAATTTAATTGACACAGCTTGAGAAGGTTTTTCATGTCATTCACTATGATCACAGCTCATAAAATATGACCCAATATCTACAAGAGGAAAGACATTACATAGATAACATTACATAACTACCAAAATCAAATGCTTAGATATTCTGATAATAGGGATATCAATAATGACTGATATTATGAATTTAATACGTATTATGCACTGGGGACTCAGACCAAGTGTCTACATGGGTTTTTGCTATTTATTATCATGAAATAGCCTTTCAAGATAAATATTACTATCACACATGGGCTGATCAATGTTTCCAATGCAACTAGAGTATATGGAGCTTATGCTAGGTACTTGGTATAATAACTTAGGTATTACATCTTCAGGTATAGAGGGGATAAGTGACCTCCTGGCCATATAGCTAGTCAGTGGTAGAAAGAACCAGAAAAATAAGTTGGCGCAGCATTATAGCCTAATCCACCAGTCCTCAGATATACCATTGTTTGGGTTCATGATCTGAAATCTTTGGAATGTCCTGTCAAAGTAGTGTTTCTAAACCAACACCTTATTCATTCCTCAAGTCTTTTGTCCACCCATCTTCTCCCACTCATGGGTCAGCTTTCCCATATAGGCTCCTCTTCCTGTGAAACGGGTGTTTTGTATTCCTGGGCTTTACTGATTCTTTTTCTCAATTTCCATCTGAACACTGTTATTTTCTTCTTGTCCTCCACTCTTTACTCTCTCCATCACCTTTCCTCGAATACCTGTAAGGAATCTACCATTGTTGGATTTGAGAGGAACAAAATGTGAGCACATATAATACAGTCTGGAGAGGAAGCAGAGGCAAAGAACCCAAGACCAACTTTCCATGAATCTGGAAATATGGACACCCACATTTGAAATGTGACAAGTTTCAAAACTGAATAGGGCCTTCTGATTTTGAAATCACAGTTGATTTCACGGTATAGCCTCAAGGGAAAAGACTGTACAAAGTATGGGCACACACAACTTCAACATAAGGCACTCTGGGTCTGATTCTCATGCATCAAGTGGGAGACAGTGTGGCCAACAACAAAGATGGGTTTTTGTAGCTGTTACAGACTGAATGATATTAAAAAGAAGCCCTGTTTTTCATGTACCTAGGAAATCCATGCTGTCTCAGCACCCGAGTGAGTAGTCTGGTTGCTCTGATGGCCAATATGATGTATAGTTTTTGGCCCAGTTGAGATGGGAATCCTGATGTTGGCACAAACAGTGAACTGGCCTGTGTATACCATTGTCATGAAGCCTCGAGATGCTATTTGATGAAACATGGCACCAGCTCCTTGAGGAGGAGCTCAGCTGTCCCCAGTGCTGCTTGGCTACCCCCAAACTCCAACACAGTTCATTATTTCATAAGAAGTTTTAAATATGAATTGTTCATTAAAACACATATTATTGGATGTTTAACTACCGTGTAATTGATTTTCTATCCATTTCCTAGCGGTTAACCCTCAATAAATGGTTTTTGTAATCAACTTAAAGTACAATACCTACCATGCTTGATATCTTTCACCCATGATTTAATAAGAAACCAATTCTACAGTATTGAAATTACACTTGATAATAAAAAAAATGGTCAAGTTTCGAGAACAGCATTAAAAAAAAAAAAAACAAAAACCTCCTACCACCATGAACCTATCCTTCTTTATGGAGATGCCTCAAGGCGATTGAAAACTCAACCCAACCATCAGAAATCAGTCAGGGTCCAGGAAAGTAAAGCACTAGGCTCAGGGTTAGGAAGCTGCAGGAGTGGTGTCACACACACACTTCAATAATCCAATGAGACATGGGCTAGCTTTTTCCTAGGGCTAAGAGAATGAGAGCATTCTGACAGACCCAGGCATCCCAAATTCAAGAAAATAATTAACCAGAAATATGCATCTGAAGGACCCATGTATTGGGCTTCCTTTCTCTGAGATCCTCTTTCTTCTTTCTCCTGGTGCTTTTCCTCCTTTCTTTCAAGACCTCTTGAAAATTCTCATCTGCTCAGGAAGTCTGCCTTGAATGGGAGGAGAAGAAAAGGTGGCTGGTTAATGCATGGAGTGAGCTTTCGAAAAGCAGCCAGCCAGAAGGGTAGAGCAATTCAGAAGTCAGAGATGTGAAAGGTGGACAAATCAGCTCTGGTTGGTCCTTGAAATCTCTGAAATTCTTACTCTATCCCAGCCGTTGCTGCCTCTAAGATGCGCTCACAAAGATACACGCCTCACAAAGCACCCAGGGCTGAGGAAAGAGTGAATGAGATGATAGATGTACAGCTTGCAGGGAGGCACCTGGCACACAGCAAGAGTGGAAAGTGTTGGCTATTCTGGCTTTACATGCATTAAATAATCCCCTTCAGTAATAGCACACATGGTGAGAAATAATAAGAATCAATCAATAAATTATTCATTCATACTATTTCCTTAAATTCTTAGATATGAATGGGCTAAGTCAACAGATACGATTTTTGGGGGGCGAGTTCTAGACTAATTGTTTAATCTTTTCAGAAATGTATGTAGCATATGGGCTCCCTGGGCATCATGACTTGGAACTCTTTGTGAAGTGGTGAGTCTTCTGTCAGGGGAAGTTAGTAAGAAGCAGCAGAATGACCTTTAATTGGCACTACTGTAAAGGGAGCTGATGTGATTTGTAAGTAGTTGGCACCCTCAGTCTCTTCTCTTCTTGAATTTTAAGATTCTGATCCTTCTAGAATACTGAGACAGCAATGCACATGCATCTTTCTGCAGAGAGAGACACGAAAGTACATTTCAGACTGGAAGCACATAGGCTGCTTCGATTTTCCCTGGATGCTCTTGTGGGTGGAGATCAAAGGCTGAGCATCTTCCCATTCAGCTCTTGACAAAAGAGAGAGATTGCAGGAGTAGCATGCTGCTGTTAGACAAATAGGGATCATCTTCTCAAAGGGCATTTTCTTCTTCCTGGTGAGTGGGAAGCCTGCTGTATCTAGGACACATTCCCAAAATAAAATTCAGTGGCCACCAAGTGACTCAGTGTAGCAGCCTTCATTCTGTAAGAGAGGAGGCTTGCTAAGAATGGCAGGAACCACCCACAGATGGTCCGGGTACCAGTTGCATCAACAGATGCATACACAACACTTCCCTTCCCTTCCGAGCATCCAGCCAAGTTCACATAGAGTTCTCCACAGTGTACATTCAAATCAAAATAAAGACTCCAAGAAAATCTGCACATCTTTTGGGACCCAAGATAAATCAGGCAATGGGCCCAAGAGGAATGTGAGACATTTGGACACTCTTCTTCTACTGAGCATTGAATCATTTTCCAGTTTTAAAACCTTCAAGGATACCCAATGACCACATCACCAAAAAATGATCTCCATTGTTTGGTGGTTAAGGTATTTCAGGAATGGTTCCATTTGTTTACCTAATGTTACATCTCATAAAACATTCCAGCTCACCCAGGCTGAACTTCTCACTAGCACTACCTGTCTCTCATCAATCATTCTAATCCCTTTCTTCAGGTCTTTACCCAAGCTTGTCATATTCCAAGATACTATACTTTTCTTCTTTACATAAAAGATATATCCTTTACAGGGGCACTGATAGGAACATGTTGGTCAGCTAACGCTGCTGCTCTGTTCTCTCTCTCTCTCTCTCTCTTTCTCTCTCTCCCCCTCATCATTATCACCTCACTTTACAGAGTTGAAGGGGGGGGGAGTGGAGAAACATAAGGTTGATCTGCATGCTTATCTTAGGAATTCGAGACATTAGGTTGGCCAGTCAGGAATCCTGTTTGTTTTCAGAACTCAAACTCCTTTGCATAAGAAGTGATAAAACAGATCTAGATTGAAAGTTAGGTTTGTTAAGAGAGTAAAGATCAACATTCTCTCCAAAGAAGAGGACTTATCAATTATTAGTCCAGTTAGAGAGAGCCAGTTGGTGCCCAGGAGGCAAGATTACTTTTTTAGACAGGAGAAAGTTCAAAGATACAAATCTTATTTATGAAGGAAGAAGTTTCTCAAGGTAGGTGAAGAGAAATGTTCATGAGTTCTGAATTGAATCCAAATTTTCAAAGTCCCATTGGCCATGCGTTAGTTGGCTTTCTATCACTACAACACAATACAAGAAATAACAAACTCATAGACAGAAAATGTTTATTTTACACTTTAGGGTTTAGATGGTTCAGTACATGGTCAGGAGAACCCACTGTTTTAGGCTTCTGGTGGAGATGCTGGGGAAAACATGGCAGAGCAAGCCTGCCCTGGATGCTTCCTAGAAGCTGAGGGCGTGACTAGCAAGGACTTGAGGGTCTCACATTCCACCTCAAGGCATGCTTTCAATGACCTAGGGACCTTACTTCAGGACCCACCTCTCAAAGATTCCACTACTTAATAGCACTGCTCTGGGAAACCAGGCCTTAACACCTGGGCCTTGGAAAACATTCAAAATCCAAACTCCGGGACCTCTTCAAGAGCCACTGGCTGTTTACCTAGCATTGATGTCAATCACTCATAGTGAGGATCACCTTGGAGGAGAGGAAGCTCATGTGCCTTTTGCTTTCAATCAGGGCAGAAGAAACAGAAAATATCCAATACTGGAGGCAGCCGAGATTGGAAAGAAGGGTGGCACACCACAAGAGAATGCTCTGGGTGTTTGATAATGGGCTCTCATACTTCTGATTTTCCCCTAATTAGAACATAAGCTTCAGAAGGCCAGAAGCCGTGTTTTACATTTTCCAGTTTATTGCCCACAGCATCTGACTCGCTGAAGCACTCATGGTAGCTGCTCAGCAATGTCCTAGTGAGCAGCGTGAGTACTAGGCCTCAGGAGAGAGCTATGGAGGCATTTCTGGCTCAAGGTGATGCAGATCTGCTTAGGGAAAAGACCGAACAGCAAACAATGCTGAAGAGGATGTTACTAGCGTGCGGGAAACTGGGATGCAAGGCTGAGGCTCCAATGAGCAGTATGTGACGGTGTCTTCCTCTTCATGGAATGACTAATTGCCTTGGGGAATCAGGCACTATGCCAAAACAGTGGTGCCAGTCATTCATTTGGAATCAGTGTTACAAGGAGGAGATGTGAGCCTTTGAGCCCCAGATCTCCTGTTTCAGCCAGTTCTGCACACAGCCAGAGGAACTGGTAGAGGCTCCCTGGACATGACTGCCACGCCGAGTCTGCAGCAAAGAGCTCTTCTGGAGAAAACAAACAGTTGACCAAGGAAAGGGAAGGAAGGATGGAAATTACACATTCTGAAACAAGCTAATCATGTTAGCTAGGGCAAATGTATGTCTATTTATCCTAAAAGACACCAAAGAAGATAGAAGAAGTAGGAAAGTTTTAAGAATAAATGGAATTTTGTTTATTACTTATTTGCGTGCGTGCGTGCATGTGGAGAGGTCAGCATCAGATTTTTTCTCAATCTTTCTCTACCTTATTTCTTGAGAAAGTGTCTCTCACTGGATTTAAAGTTCCCAATTCATTTGGACTGGCTGATAGCAAGTCCTTGGGATCCTCCTGTCTCGGCCACCCCAGCGCTGGGGCTGCAGCATAAACCACCATGCCTGGCTTTTATGTAGGTGCTGGGGCTCAAACTCAGGTCCTCATGCTCACATGGCAAACCTTTACCACCTGAGCCTTCTCCCCAGCCCCTTGTTTATGACTTACGACAGTCGACAGGAAAAAAAATCTGTAGAAAAGAAAAATGAATGTGGCAAGAAAAAAATTTTCATAATGAAGTTTATTATTTTTGCACAATTAATATATACTAAAAGATGCAAGTTTTGGAGGGAGTGGAGGATAAAGAGAGAATGAGAGAGACATATATGTAGAGAAAGAGAAACATACAAAGAGAGAAAAAGATAGAAAAAGAGAAGAGAGAGAGCACTCAACTATAATAGCAAGACAAAAAGAGCTGATTGCTAGCAGCAAATAATCCAATTGGTCTCCAATTTTTCACAGAAGAGTAACTCTTACATGTTTAAGCCACAGACTAGCAAGCATGAGGGTTTTTTTTTTTGATTTCTGCCTCTCCAGGGTCTCTCGAATGGCTTTTCTGATATACTGTTTTTATATAAATTCTGCAGTGACTTTTCCCTGGTGTTATTAGTTGTTTGGGTTTTTCTCTGCCTGCCATAGACTTATTTATGTGATTCTGATTTAGATCTTTTCTCTTCCCCTTTCTTTCTTCGCTGAGGGTTGGTATCACAGGGCAATCTGTCTAGAGGCATAGCAACAAGAACCGTGTCTGGTGGAATTCTGTGTGTGTGTGTGTGTGTGTGTGTGTGTGTGTGTGTGTGTGTGTAGGACTGTGAACATCTTGCATTTCAGCCCGTAATAGTTCCTTGGGTTTCCGAATGAGGGTGGTTGTGATGTATTTGAGGTCAACCCTGCAGGTTATGGGAAGATGGGAAGTTAGTCACAAAGCTTAAATAAATGAATAAACAAAAAATATGTAGAAGCCTGCTTCAGATTTGACATTTTATTTTATAGTCACATTAGAGCTGAATTCAGACTTATTTTATGCTATTAAAGTTGATTATTTATCCCTTCAACAGAGAATTTATTGATTTACTTAGAGTTCATTCCTGATAACATGAAAGATCTGTAAATTACAAAATGTCTGGGGGCGCAGAGATGCTTAACTATGCCCCCTGTCTTTCTTGCGTTCTACCTCTCCATCTCTGTGTCCTCCTCTGGCTTTTGTACAAGACTGGGTAGGACAGAAAGGACATGGCCCCACTTGTTCATAATGGAGGGCGTGAAACATCTTTTCAAATCTCACAAGATGGCTTGATTCACAGTGCTGTCTGCCTTTCAGCCCAGACAGGACCCCGAGAGGTCTTCTCCCAGCTCAGCAGGCAGTTGGTCTTAACTGAGGACTGACCACAGTAGGCTCTACTTTTGTAGATGACCCTGCTTAATCTTGAAGAACTTCCATGGCTCCATGCTTCTTCCTCACGGAAGGTACACCTTTCTCTCCTGGAATCCTTGCTTACTCTTAGGTCATGGAAGCAAAAACCAAAACTAAAATAGACTAAGTAGGAGGTAGCCCTCACTTTCACTCTCATCTATGTACCCAAATGCTGGTTAATACAAATCTGAGACTTTAACAAACTGAAGCTGAGAGGTTGGTAAGATAGAAGGGATGGGGTCGCTCTTGCACTAGCTCTTCCCTGAGGAACTGCAAGCTTGCATGGGTCTGCGGTAGGCCTTTGGCAGTGGACTTCCTATGGCAGCTAATTTGAAGCATGACTTAGGGACGAGTAGGGTGATGTGGGAATGGAGAAGATGGAGAAGTGAAAAGCAAGTTGCTTCAACCCCTTAAGAAAGCATTAACTCTAGCAAATAGCAATGGCTTTGAAAGCAATTGACAGAAAGCTGGCTTAATCCTCGTGCTGGAGATACTTACAGCTGCCCACAGTTTTTAATTAATACACTGGGCTCCCTAACAAAAGGAAGGAGGCTGGAGCGCATTAACAGATTGACTTAGCTGAGCCAGAGGAGGCCCTGAAGGCAACGTGTGGGCTGTCTATGGGTCTGTGTGTGCCTCGGCTTTCTCTTGCAGAGCCCTAGGGGAGATCCATCTAGATCCCAGAAGGGGTCATTCACCTCATAGTTTGAGTAGGAGGGGAGACTCTTCCACAATACATTGCATTTCATTCAGTCCCACCCATTCCTTATTCGTACCATCCATCCTTAATTCCACTCCTACAGTGGTCCTTAGGTACCCAAAGGGGTTTGGCTCTAGGATCCCCATAGGTGTTCAGGTCTTCTATGAATTGCTGTAGTATTTGCATGTAACCTATGCATAGTTCCCCCTCACATTCATAATACAATGCAAACACCAACACAATGCAAGCTCTGGAGAAATAGTGATTATAGAGGGAAAAAGTCTGTACATATTCAGTAAGATGAAATTTTCTTCTCCAACATCTTTTCATGGAGGCAGAATTCAAAGACAAGGAGGCCTGAGGCTATTTATGGGATAGATGCTCTGCACAGAGTAGGCTCAGCATCTGACCCGAGGAACTGTATTTAATTCAAAACCTGAGTTAGGTGCTTCAAAACTGAAGCTGATATACAACCCCCAACATGCTTTGCTCTCCTGAGAGAGATGCACTCAGGGCCAAGACGCTCGTCAAATGGGACTGCAACTCCAGTGTTGGGGTCTGTTCAGACCGAATCTGTTCTGATAAGTCAGAGCAACTGACACACCAGTTCTCAATCATTTGAAACATGTGGAAGTATAAATTGAGAAAAATACACAAACAATGGCAGATATGACATATCCTTTGAAGAAAGGGCTGCAGAACTATCAGAGCATACTTCTGCCAGGAACATATGGCTGCGCCCTCAGGACATGCTCAGACACCTGTGCAGGTCCCAAGTCCTGTTGTTCCCCAGGTCAGTGCTTTCGTCACACGTCCATCGTGTTCACTCACTTGACCCATGCGCACTTTCTAGAAGCCAGGCATGGATGGAACTGTGCATGGAAACACAAAGGCTCCATCCCTCCATCTCTTCTTCCCAATTCTGCTCATCTGTTACAAGCCTGGGTCGAGATCGGCTCCTCTCTCCCCCTTATTTCCTCTCTCCTTCTCTCTCATCCTCCCTCCATTACCTCCTCCCTCCCTCCCCTCCGCCATCCCTTCCCCTCCAATGGAATGATCTTTCTCCTTAGGTTAGAGAATCTGATGTCAGAGTCATCCATCTGACAAAGTCTCCCCTCATCTGAAACTCCCTGTCTCCTCATATCTTCATCAGCCCATTTCCACATGTCTAAACATTTTAATGGCATATGGTTCCAGGGGGGAAATCTCCAAATGAGAGAAAATTAGCAACTGTGCTTATTGGGCTAAAGAAAACGACTGGAGGGGAAGTTTTCTTTAAAAATACCCACAAGAAGCAGCAGTCCAAGGAGATGTGCCTGCAATAAAAATGATGATTTTTTTTTTTTTTTTTGCTCAGGATCGGAGTGGGGGTAGATTATCAAACTGCATTTTCTTTCCCCTGGAATGCGTCACAGTCATTAATTTGTTTAATTTATTTTTTTGCCTCTTCCCTGGTGAAGCAGGCCAGTCGCTGTCGGCCTACCCATCAGAACAAATTACACTTCGGAAATATCTGAGTGCTTCAATTTTCCATTAAATAGAATAAGAAGTCACAATGCACTGTTCTGGTCCGGTGACCCCTCGCCAAGGATCTACAAGCACTTTTTACAATCGCTGCCAGGCACTTCTAGTTGTCACTCTCCGGGTGACACAGAGGCAGAAAAACAGGCCCAGGAAACCCAGTCCTAGAAGAATTTACACTCATGGGCATGCCCGTCAGGCGTGTTCTTCACCCACTTCCGGATATATAAACTAACGGTGTTTAACAGTGTCAGTCTTTTATTTATTTATTTTTTTTGGAGGGGGGTGTCATGGTGGTAAGGGTCAAGCCAGAGCCTTATGATGCAGGCTAGGTAAGCATTCTACTACTGTCCCCAGCCATCACAGTCTTCATAGCGGGGGTCACAGCTCCCCTTCTGTGGCATGTCCCCATTCGGCCCCAATCAACCCCGCTGTGCTGAAGCCCGTGGCGTCCACCAACTGAAAGTTCACAGAGCTAGCTCAACTCCATGAGGTCTCAGCTCACTCATGCTTCATGGGCTCTGGCCTTCCGACTTCCAGCCTCGGCAATTCACCATGAGGCAGGAAGCGCATCTTTCCCTCTCTGAAGGTTCTGTTGCTCTCTTCAAACCATCCATTGCTCAGGCTGTGAAAACTGCTCACTATTGCAGATCCATCTGTCCTAAGGAATGCAGCTAATTGATGATTATGTTACCTTTTTCAGGATGTTATCTTGGTCGTGCAGATTGGAAATCGAAATGTCCAGGAGTTGCACATATGGTATGTATGGTTCATTCAAATCAGAGATTAATTGTCAAGCACTAATATTTAATTTTGACTGTGAAAACTTGTCAAAGGTTGCTGGGGGAAGAGGAGAACTCAAACTCAGCTTATTTGATGCTCAGCCTACTTGAGAATGGAGCCTGTAGCCCTTCCAGCTCGCAATTTCCCAGCCTAAGGGAGAGGGCTGGCTGCAAAGAAAGGTCAGACCCTTGGCAGTCTGTGGAGTTCTCAGACAGGAGGACTCTCTAAGGTTCAGGAGTGCTGATTGCCCTGGGGCAGGCAGAGGGCTTCCAGCCACCTTGAGCTTTTCCCATGGGGGCAGGTTAATGAAGGACTGAGTTGATATCATCAGATTCATGTGTGGAGACTGGAACCTGGTACTAGTCATTAGTGATTGCCAAAAACAAATCTTAGGGAATTTTGGATTCCTCTGCTCCCCAAGGGGGCAGTTAGCATGCCTCCTGAGAACTGTCCCGTCACTCAGCAGCACCACTATCCACTTGTGTGACTTTGCAACAAACAAGGCACCATGAAGATTACGATTCTTCTATTGTCTCCCAAGAGTCTTGCAGCATCTTATGCTGTCATGTGATTTGAGACGCTGATTTGTTGGAGCTTGTCAAAGGCCAGCTGCGTGAGTGAAAGGGACAATGTATGGGAAGACAAGTGTCAGGCACTAGGTAAATGCCAGCCTGCTGCTTCTAGCAGTTGAAGTTGAGAATTGAAAAAATATAATAATGAAGTAAAAGGACATCTGGGAGTGTGATTGCAGAAGAATAATCGTGTAGTCGTGCCCATTCATCAAGCACAAAGGCAGAATGCTGGAAAAACAGGGATGTCCCCAGGGGAGCCAGACCCTCCGTGAGTTTCCACAGATTGGTGCTCCATAGAAATCCCCTATGTCTGACTTGGGGCAAACATCTGTAAGAGTCTCCTCCACCTGGGCTCACCTCCCGCCCTCTGGTTTATGGGATCCTTTACCCCTCATCACCATTAAGATGATATTTAACAAGGACCCACAGGCAGGATCCTGAGTCTTGGGGCCCACACTTAGCTCTTGCAGTTGTTCCAATTCCTTCCCTCAAGGCACTTTCAGTTGTTCTCCCATCTCATCCATGGGCCTCTTGATGATACAGAATGGACCGTCTGCACACTCACCTACAGTGTTCTGCACAGGGCCTTTCCTACAGTTTTTCTGCTCAATTTCATTAACACATGCACACAGATGCATCCAAATACACATCCTTTACCAAAGGGTATGTCAGATGGTTTGGGGAAAATTCATACATATGAGACATTTCTCCAGTCTTCTTTCATTTCTCCCGAGCCCCTTCATTTTCTTCTGCCTGCCTCTGGTGGCAATTAAGTCTCTGTGTTGACCTGATTAGGCCATTACTCTCTGTACAAACTTATTCTTGGTTTTCTATGAGAATGCTTCTGGATGAGATTCACATTTGAATCAGCAGCCTGAAGGAAGAGAGTTGCCTTTCCAATGTAGATGGGCCTTGTCCAATCAGCGGAAAGTCTGAGCAGAGCACAAAGGTTGAGTTAGAAGAGACACCTCCTGTCTGACAGCCATGAGCAGGGACCCCAGGCTTTCCCTGCCTATGAATGGAAATATCAGGTCTTTTTAGGGCCAATCAGTGGGCTTTTAGGCCTGACATGCATTGTTGAGTCTCCTAGATCTCCAGTTGACCAACTGAGGTGTTTTGGGGACTTTACAGCTTCTATAATCACATGAGCCAAAATCTTAAAATAAGTCTGCATCTGTCTATGACTGTCTTTCCATCTGTTTGATGACCCACCTACTCAACCAACCAACCAACCAACCAACAAACAAACCATTTTATGTATTTACATATCTATGTATCTGTTCTTCTCTCTTCTATCAATCTGCACACACATACACACTATTCATTCTATCTCTGTGGACATTCTTGACTAATTCTATTTTTTTTTAGCTACAGCTTTGTCTTAGAATTTTTCTGCTCACTTTGCACCTTGTACTCGAATAATCTTATTGGTTCTTATGGCTCCAATAACCATTGAATGTCACAGAATCCCCAGATTTTCTTATTAGTTCCAGATTCCTCTAGAGAACCAAGATCCAACTTCACGGTCAACCATTGGCTTCATATTCTTCCTTGGATAGCTCAGAAGTCTTCAGTACTCAGCCTGTATGAAGAAGGCAACAACATCATCAACATTCACCTGCCTCTCTTTCCCGCCTGCTGCCTACCTGCTGCCAGTGAGGGCCACCCTTCTTGCTCTCCCTAAGCCCTCCAGAACAGAAGGCATGCACCCTCTGACTTCTCTCCTTTACCATACTTATGTTCATTATCTTTGTTGTCTTAGTTAATCTTTAGTGTTGCTGTGAGAGAACACCCAAAATCAAGCATCTTAATGGGAGAAAGGGAGATTTATTCAGCTTACAATTCCAGAGGGGAGGTACAGTCCTTCATGATAGAAGTAGCATGGCTGGTGGCAGAAGCTGGAGGCAGCTAAGCCACTGCAAACATCTTGGAGGCTGACAGCTGCAAGACTGCTTACTGCAAGAGTGGGCCTCTCTTAGAAGCAGGGTGGGAACTAATCTACCTCAAGGCCCACCCGCTGCGACTGCCTAAAACACATGAGACTTTCCAAACACATGAGACTGTGGGGACACATTTCAAGCAATGACATCTGCCTTAAGCCATTTTCCACCACCTCCTAATGGTATTAATTGTCCAGGTTGACATAAACCTGTCTTTCAGGGCCATATTCTGTGCTTCTTCTTACATAGAAACA
Organism: Typhlomys cinereus; assembly: GCA_023101885.1. Classification (NCBI taxonomy): domain Eukaryota; kingdom Metazoa; phylum Chordata; class Mammalia; order Rodentia; family Platacanthomyidae; genus Typhlomys; species Typhlomys cinereus. The sequence goes on along the minus strand of JALPQD010000282.1, from coordinate 1,261,709 downwards.
CTTTCCAGCCCAGATGACAAATATCAGGCACTTAATAGATAACTGATGGCTGAATGAACAATTTAATGAATGAATGACTTCACTCAAGTACATGAGGTGCCAGGGAGAAGGCAGGGCCCGTAAGAAAACCTTGGCCTGACTCGAGAGACAAGAAACAGAAAGAGAAGCTAATTTGTTTGTTAGAAAGAAATAAAAGGCAAATTCTCCTTGATTAAGTTTGAAGCGGGGAAAATGGAAACAAACAGGTCTCTTCAGAGCAGGGTAGCTAACATCTAACAACCCCCTGTGGGCTGGGACACACTGTTAGAAGAGGTTCCTGTTGGTTTGTTTGTCTGTTTTTTGTTTCTTTTTTGTTTGTTTGTTTGCCATTTTCAGAAATGCAGCCAAGGACCCGAGGCAAACGCAGTCTTTCTAAAGAGGCCCTGGGGTACACTTAAAGTCCTCCAATACTCACTGTCAGCTTGCTGCTGGGATTGCAAGGCTTTGGGTCAAAGGAGCAGCACAGAGCAAAACTTTGGAAGCTCAATTAATCTAAGTCATCAAGATGGATTTGATTGGAATCGTGGTTCCAGGCAGCCGCCAAACAGTCCGGGGCTCAGACTGCTGAGCTGGCTACAGGCTGGAAAGGATGCAGCCCAGAATCCCCACAAAATGTGGACAGAAAACTGAGGATTCAGCCGAACATTGAGACTGCACGGATCCAACTAAGCATCACTTCACAGCCTGCACCCGCTTCCCTAGCCCTTCCCTTTCATCTTCTTATCAGTGTATTTTTTTCTGAACTGTTTGGAAATCACTACACAAATGAAAAAAAAAAATTTTATGGCTTGAGCTGCTGATAGAGCTGATAAAATAATAGGAAGAGAGGAAGAGTTGTTGAGAGAGTGAGACGTCAAACAATTTCCTGAAATAAATAAACTGCTGGCTTCTCCTTATCATCTTACACACACACACACACACACACACACACACACACACACACACACACACACATGCATGCACGCACACACACCATTTTCGAAAGTTTGGATGCACTGCTGCTTGCAAATGGGCCCATTAAAAGCAGATAAATCAATGGGAAATGCATAAGAATGTCTCATTTATCATCAGGCGTGTTGGACAGGGTTTTGAGTTTTACATACATTTATTCTAGAAATCTGTTTATCTGTGCAACATTTCCGAGCAAAATGCCTTGTGATGAACCATTCTTTCTACTTGAATCTATATGGAAAGCAATTAAATTCCAACCCCAGATATGATGAACACAGCAACTGTGCTGTGGATTTGGCATTTCCCAGCTGCCCTTGTCCTTCCTGGATATTGCCGACTCTTAGGACACCAACTTCTCTGACTATCCCCATAAAGCTACAAGGGATGCATTGCTGGTAGCTAGCAACTAGCAGTTCCCTGGAATGAGTAGAAATAAGTGGCTTTCCTTGCCCCCATCAGGATATGATTCCAATGCCTCCTAATGCCTTATGCCACACAGTCTTTGTGCATAATGGAAATACAAGTGTATAAGGATTTGAGTGGAATAAAGGAAAAAACGAAGAAGCCACTCAACCATGTCCACATTATATGCCCTGGTTCCTCAGGACAAGTGTTCTGAACTATGTCTTTTTGGATCCTCAGCTCCTAGGAGTGATAACAACAATGCAACTCCAGGGAGAGAAGGACTTTGTTTGTGTTAAGGGAAGCTACTGAATTCCAAAGTCAGAAGAACAGTAGCTTCTCAGTGAGTTATATTAAGACAAACATGATTAGATGAGTAGGTGATGATGATTTGATCTGCCCTTCTAAATCAGTAGAACCCATTCAATACTGAACCTCGGGACCGCACAGTTTCTGGTCACGAAGAAAATTATTAACACCTGACTATGAAGATTGGGTTTCAGCATTCATTTTCTACAAAAAAAGGTAGGCAGAACACTTTTCTTCAAAATAGATATTTTTCAATTCTCATTGGGTGTCCATTTGACAGATTCTGTTTGCAATTTTCCTAGTTTGCATTTTACTCGGGGTTGCAGAGAAACTTTTATAAAGCCCTTCCCTACCACAAAAAAAGTAAGAACATAAAATCAGAACTTCTCTTAGAAGTACTATACTATTGTCACTTCTGCATCTCTACACAAATACCTAGGGACTCACCCAGCAACTTCACCCCCGAGGGTATGCCAACAGCTGTGTCATAAACTTCTACAAATAAGGATTTATTAGAATAGTGCTAACTGACACACTTGGAACCAAGGTAGTACAGAGGAAGGAGACTCTAAGATTCAGTGAGGATGTTGACTTTTATCAAGGTCAACACTGATGTATTGACCCAAGAAGTAAATATTGACAGAGATTTGGAGGTCAATATTTGCCCCCGAGGCAAACAAATCTTCCAGTGACCCCCAAACTGAAATTAATATATGGTAGACTCCTAAAATGATTTAGCTTGCAACATAGATTGAGAGACACCATTTCATTAGACTGTCTAGGGCATTGGAAAGCAATATTAATATAAGCACTTCATGTCGAAGTCCTTTCCAAACACTCATTAAAGTGTACCACCTTCTGCCAGATGCATAGAAGCGTTGTTCTCAAACTTAACAGCTGGGTCACTGGAGCCAAGAAAAGGTAAACCAATTTTATCCAGGTCACAATGATATAAAGATGCTTTGGGGATGATGGGTACCTTGGGCTTGGGCAGGGGTAGGGGGGCAGCTAGCAAAGGTCTATAGGATAGAGTCTTGTTTAAGGCCCTGGCAAAATTATAGGCCCACTTGATCAAGTTACTTTCATTTAACTCATTTATTTTCTACTTTTGAGAAACCGAGGTGGGCTGGTCAACTGCATATTTTTTTTTTTTTTTGAGATACAACTTATTGTTTTCATTTGTGACAATATTCACTTTATTTTTATATATATTTTTTTATTTCCACTCATACAGGTACACCGGTCCCTTCCCTCCCTCCACCCCCCAACCCCCTTGTGTCCCCCTCCCCTCCCCCTTCCTTCTCTATCCCCCAGTGCCTCCCCCTCCCATTCCTGGAGCATCCTTTAATGAGCAACTGCATAGTTCTTGAGAGCGGTGTTTCTATTGGCATTCAGTTCTTAGATTTGAAAGGATGGCAGAGTGGGGCCAAGTCACTGAGGTGGAGCACAGTTCAGGTCCACTGCTGCGTACATGTCAGCAGCCACATTTCAGTTCTCAGGACTCCCTTGTCTTCCCCCAAACGGTCCCAAGATGCAGACACTTAAGAACAGCATAAAATATGAACACGCAAGTGATTCACACTCGGATGTGCATGTACAATTAACACTTTTTGTTATCTCAATTTTTGATCTTATGAATTTAGGTTATCTTTGCTAATGGAGAGGGCAGGGCTGCGGACAATCAGAACATCAGCCGACTCAACGGTCTTATTTCCTCCTGACTTCGGAATACATTATTTTCTCATGTATCATGCTGGCCTCATTATGTTTTTCTCTGGATATTTCACATTAGGAAATAATGAACTATTCCTGAGAATCAGCAAATGAGAGTTTGGGGGAAGGAAGGAGCTTGATATGTACTTTATGGAATTCACTCCCGGGTCTTTCAGTGGACCAGGACTTGCCTTTCAGAATTTAGAAACCTATTATTCAGTGGACTTTAAATGTCATGGAGGGACGGGAAATCTTCTCAACAGCTTGACCACTGGGTTCACTGGCAAAGGAAATAGTTTGACTTGAAGAGATGTACATCGAAAGCCCATGCCTGGATCTGAGAACAGAATTTGGGAGTCCTGACCCTACACTTCTTGTGCAACACCTTGCTTCATCTTACAGTCTGGTTTGAGAACTGCATTTGCTGCCTAGGGAAGCGAGTGATGCCAATATGATTTGATATGGTTACAAAAGGGTAATTTGACTGACAATATGGGACAGACAAATGAAAGTGTTTACAGGGTTTAATATTTAATAATGTAAAATGAAAAATTTGGAAAAGCAGGCTGGAGATGAAAGATCTGTATCAAGTCAGGGATTTCTGCCGACTGTCAGAGCAGTATGTGTCTCCCGGGGACCTGAATAAGCGAGGCGCTGTTCTGTAGAAATTTTTATCTTGGGCATATTGATTGTACGTGCAACACTTGGCCTGTCAGCTTCTCCCCCCTGTCTTTACTTTGGCTTATTATTATTTTTTTATTGTCTACGCCACTGCATCCTCTAAAACCTCCACATACCTCTTGACTTCATGCTTTAAGCTGTGGGTTTTTTAGGGGGGGAGTGAGGAAGAGGGCTGTGGAGTGGTCATGCAGGATATCCAAAGGATGCATGTGACAAGCAAGCTCACTCTTTCCTGAGTAGAAGCTTGGTGACTTTAGGACATGCTCTTTGACTTGTCTCCATGACATGCTCCATACATACCCCTCTCTTCAAATACTTTATCTACATGCTGACAAATGTGCACAGAGACAACGTACTTGAATCATGCCCGCCCCGACCTTCCTATCGGTAAAATGGGGACACTACTTACAGAATTGTGAGGAAGACTGAGCTGACACACTTGAAGCCGCCAATCCATATTCTGGCACAGAGTAGCTTTAGGAAGTGTTCACTACTGCTATTAACCCATGCTGGGCACCCAAATTTGAGGATCAGCTAAGGGGATGGTCCAGCATCCAGAAGGCCTGGCTTGTACCTTCCCAGTGCAAAACTAGAAGACCACTGAGAGGTCATCTTATAGGACCACCCGCCTTCTCAGACAGCTGGCAATCTCTTTATTCTTTTTTTAAAAATTATTTTAATTGGCAAATAATTATTTCTAATTATAAGAAACAATGCACGTTTTTGACATAATAAAAGAGCTGTTGGGGCCCCCGGAGAGGAGCCAGATCCCCTCCTGGATACCTCTCTCCCGTCTGGAGACTTGTCCCCTGTCTCTCAGCCCTTCCTCAGCAGTGTGTTCCCTGGTCATGCACAAAGATCTTTGCAACAGGCATTGCTGGCTCCACCTGCCCTTCGAACCTTAGTGAGCTGTACAGCAGGGTGCTACCAAAATCACAGTTGCCAGGGTGCCTAGTACTTCCAGAGCCATCTTACAACACCACCGACCCCAGGCCAACTTCACCTTCCTAAAGCCCTCTCCTGAACTTGGAAACATCTCATTTGATCCTCAGGGCAATTCCACTCACCACATCCATGTGGAGGATGAGGACAGATACATTCAGGGTCACACACTCAGAATGTGGGGAATGTCCACTCACACAAGTTTTTGGAAGTCCGGATGCCTTTTTTTGCATATAACACAGCAAATAAAAATAAATGACAGTGGTTCTCATGTAGAGGTGATTTAACCCGAGTGGCATTTCCATCACAATTAGGGAAGAGGCAGGTGCTAACTGGCGTCTGGTGAGAGAGGCCAAAGAGGCCATGGAACTCCCTACAGTGCTTAAGACAGAGTTCTGCCCAGGTGCCCACAGCGCTAAGGTTGGAAAATCCTGGCTTCACACACATCATAAGGGGTCTAATAAAGTAATCCTGTTGCCACTCTGTGTAGGAGGAACGGACCAGGCAGGCCTGTGATAAGGTCTCTGATCAACCATCACTTGCAATACCTCCACCTGGGGAGCATGCCACTCAGGGATGATCTGTATGGGCCGCGTGTGCCAATGCAATTTCCCCAAGCTACACCTGCTGCCCGGTGCCTGGTGCTGACGTCAAACCTGGCTGAGAGGACCACCCTGTCAGGACGACTCAGCAAAAGCTCACGCTGAGACTTATAGGAGGTTGGGTGGGGTATATAAGCAGCCCGATATCTACAATAAACGAGCCTGCAAGCCTGAGAGCCTGAGAGCCTGTTTTGCCACTCGCCTGACTTCCGGGGTCTGTGCCGTTGACTCCGTGCCAGCTTATCCCTGCCCCCCAAGGGTCTCCCTGGGCCCTGAGACTGTTACAACTCTGCACCTTCGTCCTGTTTTGCTACCTCAGCTACTAGCCACCCGAGCTGCTCTCCCGTAAAGAAACTTCACAGGAGGCCTTTGCAAAGAACTTTGGGATACTGAAGAAAGTGAGCGGCTAAATGTAGAGTTGTTGGCTTTTTGTAAAGCTGCCGGTAAAGTTATTTTCATTTGGCTTTTTAAATTAGTTTGGGAGTTGGTGCTCTTCCTTACATAATTACAAGCTGACAAACATGCTTCTGTATTTTTTTTAATTAACAGATATTTGTATTCAAGTTCTCCAAATTGCATACCGCAGCTTGCACATTACAGGACAGCTGCCATGCTCCAGATGTGGGCAATAACCAGAGCAGGGTAATGGTGAACGGGAAGGGAAGGAAGGCAGGCGCGGCAGGAGAAGGAAGGGTTCACCACGTATTGATGGAGACAATTTTGCTCAATTGTTTTTTGTTTTGTTTTGTTTTGTTTTTCCTGCAGATGAGCACCTTAGAGTCTCCCAAATTTTCAGTTCGATTTGAACATTAGGAAGGAAGCCTCCTGCGTCATTCAGGGCTGCCATCAGAGGCTAGCCAGTGTCTTATAAAAGTAGATTACAGATGAAATGGGCCCATATAAATGTTAACAGCATGCCTGAGACACTATTCAAATCGCTTCTGTTTACAAACACCCAATCAGACTGGCCCAGCTCCTCCAGGAGAAAACTTCTCTAAGACAAGCAAACAGCAACCTTTATTTATTTAGCCTGTTGATACCATGCACTTTTTTCTTGGACCACTGATCCCAAGAACAGGCTCTCTAAAGAGGAACTGTATCCAAGAAGGATATTGCTGTGGAAACAGGGGTGGGGGCAGAAGATGGAAGTGCCAGTCTATCTTGCTGTGTGTCACAGGCTTGCCGTGTGACTCTCAGACAGGACTCTACCTCTCTGACCTTCAGCTCTCTCATCTGTTTAGGCCCCTTCAGCTCTACCAGGTAATGATTTGATGTGCTGCTGTCGATGTTTTTCAGCTCCTGGAACCCTGTCTTTGCCTTGAAAGACTCAGAGGAGAGGCCTCAGATCACAGCTGCAGTGGCATCTCTGATCACGGAGTCAGACAACCAGGCTTCCTGCACCATCATTTTCTGCTTACACAGAATGGGGGTGCTCAAGCGCCCCCTCCCCGAGCCCCCAAGAAAATCAGGTTGCAGGCAAAGGGGTCAGGAGATAACTTTGCAGTAGAGAGTTGTTCATTTCATGTTGTCTCCCGATGTACTGATGCTTCCCATGGGCAGGGACACGAAGAGATAAGGAGGCTTTAGGAGTGCTGGTCTTAGCCTAAAGATGGGGAGGACCAACGATCTGACACACAAGTTAGGGCCACAATAGCCATAATCGAATTTTACATGGCCTGCGCAATGACTGACATATCAATGATCCCCCAAAGTCTAAGCATGGATCACAAGCACTAGGATCCTTAGACACAAGGGATTAACAGTCATAATAGTGTTCCCATACTAAAGGGGAACCCAAGAAAGGGCTCTGGGCAATGCCACTGAGTCCTTAGACCTCACTAAAGTATAGGAGGACTCATACAAAAGGATGCTCCAGGAGATGGAAGGGGGAAAGGGAGAGACACTGGGAGAAGGGGAGAGGGGTAAAACGAAAGGGAAAAGGGGGGAGGGTGGAAGGGGGAGGAGGGGACCGGGGTATCTATTAAACTTGTATGATTGGGGGCTGGAGAGATGGCTCAGGGGTTAAGCCTCGGCCTTGCAGGCGGAAGGTCCCGAGTTCGAATCCCAGATCCCACGTATAGACACCAGACGGAAGCGGGGGCGGCCTGCGCTTCTGGTCCTGGTAGGGCGGAGCCTGTGAATCCCGGGGCAGAAGGAGGTGGAGGCGTCCATGGTGGTTCGCGAATTCGTCCGTGGTTCTACACATACACAGACACACACATACACACACACACAGACACGCGCGCGCACACATACGCACAATTGAATAAATAATAATAATAATAAAAAAATTTAAACTTGTATGATTGGGGAAAAAATAAATAAATATGTAAAAAAGTAAAAAAAAAAAAAAAAAAAAAAAAAAGAATGCTGGTCTTCCGGAGGGAGGAGCGGCTAATGGGAACAGCAGTTGGACAGTTCTGTGCAGTTTGGAAGGTTTGAATGCAGTGGTAAGCATGGGATGTTAGGAGAACTTCTTGAGAAGGAAAGAGACAGCAAAAGGAATGGCCAAGCAGTCTGAAGGACTGGGTAGGCGTGATGGGGGGGGAAGAAGAGAGTCAGGGGTGCTGACAGAGCGGGGACTGGGCAGGATGAGGACTGTGCGTGGTCAGAGCAAGCCAAGCAGCCAGAGGGCAGAGGACAAGAGCTGTCTACAAAGGGTGCTTTCTGACAGAGAGAACTGTGAAACTAAAAAGGTTCCATGCGTCAAGATGGAGACTACAATGCTCCTTCCTTCATTCATGGCTACAGCCCATCTGAGTCACTTAGCAACAGGACACTTGGTCTGTGGGGCTCAATATGTAGATACTTGAGAGCTGGAGGTAGGTGCCTTCTGGGTTCTCTTGCTCTGTAGAAGAAAGAACAATGATAGAATGGCTCTGGGTTTCCTCCTCCTTGCCCTTGACTATGCCATATGCTGCTACAAGATACTGGAGTCTGATATATATGGTAAAAGGTTGGTAGCACCAGTAAAGGCAAAAGGGAAGGTAAGCAGTTTTCTATGAGTGTGATTAATATAGGACTTTACCTGAGGTAACAATACACCCAGAATAACCTTGACTGAAATTTAGTATTTGACCCCAGTCACAAAACAGCCAAGCTGTGCTGAGTTGACACTGCCGCCTACAGGTAGAACTTGGAAATTCAATCTCTCTGCCTCCACCTTTTCCTCAAAATTCTTTCTTCCAGTTTTTTTTTTTTCATTTATACATCAGGTAATTGCACTTCAGATACTGTTTTCCATGTTTATGCCCCTTTACCTCTCTCACCTTAACTGAGTGGTTCCTGGAAGTTTTGTACTTGCTCTTCTCTCATCTCTTTTTAAAATAGTTCTCTAGTGATCACTGATAGATTGGTATGCCGTTAAACAACATAACTGTCAGCTAAATTGTAAGTCATAGGTTAGGAACAAAACTAGACATAGTAGGTCATAGGTTAGAAATAAAACAAGACATAAAACACCCATTACCTTGAATCTTTAAACCTTTTAAAACACAGTCAACCTCCCCCAAGTCCAGAAAAGTCTGTAGCGTATCAACATATAGTCACCTAAATAAACAAAATTTTAGTAGGTATCAAGCTGAGGGACAATGACTTTTTTTCTTTGTCCATTTAATTATCAAATTGTCAATGAGTTCACGGAAAATGTGACCTGACTTTCTCTTACTTGAAAATGATAAACAGAGTGTTCCAACTGCATCCCTAGTTATAAAGTGATGTCAACAAAGCAGAGGATCGTATTTTAATTTAGAACATGGCATCTATGAGGACAGTATTTAATGAGTTTCAAAAGTGGCATTGAAGGAGCCATAGAAAGATGTGCAAGTTTGATTCTACTGAGGCCCACTGGCCATGTGATGTCTGTGTAGCAAAGGACCCACAGTAGAAATGCATGGTGGATACCGCGGCCCTCACCCTGCTCGCATCCTCTGTCCCCTCCATGACAGTTAAGGTGCATTTAAGATGAGATGTACATTGCTTTCAGTTTTCCTTTTTTTTATTATCCACTCACCCAACCAACAGCTTTCCTTCCTTAGCATCTCCTCCTTGCCATCTTTTCTAAGAAGTAGATTCTTCCCTAGATGGTTTTTGACCATTTGCAGTAGAAAAGATGATTTATATTCCAAGTAATGTGCATGCCAGAAGGAGGGACTGAATAAACACTATGCAAGGTACAGTGTTTAGAGGTGAAGCTGTTAGTGGAAACGCATGGAGATCCATGACTGATTACTGAATGCGGAGAGGTGTGTGTGACTCATTGGGTGACCTGGTTTCCTCAGCTCTAACCTCAGAATAATGATTGGCACCTCCAAGATCATAATCACTACAAAAAACTTGCAAATGTTCATGCGGTTCCAGTTAGGTATGAGAACGTGGGATGCAGAAGCCACCAAGACACTAGAGATGCAGGGATTTCATTTTCTTGTCTAGGTACTGTTTTCTCTGATTGTCATTTGACCTTGAGTATCACTGAGTGTCTTTCTTATAGAATTTTGCACCCATAAAAATTAGATCATGTTGCTGTGACTCAGCAGTTATGGGAGAGAGAGTTCCTTAGGAAAGAACCAGGGAGATATAGAAAAGAAAAAAGTCCTTATTCTGGTTGTCTCATGTTTGATCTAGAGTGATAAAAGGGAAGGTGTCTGTCACACATCAATACACTTAACCATAATGAGCGAAGGGCACTAATTCCATCCTTAGTGTATTTCCTATAGTGAAACCTACAAAGCTTGCAGGGAGAAGGCAGAAAAGTCTTGAATCATTTACTTCCTTAATGTGTGGGAGTGTTCGCATGTGCACGTGTTTGTGTTTGTGTGTGTGTGTACACGTGCGCACGCTGTGTTTGCTCAAGGACAACTTCTACTGTTACTTTGTTATTTCTCAAGCACTGCTCAGTTTTATATAATGGGACCTCTGTCTGGCCGAACAGTTAGGCTGACTGGCCAGCAAATCCTGACTCTGCCTCCCCAGTCTTGGGATTCCAAATGTGCACTACCTCTGAGCCTACTATTTTTTAACATGGATTCTGGATAGGAATTATACGAACTGAACTCCCTCCCCAACCCCTTGCTATTTATTTTTAAATACTCTAATGATTCACTTGCAGGAACTTTTCAAATATACCTGTTCTGGGTGACCAGGGCTGAATACATGGTGCAAACAAGATAGCCAGCAACTGAACTCAATGAGGTCACAACAATGTCTGGAAACTCGGCCAGTTCAACATAGACAGATTAATGGTCATGAACTTACATACCCCTCTCTCCAGCTTATAATCACAGCCCACCAGCGGCAGAAGTGATACGGAAGTTCCTCTTTGGCTTCTCCTATTTGCAAAGCAGAGAATTCTGGCTGAGTTGTCAGGCACGATGCCTTGGCACCTTTTTCCACTGAAAAGTATCCTAGGGTATAATCAGTGTGTGCATCATCCCTAGACCCGATGATTGTGCAGAAAGTCTGGCAGAGCGAAGACAGGCATCTTCTGCATACTAAGGCACCCTAAAGCTAAAACGTCCTCCAGGTGAGCTGGGGACAAACATGCATTATTCCTTTTCACTGTTTGACAGTAGGAACTGATCTAACATTTGGGAGGAATTCTTCCTTCTATGAGTCTTGGTAGGAAACAGGCCAATGTAGCTGAAAAGGTCCAGATTCTCGTTTTCCCAGCCTCCTTTGCAGCTGCAGCACAGTTGAGTAACCTAGCTATTGCTAAGGTTTGATTAGAGACAGACAGAGAGAGACAGAGAGAGAAGTAGGGACAGTGTTACTTTAAGCAAATTGAACTTGCTGGCAGGAGCAGCCACTGTGACAATTATTTGGGATACAACTAAACCACCTCAGAAGGCCTAATCCCTCAGCTCTTTTGGGACTTTTGTGATTGTATCACCCAGATGACTTTTGTGGCCTCTAAGGCCTCCGATGTACTTGATGACTGCCCACTCGTGTGTACTTGTGCAAAACACACACACACACAGTTTTCATCTTTCATATTCTTCTCTCTTTACCTTGGGCAATCTTATGGTACAGCAAACTAAAAATAACCCAAGGGTGTGAGAAAATAACCAGTCCCTGCTCTTTCCATCCATTCTTTTACTCCACCATCCACATAACAAATAGCAGGAGCAAAGGAACAATGCTCTGCCCTGATTGTGTTGACAGCCTTAAATTCTGCTTGCCCTTTCACTGAAGTAGGACGCTGGCCAAAGTCAATGGGAATTGTATTTGTGTAACTAAGGGGGACTGCTCACGCCAGAGAGACTGGGGAATGGTTCAGCATACTGCTTATAACTTATTCTACTGCCAGGTCTAAGTTTTGAAGCAGAATAAATAAAGAGAACAGAAATTGAATCCTGAGGTCAATCTGTATCTTGGTCACGGGCTTCTGAGTAATAAGCCAGAAACCCTTTGGCGTCCAACTCTGCTCATTTTAATAGTGGAGGAATTTTCTTAGGGTTTCTGGGTCACCAAGATTATCTGCCTCACATTGCCAAGTTCAAACAAACACAGTCAACACTGACCTAGCCTCGGGTGCCACCACTCAGCCAGCTGGGCAGCGCTGGCTTGGGCCAGTTATCTTTCTCATGAAAAGGCAGGTTAAGGCAGGAGTCAGCAGAAAGAAGTCATGGGACCAACGATGACAGAGAGCGATGTGAATGTGATGAAGCATCCAGGCTGCGGCCGAAATCCCCGCTCAGAGGCTGGGGTGTAAACCCAGCTTCATGAGCCACCGCTATGGAGATCCTGAGAAAGTCATTTCAGTTCTCTGAGTTCAGCCAAACCGTCTGAAAACCAAGCTCTCAAGTGTTGTAGAAATTACAAGAACTTCGGAGGTGGCAGTTCAGGTTCCATCACACCAGCTCTGTATCTGGAAGCTTTTATGACCTTAGGCTAGGGATTCAATAGCAGGTCTGGGGAGCTGGCTCGGCAGGTAAAGTGCCTGCAGTGCAAACAAAAGGACCAGAGTTCAAATTCCCCAAAACTATGGAAAAATGACCAGTGGATTCCAGCCCTGGAAGGCAGAGCCTGGGAATTCCCAGAGCAAGCTAGCTAGTCAAACTGGGCCCAATGGCACGCAAGTTCTGGCTTTAATTAGAGGCCCAGAATGACCGCGTATCATTCCTGATTTCAACTTAGAGTTTACACACACATCCCTACACACACACACACACACACACACACACACACACACACCTACACATACTCCTACATACACATACAAACTTGTATGCACGTACATTCCCCAAACACATATACATGGAAATGGAAAAAGAAAAAACAATTCAATAGTGTTTCTATTTTAAACCTGTAAAACAAGGATAATAATACATTTGCAATAGACATTCAAGGTCTACACTGCACTGCCCAGCGAGTAGGGACTCATTATGTGCTACTTCTCTTCATTGTTTCATCCGCTCACTTGCTAAATACTTACTGATACAGCTCACTTATAGAATACTTACTGATGCTGTCACTGCATCAGGTTCCGTCCAGAGTGCTGGGAATATGGCAGTGTGACAAGGTGATGTCCTTCCAGGGGTTCTCTCACATCAGCCCCTCTACTCTATGATTCTGGGGGCAGAACTAGCACTTGAGATCTCTGTGGCCATCCTGTGAGTCCCCAGAGGGCAGGACAGTGTGACTCTGCTTCCTACTTGCGCACAGCAGGTGCTCAAAGCACATATGGGCTGAATTAAGTGACAGACAATGTGCAATATGGCAGGTGCCACATCCACTGGAAAAACACAAACAGGACTCTATATTAAGGGCTTCCTTCTGCCCGTTCATTCTCATGGTTCGGTATTTGTTCCTTGTTCTTTTCTGCAGCATTCACTTGTCACCATCTTGGCCTTATCATCATTGGGCTGTAGCTAGATGATTTTTCACTATATTGTGAGTCTTTAGTTGAGTTTTAAGAATGTGGAAAGTTCTGGAGGTCACCTTCCCTGAACCTTTCTTCCAGAAAGTCAGCTCTTTTCTGCCATCTCTGCCGTCTTAATATCCAATCTCTCCATGAAGATGGACAGCATGGATGGCAGACTGGCTGCCTAACAAGGCAAGCCTGCGTCGTTTTTGAAGCCTTTGCTCTTGCCTGACCTTCTCGTGCTTCTATTGAACATTTGCTTGTTGTCTCAATACTGTGTGCCACACAGCATATTTGGAACCAAGGGGCACAGAAGTGAGAGTGCAGCAGTCCCACCCTCTGGTAGCTAATAAGCGGGATGAGGACTTCTGCATGAAGATTTTGTCCTCTCAGCCACATGGGAACTGTAAGGCTTAGCTGGGAGGGGGGATTGTGAGACTTTCTTCTAAAGCAGTGCTTCTCAGCTCATTGCCCTTGAACCACTGGTGTGAAAATCACCTGGGGTATTTTTTCAATGACAATTTCCTGCACTCCTCTTAGAATTAATGAGTCAGATCTTCTACTGAGCTAGGGATTGGAGTCTCTAGAACGTGCCATTTAAACAAGCATGCCAAGTGATTCTTCTGTACATTCTTAGAAAAGTTAGGGGAACCCCTTTAACTCTGGCCTTTCCTGTTGCATTAATAACAAATCTCTTGCCTTTTCCTCATGCGATGCAATTCTTAGACTCCTTGTCCACTATGGCGCCCTTCTCTGTAAATGGCATTTGCTAGGGTGTGACTCCTAGAGTGGAGTAGATCCAGTTAACATGCGGTCATGTCAGCAGAGGGTCCCACAAGCTGTGAGTATCTTCAGTGTGACAGCATTGCCTTCAATGGAGGATGACAAAAGGCACATTATTTGTAACCATGTCACACTGCTGGCTCATGTTGGGATTTCAGTAGAATAGTATTCCCCCAGTCAGGGCTCTGGGCTACACTATCATATTTGTTTATCAAATCTGGGAGCAGACCAATATCACAAAGTGGAGAGATAGATGAAGAATTTCCAATCAGTCTTTCCTTATGAGATAGATGGTAGGGCTTAGTCCAAGATAGTTTCCAGGGGTCATAGACAATTTTCTGAGTTTTTATGAACCTTCAAAGTATTCGCTTACAGAGTCTTTTCCTGGATGTGTACATGAAGTATATCTGTCTATTCTTTCCAGAGTTTTCTGCTATCTAGTCCTTTTTTTTTGAAAAAAAAAAAAACACCCTTTTTCAGACTCTGCTCTTTCCAATATTTCTTAACCAAGATTACCCAAAATGATTCTAAGATCATATCTTCCAACTGTATCAGTATCATCAAACCTCATAATAAGATTTTTAAAAAACACCATCAACTACCACCATCATATCTACCACCACCACCACCACCAACAGAGCTAACATGCTATATGCCAGATATTAGCCATTTTATTGCAGACTATCCTCATGTGAACACGTACTCCTGGAGCGAGGAGAGATCACTACTGGAGTAAGATTAGTCCTTACCATGGGCAACTCTTATCCACCACCTTCTGCAATCTCTCACTATCACTACCATCTCAGATTTTAATTATTCCTCAACCAAGCTTATTCTCTATCAGCTATGAAAAGCAGGAGAGAGAAAAAAGAAAACAGAATCAAAGGGGATGGTGGGAAGTTCTTTGTATTTGATTTGCATCCTTCTGCACATCCAAAGAGGACACCCTTTTTCTTCTTTTTGGGAACATGGAAAGCCCCATTTCATTGGCTTTTCCCTTTCCTTTCTGCTGGCCTCAGCTCATGAAGACCCTCAGGGGGTTTCAAGTCACCTGTGCCACTGTCACAGATGGCTGTTCTTCTTTGATCCCCATTTGCTGTGCCTGCCTTCTTCACACCTGAGCTCCTGGGACGGCTGCCTTTGCAGCCACGCTGCATTCTCACCTCCTGCTTCAGGATCCTCCCTACGGTGCCATCCAAATGAGCTTTATTTTTCTGAAGCTGCTCTCCTGCTAGAATTCTTTTTACCTCTTGGTCTTTTTGTTTGTCCTTTTCTGCGACCTCCCGTGGTAACTGTGGGGTCAGTACAGGGAGCTGATCATGCCCACTGGCTGATTTTTATTGCACGTTCCTGAGATTGCAATGCATTTTCTTTCAAGGGTCTCTTTATATCTCTCTATATTCGTTCATTCCTGTGTTCTTTCAACACACATTTCTCAAATGCCTATTAAATGCCTGTCAAGTTCATCTTGGGGAGAGGTTTATGCCTTGTTGGCACAATGCCTGGCACATATTGGGTGTTCGATAAATATTTGTTGAAAAAGTGTAAGAGAGTTAGACTTAAGCCCAGAGTAACAGAATCTTTCATTGATTCCCTCGCCCCAACTTTCTGAACCATCAAGCTGCCTGTAAGGCAATTAAAAAATATGTCAGGAGCCCTGTGTTAGCAGGGCAAGACTTCCAGCGAACGTCCAAAGGGCTGGCATTCCCCCTCCCTGCTGTAACTGACGCCTCTACTGGATTTATGCTTTGGATTAGGAGACAGCATCCATATCCTGTCTACCACACAGTCAGAGAGAAATCACCTCAATTTCTTTTTCCTTCCTCTCCTAACTCAATTTCTGCCAGTGATACATCCCACCCTGTGGAGCATGGATTTCTGCAGGATACCTGAGCCTCTCTGGTGCCCATCCATGGACAAGTGTCTTGACCAACACTGTGGCCCACTCAGAACTGCCTCCTGCCGAGCCTGAGACAACCGGTCCAGGTGACACTTTAATTCACTGTTGTTTACTATGTGTAGTTACACCAGTAAAGTTACACCATCCTTTCAGTTTTGCTTCTGAGCCTCCCACGCCTTCTCAAAAAGGTCATTGGACACCTCTTCCTCTGCCGAGTCCATCACAAATCATTCCTTATCCTCTAAGGCAGATATGTTTCACACACCCTAAAGTATTGCTGATTAGGCTCTTCCACTCTCTTGCAAACGACCAATCTGTATTCGCTCCTTTCTCCTCGGCTCCTCTGCAGTAATGATACCCTAAGAGAAGCACACTGGAGACCTCACAAGGGTTATTTCTTCTTCTACCTGAGACATTATTTTCATCTCTTGGCTAGGAAGCCTCCTGAGTTGGGAGTTCTGTGCACAATGCATTAAACCTTGATGCTGCCAAATAGGCTGTGGGTTCCTTGGTAGGGGTCCAACAGGCTCCTTGTGCTTTACTGAAGAGACTGCATTCTCTCCTGTGTCTGACTTCAGTGCATGCTCCTTCCATGCCCCTGCGCCCTACTCCCTTAGCTAACCTTAGTCCAGCCTTGAAGCTTTATTGTATGAGGAAGCCTACCTGGAGAGCTAGGCATCCCTTTCCTTCCACCCGCCCCCACAGAAAAAAGCTCTCCACAACTCCCCTTTCTCTGATTGCTGGCTAGCTTACTTGGCCTCCCTTTTATGCCCTGTGTTTCCGGATGCATCACGCTATACTTGTCTTTTGGAAACTTTGGTAAACGTTCCAGTGTGTACTAAGAAAACAACAGGAGATTACCAGAGGTGGAAACAAGGATTGCACAGGGGAGAGATGTGAATGCACGGTGCTCAGATAAAACTGAACTCCCAAATCCAGTCAAAAGCACAAATTCTCAGACAAGCAGCAATTAAGGACACAAAGTCTGAATTTGCCAGGAACAAAAGATCTGTCTATAACCATTATTTATCACCCAGCAAACACTCTCATTCTCTTCCATTGTCAATGCTCCCCAGACCACGTCTGCCTTTGGACAGAGGGGGAAGAGAGGCAGCAAGAGAGGAATGAATAGAAACGAGAGTATGAGTTTCCATTTATTTATTTATTTTACATATGAATCAGCTAATCTGTTTAACATTCATATTAAAGTTGTAATCACCTTTGCGCACATTAAAATACAAACCAGCACAAGTAATAGGCCTTAAGAACAACATTACAATAGCTATTAGCATAGAACAGCTACCTTATCAACTTACAACATCCCTATAAAATAATAACTGCATCCAGGATTGATTTGCAGGAAATTCATTCTCCTGAAGCACTGAAGCCTGACTCGGATTCTGCGGAAGAGAAGAGTCTGACTGCTCTTGCGCTGACTCAGAGCAGCTCCGGAGCCTGGGGAGATCGCATTGGGGAGACAGAAGACTCATGCTTTCATTTCGACTTGATTGTCTAACTAGGGGGCGAACTCATTAACCTCGCTGAGACTCAGTTTTCCCTCACCTACGAAAGGAAAGCAAGGATATTTTCACCATAGAGGGAAAGTATCTGGAGGCATAGCAGGTGCTGGAAGTGCTGCTGTCCTTTCAAGACAGCCAGGTGCAAAAGTCAATTTCCATTGTTAGCTTGACATGACTTATGATTACCGTGGAAATAAGCCTCTGAACAAGTCTATGAGGGTTTTTCTTTTAATTGGGTTAAAACTGAGGTTGGGAAGACCCATCCTAAATGTGGGAGGACCCATCCCATCCATGGGTTGTGGTCCTGGACTGAATAAAAAGGAGAACGTAAACGGAACACCAACATTCATTGTTCTTTCCTTCTCCACTAAGAATGTGATGTGACTAGCTAACTCAAATTCCTGCCGCCATGATTTCCCTGTCATGAAGGACTATGTCCAGGAGCTATAAGCCTGGATAAAGCCTTTCTTCCTTTAGGTATTTTTTGGGGGGGTATTTGGTCAGAGGGAAGTGACCAATAGGAAGCAAGGGCTGAATGGGAAGGCTGTTGCCAAGAACTGGAAGAATCCTATGCAGTATCACAGCATTCACCTGCTGTTTACTCATTCATCAAACAGTTGTTGAGCACTGTCAGAGATGATGGGGAGATACAATGAGTCATATGTGATTAGGACCCAAGAAGGGGAAAACATGATCTTCCTTTTCAGAGTGTCACAGCTTAATGTGATCGTAACCATGAGGTATACACAAGAGCATCATGGGGCAGAAACCTGAATTCCTAGAGTTACATATTTGTTGTTATCTTCAGAATTTGCACTTAGGGGCTAAGAAGATGTCTTAGCAGGTAAAGTGGTGGCCACCTGATTTCAGATCCCCATATTCTACAGCCAGATGCAGTGGTTTAAGCATGGGAAATGGAAGACAGAGACCTGAGAATTTCTGGAAGTTTGAAAAGTTTAGGCAGCAGTGGTAAAGAGACATGGTCTCAAGCAAGTTGGAAAGGCAAGGAACACCACCCAGAGACTGTCCTCTGACTCTGAGGTACATGCTGTGGCATGCATGCCTCATGCTTGCATGCATACCTATGCACACATATGGATCCAAATGTTGATAGGATGTACTTTGAAACGAGACAAGATTGGTGTAGAATAAAAATAATATCATTTGGTGTTCATCAAGAAATATTTATACCAGTAACAAGTGTGGTATATTTAGATATCTATAATGTATTGACATTGATCCAATCTACATTGCTACAAGGTACTATGCTTCCATAGTAGGCCTAAAGCTTTTGATACTGAGTTTTCAATATTTGAAGGTGGGTATCACAGGCTAGGGATGACCTGTCACCAAGACCGCTTAACCAAGAGGAAAGGTAATGACCAGTTGGACCACAATGGTATCCTCCTTTGTTTTACAAGCCATTCTCTTCTTTATTGGTAGGGCTTAATCCTGAGTATAGGCAGGCTCCTGATTAATGCTGTCATGTTACAGGGGCATCATGATACATCTATGCATTTGCTTTCTAGAACATCCTGGTCTCCAGGCCCCCTGACCACATACAACCTGTTGGCCATTTGTGGCAGGAAAGTGACTAGGAGGGGTAGTATGTATTCTACTGGAGGCAAAGGAGGGTTTAGAACCTTCAGGTCACTAAGGGAATCTCTGGCTCCTGTCATCCAACTCTATGAGCAGAGAACAGTGAAGTTTCTCCTAGTCTAGAAAACATCTCGCCTTGTACAGCATTGTTAAACCTGAGTATATGATTGTCTGAGGAGGCCTCCAGGCACGCATGCTCAGGGGCCTTTTCTCAATGCTCCATTCAACGAGGCAGGAGCTGGGCCTGCGAGCTGGGGTGCCCTCCAGGCTCCTCCTCAGAGGCAGTCTGTCCTCGGGGTGCCTCCCAGCCCTGAGCTGGCGGGGGCTCTGATGGCAGCGCTGGAGGAGAGATCTGAGCTTCTGCCTCACACGCTCCCTTGCTGGGGACTTTGCCAGGGATGGCAGCCTTTAAACGCCTCATTAATATTCAAATCTATTCAAGTCATTTCAATTTGAATTCTATGCATATTATCAGATAGAACAAAATGCAAATATATACAAATTCATCCATATGAAGAAATAAATCGGGGGAGCTGTGCATAATGGGATTATAATCATCCTCGGAGCTTGTCCCTCTCCCTTAGTTCCCTGGAGCCCCAGGCCTGAGGCAGATAAGATGCTCTTTCACCTGGGACTGTTTAGCCACAGTGTGGCCTTTCTTACACACGCTCTTTCAGGGTGGATCATCTCATAAACCTATTCAAAGATCTCATTGGGAGGCACTGACGGCTTCCCTCCCTGGCTCTTCAGTAGAGTCAGACTATATTCTGGTTGGATGTGGGGTAAACTCTGAGAGGTTCAGCTACTGGCCTCAGCTGATATTGGTCACGGTGACTCTCACCAGGGCACAATGATCCTCCAATTCCCAGGAAAAAAAGACTATGGAGCCCTAAACTTCCAGTGGAGTCTTCAAACATCTGGCAGGCATATGAGTGTGGACGGCTAGGCACCCAGCTTTCTAAAATATTCTTTAATCTGAAACAGACTATGAATGCTTTAAAGCACCTCGACTGGATCTGAAGCCCCAAGGGGTCCAAAGTGTGTCTGACGCTACCATGGTCATCTCACAGGCCAAGACAGGCAAACTCATCCTCCAGAGTACTCTGCCCTTGCTCCCAAGCAGTTCTTGCTCAGTCCCCCCAGGTATGCCTTTCTGTGAGACGGATCTTTAGTTGAAAGCCACACGCTCAACCATGGATGGAAGCAAGGAGAGAAAAATCCAAGTGCAGGTCGTGAACCTCCTTTCTACCTGCAGTAAATCCGAATGCAGGCAACCACAGCGCCCACATCTCTTTCCTCTTCCACCGTCGTTGCTGTGGCTGATCTCTATTTCATTTCAATTACTCCAAAGACAGGAGGAGGCCTGTGTATATGGTATTTTAAAGGAGAGTTCTCTTGCTCTATGCTAATGAAGACAAAGTCAATTGCTATTAAGAATCATTTAGTGAGGTTTAACTACAGAATCTAATAGATGCGCCCCTAATCTCTCCCCTACGGAACTCGCAACCAGTGGCTCCATTGATGAATGCAGTTGTAATTTATGCCAATTCATAGTATAATAGTGTAATAACCATTTCATACTAAGCAACCTTTATTTAATCACCCCAAAGCATGTCACAGGCATAAATGACAGGGTGAGGAGGCCATTCCGTCTAACTTACAAATAGACTAAGGCACAGATTTCCTACACAGGCAGGATCGTTTCCTAGGTGGGAAGACCATCCCACTTTTGTCTTTGGTCCCTGTGGTAGACAACAGAATGCTCCCCAACGTGCCCATGTTGTTATCTTACAAAGCAAAGGAGCTTCGGCAGATGTGGGAACAGGATTTAAGTTCTGGAGGGAGGACAGCCTTGAACTACCTTTGGTGCAAACTTAGGGCTCCTATAAGGAGGAGACAGCAGTGAGAAGAACACCAAGGGGTATGAGCCAAGGAATGCAGGCCCTTTGTAACTCCCAGGAAGAATCAGCCGTATCAACATCTGGACTCCAATCCCACGAGGCCCATTCCAGATTGCGGACCTCCAGAAGTGCAAGATAATGTATTTGTGTTGTTTTAAGTCAGCAAGTTTGTGATGACTTCTTACAGTCAGGAGTAAGGCAAAGCCTTTCTCAACAGGGGTTCCTTTTCTGAACCAGGGAACCCAGAAACTATTATAAGTAACTGTATTTGTCACTTCTCTTGAATGTCATTTAGAAGCAGAGAAAATAATTTAAGTCATTAATATGTTACAGACAATGGATGACTTTTAAGACATTAGGAGGCTGATTTTGACAAAGCCCACTAGTAATAATACTGTTATTATAAATAAATGTGGACCTTGGACACCAGCTCAACACATCTGGAAACATCAAATCAAAGGGTTACAAATGCCTCACTTATGCCTCAGGACTTTCACAGTGTTTTAAAGTACTCTACACACACACACACACACACACACACACACACACACACACACACACACACACAAACTATTCTCTCCAGAGAGCTACAAGCACCGAGTAAAGCAGGCTGGAGAGAAGACTTGATTTATTTCATATAGGTATAGGAGGACCAAATTCAGAGACATGCACCAGACACAGCCAGTGGCCTCCTGGCCTCCCGGTCTAAGGTTTGGGTCACATGCCTGAGGGTGAGGAGTTATAGCAGAAGTTTTGAGCCCCCAGCAAATTCTTTCTATTGGTAAGCTGACATTCCATGGTATGGCCAGCTAGCTACCTAACAAAAGGATTCCATGGTAGGAACTTCCATGCATCTCTAGCTTGCTCTATCTGTTAAAAATCCTTCCTGTGATGGACTTTTAGGTTCTCCTTATTATGTCTCATTTACAAAAGAATTGAAGTCAAGCATGGCTGTCCCCAACTTCTAACTGCAGAGACTCTGTGCCTTAGTGGGCACCAGCAATAATTACTGCTACCAAGAGCCTTGCCATCAACAATGATTTCTTCCACCCAGAGCTTTGCCAGACCTAGGCAGGTGCTGTCCTCCTGCCTTGTTCTCAGCCCAGCATGTTCCATGAGGTGACCCGGGGAATACTCTAGGTAACCCCCCAATCCTCTGCAAGTGCACAGTCCTGGGTGCAGGAACCGAGGGTGCAGATTTGGAGGCGTCAGGTGGAGGAATCATGTGGTTGTGACTTGGAATCTGTGGGTGTTCACACGAACTGCCACACTCACTACCTTGTGTGACTTCAGAGAGGCTGTAGTTTCTTAATCCCTCAAAGCCTGGAGAGAAGGCAATGATTTAGAAAGGAAGACCATAGTCAGTGTGAAAGCATTCTAGAACCTGCAAGTATTGTGTAAACGCGAGAGGGAGTTAAATGATTATCATCATCCCCAGGGAATACTTGGTGCTCACAGGAGCTCCAGGTGCACGAAGCAATAACAGAGATGAATCGGGCAGAGCCTGTGACAAGGCACTTTCAAGGGCTGGAAAGTAAAACAGGATGTGGGAGCTGAGCATTATCCACCATCACAGACGTGCAATATGTGATACTCTTTTCCTGCACAAGACATATTGGCAGAGTGCCCCTTCTGAACTCAAGCCCTATGAAGACCCAGTGTAAGAAAATTAAGAGGATCTGATTTGGTCTTCGAAAGACTCTAGAAGGAAGGTGGATAGGAAATAAGGCACTGGAAGGGCTTTTCCACAAAGGGTTGGAGAAGCAAGGAAAGACACTTACCTTAGTTGGGGGAGGAGGATTGGAAGAGGCAGGAGGAAGCTGGGCTGTCAGATAACTGAGCAGCTCAGATTGGAGAGGTAAGGGCAAGAAGAAGTTAAACCATTAAAAGGTAATTTCTGACAAACCCCAGGGGGCCAGAGCTCCACCCTAAGCATCTTTTTCCTGAAGATCTTGCAGTGTTAGCCAAGGCACCTTACCGGTCCATGTAGAAACCAGAGTGCAGAAGGCAAAGCCCTGCCTCCTGGCCATCGCCATAGAACCTTTCACATTTCCATCTCAAGGGTCCTACTTGGATCCAAAAGAGATAAGACTGTGGCTGGTCAACACTATTTTCTTAATATCTGGAGGCCAAATTGTGTCTCCCATCAATGCCAACCCATTCTGTCTTTTTCTCTGCCCACCCATTTCTGCTCTCTGACCTGCATAACCTACTGTGCATGTCCCTCTGCCCTCCCTCAGCCACTGTGGAATGTGTCTGTCAGTTTTCAGCCACTGTAACAAACACCCAAGATAATCAAGTTAGGAAAAGGCTTATTTCCGGTCTGTAGTTTTGGCGGTTCCTGCCTATGACTGGGTGAACCTTCTGCTTTGGGGGCTGTGGTGAGGTGGTGATGCATAACGTTTTAGATGTCAGCATGACAATGGAGAAGTGAGCCTGTGAGTCCAACTATGAAGAATTATTTAGTTAAGGCAAGTCTCTGAAGCAAGCCTGCAGGAGATTATCTGATTGTTGTGAGAAAACCCATCTCATTGTAGATAGAGCCCTTCCCTGAAGGTAGATGAGATGAAAACAAAACTGGTCGCTTTTGGCAGAATGGCAAGCTAAGAATGCCCCTCCCTCTCTTAGTTTTTCTTATGGGTGTGATACGGTTAGTGCCTTCGACCTTGCTAGTACCTCTCCTGCTGAAATAGGCTACAATATGAGACCATAAGCATAAATAAAAACATCCTTCTTCCCTTAGATGGTTTGGGTCATGTATTCTTAACAGGCACTAATGAATACTTTAGGATATGATGGTAGAGCAAAGATGAGCATCCCTTGGCTGGGAAGTGGAAAGAAACAGGATGGGGCTGCTGTTTTATTGCTCCATGATCACTCCTAAAGACCCCCAAACCTCCCACTGGTCTGTTGCTCTGAAAGGTTCCTCTGCTTCCCGACAGCACCGCCCTGGAGACCATGTCTTTAATGCATGGCTTCATGGTACAGTCAAGAGCCTCACTACAGGGCGGAAAGAGGCTTTTAAATACTGCTGGCTCCCCTCACTTTCTGTGTGGCTGCTGGATTCATCAGCCCAACATTTGGTTTCCTTTGGTGATTTGGGTTGAAGAAAGAGGCCCAGAGGCCTAGTGATGAGAACATATTTTTTATGAATTGAAAAATAAAATGACAGTAAGCAGCCAGCAGATCCCAGTTCACAATGAAATGAATATCAATGTCTATGGCGGTATTGACCTTGAGGATTTTTTTTTCTAAAAACAGAGCTAGAATTCTCGGGGTGCATTATGAATCTCTTCACTATACAAAGCAGAAAATCTCCCTTTATGGACCTGACCATCTCTAGTGCACAGTGCTAGGTTTAAAATAAACATTCTGAGGTGCAGGTGGAGAAAAATCTATGGCGGTTCACAGTTGCATTCTTGCCTGTGGGCACAGATCACCACACAGCACTCCTGGTTCCGTGCAAGGCGGGACAGGGAAATCCCACAGAAAGGGAAGACCCTCCATTTCTCCCCAGCTATGAGAAAGACAAGGACTTCAATGACAGACTGGGCCAAGAGCCACATCCCAAACCCTCCCATCCTGACCTTATCATCAGTTTGGTTTCCTAGGCTCAGGACTAGGATGGTTCTTGGTTCCATTCTCATGATCTGCAGGTCACCTGAGGATGATGTAACATGAAAATCATTAGCAGCAGCTCCCCCGAGTCACCTTAAATCCTCTGGTTAGAAACATCTCTCAGTTCCCTGTGGGCTCAGTGTCAGCAGTGTTTGCCCAGAGAGTAAGATAAGAAGACTAAGGTGTGGCAGCGCAGCTCTAGAATGATAAAGCAGTCTTCCCAAGCTTCAGTGCAGCTCAAAATCAGCAGGAAGGTAAGACGCAGGCTGCTGGGACAAGCCCTAGAGGCTCAGATTTAGAAAGTCTGGGCTAAGGCCTGAGAATCTGCATTTCTAAAGCTCCCCTGTGATGCTCTCAGTGCTGGAATGGCGGATCTGTAGACCTTAACTTTGAAAAGCACTGTGATGAAATAGCTGAGAACTATGATGGTCCTAAGCCTCTCTGGACAGGTGACAGTTACTTGCTAACACATAAACAAAAGTCCACATCAACACACAGAAGGTTATATGGGCGCCAGCCCCAGACTTCCTTTTTCCCTCTGTAACTGTGAGTGGACAAATCTAGTAGATTCTGTATCATATTCGAAGTTAACACCACAAGAGGTAGATAATTGAACCAAAGTATTTCAACAGCATATCTCATTTAAATTTTTCCTTGGCATAAATTTGGCAGTATTCAGTGACATGTACCCTAGAATATGTGCTGATTATGAGAGATAAAGGTAGACTTTCCATTATTTTAGCAGAACAGGGAAGGGATGTTATACAGTTTTCTGGATGTTATTTCTTGATTCTGACCAGCTTTAGAGTTTAGTTATTTTTGCCTATAAAGCATGGATTTATATCTGCAAATTCCTCTGCCCTCGTTTGATGAAGGAAAACCCAAAGCAAAGCTCGTGCCAGAGAAGGGACATCCATGTGGATTTGGAGCCCAGGCAACAACTGACAAGGAACCACTGAGAGGATTCCTGCGGTCCCACGGACGGGCTCAGGCTGCGGAATAAGAAAACGGAACCTCGTGTCTTCGACGCAGAGATCTATCCATCCTGTGTTCTTCCTCAGTATTCCTCTGATTCTATCTGAAGGTGCTTTGGAACTTTCAAAGAACTTTCATGTTTTGCTAGTTTATCATAAGTGTCTATCTTAAGCCAATATTGTGATTTTAAGCATGGCCTAGGCAGGTACGTGCCATCTTCCAAAATGCTTTCTGATGCCAGGTGAGCTGTCTGCTGAAGCCAAAGCGAGGAGAATCACAGGCTGAACGACATTCAGGCTCTCCTGCGTTCCAAGAGTCTTTTTTATTTCTTCTTAACGACTGTTATTAATCATTTCAGAACCATGTAGTCTCCTGACATTTTTACTATTCTCGACTTGACAAAAAAGGAGGGTTTTGATGTCCTGGAATGCCTTTTTATGTAAAATACCGCCATTCTTACAGCACAAGGCTAACACAACGGTAACCTCTCCCTCAGCCGAACTGGGCTTAATTTTAAAAAATCCACTGAAGTGAAGTTAGGTGTGATGGATTCTCATTAAGAAATCAGCATTTGGCTTTCAAAATGTTAAGCTAATCTGGAGAAGGGTGGGGGAAGGAAAGCAACCCTTAGCCATGTAGGAAAAGCATAAATTCTAACTCGGCCTTTTACGTTGGGGGAGAATTTTTCTTTCATTTTTATTGTTCTCTCCCCAGACCCTGGGGATTTTCAAGGAGAGCAGTCCTGACCAGGGCAGGGTATGTGTCTTGCTAACAATCACGTGGCTGTGAATGAAATTCCTCCCCAAAGCCTGGGAGAGAAGTCCTTGAGGTCTGTGTCCAGAACTCCATTCTTGACCATCCTGTCACCTGACAGTTGTATGACCGTCCGGCAAAGCCTCGGTCATACTCATCAGCAAATGGGTCCAGCCACACTGCTTCATTTAGAGAACACATGCAAAGCTCAGCAAAAGATTGGTCCTTAGGCATCCCTCCCCCTCCCTAGTGGCTAGCCCAACTCAGCAGCCACTCAAGGACCCGGGGAAAAGAAACACCAGAGGGCAGTATCCAGGGGCCATCAGAGGTCTGCATGTCTTTTTCACTGCTCCTCCCTCGCCTGTCTGAGTTTCTAAGACCAGATCTCGGAGTGTTGGTGGAAGTCTATCTTGGAAGGGAGAGAGCTAAGTGAGCAAATCGAGAAGGCAGGAAAGCCTCAGGATCAAGGTCGCATCTCTCACTTGTACACAGGATTTAGTCTAGAGAGCTGCAATACTTTCAGTAAGTTCTCAAACTCTACAATTCCTCTCCAGTCCATGTCCCAATGATCTGTCATCTATGATAGGCTTAGAAGACTTAATACAAAAAAAACTCACAAAACTTTTTCTGCTTTTACACAAAACGCTCAGAGATCTTCTGCCACTTGCCAGGAGGCCTCTCAGTTCAAAGAAGAGAGAATATTTATTGTTATTCCCTCAAACTCAGTTCAATGAAGGAAGATATTATTACTCCCTTCCCCAGGAAACAGTAGTATGAGTAGTATCAGGCAGGCAGGTGGAGTTTGTTTGGTTCCAGAGAAAATGAAAGACTCTGATGTTTAGTTGGACAAAGGTGTTGCTTGGGTTTGGGCAAACCCCATAGAAAATTCTACTGGCATCTCAAGTCTACAGAATAATCACATAATCTGATGTCTTTGGGCAGTGTAAGTGACCAGTGCTATCCGTAACTCAAATCTCATGCAGACCACACAAGGTCATGGAATGTTCTAGCAGTGGCCCCCATCCTTTCTCTACCCTATTTCCACGACCTGATCTGATGCTACACATGGGCTGACTCTGGGGCTCTCATACATCTTATTCTCTATTCTGAAAGCAAAGCTGCTGCGTCCTTGGAGACTAAGGAAAGCACATAGCAAAGAGTTCTCAGGACCACTTGCAACTCCTCCGATATCTGTCCTGCGAAGGACAGGGCACCTGCTCCTAGCACCTGCCACTGGGATCTGGTAACCTTGTCTGGAAGGACACACCATGGAGCTGCGGTGGTTCACAGCCAGTTTTCTCTAATGGTGCCATTTAGCTTTTAGTTGAAACAGAACAGCACCTAAGCAGGCTGCTTGGAAGCCAGGGACAAGGAAGTCTCACTGCAACATCTGTTTGCTTGCTGTCTTGGTATGTAGGGAAAATGGTGATAGCAGCATTAGTTTCTGATGTGAAAGGTGGGACACGGGGAGCATGCTGGCTGCTGAAAGGTGGGGCTCCTGGCCACCAGCCTCCTCCTAGGGAGGAGGAAACATCAGTCCTCACCGCAGGGCAATACCAGTGGACAGATGTTTCTTTCTCCCTTTATGTGGCGTTTCCAAGTCCTTTTGAATTGCATTCACCTAGCTTCAGCCTCTCACAACACAACTGACTGGAGAGCACAGCTTCCTCCCACCAGAGAAAATGCTTTTCTCACTACCCACAGGGAATGAGGAGGGCCCACCTATGTTCCTCCCCTGTCTGTTCTCCCTGCCTCCCGCTGGGTCTTGGTCTGGGCAGCTCTGCGGTGCCTAATACTACCAGGCCTCCCTCAGCGGCCGGCTCAGGACTCACTCCTGGGCATTGCAAGCGCGGCTGCTGCCACCATCAGGCTGAGTGAGGAACTGCAATTTTTGTCTGGTGTCAAGTCCTTGAACATTCCACCTGCTCTTGAAAAAAATGGGTCCTTTCTCATCATTTACCCCTTATACAGGGGCAGCATTTCGTGTAAGAAACTGACTCCAGAGCCCAGCTTCCCAAAGAATTGCAAATGCAATTGGAAGGTGGACCCCATCACCTACACTTGCGATCCAGAGTAGTGCAGGTCACAGAACCCTGGCAGCAAAGCCTTTGGGGGATCAACCCAGTTTCTCCGTAGTCACACAGGCAGCAAGGCAGCAGAGAACAGAACATTTCTCGTGCAGCACCCAGATGCATATCATAACTTTCTGTCCTCTGGATGCCTGAGCAATGAGCCAACCAAGCCCCAGTGTGACTCCGGAGTTGTCATCGCTCCCAGCATTGCCAAAGGTGACAGGTGGACTGTCACAGAGCACCAGAGTGGAGACACCTATGACATATGCAGGTGACTGACAGAAATGGGCACTGATATGCCTTGAAGAACAAGGGTGTGATGGCTTCTTGCTGGAGTCAGGAGTGGGTGGTTTTTCTATAGGATGTTCCTCTTGGCACCATCCCCTGTGATCTAATGGGCATTAGGGGCTTTTTCAGAAAGCAACAAGCTTCTCACAGGGAATGACCAAAATTTGCATGAATTTTAAGCTTTCCTCTGCTTCCAGCCCGGGCCCCTAGACATCTCTGTCATCACGATGCCTTGTGTTCTGTTTTTATTTCTTGTTCAGTATTATTCACATGTCATTCATATAGTCTAGCATCTATTCATAGGCTTCTATGTGCCCAGTAGTGTAGTAGGAGCAGTAATGAAAAAAGACAGGTTATTTCAACCAACCAATTAAGAACACACACACACACACACACACACACACACACACACACACACAGACACACACATTCACATCCCTGCTATGTAGATATGCTTATGTGTGCTTGTGAGATGGGGGAGAAAAGGGACATCCACAAAAGGGGCTACTACCTTCTCAATGGCTTTGCAGGGCTGTCACTACTTACACAAAAGGAGTCTAGAGGCTTTACCCTCGGGGTAAAGATAAACGTTGGAAAGTTGAATGACCAATTTAGAAAGAGTCTGGAATCAAAAAGAAATAGAGCTACAATGCTGGGTTACTGTTTGATGGTCAATTCTGGGATTTAGTTTCCTGATCATCCCAGGGAATACAGAGCCCTTGTCTATGCTTGGACATGGAAGAGTCTTATGAGTTACATGAATAGTATTTGTGGGCTAGAGATTTAACTTGGTGGGTAGAGCATTTGTCTAGCATGGGTATGAGACCCTGGATTCTATCTCCAATGGGAGATGGAAATATGACTTTTCTTCCACCCCAGCATGTCACATTCTCATGTAAGGTTTCACACTAATGACTCGGAGAAGCCGAGAGCTTACCATCACGGCACATAATTAAATAACTGTAATGAATTGAAAAGAACTTTGGTCAAGCAAGGTAGCGTCTCTGGGGTGTGAAAGCACCCCACCCCTTTTCTCCTTGTTATTATGGTGATGAAATGAGGTTTTGTTTGTGAAAATTGTGTCCTGCAATTTTTGAAGATTTGTACATGCTAATCATCATAACCATGATAAAAACACAATTACTGTTATCACTGTCATCACTTCCAACAACCAAAGGATCTGCCAGGCACCCCGAAGAAAATGTACTAGCAACAAGATCTAGAATGAAAGATCCATCTTTCAGGGTGTTATTCAAAATAAACTGATTGTTGCTAAGTGATATGATTCAGGGAACTACAGAATTGGGAACCTTGGCACATCACCTCATCCACTCTCAACCTGTCTCTTAAGAGTTGACTCCTGAGTTCCTGATGATCCCTGCTCAATGGGCCAGGCTCAGCTTCTGCCTGAAGAGAACAGATTGACATGGGTAGAACCTTTGGTTTTTCATACTGTTGAAGGAAGCTCCCTCAGCATGGAAGACTTGGGAAGCATTTCTAACACCTTCTGGGTGGTCTTGTCTAACTTGTAACTTTGTTTTCCCCAAAGCCAGTACAGGCCAGTTTCCTCTTGAGAACAAGAAAGACATCACTCACACACGTCTTTGGTAGCTCTTGCTTTCTTTTCTCCTCCCCCCACTTTTACCCCCTTTTCTGTTTTACTTTCCCTTCTCTCTGTCAAGCCACTTCCATTCCCGTGGCCTCTAAGGACCCTCCAATGAATGAATTCCCATTCATTCATGCTTTCCATCTGTTTCCAGCCCAAGCTTCCCCAGGTCTGCCTGTTGCAGGGCTCTTTGCCCTCTTCCTGTGATACTGATCTGATACATCTTTCTAAACACTCCCTCGGTGCAGTCCTCCCGCTGCCTTCCCTCTGGAATGCACATTCCCTTCACAGCTTTTCGGGAGAACTTCTAGAATCCTCTATGATCAAGCTCGAATGTCGTCTCATCTGGCCAGCCTTTTGTGATGCCCTGGGCTGTCCCAACTCTTTTCAGAATGTGCTGACAGTAATGGGTGCATCACACCGTAGACTCCATGGAAGGGTCTGCTTTCCACCCAGAGGGTCTCATTCATCTCTGACATCAACCTCTGTCCCCACAACTTCCACACAGTAGGCCCACAGTGAGTGAGTGTTGGCTGTGTTTACTTCATCGTAGACTCAATCGTTGGCCAACGATTGAGTGTCTGTGTCACAAAATGGCTGTTCGATTACAACAGAAGGTGCTATCAATTTAGCTCACTGAGACACTAGACTCTATGCAGTCCTTGAGGAAAAATGTAGAGGGTGAAAGTCGCATGTGTTTGTCTTCATTGCAATGCTTGGCCTCCAGATACCGATTCCCATCATGTAAGCATTCACTGGAAAGAATCTGAGCTCAAAACAACCATTCAGTGCATTTTATCAGGGTATCAGACCATCTAGAATATTTGACCTATTGTGTCCAAGACAGACATAGGCAAGCTGTGGGAGGTTTAGTTTCAACTTTTCAAAACCCAGTTTTTGGTAGACCACCTTAGTCTTGCCTTTAAAAATGTAAGCACCTGACAGAAGAGAGTGTGTTCCTTTTGTTTGAAGGAAGCAGCCAGTTTTCTTGATGTTCTATAGATATAAGCACACTGGATCTGCAAATGGTACATATGTGTTCAGACATGCATATGTGTGCGTGTGCGTGTCCGTGTGTGTGTGTGTATGTGTGTGTGTGTGTGTGTGTGTACATGGGATGGATGCAGGAGGGCATAGAATGACTTCCATTCTTCCGTGACCCACCAACCAGGGGATGCCTATATGGCCACATTCTTGACAAGCATTCCCAGGAAGGAGTTGGGAGATTGTTCATCTTCCACTCTGTATCTTCCCACATGGATCCTGACAGAAAAACTTTGATAAGTGCAAAATCCATTCACTTATCCTGGCTACTACTCCAAGGTCTAAGCTTGTTACCAAGTATACCCAGAGAAAGCTGACATTTATTTAATCCTCATACTGGTGTTGACTGTGTACTCACTGAAACACTGTATGCTTACAGAAGACATTTGTTTCCAAGCAGCTTATGCTAAATTGCCGTGATATAAAGGAAACACTTATCCAATATTGACATTTATTGACTTGTGGAAGTATACAGCCAGAATACTCATCTTTACCATTGGGAGAGGAGAATGGGTGAAGGGATAAGTGTAAGGTTTGATACTTAGCTCCTTCGGTGGATTAGAAGCAGAAAGTGGATGGACGTTCATGTTCAGCTTGTCACTAAACCTTCCTGTGACCCTTCATTCTTCAGCATGGACAGAAGATTGAGGCTGGAGTCCTGCCTGGCACTATGATTTTGTCAGAAAGCAGGACCCAGCATCCCTTGTGTGCTGGGAGGAAAACATTCTAAATGCTCTATAAGGTATCTATATCCTCACTTGACATACACACCTAACTGGGTGAATTCTGCTTTCCCATTGGGAAAAGAGAATGCTACATGATAACATATGGAGTGTATGTCGGTAGCGTGAGCTCTCATTGCAGTCCCCTAACTGGAAATAAAGTCTCACTCTAATCAGAACGCAGGAAGAAGCTGTACCAGTGCAGGCACTGGGTATTGAATGGCTCTGCTCCTCTCTCTCGTGTGGACAGGCAGTGACAGCTCACAACACCCAAGGGTCCAGACAGCCTCAGTGCAGCCCTTCTAGGTGAACCCTGCTCCATGGATTCTGAGGTGTTCCACTGGCCTGGAAGGAAAATTGAGGATCCAAGGGCTTGGCTAGAAGAACCACTAATAAGTTCAGGATTGCTACAATCCTGGGTGGATGGCAGTGACATGCTCATGACAACCTTCCATCCACTGGATTAGAACAACCCTCCATCCAGGCACAGATTACCTACAGGGTCCCTCTGCCTCTTGACTGGCTCCAATTAAAAAAAAAAAAAGACTGGAAAAATAGCTGAAGTGGGTGAAGGTGTCTGCTCACAAATATGATAGTTTGAGTTTGAACTCTGGTGGAAACAGACCTCTGCAGGAGTTACTTCCTGTCTAACCCCCTCCCCCAAATAAGTAACTAAAAATATTTTTAAAGATCTGCACTGTGCCTTTGCCCAGAAGTCAGTCTCCACATCTCATGAAAATAAGGAACGATTGCATCTGAGGCCCATCTTAGCCCTCCCACCTCCTCCGTCTTCATTAAGACCCCAAAATGAATGTTCTTGGCCTTTCTCCCCCTCCTCCATCACAGACATTTTTCTTTTTCTCGTTCATGTTTCCAAAACAGTTTATCTTTTTATCTCCTTGGAAGAAAAGCACTCCACAAATCAAAGGTGTCATTAGTATTGTTATTATTTTGCTATTGAAATCTCTTGAATTCACTCGGGATTATTCATGTGCTTTTTTTGGGTCTGCAGTATAATAGTGCCTAAGTCACCCCTACTGGGCTGAACAAAAATGAAAAATTGCATCTTCAGGCCTAATCCCTGGCTCCACCTCGTCTCCTGCTGGCCCTGGCTTCTACCACACAGGCACACGCTAAGCGGGGCTGCTCCTTGATCCTCTGCCTTGATCACTGCTGCCATGTTCCAGACAAGATCCTCCTTGTTACACCCAAGGGGGGCTCTCACAGCATCCTCCCAGTGCCATGCACAGGCGCTGACCACACCCACACTCCCAGCCCCCTGGGAAGCTTTCTTTCCATCCTCAATAGGTCTGGAAGGCAATTGAACACTCCCTATTGGGCAGCAGCCACCGCAGCCACCCCCGTACCCTACAGACATGCCCTCATCCCCTCAATGCAGAAGATTTGTTAAGGCAGTAGACCCACACCCTTGGCAGTGGCACCATGACCTTCTGGGACAAAAGGAGTGAGTCTTCCTTCCCTAGACAGGACGTCATGCACTGGGCGATCACACTCGTTACTTCCCTCATCTTTTGTCCTATGACATTTCTGGGTAAAGACAAATATTCTTAAAGTTGGTGTTCATACCCACATTCCTTCTCTAGTTCTCCTTTGCCTGAATCCACTCTACTCCCCTCCGTTCTTTGGACCCCCCTCTGATGTGGAAGTGTTCTTTTTCCTCCCCAAGGGAGATGGGACAAATTCTAGCTTCTTACCACAGCTCCTCCCTTCCATGTTTCTGCACCCGCCCCCATGGTTTACCCCCTGGCTAGCTCTCCCTACTCCGTCTCACCCACTGCTTAGTGCTTTTCTGTTTCCTTGGAGATTCAGTTTGACCTGTTCCTCTGCCACCCAATGGCTACCTGATTCTCCTTCTGATGTGTCCTGCCAATCCGAGGGGCAAGGCACATTATGGAGATGGAACCCAGATTAACTCTCGACTCAGGGATGTCACGCACAGGTAAATGCAAGTGTCCTTCCACCCCGAACATTCAGAGCAGCAAAGTACGGGCAAAACCAACAGAACATTTGGGCTCCACAGAGCTTGTGGAGCCTCCATTACTAGGCAGGACACTAGCAGTGATGCCAACTAGATCCAGAGAGTGGGAAAAGCACCTTTCTTAAAGTGTCTGAAGTAGAAGCCACCTAGTCTGCACAGCTGCATGTCCCCCAAACTGTCTCAGAACTTGAGATTCCAGGGAAGCAGGGAGTCTTGGAGTCCTGCTGAGACCCGATTCCTGCAAAGCCACCTAAGATGTGAATGTGCTGGGTGGAGGGAACGAGGCTGGAAGATTAAGGAGGGCATGGAAGGAAATAGTTGTGGGTGAACTGAAATGATAAAGGGAAAGAAATTGTTGCAAGTACTAAGTTTATGGAGGACAAGAGAATTGATTCTTCTTCACCTAGGGGCAGAACACACTGCTTCTCCACAGGAGGCAAATTGTGCTGTGACATTATCCCTTTCCATACAAAGCACAACTTTCCGTCCTGACAGCTGAGGGGAGAGGGATCCCCAGCAAGAGGAACCCACAAACAGCACACACTGGCAGCCCTCCATATCTGTCAGGAGCCAAGCCTGACTTTGGCTGGCAGGGCGGGAATGGAGGAATGTCATTTAGCCTTTCCATTGCCACTGAAGAAAGAGAAAGAAATATCTGATCTTGGGGTATGTAAGAAACCCAAATCTTTAAGAGAAGAAGAATGTGGCACATTGCTGACATTGACCTGCATTGCTTCTTCTCTCTCAGGGATCATGAAATAAGTAAAGCTAAATTTAAAAAAAGTAAAGGTCAACGAATCAGGAAGGCCGGGTTACCGATGACTTCAGAACATTCAATGGCTCAGGGCGCTGGGAGCAGGAATATGGGAACTGCATTCTTCAAAATTCGGAGATGGCCCACAGGTTCCCACTGGGAGATGTGTTGGCAGTAGATGGCCAGGTCAGCAGCATACTAGATAAGGCCCTAAGGAGACCCCCTCTCTCTGGTGGAGAACCAAGCTGAGCTTCTCTGCCCATTTCCTTGGTAAAGCAACCAGGAGAATTAGTGTGCTGGCGTCAAGAGCCAGGGCATGCAGCTCTGTGCCAGCGCCAGCCTGGGCTGCATTCTTATTCTGCAGCCAGGGGACCACAGCAATGGCCATCTCGAGGCACCTAGACTAGTTCTTTCATGTCCCAGTTGGAAGTGGACTTGCTCTATCCAATGACTTGACCAATGCATGATAATAGGGAGGGTGGAGCACTGAGCATGTATATGAAGCGGGTCAAATAGATTCCTCTGAGGAATTCGCAACACTCCAAACAACACTCATGTTTTTAAAAAATGCCCATGAGTTCATTTGAAAGAGACTCATCTCCCAGCACAAGGAAGCAATCCAACACTTTTCTGCTTGACCCTTACCTCCTACAGCGAGGCACAGAATATTCAGGAAACCTACCCACCAGAGAGGGAAGCTGTTAAAACCGTCAATGTCTACTTTGGAGTTTTTCTTGAGATCTTTTTACGAGTCCCATGGTCTACGAATGCATTTACCGCTTGGTAGAGTGGGCAGGGCTGGCAAAGCTCAGAACACTCAGGAATAAGAAGGCGATACAATTTGCATGTTGCTGTGGTTTCTTCCTATTGCCCTCAAGGCTAAGGTTGCACAGACCAGAGCATTTAACCTCTGTAGGTAAATATTTAAAGATGCATAGGAGGCAGTCGAGAAATAGCTGGGTACTGAGAAAGAAACAGGCAGAGTAGAAGATGTACTCTGTAATGATTCAGAGGGGTGGGGAGGCACTTAGATACCTATAAGCCTCGCATGCCAATCTGAGGAAGTGCAGCTCAAGCTTCTAAAAATACAAAGGACTGACTAAAACTTGCATGAGTCCTATGCAACTCTGTGTGTGTGTGTGTGTGTGTGTGTGTGTGTGTGTGTGTGTGTGTAAGATCCCTTCCTCCTGTCAGGGCCGATATGGGCAACATCCTGAGTGAATTAGTAAGCAGTAAAAAGGAATGGGAGACAGTGCGCACATATACTTGTGTGTGTGTGCGGAGTCTATAAGTAAGCACATAAACATCCAAGAGAGAGGTACTCTCATAGAGTAGTAATATAACCAAACCTGTCTCTAGACCAAGGTTCTGGGATAGTTCTTATTCATCCAGCATGAGAACTCCAGAGAAGGCAATTTATCTTCCTGTGGCTATAGGGAACCCCGGTGAGACACACACAGCCACATGAATACCCAAGTGTGCCTATGTGTACCCATTTTAAGTCTTCACAGGCATGGCTTTACATGTACTCCTGTCAGGGAGAAAC
The DNA here is from genome assembly GCA_023101885.1 of Typhlomys cinereus. Classification (NCBI taxonomy): domain Eukaryota; kingdom Metazoa; phylum Chordata; class Mammalia; order Rodentia; family Platacanthomyidae; genus Typhlomys; species Typhlomys cinereus. The sequence continues at coordinate 1,225,129 of JALPQD010000282.1, read as the reverse complement.
TCACCAAGTTTTAGCAGCCACAACAACAAAGTATGAAGTGCATGGGTAGGGTGAAGATATCCAATGACCACAAGGATGAGGGGAAGAGAGGAGGAAGTCTGGTTTTGCTTACATTTAGTTTCTCCTAACAAGTGAGGAAAACATGCTGTTAGCTTGCGAAGGCAGCCACCCATAGTGATGCTCTGCTTTCTCAAAAACTTTTACCCTTCATTTCATCAACAGATGGACACACTCTGTTGTGGGTTTTTTTTCTGAGAGAGTCCTGTCCCTCTAAGAGCTGTGCTGGTTGGCACAAATACTGCCTCAGATGGCAGAGGCGGTATTGACATTCCGAAAGAGTGGGAAGGAACTGATTTACTTGTCCCCTGCAAACTCAATTCCACAGGTGATTTTTGATGCCTTTGGTGGAGCAAGCACTCCTAATCTTACTCCACCATTCTCCCTTCCCTCCCTTTCCCACCAGCAACTCCATGGCTCCCAGTGGTAGGGACCCCAGAGGTAACAAAGTTCTTTCCCTGGAGTCCACCTGCTAGGCTGAAGGAAAGGCAGTGATTGGCACCAGGGACGAATTTCCATTTCATACCAGGAATCCAGGGCTGGGTAGGCTTCACAATTGAGCCTTACTCAGGGAACTCGACGACCATCAATGAAACTTCACCCCTCACAGCCATCCTACATCACCACTGCAAATACCCCCCACAATTCATTCCATAACTGCAGCCCCCTGTAGAACTGTGCAAAACCTCACAACCCCTCTGACACACTCAGGCAAGTTGGACCTCAAGGAAGCTGAAATCTCCACCTAAGGGAAGCTCTCCTTCTCCAAGCCGGCTGTGATGAAGCCGAGCAGGCGCCCAGAAGTTCGGAACGGCAGGCCACATGGACACTACTTAATTAACATACCGGGTGCATACAAGAACTCATTTGCATCAGAGAGTTTGAGTTGGACGTGGACAAGAGCGAGGAGAAGGTGGCCCCTTCCTCCATCCTTCCAACCCCTTCCTCCCAAAGAGAAACCGACCGTACCATTTTGTTGCATTTGCCAAAGCAAAGCAGCCCACGCGAGTGCCCCCCGGGGCCGGCACCCGGGTCACAGCCTGAGTTTCCGAGCCTGCCCCCCTCCAGCCCCCAGCCTCCCGCGCCCTTGCCGCCGCCGACTTTGCTCCAACTCCTCGGGCGAGCCGGGGTCCTACCTTGACTGAAGAGGAAGAAGCAGAGGAAGAGCAAATCGAGCTGGAGAGGTCTCATTCCTCAGCGCGCGGGGAGCCGGCGGGCCAACTTGGGCGTGCGGTGAGTTTCTCTTCAAGCTCCGCGGCTCGGCTGGCGGTGCTCAGCCTCCGCCGCCGGTCCTCTGGGGTTCGCGCCGACCATCGGTCTGTCTGTCTGTCCGGCCGACCCTCCTCCCGGCGGCGGCTTCCCTCTCTTTGTGCCTCCGGATAGCTGCAGCCAGCCGAAACAAATTGCTTGTTTTCAGCCGCCTCGGGAAGCCGGGATCCTCAGCAAGGTCCCCACTCGCAGCAGATCCATTCTCTGGCTCTTGGCATCCCAGGCACACGGCTTCCTCCGGCGGGCTCCTCCCACAGCGAGCCAGCGAGCGAGTGACGAGTGACAGAAGGGCTCCTTTCACTGAGGCTGGGGCGGGGGAGAGAGGGAGGGGAAACAGGTCATAATTAAAGAGGAAACACTTGGAAAAGGGAAAGCTTTGCAAAACGGAGGGTGGCGGAAAGACTACCGCTCTTCCTTTCTTTTCCCTAAACAGACGGATGTTCAGCTTTGGTCACCATTATTGACCGAGAAGCATCCTGAGCACGGAGCGGAGCTGTGACTTTTGGTCCACACGGTGTAATGTTGTTAAGCGGGAGTGAAGTTCCATTTGATTAGGCGCATGCACATGCATCAAAATGTGCGTGACTCGCTTTTGCACAAGGGACTGGCAAGGCAAGTGAACTGAAAAGGAGCCAGGGGTAAGCGAGGAGGGGGTGTGTGCGTGCATCTTTCCCCCAGCAAGGACTTGGCCAATGTGTGTGCCGCGGGAGGCTACCGAGTGGAGGAGATAAGCATGCTTTGCATTTCAGGGACTTTCCTGGGGGCGGGAGAGTGGTGATAAACCCTGAGTATTTGGAGCTTAGTTTGCTCTGCATTGCTCCTGAAGAACAAAATGCGGGAGGCTGAGGAAACGCGGAGCAGGTTTGTGACACATGCCCATTTATTATTATTATCCTGGTGTGTGCTTTTCCTAACAAGGACAGGGGAGCAGTCTGTCTTTGCATTTGGAGTCTCTCCCCTAACAAGCATTCCATCACTCTGAGTGTGTCTTTTCTCCAAAAGGTGCTGTGAGTCTGATTGGGAAGGAGAGGCCAAGGTCATAGGCAAGGCTTCCTGAGAACCTGCAGGTCTTTTACCTGTCATGAAATCCACACTCAAATCAAATTCTATTTCCTCCAGGATATCAACATGAATTTATCTAGGTCTATTTACTTGATAGACATTTAGGCATGCCTAGAATAAGCAGGCCAGAGGGGAAAATAAAATAGATCATGTTTTCAGGAGTTCGTATCTAAAGTGGAAGCAGAGTAGACACACAAGTATAAACTATACAAACTGTAAGGATTGCACAAAGCGACACAGAAAAATTTGCAGTGTTACACAGAGTGGGCGAAGGGGAAGGAAGGGGGTAAAGAGAAAAAGGAATAATACTCTTTCAATGTGTGCCATTCAACATTCAATTATAAAATCAATCATTACTTTCTGCAGACCTTGGGCCTTGGGGAGCCTGCTCAGGAATCTCTCTTAGCCTTTCCTTCATCCAGATCATTGATGGGGGGGAGGGGAGACTTTGCTGACTTGCAAGGCACATTCCAACACTGAATTTCCATGCTGATTTTTAACTTAATTTTTAACTTAAAAATATATACCTTAGACTTTATGAACAGAGGGGGGAGCAGGGAGGCATGCAGAAGTGTGTACTGGTAGGCACTGACACCTGGCAGTTGACATCAAAGATCTACAAATTAGTAGGTGTTTGCTTTGTTGACTTTTCCATTCTTAACTTAATAGTTTATTTAATGGCATCCCTTAGAGACTGTTAAACATATCAAAGGAAATTTGTAATCAAGGTGGGGGGAGGGCTTGCTGAACCATAGAAAGCAAGAGGCAATCCCTCAGCTAAATGAACACACAAGGTACAGAAGTGAAGTGTCAGCAATGCCTTAGTCCATTATCTTGATGTAACAGATAAATAACGCAGTGAAAACAAGAGGCAAGTCGGAAACACACCTGATAGACACCTGAAAGATGAGGATCAATTCATCAACATAGGCCATATGAAGGCTGAAAGTACAGTATGTATAGTTAACATTGGTAGTGGTTTTCTGGTGGTTTTACTCTCCTGTAGACTAAGGAAGGATGGAAGGTCTGTCTGGCCCACTCCAAAGACCAAACCATGCCACATGTGAAACTATTCCATGGTACCTGCCAGGGCAACGTGTGCTATTGTAACTCTAGATTTATTCCCTCCGTCGTAGTTTACTTTTCAATGCTAGTTCCTAAATGGCCCGCGGCCCAAATTTGCTTAATTCAACCCTTCTGGGGAAATAATAAAAAAATAATAATAAGGTCAGGAGGCCATGAGAGGTCGTCAGAACTGCGTAGGGGCGTCTGCAAACCATGAGCATCTTCCGCTCCCTCTTGGGATCAAGTGGGGTGGGAATCTGAGATGGGAAGGACCTTGTTTCACTCTGGCTCTGGTCTCCAAGACTGGTCTCCTGACACCCCCAGACTGTTTCCGGACTTCCCCCCCCTTCCCAGCCAGTCGGGCCGAGTCCCACCCCCCCCTTCACCCAGGTTCTCTTCCTCTCCCGCAAGCCTCCGGGTCTCCGGCAGAAAGCAAAAAAGGCTCCGATTAAGTAATGATCTGCCTGCTGCCAAGAGGACCGGGAGGCATTTCAACCCTGAGTGCCGGAAAACCAAGGGCGATCTTCGGCGGCCACCACGTGGGGCAGAGAAGGCGAGCGGTACCTGCAGGACCCGCAGCCGGCCGGGCTCCGGCGCCAGCCCCGCCGGCGGCCCCGCCATCTCCGCCCGCGCGGGCCGGCCGACCTCACCTCCTCCCGGGCTCGGTTAACCTCGTGGCGCTGCCAGGTGGCCTGCGCGCAGTTCGCTGGCCAGGAGGGAGGAGGGAGGACGGCGGGAGGGAGACGGGCGGCGAGGAGCGCAGGACTCCACCTGATGGAGAAGCGCGGAGTCCTGAGACCCGGGACTGTGCAGCGCGGGTGCAGGCGTGGGAGGCGGGAGTCGGGGGCGAGGGGCTCTGTCCTCGCTGGAAGCCTCGGCGTCTACGCGGGGGACAGGAGGGATCGGGTCCCTGGAGCCCCAGCCCGCGGAGCTGGTGACCCTCAAGAGACAGCAGAACACCAGTAACTTGGGAAAGCCGCCCAAATCCAGCTTTCCATACATATGCAGACTCGGGGTCTCCGAGGCGCCCTCGGTACAAAGTTTGCGTCCCTCACCAGCAGGTGGCACCCTCTTCAGCCTTTCTTCTCCAGGCCTGTCGCCCGGGTGGCGGGTCTCAACAGGCCGAGGACCCCTCCTTTCTTGGACTTTCAGCGCTTAGTGCGGGATCTTTGAACCTCCATCTCCGCCTCCTTCCGGGCAGGGGCAGCAAGGGGAATCTCTGCGCGCAGAGATCCAAGAGCAGAGTTCTCCACGGGAAACTGGACCCACCTTCTACTACTCACTGGCCAAAGAGTTGCAAAAGGGCCAAACCTCTCCAGACAGCTTCCAAGTCCAGCTCTCTGGCAGCAAATACATCCTCTAGGGTTTTCTGGAATCTGGGACAAAGAAGAGAAGGCGGTTCTGGATCTTGGTACAGGAACAAGGGGTACTGTTGTTCAGGTCCCTTAGCAGGCTAGTTGTACACACAGACCTTGCAGACTCAGCCCGGAGTTTTTTTTTAACGGACTTTTGGGGTCCCCAGTTCACTATCAGCGTTTATTATTCCCTCGGTTTGTGCTAAGACCTGTTTGGGATTCATAAAGATTGAATTCTTCTTCTTGGAAAGTTTGTCGTGTACTTGGGGAGCGTTAGAAACAGGTGCATACATGGGAAAACCCTAAGACATCTTACTTGCCTTGGAGATCATCTGTCGGACACCTTCCTTTCTAGACGGGTCTTTCTAAGCGGACTTGCCTGAAGTCTTGTAAGAAGCTGAAGAACTGAGATGTAAGGATAAGGACCAGAGTCTTCGCCTTCCATGTTCTCCAGAATGGGCATGGTACCCGGTCAATGCCTGGATGGGTTCACGTGCGTTCTGAAGGCCCACAAAGAGAGGGAGTGGCTCTTTTGTGAGGCAGGCAGCCATCACCAGCACGAAGCTCCCTGTTCCATGCCCCTTAGCGGCAGTCGTTGCACAGACGCATTATCAAACCACACTCTTTTTGTTTTTTTTCCTGCATCCTGCCAGCACTGGTTAAAACCTTGCCCAGAGATTTAACACATTTTGAATGGGCCCCTACTGGGAGTTCAGGGTAAGCTGATTCTTCCAGGTCTGGGGAAGTTAATAAGGGCTGGAAGCTACAGACACTTCCCAGAAACCAAGTGGTTTGCAGAGGTCCTCTCTGGTCGACAGCCACCCGACCCGGGCAGGGACAATCTTCTAGCCTATTTCTTTCTCATTTCTCTAAGCCGCATTTCTTGCTCACACCAGTGTAGGTGGATTATAAGACCTTAACCCTTGTTCACTGTGGTTGGTCTCATCGAAGTAGTGGAAAGGGCTCTGGGAACCAAATATTCTGCTTTTTAGAATATCTTCCAAAGGAGTAGGATGTCTGTTCAGCTGATCCACCCAAGAAGAGGTTCAGCTGAGTGCATCATGGTAAGCCTTTGGACTTGGCTCTGCCATAGCCACTGGTGACTGTATGTAAATAATGAAATCAGTGCATCTTCAAGAGCCCTCTCAGCCCTCAGGCCCTTCTGCTTGTCTTTGAGAGGCCACAGCTTTCAGCATGGAGGGAACTGGATGAGTGCTTCAATATCATCTGTGTTAGGGCTCACTAATTTGAGGGGTTAATCCCCACCCCAAGGAAACAATCAGTGATACCTGCACAGCTCTCTCTCCCCCCTCCCCCCATCTCCTGAGATCCGCCTTGTCTGAATCCTGTTTTGTATTGACTTATTTGTATGTTTTCCTTCTCCGGCAACATGCTCACATCCAATCTGGGTTCTGAATTCCAGAACAGTTTTTCTTCAACATATATCTTACCATTATGTTCGATCCAAACCTTGTATTAACACAAAGGAAGGAGGATCCCAGAGTGACTGATGGGAAAAGAATTCCTTTAAAATCTCATACAAACCCATGGTGCTTTGTGCTTTCTCTATCTTAGTGTTAATAGTGTTTTACTGAAAATATGTCTTCTCTGATACCCTGGCAGCTCTATGAGGGTCAAAAGACTGCTTCTCTAGTTCATTTGCGCCCTTGCTCTTATTCTGGTAAGCAAAACACATCCTATACACACTGTTGGATGAATGGAAAAACCTTACCTAGTGCCCCACATCCTACTTCCTGTTCTCTAAATCCAATTTAACTTCTTCTTCACTCTGTTATTAGACCATTGTCAAACATCTGGCATGTGCCTGCCACACTCTGGCTGTATTTTATGGGGATGGGTAATGAATTGAGTCTATATATAGTTTGTGACATGTGGAACGCACTTTAAGATGCATGGCACTATAGAAATGAAAGATATTTTTATCTCTTCAGTATCATTCTGAACAAGAATACTATTCTCTGGCAGTGCTGTGTAAGAACAATAGACCTGTTTAGCCTTGACACACTCATGCATGCAGGGCACTGGATATTCAAGTCACATGGGGAGGCATTATCTCTTTTAGTAAAGCCCTGAGGGGTGTACATTTTGCAGGAAAGAAAAGACGGGAAATGTATGAAAGGAGGATGCAGTGCACCATGCTTTGCTTCATTGCTGGCCAAGTGCACAGGTCAAGACCTGGATCAGAGCTGCAGAAATGGTGCAGAAGGTAAGTCTCAGCATCCCTCTTCAAAGCTTAGAACAGGTCTAGTGTCATTTTAAAATATGCCATGTGCTTTTTAGTGTATATGAATAGGCTAATTATGTAGAAAATATTGAAAGAAAGAATGAAATTCCAGTTATATGACTCATTTGTGGTATTCAAAGTGAGGGAAATTATACTGCATTTATTCTTTTCTCTATTATTTTCACATCCCTTCCCCCACCTGCTGCCACATGCACAACACACACACACACACACACACACGCACGCACGCACGCACACACGCACGGCGCGCGCGCACGCACTATGCCATAAACTAGTATACTTTTATTCAGCTAAGAAAACAGCCACATTTCATATGAAATTCCTGTGAGCTTTCTTTTCTTCCTCCCTTCCCCTTTGTGATAGTTAATCTTGGGTGTCAACTTGATCACACCTGGAATTAGCTAAAATCAGCTGTCAGACTACCTGATGAGATTATCCAAATTAATACATTTCAAATACAAAGACCAGCCCTAGATCTGATTGGAACCTTCCAGTAGCAGACCAGATAAAAGGAACCATAGAAAAGAAGACTTTGAAGAGAGAGACTTTCCACAGCTCTGAGCCTACAGGATGTTCGCAGTGACATAGCTGCTGCCTCCAGCTTCAACCACCAGCCATGTCACCCCTGCCATGAAAGACTGTTTCTCCCCTCTGGAACCAAAAGCTGAACCAATCTCCCTTTCTCCCTTAAGTTGCTTGACTTTGAGTGCTCTCTCACAGCACCAGTTAAGAGTAATTGTTATACCCTTCCTCCTATCCCTTCCCTTCATCATGTCTGCCATTCTATCTTCATATAATAGAATCATGTGTATCCACATGCACAAAGTTATAAAGTAAAAATACTGCTGGAATTTATGTATATACAAATCTTTATGGGTGCACACACACTCATTTAGGCACAATGCACATGTGTGTAAGCAAACACACACACGTATGCACCTTTTTTCTGTTAACATGCTAATAATGTGCCTCCCACTCCAATATTCCCAGCGCCTCAGCCTGAGAGCATCTCTGTATCATGTCGGTCTGAATCCAAGCATAGTGAATCGGTGTCCAGACTAACAGTTCCTCTTAGCCCTGTTCAATGTGCTGTTGTAGCACATAGGTTTTCAAAACTTAGTTCTTACATCTTCTTTATGCTTCAAAATACAGGTTACCGTCTTAGTCTGTCTGGGAGGCCGTAAGGAGAAATCCTAGCCTGGTGGCTTCTGTAACAAATAGTCCTGTTTAGGGAGCTAGAAGCCCATAGTCAAGGTGTGAGCTTGGTCAAGTTCTGGTAAAAATCCCTTCACCACCATGTAGATTTCAGATACTTATTATACCTTTTGCTGTATACTTACCTGTCCTTTCCTTGCATGTGGAACACTGTCCTTTCTTCTTACAAGACCATTAATCCTGCTGACTTTGGATACCAGCCTATGACCTCATCTGATCTCAATCACCTTGTAAAGGCGTTATATGAATGCAGTCACATTTAACATAGAAATCTAGTGGAGGACACAGTTCAGTCCATAGCAATTCTATGATAGATGTCACACTTGTATTAGTCAGGGTTCTACAGAGGAATAGAACTGATAGAATGATATATATATATATATATATATATATATATATATATATCATATATCGAGAGAGAGAGAGAGAGAGAGAGAGAGAGAGAGTGTGTAAGCAAGAGACAATTTGTTAGATTGATTTACAAAATAAAAATCTAAGTACTCCAGCAGTAACTGCTCAACTCAGGAGATATCTCAGCAGTCCCAGTTCGGTGCTGAAGAACTCCTGGAAAGTCTCCCAGCAGAACCAGTCTGGTGCTGAAAGTGTGAGGATTCCTAAGTGTCCCAGAATCCTCCCAGAGCTGGGCTCTAAAGCCAGCAAAGAATGGCAGCAATAGGAAAATGAACTGGCCAGCACAGGGCAAAAGAGAGTCCCTTCCTCTTGCACTTCCTTTGATGGGTCTGGTCTACTGCTGTGGGCTGGTCTTCCACATCAATTAGACAATCTCCTGCAGGCTCGCTCAAGGGCTTGCTTTAATTATCAATTCTTCACAGCTGTACCCAAAGCTCAGCCTGCAACTGTCAAGCTGACACCTATATATCTAGCTGTCACAGCACTTTTTCTCACATTATAGAAGACAAGTCAGTTAGCCAACTTTTATTATCTTATTACCATCCTCCTTCACAGTCTAAATCTTGGTGCCATAGCATACTTTGTACACAACCCTGCTGTTCCTGCTTCCTGGCATGCTTTTTCCACTTTCTCTTGTCCCTCTGTGTGACAGACAGGTGCTCCCTGTCTGAGGATCACAAGGAATTGTTACTTGGATGTATCAGAGTTAATGGATTATATAAAGGGAAACGGGCAATTTCAGCTCACAGATTTGGAGGATCCAGTCTGTGCACAAACAGTCTCAGTGTTTCTGGCTAGTGATGAGACAGCACGTCGGGACTGAAGCCAGATCTTCACCTCTAAGCCAGAAATCCAAGAAAGAGGAGGAGGCTGGGGGTCCCTCAATCCCTTTCAAAAGCATGACCCAGCTTCCAAAGATTTCACCACTTCCCACTGGCACCATGAACCTGGATGCAATTCTTTCCTTCAAGAGACCCTTATCCAAGCTGTAGGAAGTGACACTCAGCAGGTTTGATTTGTTTCTTCTTCCTCTTCAATCAAAAATGAGTAACTTCTTCATTTAGGTTTACATGGTGTTATTATGATCTCTAGTTAGATAGCTATTAAAATTTTTTCTCTCACATTTTTTCCCAATCATACAAGTTCAATAGATACCCCTGTCCTCTCCCTCTCTTCTCCCCTTCCCAGTCTCCCCTTGTACTCTCCTCCCTTTTCCCTTCCTTTCACCTCCCTCCCTCCTTCCCCTTCTCCCACTGCCTCCTCCTCCCTCCCTCCCTCTCATCCCATGGAGCATCCTTTTCTGTGAATGCAAACCTCCCTCTGAGTCCTCTATCCTAGTGAGAGGTAAGGACTCAGTGGCATAGCCTGGAGTCCTTTTTTGAGTTCTCTGTTAGTATGGGAACTCTATTATGACTGTTTAGTCCCTTGCCTCTAAGGATCCTACTGACTGGAGCCTTCTCCCCTGTGATCCATACTAGATTTGGGGGGGGGGTCATTGACATGTCAGCCATTGTGCAGGTCATGCAAAGTCCAGTTAGGGCTATTGCAGCCCTAACTTGTGTGGAGTGTCTTATATCATTGGTCCTCCCCATCTTTAGGCTCTTACAAGCTGTTAAAATTATAACTGTATTTGTCTGCTTTTCTAACTAGACATGAGAGCCTCAAGGCCAAGGACCATTACTTCAGAATATATTTGCATATCCCAGAGTATGTAAAACTCAGTGTCTGACACCTAGTAATTGTTTGTTATGTGGTGCAAAAAGCAATGAAATTTAGCAAAAACTCATTATATACTTCCTGTGACCATCCCCTTTCAAACTTGAAAATTTCCGATGTTTTAGACCCACCTCAACCCAAGAAATTTCACACCCGTTTCCAGAACTAGATGCATATGAAGGGCTGGAGACTAAGATTTTTGACTATACATTTTTGAATCCAACTCTAATCTCAGGCAAATGTGGGAGGGGTGCCATCAATCTGTATAAACCACCATCTAACTCTAGTGCTTGCATTAAAAAAATGTCAGCAACCCTGGTAATTCATATTCTTAACTGTGCAGTCCCAAGCCAGCTCAGAAGCTGTCACACGGTGTAACAATTATGCAGACATAGGTTCAAAGTGAATGAGGACACCAGCATCACTTTCCCCACACTCCATCCAATTTGAATGGAGTTGATGGTTCAGAGTTTTCCTGAGGTATGTGCCTCTTGTTCATCTTTCACAGCTGCCTGAGACAGGGAGCCGGCAGCAACAAGCACGCCCTCCAGCACCTTGTTGAGTTGTGCCAGCTGAGTGCCGCTCCACTCCATATTCACTCTTTTTGGAGCATATAAAAATAGTAAGTACAATACGATAATTCTCAACATGGGATCCTTGAACCACTGCGTCAGCACTCCGTGCCATGTGGTTCCAAAATGAAATGTACCCCCATAGGCTTACGTTTTGATGGTTTGGTCTCTCATTTGTGACACTATTGGGGGGCTCTTTAGGAAATAAGATTTTGCTGGAGGAAACAGGACACTGGTATGTTTTTGAAGGGCATATCTTGTTCCCGCCTCTTCCTGTCTCTTTTCCTTCAGCCTTGAGGTACCGAGTTCTGCCTGGCTAACACGTTGCACCTAGGCAGGGTGTTCTATCTCATCACAGACCCAGAAACAACAGAGCAGCCAGCATGGACTAAACCCCACCTCTCTCTCTTTCTCTTTCTCTCTTTCTCTCTCTCTTTCTCTCTCAAGTTTGCCACAGGGAATCAAACAAAAAAAAAAGTAGCAAACAAGCAAGCAAGCAAACAAAAACACCCCTAACATCTGGAGAAACTTGAAGCAATACAAATGTTCAGATTCTATCCTAGCCCCTCTGACTCAGAGTTTCAGAGGAGGGACCTTGACATCTGTATTTTAACGGGAGCTTAGATAATTCTGATGCATGCTTGCATTTGAAAGCTACTGTCGTGAGAGCTCCCATGTGCTATCACCCACTGCCAAGGACTATTAAGCTATGTTGAAGACGACCTACCTTCCTTGTTTCCTCCCACATTACTGAATTATTTTGAAGTAAATTCAAACAGTGTGTCCTTCATCCTTAAATGTCTTTACATGCAACCAGAGTTTTTAATAAAGATGAAAAAATCATATGTAATGGTATGCATTTGTGGGCTGGGAAGGTGGCTCAGCGCTTGCAGCCTTTACTTCACAAGCAAATGGACCTGAGTTTGGATCCTAAGATCCTATGTAAAAAGACAGTGGCCTGTAATTCTGACCCTGGAAGGCAGAGCCTGGGGAACCCCAGAACAAAGCAATAAGGAGGTAGAGCAATCCAGGATGATTCCTGATGTCTCTCTTGGACCTCCGCAGGTACATATACTCAAGTGCTCTCTTGTACCTGTACATACACACACACATATGCATTTGTTAACTATATGGGTCAATCGATCAATTTTTAGGCCCTTCTTCCGTCAATGATTTATCTTTAGAACAATATTCTGTAGCTTTAATATGATAGCTTTTGGTAAAAAAAAAATAGTTCAGATAAGACAGGGAAAGATTTTTTTTTCTTTTATGGTTTAAGGATTTACCACCTAGAAATGGATGCTTAATTGTTGTGCTGGGTGTTTCAGTTAGTTTGGGCTGCTGTTACAGGTGCTGTAGGCCAGGACTAAGCAAGTTCTGAGAACTGTGTGCAGGTCGCAGGGTGCACAGCTGGTGTCTGGCAAAGTCCTTTGACTTGGCAATGGTCATCTTCTCATTAACATCCACATTCGATAGAACATAAAGAAAGTGTTTTTTATGTCTTATAAAAGCAGCTAATACTAATTAATAATAATCCCATTCATAAAAGCTCTACTTTTATTACTCTTTCCCAAAGACGGGGTCCCATTTCCTAATATAGGAATGCAGCGGATCATCTTTTGAAGGCGCTTCCTGGCAGAAGAATTTATTTTGGATGAGGAGGACATACACATTCACGTCAAAACAAGGAAGACAATAAATGCACACCAAAGAAGAAAGTCCCCTTTAAGCCCCATGAGGAAATGATGCACACCTTTAGCCTTGAAAGAGACTGAATAGCAGCTGACAAAGGCTGCTATTGCTCCCTCTTTTTCACAAGGCCCGTGACTCAGTTTTTTTCTAGAATCTTGACCCATTCACAGTTCTGATCCACAATTCCTCTGCCTGATCTTTGGGTCCGATCTGTTTTCATGCAGTTTAGATGCAAAGGATGACCTTGCTTCTACATTACCCGCAGAGTAGGAGCCACCAGATCATGGGATTTCCTAGTGCTAAGTCTCTTCAGTAAACACCTCATCATTGGGCTGCTTGTTGCCTGCCCTTCCCAAGTCCTGCTCTGCCCCACGAGGACTTATTAGATGCTGAGAAACTCAAGCAAGGATTCGTTCCCCTCTTCAGATGTCTGTGGCAGAAACTGACACTTGCAAGGAGCCCGATTTGATAGCAATATCTGCAAAGTGTCAGAAAGGGGAGGGATCGATGCACTTAATTTACTTGGAATAATTCATTGCCTAACTGGAGTTTTCAGCACTGGCAGACAAATTCCACTCTAAACTAACTCACCCACCTGGATCGGGAAGAATGCAGCGGATCCATCTTTTGAAGGAGCTGTAAAGCTGAGTTTCTTGCTTTCATTAATGACTCCCTTGTCTTTCTTGAGATGGGATGCTCATTCAGTCAAGCCATCTTTCAAAGGTGGGGAGGGTACATGGTATTGACTGAGAAAGCTAGTGCTAATCCCACCGGAGTCTACTGCTTTCACTCTCTGCCCTCATAGGTGGTTGTGATGTTTGCTCACAGGTATCCGTTTGGATACACTACACTTCAAGAGACAGGAAAAGTGCGGAGAATCTGCAGTGAAGGCATGTGCTGTTGCATGATGGTTTTTATTTTTTTAAGGCCATCCTTGTATGAAAGCAACTTTTCAAGATATTGGAGGGTAGAAACAAGGGATAACTGCAGATGACACTGAAAGGAATCCTCAGAATGTTCTACTAAGGTCATAGAGCCCCTTTCAGATAAATACTCAAAAGGCTATAACAGAGAGTAAATAGCTACAAAGTAATTTCTCGGCTTCCTGTGGCATCAATGTGGTGTTACAGACAAAGTGATTGGGAGTAGAGTTTGCCATGTAGTAGCACAAGTCACCTGAGAGCTTTCGGCTTTTGAGAAAGAATTCACTGGAGAACTTCCTTATTAAGACACAACCAGCTTTGATGAAGGCTTAATATCGGCCAGGTGGCACTGCGTTGACACAAGGCAGGAAGGGGACCCAGACTGGAGGTTCCGGTTGAAGTGGCTGAAGGAGCTTGGGGAAGAGGGATGTAATTATAAGGTGCCTTCAAATAATTATGCTATTACTGGCTAATTAAGAAGTGCCACTTTCCTACTTTAACCACCTGAAATGCAGAGGTGGCCTAACCATGGACTCCAGTGAGCTTTGACTGCTCTCTGAGGTAAGCGAAAGCACACACAAGAAAGCACTGTTCTCTCAAGGCAGTCAGGAGAGCCGTCTGTACCAGCTGAGAGAAACAGCCAGTTTCAAAACTTCTTGTTCTCTGAGCTTCATGGGAATTGATTATGAAGTGACGGAAAGTATATCTCTCCTCTCCTTGCTGATAAGCAAATCACGATCCAGATTTTTGTGTGTTGAATCCGTGAAGACACTGAGGGGCCTACAGAAGGGTTGAGATGTACAGACCCCAGGCTGAGAAGGTAGCTCACTTAACGGAGTGTTTTGTCTGATATGTACAAAGGTTTCGATCCCTAGCACTGCATAAACATGGTATAGTGGCCTGTGCCTATAATCCAAGAACTTGAAGGTGGTGCCAGAAAGAATAGAAGTTGAAGGTCATTCTCAGCTGCATAGGTAGTTTGAAGTTTCATGAGACAAAAGCAACAACAAAAAAGACATATAGGCTCCTGTCCAGAACTACCTTCCAATCCAGTTAAAGATAAAAAAACCCATGACATTATTTGTTTTAGCCTGCTACTAATGCCTTCATTCAAACGATCCTGTTATAAATATTTATGGAGCAATTGAGCATCTCATTTGCATCGGGTATTGTCCATGGCCATTAGTGACACAGAAAAGTAAAGGGCCATGTTCTGTCCTCAGAAGATCTGTTGCTTTCTAGGGAGAAGTAAAGGGAGGTAGGCTAAGCTTCAGAGGAAAGCTCATGGTAATCCTTGATGAACATATTCTGCAAAGGGATTACTTGCTGTGAGCTCAGTGGAGAGAGAGTTTCCTAACTATCCTCACTTAGCTCCCTGAAGCAGGAAGGGACAGGATTCAAGTTTGAGCTTAGTCCCATGTAAACCAGCGACTCTGATTTCCTTTATCCTCCTACACTCCACCACACATTCCACCTCCCAACCTATAAGAGATAAAGCCCCAAAGGAAAGGCATCGTGTAATGGGGAAGATTAATTCCTAATTTTGATTTCCTTGGAACTGATTTTTACTTGACTGAGTCAAACTTGCAGTGGAAGATGATTCATTACCATCTATTTTAAATCATGATCAGGAAGCACAATGACACCCCAAAATGACAGGGAATGTATTTCAAGAGAAGAAATCTTCATTTTTAAAACTTGCTTTTTGAATAATTGTTTTTTTTCTTATAGAACATGTAGAAAAGAAAAGGTCTAAGAAAATTGCTAAGGAATTCACTACTAGTGATCGAATCCATACATGATTGATAGAAGCAAAAACAAAAAGATACTTTCATTTAAGAATCCAATATCATAAAAACACATTGATTAAAACAAGAATGTCTATTTTTTTAAAAATCTGTCCTCTGCCCAAATCCAATTCCAGAGAAAACCATTCCTAGATATTTGGGGTAAACCTTCCTAGTCTTTTGCTATGTGTTTCTACACCCATATAAAAATAAGTACCTATACACAGGCAGAAAGGGAATCACACACGATATGTATTATTCTGCAATTACATCTTCTTTGAATTTAACAATACACCTGATAGATTTTCCCAGTGATACTCTGCTTTAATATGCCTGAAGGAAACAGAAATTGAAGCATTTTCATTTCCCTCTGTGCTCTGCTTTCGTCTATCTGATCCAGCCTTCCAATGAAACAGTCATAACTGGCCAGGTCAGGGAAAGGGGGCAGAAAGGAGAAGGGGAAGGTGAGGAGATAATATGAGTCACACTGGGTCTTCAGGTTTTAAAATGTGGCCCCAATACAGGGAGTACTGGACCAAGGATTATTTCTTGAAATATTACATGGTGATCTGCTGACCGAGGGGAATAAAACAGTCTTGGCCTCAAACTACTCACTGTCAAGCCCCTAATGGTTGATATTTGTTCTCTATGTTACAAAAAAGACAGTTGTTTTATTGGTGTTTCTTCTACCACTGTACTGAGGAAGAAAAGATGAAAAAAAGGAGTAGAAGAGATCTGGGGATGAGAGAGAGAGAGAGGGAAGTTGAATGGAGAAGGAAAGAAAGACCTCTCCCCTCTGCAGACATAGAGTGAGTTTGACTTCCTTTGTGCAATGATTGGTGGCTTCCATTTTCTTAACCACCCGGAACGGAAAGAGCTCTACCTTGAGTTCATCTCTCTCTATATTAAAGGTTTTCTGCTCTGGAGGGGGATGGGCCTTTAAGGAAGCTCTATATAATTCATCTGTTTCTAGAACCAATTAACCAGAGACCCTGATAGCCATTGGATTCTGATATCCTTTCTCTTCCTTATATCTCAAAACATAAGCAGTCATATTTACGGAAGCATTTTGTAGCAGTGGAGTACTTTTCGTGAATGTAGTCAGTATCTTAATGCACTTGGAGAAGTTAGTTGGTCGAGTCACAAAGCGCTGGAGAACATAAGGGAAATGCCACCAGAGCGGGCACACCTGGGGAGCCTGCTCAACCTTACGCAGACTTTACATGGTGAAGAAGGTTAAAGTAGGCATGAAGTGAAGACTTTGGCGGTCAGGCCAGTCTGATTCCTGTCGTAGCATCAGGTCCATTCAGATGGGGCTCCGAATGAAAGCTCACAAAGAGACTGTTTAGAGGATCTGAGCAGAGTTAAGGAACCAACGAGAGGTGACTATGACACCTGAGGTGAGAATGCAGTCGCTATGGAGGGGGTCGCCAGCCTGCCAGTGTCTGACAGTAAAGCAGAGAAGGGACAGGACAGAGGCATCCCCATGTCCCTCTGGCTGTGCTCCCAACTCTCCCCCTGCATTCTGATGGCTGAGTCCAAGTGGAAGAGAGAAGGAAAAGAAACCCAGAGAGGAAGTCCACAGAGCCAGAGGTTCAGGTTCAGAGAAAAGCAAAGGAGATGAGAGAGTGAGTTTGGGTGAAGGTAATGGTGGGGTGGACAGAATAATCATCATTTCTAATGGAGGTTCAGAGCACAGACTCACACAGGTCAGGGCAAGGAAACTTGGCAGAGCTTTATGCAGCTCAAGATCAAATTAAAAGGGCAAAGAAATCTTGCCTGTTTTGCCCTAGTGCCTTTAGAACTTGAAGGATGCCAAGTAAGCCACTGGTAACCCATTCTGCAGAGCCCTGGTCCTTTGGGTATTAGCACCACTGTAGACTTCACAGACTGGCAGAAACTTCCAGAAGCGATGGCCCTTGCTTCCGATGATAATGTGCTAGACTATGCCAGGGAGATGGAAGGTGTCAGCCTTTTTACTCAGGGAGATGTGCATTTTGATTCACCATCAGCCCTATCAGCAAAGTAGGGAAAAATGATTTGCAATTATGAGCACTTAGGCAGAGTTTTAAACTTTGTCCCAGATATAGAGATGGACGCAATGCGATCCATACTTTTTTTTTTTTTTCCTGAAGCTTATTCTGCTGAATGATACAGGTGTGGGGGGATTATACTTCAAAGTGGGATGGGATTGGTACTCTCATGGAGGTACTACAGTATGTTAAAGGAGAATAGCAAAGATAGAAGTTCATCGTATCAGTGAACATTAAAGAAAGCAGAGAGGAACTTCAGAAGGGTCATGAAGAAGTGGGAGGCAGCAACGTGGCGGAGAGGAGCTCAGCTCATGTGTGAGACGGGAGTTGGAGGAGAGCTCTGGGGTGCAGCGGTGTGTCTGTGTGTGATGGGAAACGGAACTTGAAAAGTCACTTGATGTTGGGCCACAGAGTACTATTACTACATGCCAACTCTAGGGTGTAGGAGCTGAGATAACCAGTTGCCGGCTCAATATTTTTTTCTCCTCTTCTCTTCATCTTTGCAGTAGTTTGGAAAAGTGAATCTTGAAGTCTGATGTGTTTAAGGCTTGGTCCCCAGAGTGGCATCATGTTATGTATGTGGGGAGGAGCTTGAGAAATGTGTTATCTTGGAAAGTTCTTTGACCCTTGGAGCTATGTTCTTGAAGGGGATTGTGGGAACTCTGCGGCTTGGTTCTGTCATCATTCTGGGCTGCCTCACCATAGACATACTCTATGAACACACTCTAAATTTTAAAACTGAATCGATTAACTCCACTCATAAATTGATTGCTTCAGGTATGCTATTCACTTTTTTAAACTTATAAATGATGCATGTGCACTTGTACAGGTGTATGCACACACGTGTGTATAGTCCATGGCACGTGTGTGGAGATCAGAGAGCTATGTTCTCTTCTTTCACCTTTATGTGGGTTATGAAAATTGAACTCAAATCATCAGACTTCTCTGCTAAGCCCTTTTCTCTGCCAACCTCAAGTGTTTAATACAATTATATAAGATGCAGCAACATGCTAATAAAGCTTTCATTTACTTTACGCTAAAATACATGAACCTCAGGGCTGAGGAGGTGGCTCGGGGGTTAAATCCTTTGCCTTACAGGCCAAAGGACCTGAGTTTGAATGCCCAGTCCCATGTGAAAACACTGGAAAGTCTTCAATTCTAACCTTGGAAAGTGGAGTCTGGGGAACCTCAGAGCAAAGCAATAATAAGGAGGAGGTAGAGCAATACAGAATGATTCCCAGTTGTCACCCTTGGGTCTCCATAGGCATACACACTTAAGTGTCCTCTAGTACACACAAGAACACATGTGCATGCGCATGCATACACACACACACACACACACACACACACACACACACACGTGCAAAAAAATACATGAGCCCCTTCAGGTATACCTTTGCAGCTACAAGGAGCCCGTTTGACCTCAGCCTGGCTTATGACATGTAGGCAGACACCTAGCAGCATGGTCTCTGAGAGAGCTACTGTACGGCGAATGCAAAGGATTCAGTTTCTCTATGGTCATCTTCTCTCCATCTTCCCATCTAGAAAGTGAAACCAAGGTTTGAAACAGAGCAGGTGTCTTGTGTCCTTGGGAGGCCAGAGAAGGAATGTGAAAGAAAGAAGTGGTGTCTGTGAGGATTTCCTGTAACAGTAGCAACGGGCATGCAGTGTCTACCTCCTGACTTCTTGTTCCATGAGAACGTGAGACACACAAGTCTTTCTGTCCAGTGAGTCTGCAGAGACTGGTTCAGTCAGTGCTTGAACACTTGAGTTCATGCTGTAGGGTGTTGCAGCTGCTGGAGCCCCGTGAGTGACATAAGAGCACGAGACAATGTTACCCCCAACCTGTCTCTATCCTTGGATCTAAGTCCAAGTCTAGCCTACTAAACTTAAGAGCTGGCATTGGGCATCAGCTGCTTTGCATTCAGCCCTCCCTTTGGCTGGTCAGGTGTTTCTGGAGACTCCTCAGCATCCTCATGTGGAAGACATGGCTTTTCCCAGAAGGTCTCTGAGCAACCATCCAGATGTACGGTTTGACTTAACCGTTCCATTAGGAAGGTGGTAGATGGAGATGCACAGACTGGCTGGGAAGCTGGGAAGCGAAAATGTAAAACAAGACATCCGTGGGGCTGGAGAAGTGGCTCAAGGGTTAAGCCTCTGCCTTGCAGGCGGAAGGTCCCGAGTTTGGATCCTAGACCCCAAGTATAGATGCCAGGCGGAAGCCGGGGCGGCCTGCATTTCTGGTCCTGGTAGGGTGGAGCCTGTGAATCCCAAGGCAGAGTAAACAAGAAGGAGGTGGAGGCGTCCATGGTGGTTCCCGAATTCACCCGTGGTTTTACACACACACACACACACACACACACACACACACACACACACACACATACAAATGAATAAAAAAAAGACATCCAGCAATATGGCTGTTATACATGGAGAAGCAGGGAAGAAGAAGAAGATGGTGGGGTTTTCCACACCAGAGGAAAATCAGATGGAAGAAACAGAGCTGGTTGCAAAATCAATGGTTGCCTTGGATCGATTGGATGGAGGCTTTGCTGTGTAGTGAAGCTGTAGTTGACGGATCCAAAGATGAATAAAAGAGAGAATGTCAAAAGACTGAGTAGTCTTCAATATTACAAAAATTTAGAATGGATGTTTGGAGATGCAGAAATAGCATGTGGCCTTATCTTCCACTCTCGGGGAAACCATTGATGCAGAAGGCAGCAATAATATAAAAAAAAGATTCATGTCACAAGTTCTTCCCCCCAGAACCCAAAGCATTGTTTATATGCTTGTTCCAAGTTTATCATTGCTGGGCCTTTCACAGTGGAGAAACGAGATAGATATTTTCTTTCTCTCTCGCTCTCTCTTGCTCATTCTCACTCTCACTCTCATTCTCTCTCTGTCTGAGGGACCAAGGACCTATCCACATTGCCAAGACCAGGAAGAAATAGAGCAGAGTTCACTCATGGCTTGGGTTTCCTCTGAAACTATGAGGTGTGAGTGTCCCCTCCCTCCCATTTAACACAATAATACATGTTGTCTACTTCTTTACCTTGTGATCTACCAGGATCTTCTCTGGAATCAGACCGTTAGGCACTCACTAGTCTTACCCAAAGCTTTAAAGTTCCACAGGGGGGGTTCCATGCCTCAGTTTCCCACATGGGTGTCAGTGGGACTCCCGGAAACACTGTTTTCTTAGCCAGTTCTCCTAGTTTACTTATCTGCTGATTTTTCCTATCCTGAAAGCTCAGATCTCCATTCTTAATTGTTTTTAACCTACATTTCAATTCAGTTCAATCTCATACACAATTCTTTCCCCCAGATTTCTCCTACAAACAATGGGGACAGAACTGGTATATTTTAATCCCAGAATGGCATCGGAAAGCGTTCTGCAATGCCGCCACGCCAGCATTTTCAGAAGCGTCTGACGATATTAATTTCAGTCTATTTCCTGAGGTTTGCAGGAAACTAAAATGTAGAAAGTGCTGTGGTAAAAAAAAAATTAAAGCTTCGTGGGAAAAAAAGGAAGATTGACAGGAAGCAGGGCTTCAATAGGACAGCTTGCAGTGAGGAGAGCTGCCCTCTTTTCTGCATATCAACATATGCGCTGGGAAAAATAGCTCTCACTTCCCCTTGCATCATCTCTGTGATTGGGAATGCGCCTTGCCTGGATGTGGTAGATATGTAACCACCGGGGCGAATGTACCCAGGTGAGCTCTGGGATCCACAGACTAAGCTATAAGTCATTGTCGGTGGCCCAGACTTCTGCAAAAACAACTTGCATCCAATTAAAAAGATGGCAAGACTGGCTATTTTTGCAAGTCATAGCTAATTCACGGAGCTTGTTTTTCCCATTTCTCTGGTGCCTTAAATTCAAGTCTTGGGTCAGAAAGATAGCTCAGTGAGTAGGGCGCCTGCTTGCAAACCTGACATCCTGAGTCTGATCCCCGGAAGCTCAGCTGATCAAAGGAAAAGCCCAGCTTCTGAATGGCGTCCTCTGATTTCCATCTGTGCGTAGTGTCCAGTATGCATGCTCTCTCTCTCAATATAAATAAATAAAGCAGGACTTTTCCCATGTGCCGTAACTGTGAGCACACTTAAGCATAGTGTCTTTGATTCTGCGAGCACCTTTCTTTGGTTCTCTTTTTCATTGGACAATAGGGCAGGTTTTCTTGGCGGTGTGAAGCCTTTCCTTTCCAGGCTCCATCAGGGGTCTCTTCCTGTTTCTCGCCAGTAGATGGACACAGTCCTGCTCTGCCATGGGCAGTGTTTCTAGCATTTTCTCAGGTGGCTCTGGCATTTTCTCCATGGAGTTCACAAGTGAGTCCTGGGTGGGTCACCTCCGAAGCCTGTGAAGATGGGGGTGGGCAGGTCAAGTGCTGTATTTTCCAAAGTTAAAACAGTTTCAGCTGCTTGTCTCCACAGTGACATGATTCTGAAAGTGAGACCTAGCAGTTCCTGCCTGCCCCAGCTGTCTTTGCTTGTTGCTACAAGACTGGCAAGGGCTAGATGCCAAATCCTGGAGATGCTTGTAGGCTGTGGCTTTGTGTATACAAGAACTCTTGGATTTTAGGGGAAGTAGAGTGTTCTAGGAGGTTGTTTTGATTACATATTTCCATTGTTGAAATGAACACATGACCTAGACAATTTAGGGCATCAAAAGGATTTTTATTTATGCTCATGGATTCAGATTATAGTCTGTTATGAGAGAAGAGTTATCAGCAGGGGTCAGTGGGAACTGCCCATCCCAAATCACAGGGAAAGTTAGGAGAGGGGCAAGGACTAAGGACCAAAGCACACCTTCTAGTTTACTAGTCTACCAGTTTGTAATCTGAAAAAAGGCCAACCAGTTCTTTCTGTCTTACCTCCCTGCCTGGGGACTAGTTCCACTTGCCATAGGTCTTCCCAGATCAGTTGTTGTAATCTCCTAAGGATTGCTCAAGGACTTGCTTTAATCAATAATTCTTCATAGATGTGTCCATAGGACCATCTCTTCATGTGTCAAATTGACAACCTGAAATTAGTTGCCACAGAGAACATGCAGGAAGCTGGTGGTCCGCAAGGGTGCATTTTTGAGGGATACCTCTCTATCATGCAGGCGAGTGAAAAACAATCAGAGAGGAATCAGGACAGGAGGGGGGAGCTAGGCAGTAGGCATCCAGGGAAGGCTGAGTTTCTCTGGCTTTACTGTGTTGCAGGCCAAGTGACACTTTTTCTTTTTTTTTTTCTCCTTTCTCTTTTTCAAATTTATAGGTGCAAGACATACCCAAATGCCACCATGGGTAGTGTTAAATCTGCTATGATTTGTTGTTCTTGAGACTAGGTGAGAGGTGAAGGGTGAGAAAACAGTTTCGTCTCACTCTCTGTTGCAAGCTTTAACAAAGACAAGGAATCACATTTGGCAAACACCTGAGTCTGTGGTAGCCCCTTTAAGAATCTGATATATTTAGCACATCTATCAAATTCACCTGTATCCATAGGAGGGCTGTTTCTATGATGTTCCCCATGGGATGGGGGACAGAGGCTGCCAGAGGTTAAGGGATTTCCCAAGGCAGAATCATGGGAGGAAGGGAATGGGGTGTGATGGCCAATGGAATTCATGCTCCGGGAAAGTGAGTGATGAATTGTAAATCACGCTGAAAACTTTGCAGCT
The DNA here is from genome assembly GCA_023101885.1 of Typhlomys cinereus. Lineage (NCBI taxonomy): Eukaryota > Metazoa > Chordata > Mammalia > Rodentia > Platacanthomyidae > Typhlomys > Typhlomys cinereus. Next base: position 1,202,053 of record JALPQD010000282.1, on the reverse strand, counting down.
GCTTGTTATTCTTACACTGGAAGCCAGTGTGGTGACAAATCACCACTCAACTGAACCTGCTGCATGAATCACAATGGTTGGAACAAGTTACCTAGATGCCTATGGCCTGTCTGCTTCTGTGGTGCAAGCAGCTTGTGTCTTGGGCTAAATCTGTGTGTTGATTACTACCTGGAGAATTGCAAACAACAGGCAAAGCAGCAAGGGCTTAGGGCCCTCGCAAGTGTCTGCAAGAGAAGGAGAGATAGACCAGCGACTTCCTTGAGGAATGAAGACTTTGGAGAGGGAGGTCTCCTCAGAGATCTCAGACCACCCAAGATATACTCAGGCTCATAATCAAGCTCTGGGACATTTAGTCCTGGCTGGATAGGACAGATGTTAAAGCTACTGGGAAAGGGGTGGGAGGACAGAGATCTTTTTCCAAGTTGAAAAGGAAGCATGGGTCTGCCCTATTGATCTGAGCACAATAGACAGTTTTCATAATTTGAGCCTGTGTTGTCAGATGCACAAAGGCCTTCGCTCCATCATGAGCTCAGTAAATACAATTTGGAAGTGTATGAGTGGCAGGGAGAAGGAACTATGGGAGAAAATTGTGGTCCAGAATATAGAGAAGTAGCTCTCGAGATTCTGAGCACCTTATGACTGTAGCTAATAACAAAGCATTGTGTTCTTGAAAATTGCTAAGAGAATTGACTTCTGGTGTTTGTGCCACATAAATTGATAAGTATGTGAGGTAATGCATATGATAATTAGCTTAAGCCTGTTGTGACACAAATGTGTGCATTTTCAAAATATCATACCATAAAGTATGTAATTTTGTCTGTGAATTCAAAAATAAAAATTAAAGTCCCATTAATTTCTTTAGTCATTTCTCAGAAAACCACCTTTCTTGTAGAACTGTCATAATTTTTTAATGTCAAAGTGGAAATGCAATTGTTTTGTAAAATGTAAACAGAATAGAACCATAAACCATATTTTTGCAATATTTACTTTTACCATCATATAAATAAATACACATTTTAGAAAAGTTCAAAAAACCAAAACAAAGCAAAAGACTCATCAAGAAGATAACTGAAAGGAGCCTAATGACTGTGCGACTTTGTGAGGTTAGTGTTCAGCCTGACACCTAGGAGACAGGAAGCAGGGCCCATCTGAGAGGTCTGCTGTGGATGGGGGTCGGCCTCTGAGTATGCATGGGAGGTACTGTCTTGATAACATATCGACATGGGAAGACTCTGCCTGAGAATGGCAACACTATCTCTAGACAGGAGTTCTAAACTGTAAAGATGGAGAGAGTGAGTAGGCAAACATGCACACATTCATCCATTCATTGTTTCCTGCAGTTTACTGTGGTTGTGGTGGGAAGGATGTCTTGTGGCTCTTGCTACTGTGACGTTGCCGCCATAACAGCCTATACAGCCTATGAGCTAATTAAACCTCGTCTCCTTGGTCACATGTATTGCTGCGGCAATGTGTAATGACATGAAAACATACTTGAGACGTTGATATGTGTTAATATTTTCCCATGTGTGATTTTCATTGTGATTAAAGAAAAGATGAATGTGCTTTTATATTATGAATATTTACACAAGCTGTTAAATATTTTTCTATGCTTAAAAGAAGATTCTGAATATCTTTTCAAATTCTGGTATTTTCAGGTCCAATTCTTCAGAGCACATTTGGCCCCACTTTCCTCTACTTGGACCAGTAACTCAGAATCGTGGTTTTATGAGCACCCATCTCCATCAAGGAACCCGGGGGGGGGTGGGGGGGAGGGTCTGGGTCATTTGAACTGTCCTTTTTTTAAAATTTTTTTTTTATTTATTCAATTGTGCGTGTGTGTGTGTGTGTGTGTGTGTGTGTGTGTGTGTGTGTGTGTGTATGTATATGTGTGTGTGTGTAGAACCACGGGCGAATTCGGGAACCACCATGGACCGCCTCCACCTCCTCCTTGTTTACTCTGCCCGGGGATTCACAGGCTCCCCCCTACCAGGATCAGAAGTGCAGTTGCCCCTGCCTGGCGTCTAAACGTGGGGTCTAGGATCCGAACTCAGGG